>BSBM01000778.1:2707500-3397500 GCA_027924585.1 Larix kaempferi
GGAATTGTAAGGGATAACGATGTTTATTCAAACATAAATAAACCAACATAGTCTATAGTTGTATGTGTTAATTGGTAAAGTGATAAGTTATGTTGGAATGTGTCAAGTTCATTGTATAATGGCACTAATATCTTATTTGTTGTTTCTTTTGCAGGGGTAGGCCTGATAGTTGTGTTAAAGAGACTTTTGGAGATGGGAAACTCACGCAATGCAACAAAAAAATATAGAAGGAATCTTCCCATTGAAAAGGTCAATGAATTAAGAGAAAAGGCCAGGTTGGGAATGGAAAGATTGAGACATAGTCCTATCATTGCCCCGAATCCTGCCACTGATCCTAACACAGTTGTTGAAACCAAAACTTCTTGTTCAGAACCACAGGTAAAGCGGTCGTGCCCAACGGACCCAACTCAAATTCCAACATCAACACAATCTCCAACCAACAATCCATCAATGAGTCATGTTGAAGTTCCTCACGACATAGGAATATTGGGAGATGCTGCATGTGTAGAGATGGACATACAAGTAGTGATTAATTTGCAATCTCCCCAAGAAGACCACAACCATGTCGACCACACTCCCATTATGGTCCAATCTGTGAATGAAGCACCACAACAAACAAGCTCCGGTATTCATGTCTCATGTCCACCCTCCCTACCTCGACTATCCAGTGCAAGAAGAAGAACACCTAGACGTATTCATGTGGATGAAAGTGCTATGTAGGGGCTTGAAGGTGTATTGGAGAAAACTTCCTATGGCTTAGGGTAGACCACAACAGACAGCTGACTAACAAAAATTAACTCAATTCTCAGTACTATGCTATATAAATGACAATGCTAAGATAATGAAGAATATAACCAACCTCGATCCAAGTGTTTGATGTAGATCCCTGTTGGAGCTTTCAACTCGTGCACTTGAACCTGCAAATTAGTCTTGACATCCAATATACAACAAGCGCATATGATACATAAACGACATTAACATCATCAATAACAATGGTCCATGATATTATAAGTAAATGCAACCCAATGTAGTATACACAACATTTACAAAATTAATGGATGAGAATATGAGTATTTCTATTAATAAACAACAAGAAGTACAATGTGATACGACCTCTTGCCAGCAACCAATCTGAACCAAGATATAGGTCAATCCACTTGTGCCTCCACCACTTAAATCCTCCATGGAATGGCAAACTCAAACTATGATAGGAGTTTGGAAGGTGAACATCAAGGGTTCACAACTACAAGGATCAATGAGTGTAGACTCAAGATAGGGAAAAAATCCACTAGAGTTCTCTGGCTCTCCTTTCTCATACCATCCATAAGCCATATGTGCTCAATATATAGTCCTCCCAAAGTTAAGTGAAAGGACACATCAAGGCATTTTGGGGCAAATGGAGGGCCAAAGGTCACCCTATGACCGCTTTTTGGGAGTAAAAAGTAATAAACTAGTGATTTTTACCATTTTACATGCTACCCGCGGGCTATAGTGATGCAGCTAGCGTACAGGGGAAAAAATAGGAAAAATAGTGTGTCTAAAGGATATAAAGTGGATCTGAGTCAGTAAAATGGATCCTGCAGGCCAAAGAGTGCTGATGCTCAGAAGGTGGAAAATTACACTGTAACAGATGCCCCCTAATGTGTGAGGTCAGAGACTGATGCTACGATGGCTGAAATACATTATAAATCTCAGAAGTGGGGTGATGGAGACATAAGTGGAAGGAGCATCTCACTCGCCATAATACAATAGTATCCCTGAATACATGTCGGTATATTACAACAATCTGATACAATGGCCATGAATAGGCAGTACAAAATGAATACATGTCATAAGTGATCATAGCCATGATCCCTCTACAGTAAGATATGGTCTCCTGCCGAAAAGGAAACAACTGGTGCAAACTGGAGGTACAAACTGCTGATATATGAGAGATGATATCTCAGATTTAAAGTCATAATCATAAGTAGCATACTGAATGCCACTATCACCTAGGGTCTTCTACACAAGTCTTCGACGGTGCAAGTCCCATCAAGTGAATAAAGGAGTTGAGGTCGAACCTGATGTGACATTGTCTGATTACCGGTCAATGATGTATACTGTTAACAGACATGAGATAACCCACCAATAATGAAAATGGGAATCAAGGCACAGAGTACAATCATCGGAGTGTGGATAGATGTGTTGAAGTCAAACACTAGGATGAATCCATCGATCAAGGGACATTGATGTATTCCCAAAACTGTCGATGGCAAGAGAACCTGCCACTAATGACTACAAGCCTCAAGGTACTCAACCGAACTCTAAGTCTCAAGTCCCGGAATCAATGGGTTGAATTCGATGGAACGGGACTCGCTGGAAGGAGGGAATTAAGGCATCCCCCATCAACTAGCACAAGGTACCAACTACGCTGAAAGATTTGGAAGATCTCAAGTGAAACGGACTGACTCCATAAGGATGGTCGACATGCAATAGTCAAGAAATCTAAGGAGTGGCCGACATTGGTTTTAGGACTTCCTTTGAACAAGAGAATGAGCAGATGGATAGACTCAGGTAGCATAGACTCAATATAGACTATGCGATGCAGGAGGCACCACAAAGGGCTCCATAATGATTGGAAGCTTAACCAATCGGTGGAGTAAACTGAGAAAAAAGTACAACTCCTAAGGTCCAACTATAGTCCCGACTCATAATGTATGGAGTGGTATGAATGCTCTGTTCAAAGGCGACACAACAAATTCCAACTAGAAGTAGTAACCATAATCCCGTCCAGATTTTTGGAATATTTGATTTTTTTGGTCTTTTTCATATTTGGAGAAAGCTTGAAAAAGAATAAAATTGCTTATAGTACAACAAGTGAGGGAACGAGTGTCAAATAGCGAGCAGACTAGTCCCAAGCAGTGGAGCATACCTATGATCAATGCAAGGAAGCATGTGCAGGATGTGGACACTCGAGTGAATGTTCCCTTAGGGTAAAGGGTCATCAAGTTGCGAAAGATAAATTAAGGCTCTGCTTGGTTTGGAAGGTAAAGTGCTCAGGCACATGGCTAATAAGTGAGTAAGCGGGAGTCAGCACAAGGTTCAAACGGCAAGCAGGATAATGGAATGCAATCACAACTCGACATAAAAGGGAAGTCCTTTTTCGTAAAGTTAGTCTCCTCACCCGAAAAAGTGTAAAACAATGAGAGAAGAACTCTTCTAGTCACGTATGACTAGAGTATACCTTTTTCGTAATTAATCCACAAAGGTCCGGAAAAGGGGTAAAATTATACCTAAGTGGATGTTGCTTCAAATCCTTTAACGAGTCTGAAATGTTAAGTATACTCGACAATCTTCTTTGATTTGAAAAAGTCTAACAAGATCTTAAAAAAGACTTTATAAAAAAAATTTCCGTAAAGGTTTAACGAGCTCGAAAAAGTAAACTCGTGACCTTCTTACTGTTTTTAACGAGCTCGAAGTAAAGGTGGAAGAATGCTCATAATGGGAGCAGACGAGTGTCAGGGACATGTGAGACTAGTTCCAAGCGCATGGAACAAAGCTATGCATAATGCAAGGAGAATGAGCAAGATAAGGACACTCAGGGGGTGTCTGCGAATTCGGATAGTAATAGGTTCAAGTGCATCATAAAAATGGGGAGGCCTAAACCTATATGCAAGTTTCTGGATATTCCTGCCATGACCGAAGCAAATGTCGAAAAGGACCAGTAAACAAGTATAAGTCCAGCTAAGAATCCTGTCTCCAAGAAGCATAAGTACCAAGATCATCTTTAAAACGAACGTAAAGAAAAATCTAATACAAGTCACTGCGGTAGAAACATTTTCAACTTCACTATTATCACCCTCAGACCTAATGCAGGGAGAGCTAACCACTGAAGGTGCCATAGTACCAACACCCGAGGGACCAAAATGATCAACTTTGGAATGAAGAGCAAAGGTGAAGGACGTGGAGGAATCTGCAGTGGCAAATTCATCATCACGGGAGTTGGAAATTCTAGAAGTAGAATCGAACTCATCAGTATCACCGATTTATGGATCTATAGGAGAGTCTACAGACTCATCACTAGGGAGATCAAACTTTAATGTCAAACCAGGGCTAGACAAAACTATGCTTGGATCAAAATCCAACTGCATGGAAGGTTGTACTCGGGGCTCATCTCGTTCAATAAGATTAAGGGTAGGAAGGAAATAAAATTGATGATGAGAATCCTCCCAAGGATTGTCATTACCATTCATGGCCTCGATAAAAATTTCATCTGAAGGTAGAATATCATCGAGGGAATCATGTGAACAAGATGGGTCAACTGCACACGTGGGCAGCATAACAGGATCTTCTTCCCCTATCCGTGAAGAAGAGAGGTCTGGCTCTGAAGTGGCTTGTTGAATATCCTAGTAAGCAAGCTCATATACAGACAGTGGCATAGACATCCCGACTTGTGAAATGTCTCCAGATGTAGAACTCGTGGATGATAAAGTCCATGGATCATCAAAAAATGAAGTCCGAAATGGTACATTATGTAAAGGAGGAGACGCATTGTCGGAAATGGTTCTAATAAAATTAACAGGTGCAAGGAAATCATATGATCCCATCAATGAAGGGTACATACCAACACCCATGTTCCCAATTACCGGTTGAGAATTTTTAACCTGCGGGACTATGGATCCCGTGGATGCTATGGGAGGAGGATTAATGAAATCTAGCTGATCGATTGTCACAATCTTTCCTTCATGTGGAAAGCAGATAACTCTGAATACAGTAGACGCGACAAATTTCATAGCGTACATCCAATTCCGACTCAGTAAAAGGTTGTAGTCGATGGGCGCATCAACCACTTCAACTTCAATAGGCACAGGCTTACCACCCAAGCAGACAACAAGGGAAGGGATAATCCCATGCAGCTTAAATGACCGACCGTCGAATGCAGTGAGCATGGTTCTAGACGTGAGTAGAGGAGGAGAGCCAAGAGCTTTCCAACAAGCTAACGACATCACTGACATGGAAGCACCTTCGTCAACCACTGTTCTTTTGATGAAATTCTTAAGGCACTGCACATAGATTTGAAAAGCCACGTGGTAAGGTAAGCAAGGTTGAATATCAGTAGTGTCGAACTTGATAACGTTGGGATTTCCCCCATCCTGAACTCCTAACACACTCAAAAGGGCATGCCTTTGAGAAGGACATGCCTGTAAAACTTCAAGAGCTGACATGGCACACAGAGTTTGTCCCAAATCTTCTACAATAGAGTAGTTTTGGGCGGCTCGAGCATTGGGATTATGCGTAGAGCACTTAAGAACACCTTTCGGTATCTGTGGCATAATAGAGGGATTCTTGATATGCAAGGAATTATGAGGAGGAGGGGGAGGCTCACTCCCCATATTAGGTTGCGGTGCACCATAATCACATTGACGAGTGGCAACACTAACCTCCGATTGAACCATATTCACACATCCATAACCACTAGCATTTTCGCCCTCCCGAAGAGGGTCGGCATTCTCTTTACGAGGGGTATTGTGATTGCTATTATTGTTCCCATTGTTTCCACCCTTACAGTTATTTCTCCCCTTTTTCTTACCACTAGGTTACTGGTTACCCGATGGGTTCGTTGATTGCACATTGTGTACATCGGACGACGGGGTGGAAGTGGACAAGGTGTGAACCTGTCCGAGAGTACACTGGTTTAGCGACAAATTTTGCATTTGATTAGCCAACAAATATATAGGGCGAGTGTTTGCATATCCCACAATGCCATCGGCATGCGGTCCAGGGACTGACTTGGACTCATGTCATGTTCGTGGTGCGTCAGGAATAATGTCATACAAAATGCCAGACTGAGAGTATAGTAAATCTAACTGCTGCACTTTTAAGATGGCTTGTTCCTCAGTCACAATGCCAGACATCAAAACATCCTTAGCAATATATGGAAGTAAAGACTTGAGGAACAATTCCAACATAAACTCTAGAGAAATGTTGGCTTTCAGTAACCTCTTTCGCCGACGCCACTCTTGAACGTGGTCAGAAATATTTGTGGCCTTATTCTGACGGAAGGTAGACAAAATTTCCGTACCGGTATCGTAACGAACCGGCAACTAGAAATGATCCAAGAAAACCAAAGCGATCTCATTGAAACCCCTATAAGTGTTTCCAGGAAACTCAACATACCACTTCGCAGCTGCCCCTATGAGGGTGCATTGAAATAGTCGTAATCGAAGGGAATCGTGATTCAACGAGTTGGAAGAGCACCAAAGGTGAAACCTTGTGACATGATCACCCAAATCCTCACCACCTTTCTCCTCAAACTTAGGAATGTCTGAAGGGGGATTGGTACGGACCGGAGGCCAATTAGGGTCATGACACACCGGATCATTTCTGAGCTTCGAAAGATCCGGAAGATTCAAACGTGCAAGGAATGGGAGCTGCTAACCCCCATAAAAGGTTGGTTGAATGGAACCAAATTATAAGGTGGACCAAAAGCTTGACCATGAGCATTAAACTGCTGATTATGTGGACCTGACGAACCATAAGATTGACCATGGACATAAGGTTGATAACCTCCTCCAACCTGACCCGTATGAGAGTAAGCCGGTATATAAGCGTTTTGGGCATCGTATTGAGGTGGGTTGTACTGGTGGCCAGCACCAACTGTGTTGTAGTAAGGGTTGCCACCATAAGTATGGGGCATATACATACTATTCGTAGCGAGAACCGTGTTGTAATGACCATAATGGTAAGGTATGTTCCCACCCCCAGTATAAGTATTAGGATTAGCGTGAGCAGTCGTGTGGTGACCATAAGCATGAGATGTATTCCCAACCCCAACATTGGTGTTACTAGTAGCAGGAATGGTGGCGTTATGACCATGAGGATGAGGTAAATTCCCACCTCCTACATTAGCATTACTAGTATCGGCACCATACGCAAAATTATGCGGTATATGTCCACCCCCGTGGTTGGGAGGAGCATTAACATTCGTGAAAGTGGTCCTAGGTTGATGGGTAGCGACATTTCTATTAGGTGGTGGATGGCGAGGCATGTTGTGAATAGTGTTCCTATTAGGTTGGATATCCCTAGGAGGCGGCCATCTTCCAACATTAGCATTGTTAGCAGGAATATGACTGGTCCCCATACTACGTGTGTGAGTGGACAACGTGGTGCCCCCGGTGAGGGTATTGCCCCCAGTGGGTGTAGTGTTGCTAACACTATGAATGGTGCCAGCATGACTACCAAAAGCGGTGGAAGGATTAGCTGTGGTGTAATTCGGCATACCATATGACAATGTGGTAGGGTTGATCGTAGGACCTGTGTCATCATGTAACTTTGGCATCTCGTATAAGTAATTATGTGTATATGAAGGATCGAATGGGTCATCCTCGAGTGGATCCGGACTAAACAAACTAGGCCGAGTCTCGGGTGGATCCGAACCAAAAAAACTAGGTTGGGTCTTAGGTGGATCACCCCCCCACACCTCATGAGGAGTAGGGGTGTCTAAAGTGTGCTCAACTCTACCTGATGGACTAGTAGATATTTCTCCTGTGCCAAAATGTGTAGTCATGGCGTCGATAACATATGTCTCATAAGAATCCGAAGATTTGGAGGGAGCCCAGTGGCATCCCTTCTTGACACAGCGTGAAAGCTCGACAGCTGGTAAACCAGCCAACCGACGAGATCGACGGAGAGTAGGACTCCGCGCCACAATATATCCAGAGAGACTATAAAATCAAAACGTCCCCTAAAGGCCAACTATTTATAAAAAATAGTAAATCAAAAGCACAGACCTAGAGAAACTACAGCCAAGAGCAGACAAACAGAGTGGCTAAATGAGCTCCCGACACTAGAGCCAGTATGTCTCTCCTAGGAGAGGCTTGAGACTCCCAAACTATGGCAGGAGGTAACAGAATCATTTATAAAGGCACCCAGGCTTCACTGCGTGCAAAGGGTCGTAACCCTCGGCAACAAACAACTGTGTTGTCCAACACCTATCTGACTCAGGACACAAACAGTATAACCATTGCAAGTACCTGTTGGTCACCCTATATGTCAATTAATTAAATCTAACACACAGGATGGTCAATATAAATTGTCAAACCCAGGGAGGTCTTTTGTTTCAATGGTAATAAGCATAATTTGTGCATAAACATGTAAAGCAGTTGATTTACTAAATGTAGACAATGATCCTACCAGTCTATCCAACCAAACTCACTCCAGAAAGCAGACTAAGCTAATTCACACATATAGGAATTTGATTGAAACCACCTTCCTACAGAAATCACCCAGTAGTTATAAAATTAAGAATAGAAATAAACCAGATTGCTTTTGCAAGAAGTTAAATCCTATAATTATCAAACTACAATAATTGATCTTTACCAAAATGATCCATCCAGCAGCTACTGTTACTCAATCATAATCTGTCTACTTTAAATCAATTGAAGATACAACAGCAACCAGAATCTAAAGATTGAACTCTAGCTGATAATTACTGGAAATCCTATAAAGCATAAGCAACTGAAAGATATTGGAATTTGGCTTGGCTGTTACAACTGATTCAAACACACATGCATTAACTGAAATATCCTACACAGTCGATTGTCACACCAATCTGCTACAGCTATTCAAGATGCAATCATGAACTACCAAAAGGAAAGCTGATTCTCTGTTGCAGCTACTAGTAACATCTGTAATAATTCCACACCACACAACAGAAAGAAGCTAACTTATCCTACCTACTTAAACTGGCTATCTCTGTGAGAAGGCGGGCCCTGGCCTTCTAACAGAGATGCCGAGAATCACAACAAATTTAAATACATAAATGAAGAACTCTACTCTCATATTAATGATGGAAAATCGACAGTATCGGTGCTCTATTACAACTTATACAAAATGGTAATTGTCCAACCCCAGGCTATGATAGCCTTCACATATTTATACATTGAAAGTACGAACCACGATCCACTAAAATCGTGCAGCAATGAAGATCTAAGATCTTCAAGCTGCGGAGTTACAGCTAACTGTTACAACTATATTAAACAAGGTTGTTACTCATGAAGGAGTTGTTACTCCAGTAATCAATGGATCAACAGATTTAGCAAGTTGTAATACGATTTGTCTGTTCCAGCTGGGTTCTGTTTCAGTAGAGGCCTGTTACAGATTCTCGTGGAGGAGTGCGTTGTCCCTTGGAGTTATGAGGAATCAGGATTTGAAGAGTAATAGTTGGCGCCATTCGAATGATACACCTACTCTTTAGACCTTGACTAAATTAAATCACACAGATTAGCATAAACCAAGGACTAGGATCTAGAACCTTAACAATCTGAGGCATAAAATAAATAAAGCAATAATGAATCATACCTGTCAATATCATTGGTTTATCTGGAGAAAAGGCTTAGGTATAGCTTATGAAAATAGGATGTAATCAGGGAAAAATGATGTAATAAGGATGGTCAAAAAGGGGCATTTTCTGAACCCAACATCTCCCCCCAACTATCTGAATGCATGTCCCCATGCAACTACCTCCCCTAGTCTGAATCTGAGTCTGAGTTGAATCTGTGAAGATTTGTAAGATTGTAGGTAAGTTCTAGTGTCTCCCCTCGAAGCACAAACCCATAGCAGGCTATCCAATGCTCCCAACACAACTCTTCTTCTTCTACAGTCAAAGCATAGCTATTTCTGTAAGGACTCACAGGCAACCATATGAGAGGGAATTTGAATCTTAATCCAATCCACCAAGACCCACACTTTTTCATGCACTGCACATATCTAGGAACCCTTGTCAAAGCTTGCCTGAAATTCTCAAATCCATATGGATCCATTTCCTTCAGAGATGAAGAATAATACAGCCATCTGTATTCACTACCTTCCAGAGCATTATGTTGCATATTAAGAATCATTGGGACACATGTGGTAAGGATTTTATCTCGCAGGATTTCAAAGTATTGGGCAATTGAAGGAACCTTGAGAGATTTAGCATGATTTTCTATGAATGCTTTTGGATCTTGAGGTTCCCCCCTAATCCAAAGAGTAGAATTCTCCTCATTCTTGAGGATGGTTTGGAAGGCATCTTGCCATCTTACATGGTTAATGACAAAAGAGGCAAATTCCCTCAGCTGAACATCCCCTAGACAAGGGAATGGATTAGATGGAGAGTTAATATAACAAGCCCTGTCATGTAAATACAATTCACATAACAAATGTTGACCCTCAAAATCACTCTTCAGAAAAGTCTCCAAAAACTGAGTAGTTGTTGCCAAATCAAATGATCTCCCTTCTTTCAGAGCCCTTAATTGAAATAAAGTTGTCTGCTCATGGAGAAAGACAGGGTAAGAGGGGGATGGAGCCCTGCAACTCAATAATTCTAGGGAAAGAGTATACATTTTGTCTTTTTCTCATTGCAGGGGCTTAAGTTTCTTCAATCCTTCCAATTTTTCTTGAAGTTTCTCCCAATTTTCGATTTGAGGTTCTTCTATGGAAGGTTCCTGCATAGCAACAGATGACTTGGGGTTCAAAATGGGAATCTCTATATCTACCCCTATTACAGGTGCTTTCTCTACCATAGGTGACTCA
Source organism: Larix kaempferi (assembly GCA_027924585.1). NCBI lineage: Eukaryota > Viridiplantae > Streptophyta > Pinopsida > Pinales > Pinaceae > Larix > Larix kaempferi. The sequence continues at coordinate 2,718,052 of BSBM01000778.1, forward strand.
CTATTTTCTCTGACTGCTCCTGTTGTCTCTGCTACCTCTCTTCTATTGCAACTGCTTTTGTTGCTGCTGTTGTCACAACTGCTTCTGCTGCTATCTCTGCTACCTATGCTGCTATTGCAACTACTTCTACTGTTGTTTCTATCACAGCTGCTTCTGCTACTATTGCTATCACAGATTCTTCTGCTGCTACAGCCGATCGAGTCCTTATTTTCCTCACCATTCCCACTGGGTGGTCCTCACTGCTTACTGCTACTGGTGCTTTGACAACTTTGATTTTTATTTTCTTTGCTACAGTGGGTGTCTGACCCCTATTCCCTGATCCTACTCTTCGTTTCTTTGACACAGGGGTCTTTTCCTCGGTCTTTTCTTCTTCAATAATGGTCCCCCTTATCTCCGGAGAGGACACAACCTCCAAAATTTCCACCGTCCCTTCTCCTACTATTCATGTCTGATATCCTTCCTCCTGAATTCCTGCTTCTGCAATTTTAGCTTCTACTGTTGCAGCTTCAACAGCTACTCCAGTTTCAGCATCTTTCATTTAAGTATCTGCTTCTGCATTTACAGCTTCTGATTTTTCTGCCTCCTCCGCCATAGTTTCCATCACAATTTCCTCAGCAGCAGGTTTTTCTATTGATGTTGCTTCTCCCTTATTTACTTCCTCTTCATCACTAGTCTGGTTCCCTAATACTCCAGCCTCCCCCCCAACTAGATTTGAGGAACGTCAATCCTCATTATCCTCGCCAACACCCTCCATTTCTAAAACAGGTTCTCTGATTGGCTCATCTCCAGCAAGGAATTGTTCCCAAGTTAAATTACAATTTGCAATTGCTGTCAAGACTAGTAATTTGATTAGGCCATGATTAGTAAGAGAGGAAACTGGGTGTTGGGCAGTTTTTGCATAACCAACCATGGTTTGTAGGGCTTTAAGTAGATAAAATGGTATATTTACCAAATTGCCATGGCGTAAATGAGACAATAAGGGAAGTTCATAGAAGGACACAGTTTGGTACCTACCTTCACAAGAGATATATCGTTTCACAAAGATTGCCACTTGATTCCAGGGAGGTGGTAAAGATGCCAGTTCCAACCCACGGTGCTTTGGACTAACATGCTCTCCAACTGCCAAGAATTCCCTCACAGCATCTGCATTATGTTCCTTTCGTCCAAATGACTTCCTCCCAACCTGGGGTAAGCCAGTAACCTCTGCGAGGATTTCTTCTATAACATCCACACGCAGTCCCCTGACCTTAGAGTGAGTGTCATCCAGGTTAAGGGCAAATTGTAATGTGGTTTCTGTATGGAAACCGTTCAAAGTATTCCATTCAACCTGCTGCTGTGAAAATGTTAAGGACTTCTACATTGACATGTATAGCTTCTGTATTTACTGGTTCATGTCAGACTGAGTTTCCCATCTTAACCTCTCCTCACAATTCTGAATGAATGCAACAGTTACCAGTCTGGATGTAGGAGTTGCAGCACACGAACATGCAGGAGATAGTTGGAGTTTGAAAGTAGGGTATTTTAGGCAAGTTGGAGTAGGTATGAACATTCCGTTGCAATAAGGAAGTTGACAGAATTTGGGGTATTGGGTGCAAATCGAGTAAGGTGATGGGAAATAAATACAAACATGATCTTGACGTATTCCCTGGAGGTTAATTAGTATGTGTTCGCTAATCGAGGGCTACGACGGTACATAATCGTTATTACCGTATTTAATTTTCTTCCAAATCATGTAAAAGGTGCGATCCATACCTTTGTGTTTATGAGTTCAGTCATGAATTAATCATTACAGCCGGCCTTCGTCCTCACGAGTATGAATGCACATGTGCTGAAGTGATGTGGCCATCGCCACCCGAGCTAACAGCTGCTGAAGACACCCGAAACTTCCTTCATGGAAAACCGTGATTGGATCTTGTGAAGCAAGCAACAAAAATGACGCTTAATTGAATCATCATTGGCATCATCATTCGGAGAGCAGGCAGGCTGGCGGAGTCACAGCTGCTAGATTTAGCGAAATAAGCAAAACTAGCGGAGTCGCGGCTGTACGGAAAGAGCGAAATGGGAAATAAAAATAATGGAGTCATAGCTGCTAGATTTGGCAAAATAGTCAAGAAATAGCAGAGTCATAGCTGCTGGATTTAGTGGACTGGTTAGGAATAGCGAAGTCGCAGTTGCTGGTAAAGAGCGAAAATGAAGTGAAAATAGGGGAGTCGCAGCTGCTGCATTTGACAGAATGGTCAGGAATAGCGGAGTCGCAGCTGTTGGCAAAGAGCGAAAATGAAGTGGAAAATAGTGGAGTCGCAGCTGCTAGATTTGGCGGAATGGTTAAGAATAGCGGATTCACCGCTGCTGGCAAAGGGCGAAAATGAAGTGGAAAATAGCGGAGTCGCAGCTGCTAGATTTGGTGGAATGGTTAAGAATAGCGGAGTCACAGCTGCTGGCAAAGGGTAAAAATGAAGTTGAAAATAGCGAAGTCGCAGCTGCTAGATTTGGTGGAATGGTTAAGAATAGCGGAGTCGCAGCTGCTGGCAAAGGGCGAAAATGAGCAAAGTAATGAGTCGCAGCTGCTAAAATAGTAAGAAGGAGCAAGGTAGGGAATCGCAGTTGTGCAATAATGAAGTAACAGGAAAATTCTCAGCTGACTGCTGAAAGGTAACAAATCATCCACCTTATTTAAAAAGAGCTTTATTAAATCAGGAACAATGCAAGGAGCTTGCGGTCGTCTGGCCCAATCACAACCGTTGTTCCTCCATTTAGTTCCTGCACCGAATTCTTCAAACAAACCCGATCAAATGCAAAATGCAAAATAGATCAAATACATAATGAAAAGAAAAAGGAAATGAATTATTTATATACAGATCATGTGGAGGTTGCAGTCCTTAAGAATTGATAGGGGTTGAGAGAAATTCCTGTCCCGACGTTAACTGATAATCTGGATCATCTACCACATGCGAAATGAAAGCTTCCCTCGAGATTGGTTTGTGATACAATCGTAGCTGATGACCATTTGCGAATAATGGTATTTTGTTTTCATTAATGGTGATCAACCGGACTGTTACATTATCAAATACCCGATCTATCTGATAGGGGCCCAACCAACGGGTACGTGACTTGCCTTTAAAGTCCCTCTTAAACCATGAATCATACAACAGGGCCCAGTCCCCCTCTTGGAAGACTTTCTTCTTTATAAATCGATCATGCCACTTAGAGCGTTGTTGTTGGATTAAAGTTGTATGATGTATTGCAAATGTGCGCTTCTCATCCAATTCATTGAGTTGATTCAGTCGGTTCCTCTACGCCTCTGATAAATCCATGTTTGCTTCCACAGCTGTTTTCAAGGTTCTGATTTCAAATTCAATTGGAAAAACAACATTCTTACCATACACTAAATCATATGGGGAAAAACCAGTGGTGTTACACCATGTAGTACGATAGGCCCATAGTGCCTCTGGAAGCCTTTCAGTCCAATCTTTACGATGGCTCTTCATTGTTTTTGTCAAAATAGCCTCGATAACCTTGTTTGTACTCTCCACTTGGCCATTGGCTTGTGGATGATATGGAGAGGTTATTCTGTGCTGAATATGAAATTTTTGTAATGGTGCTTCCATCTTGTGAGACACAAACTATGGTCCATCGTCTGTAATGATTTCCTTAGGTACTCCGAACCGAGTAAAAATCTCTTCATATAGGAAATCAATCATAGCCTAATCATTGGCCTTAACCAAGGCTACAGCTTCTACCCATTTGTTCATGTAATCTGTGCAAACCAAGATGTGAACTTTCTGCTTTGAGGGAGGGTTGATAGGCCCTACAAAATCTAGAGCCCACCTATCAAATGGTTCAACCACAAGTTGTGGCTGCAAATGCATCTCATCTAATCTGTTGGGTTGGCCCATCCTTTGGTAGCTATCACATGCCTGAACATACTTCTTTGCATCCCTGAACAATGTGGGCCAGAAATATCCCATTCTCAAAACTTTATGACCTGTCCTTTTGTCAGCAAAATGTCCCCCACAGGGCTCATCATGGCAAGCTTTAAGAATGCTAAAGATTTCATATTCTCTAACACATCTTCTGATCTCTAAATAAAGCCCTGTGTAGAAAAGATGGCCATCAATCCAGCAGTACCTAGCACTTTGTTGTATGATCTTCCTTTTTTCTCTCTTTGACAGATGTGCTAGGAGCTTACCTGCAGCCAAAAATTTATCAATATGTACATACCATAGGGAATGAGCTGATACTGCAAACAAATGTTCGTCAGGGAAGGAATCTTCGACTGGTAAATTGTCGTCACTGTTAGTAAGTCGAGATAAAAAAATATGCAACAACATTTTCCTTTCTTGGTCTATCAATAATTGTGATATCAAATTCCTGTAACAGTAACAACCATCTAGTAACTCTAGCATTCGTGATTGGTTTATTCATTAAATACTTGATAGCAGAATGATCAGTGTGCACAAAAGTAGAATATCCAGTAATATAATGTCTAAATTTGTTGATGTCATAAACAATGGCAAGAAATTCCTTTTTTGTGACAGTATAATTCATTTCAGCAGGAGACAAGTTTTTACTAATGTAATAAATGGCATAAGGAGCATTACCTTCCTGTTGTCCCAAAACTGCACCAATAGTTGTGTCTGAAGCATCTGAAGAAATATGGAAAGGCAGAGCCCAGTTGGGCCCTCGTAAGATGGGTGTTGTAGATAGCCTTTTTTTTAGCTCAGTAAACACTGTTTGACATGCATCATTCCAGACAAACTATGCATCCTTCATCAACAAATTGAACAAAGGAGAAGCTAGTTTGGAAAAAATTTCTATGAACCTTCTGTAATAGCCAGCATGCCCCAAGAAGCTACGTACATCCTTCTGAGTTCCAGGAGTTGGTATGTTTTCAATTACCTTGATTTTGGATGGATCTACCTGGATACCATTAGAAGAGATGAAGTGCCCCAGCACTATGCCCTCACTCATCATCATGTGGCACATTTCAGTGCTTAAAGAGAGCTGGCTTTGTTCACAGCGTTTCAAGACCTTTTCTAAGTTCTTTAGTTCTTCTTCATAACTATCACCATATGGAGTAAAGTCATCCATAAAAATCTCCGTGCAATCATTTACCATTTCCGAAAATATTCCAATCACTACTCTCTGAAAGGTGGCTGGTGCGTTGTACAACCCAAAAGGAAGTACTCGGTATGCAGAAGTCCACCAGCGATAGGTGAAAATGGTTTTGTCCTGGTCTTCTGGAGCAATCTGGAGTTGGTTATAGCCACTAAAGCCATCCAGAGAGGAAAAATACTTTTTCCCAGGAAAGGTATCAAGGACCTGATTGATGAAAGGTAATGGAAAATGGTCTTTCTACGTTGCTTTGTTCAATTCTTTGTAATCCACGCAGACACTCCATTTCCCATTCTTCTTTGGCACAATCACAAGTGGAGAAACCCACTCACTATCTGAAATTGGGTATATAAATCCTGCTTCCAAAAGTTTTTGGATCTCCTCTTTCACTATGTCTCTTAGGTTCGGGTTCATCCTTCAGTGTGGTTGACATACAGGCCTGGAGTCGCTCTTAATATAAATGTGATGGGTGCACAGATTGGAAGGAATCCCTTTCATGTCTATGTACTCCCAAGCGAAAGCTCCCCTTCGTTGTTTCAACAAAGTGACTAGCTGTTCCAGTTCGCTAGGTGCAAGATTTTGATTGATATTCAATGTTTTTCCTGGCCCAATTTCTACTAGAACACTCTTTGAATTCTTGAGTACTGAAATTATATTGGCATCACTGATTAGAGTTTCTTCTGTGAGATTTTCTTGTTCTGTTGTAGCTAGAGTACTGTCCAAGATCTGAAAAACATTTTTATTGACTGACGTGGGATCACTGATGAAACTATTAATGGCATCATCCTCTGTTTCATCTTTAAACATTAAGGCTCTCCCTATTGTTAATAACGGCTGCATACCTTCTTCCTCCTCCAAATATGCCCACAATAGAGTTTCAGCTTCTGTGCTGGGTCGAGATGGAGGGTACAGAGTCAGGCTCTTGATCTCAGTTCCGTCTGAAATGGTCATAGATCCTGACCGGCAGCTGATACAGGAATCTGTTGTGGCCAACCAAGGTCTTCCTAGGATCAATGGGTGTCCCCCCAACTGGGATTTTGGCTGTAACACCAAGAAATCCGTAGGGTATTCCCACGAGTCAACTGAGATCACGAGGTCATCTAAGATCCCTTCAGGTTTGATCGTTGATCTGTCAGCAAGTTCCAAAATAGTAGGGGTTAGCCGAAGATTAGTGAGTCCCAATTTCTTCACAGTCTCTATGGTCATAACGTTAATGGTTGTGCCTAAATCTACTAAGACGTTGGGGATTTGTGTGTTCCCTATGTGAACTGTAACAGTTGGATTTCCAGGGTCATCATATTTTGTCACAGGGGTCTTTCCCATTATTAATTCAGAAAGTTTTCCTAGTACATGGATAGTGGGAGGATCCCTGGGCCTTCTTCCTGGTTTCTTGACACATAAATCTTTAACAGTCTTGGCATAAATGGGCACATCATGGATGGCCTATAACAATAGAATTTTAACATACAATTTTTTCAATTCTCCCAAAAGGTCGAATCGAGGCTGTTCCACTGTTTTCTACAGGGCCAATTTTTCAGGGTATGGTGGTTCTCTCTTCAACTGTGTAGGCTGTGATACCTCATGTGTTACTTTCTGAGTTTCAGCTACTATTTCAGTAGGAGTATTAACATCCTCAATGATGGGACTTGCTGAATTAACCATGTTCTCATAATGCTGATTTACTCCATTTTCAATCACTGGGGATGAAACATCCTCAATGATAATAGGTTCCACCACCCTTCCTGATCGTAATTGTATATCATTGCAGGGAATCTGGGTGATGGAATACGCAGGCATGTTGGCAGTCTCAAATTGATGGACTGCTTTATTGTTTGGGTTCAGGTTAGGTTGTGTAGGTAGCTGTGGTCGAAGTGGTGCATTCATAGGTGCGGCATTGTTTTGGAAAGGGAGATGTGGTTGCTGATACTGTTGATGCTGATACTGTTGAGAGGGATATTTTTTATACTGAGTCTGGTGATGGGGAAAGTTATTTCCTTGGTAAGAATTTCTCCAATTGGAATTCCAAGGAGCTTGGTTGTTTGATTACTATGACCATGGTGTCCATGGGTTAGAATTATGCATTGGGTTCTGAGATGGATGCCACTGATTGTTAGAATAATGTGAAGGGAATTGTGTATTCATATTATGCATATTGTTCATTCATTCATATTATTCAGAAAAAATGATGGGTCTAGATTCATACCTTGGTTTTGAGGCTTCCATGGTCTCTTCTATGACATGAAGTATGCTGGCTCCACATCCGAAATGGATTCCTGTAGGACTTCTTTGACCTTAGGTAATGAAGGACATTTCTTAGTATCATGCTTGAGTTCACATATCCTAAATACCTCTGCTTTTTCCAACAGGAATTCCTTCAGTTGGTGCCATAAGGTTGATACCCTCCTCTGACCTGACCCGTATGAGAGTAAGCAGGTATATAAGCGTTTTGGGCACCGTATTGAGGTAGGTTGTACTAGTGGCCAGCACCGACTGTGTTGTAGTAAGGGTTTCCACGATAAGTATGGGGCATATACGTACTATTCGTAGCGGGAATTGTGTTGTAATGACCATAATGGTAAGGTATGTTCCCACCCCCAGTATAAGTATTAGGATTAGCGTGAGCAGTCGTGTGGTGACCATAAGCATGAGATGTATTCCCAATCCCAACATTGGTGTTACTAGTAGCAGGAATGGTGGCATTATGACCATGAGGATGAGGTATATTCCCGCCTCCTACATTAGCATTACTAGTAGCGGCACCGAATGCAAAAGTATGCGGTATATGTCCACCCCCGTGATTGGGAGGAGCATTAACATTCGTGAAAGTGGTCCTAGGTTGACAGGTAGCGGCATGAGTATTAGGTGGTGGATGGCGAGTCGTGTTGTGAACAGTGTTCATATTAGGTTGGATATCCCTAGGAGGTGTCCATCTTCCAACATTAGCATTGTTAGGAGGAATATGACCGGTCACCATACTATGTGTGTGAGTGGACAACATGGTGCCCCCGACGAGGGTATTGCCCCCAGTGGGTGCAATGTTGCTAACACCATGAATGGTGCCAGCATGACTACCAAAAGCGGTGGAAGGATTAGCTGTGGTGTAATTCGGCATACCATATGACAACGCGATAGGGTTAATCGTAGGACATGTGTCATCATGTAACTCTAGCATCCCGTATAAGTAATTATGTGGATATGAAGGATCGAATAGGTCATCCTCGGTTGGATCCAGACCAAACAAACTAGGTCGAGTCTCGGGTGGATCTGGACCAAACAAACTAGGTTGGGTCTCAGGTGCATCACCCCCCCACACCTCACAAGGAGTAGGGGTGTCTGAAGTGTGCTCAACTCTACCCGATGGACTGGTAGGGATTTCTCCTGTGCTATAATGTGTAGTCATGGCATCGATAACATATATATCATAAGAATCCAAAGATTTAGAGGGAGCCCGGCGGCATCCCTTCTTGACACGGCGTGAAAGCTCGGCAGCTGGTAAACCAGCCAATCGACGAGATCAACGGAGAGTAGGAATCCATGCCACGATATCTCCAGAGAGACTATAAAATCAAAACGTCCCCTATAAACCAACTATTGATCAAAAACAGTAAATCAAAAGCACATACCTAGAGAAACTACAGCCAAGAGCAGAAAAACAGAGTGGCTAAATGAGCTCCCAACACTAGAGCGGGTATGTCTCTCCTAGGAAAGGCTTGAGACTCCCAAACTATAGCCAGAGGTAACCGAATCAGTTATAGAGGCACCCAGGCTTCAGTACGTGGAAAGGGTCGTAACCCTTGGCAACAAACAACTGTGTTGTCCAACCCCTATCTGACTCAAGACACAAACAGTATAACCACTGCAAAGTACTTGTTGGTCACCCTATATGTCAAATAATTAAAGCTAACACACAGGATGGTCAATATAAATTGTCAAACCCAGGGAGGTCTTTTGTTTCAATGGTAATAAGCATAATTTGTACATAAACATCTCAAGCAATTGATTTACTAAATCTAGACAATGATCCTACCAGTCTATCCAACCAAACTCACTCCAGAAAGCAGACTAAGCTAATTCACACATCTAGGGATTTGATTGAAACTACATTCCTACAGAAATCACCCAGTAGTTATAAAATTAAGAATAGAAATAAACCAGATTGCTTTTGCAAGAAGTTAAATCGTATAATTATCAAACTACAATAAATTATCTTTACCAAAATGATCCATCCAGCAGCTACTGTTACTCAATCATAATCTGTCTACTTTAAATCAATTGAAGATACAACAGCAACCAGAATCTAAAGCTTGAACTCTAACTGATAATTACTGGAAATCCTAGAAAGCATAAACAACTGAAAGATATTGGAATTGAGCTTGGCTGTTACAGCTGATTCAAACACACATGCATTAACTGAAATATCCTACACAGTCGACTGTCACACCAATCTGCTACAGCTATTCAAGATGCAATCATGAACTACCAAAAGGAAAGCTAATTCTCTGTTGTAGCTAACAGTAACATCTGCAATAATTCCACACCACACAACAGAATGAAGCTAACTTATCCTACCTACTTAAACTGAGTATCTCTATGAGAAGTCGGGCCCTGGCCTTCTAACACAGACGCCGAGAATCACAACAAATTAAGACACATAAATGAAGAAATCTACTCTCATATTAATGAAGGAAAATCGATAGTCTCAGTGCTCTGTTACAGCTTATACAAAATGGTAATTGTCCAACCCCAGGCTACGAGAGCCTTCGCATATTTATACATTGAAAGTACAGATCATGATCCACTAAAATCGTGCAGCAATGAAGATCTAAGATCTTCAAGCTACGTAGTTACAACTAACTATTACAACCGTATTAAACAAGGTTGTTACTCATGAAGGAGCTGTTACTCTAGTAATCAATGGATCAATAGATTTAGCAAGCTGGAATGCGATCTGTCTGTTGCAGCTGGGTTCTGTTTCAGTAGAGTCCTGTTACAGATTCTCGTGAAGGAGTGTGTTGTCCCTTGGATTTATGAGGAATCAGGATTTGAAGAGTAACAGCTGGCGCCATTCGGCTGATACACCTGCTCTTTAGACCTTGACTAAATGAAATCACACAGATTAGCATAAACCAATGACTAGGATCTAGAATCTTAACAATATGAGGCATAAAATAAATAAAGCAATAACGAATCATACCTGTCAATATCATTGGTTTTTCTAGAGAAAAGGCATAGGTATAGCTTATGAAAATAGGATTTAATCAGGGCAAAATGATGTAATAAGGATGGCCAAAAATGGGAATTTCATGAACCCAATAGTACCTTATGCGATACCTAGGTAAGGAAACTATGGTCACCGCAATATAACCAATGCTCAGGGGACAGTTGTAGGTGGCATCCATCGTATGGGCAGGGTAGCTGAGCTCGAAACTCAATGAGGGTCAAATCTCCCAAGAGTCCCCAGATACAAACAAATCCTGGAAATATCTCCCACGTTCAGCCGGTATTGGAGGGATATCTCCGCAACCAACCTCCCGTGACCTCGTGCTTAACTCTGGTCTAAGTAGAGCTTCCTGAGAACACCAATGTATACCATGGATTTCAACACTCCCTGGTCATACACATAATGTTTCATCTAGCAGTCTTGTATTGTTTACTCACAATGATCTATTCCAAGACTCTAAACCTATGCTAGTTGGTGTACCCTATAAATAAAATCATCCTAATCAATTTTAAGATTAAGCGTTAATATTAATGGTTGTGGTTACTCAAAGGATATGGTCATGAAACTAGTGATGTATATGACTCAATAGTATGCAAACTTGTCAAACTCTAGACTCATCTATCCAATAAAAACAATGCCACTAACATGCAAAATCATTCCAACGGTTTCGAAATAAAAATGCAATTCTTTTATATTTTCAATGCACAAGCAGAACCTAAATGAAAGCAGCAAGCACTCAATGCAAGATGCAGTACATAAAAAAAAATTGTGTTCTCACTTATAAGCAAAAGGAAAATGCAAAACTATTTTTTTTTGTATTTTTCAATATAATGAAATGAAAAATGCAAGCAAAATCCTACTATCCAGTCACTGAAATGCCAAGGAGATTACTAAGACAACCCAGCAGATCCCAAATAGTAAGACTCAGCCAATGGAGTGAGCTTGACAAGAAAAAACCAACAAGGCTAAATCCAAAGATGGGTAAAAAACCAACAAGGCTCAACCAAGAGAAAAGAAGAGTTCTGGTCACAAACAAGGCATGGAATAGTCAACAATCAGGCCAACAAAGACTCAGGATCATCCAAATCCAACCCAGCAATAACCAAGGATCATGAAACAACCAAAGCTGGAGTTGTACGCTACTATCGAAGGAATACCTGTGGGCACACGCGGACAGTAGTTCAGACAGAAGCAGGTGTACGCAGGCAGATCTAAGCTCACCCACAGGTAGGGAAAAGCAAATGGGCAAACAAAGAGTCCAATGGCTCAGAAAAAACCAGTTTTCTATAGTGTATCTCAATAGCCAATCAGTGACACAGAGCTTCGACAAACAACAACTCTAAATAAGGACTAATGCTCAAAAATCCCCAAAAATGGATGTTTTCCCTAGCGGAGTCGCCATTTCTGTATTGGAGAAAACTTCCTATGGCTTGGGGTAGACCACAACAGATAGCTGACTACCAGAAATTAACTCAATTCTCAGTACTATGCTATATAAATGACAATTCTAAGATAATGAAGAATATAACCAACCTCGATCCAAACGTTTGATGTAGATCCCCGTTGGAGCTTTCAACTCATGCACTTGAACCTGCAAATTAGTCTTGACAGCCTATATACAACAAGCACATATGATACATAAATGACATTAACATCATCAATAGCAATGGTCCATAATATTATAAGTAAATCCAACCCAATGTAGTATAAACAACATTCACAACATTAATGGACGAGAATATGAGTATTTCTATTAATAAACAACAAGAAGTAAAATGTGATACGAACTCTTGTCGGCAAGCAATCTGAACGAAGATCTGGGTCAATCCACTTGTGCCTACACCACTTCAATCCTCTATGGAATGGCAAACTCAAACTATGATATGATTTTGGAAGGTGAACATAAAGGGTTCACAACTACAAGGATCAATGAGTGTAGACTCAAGATAGGGCAAAAATACACTAGAGTTCTCTTGCTCTCCTTTCTCCTACCATCCATGAGCCATATGTGCTCAATATATAGTCCTTCCAAAGGTAAGTGAAAGGACACATCGAGGCATTTCGGGGCAAATGGAGGGCCAAAGGTCACCCTATGACTGCTTTTTGGGAGTAAAAAGTAATAAACTAGTGATTTTTATGATTTTACATGCTACCCACGGGCTATAGTGATGCAACTCGCGGGTACGCACACTGTAGTGATGCAGCTAGAGTATAGGGGGGAAAATAGCAAAAATAGTGTGTCTGAAGGATATAAAGTGGATCTGAGTCAGTAAAATGGATCCTACAGGCCAAAGAGTGCTGATGCTAACAAGGTGGAAAATTACGCTGTAACAGAAGGGAAGTTGCCAAAACGCACTATCAAATGGCAATGCAACAAAATTGTCAAAGAATATTTTGAATCCAAAGGTGATGCAAGTAAATATCAATTATTGTTGTGTTTTTTAAAGTCACGTTGTTTAGCTGTTGTTAGCAGAATTTTGGGCTCAAAGATGGTTAAAAGTTCAGAGGCTAGCAGTCATATTGTTATAAATCTCCAATCTTCATTTAATGTGATTGGGAAGACGTCTCATACAAAATATATTTGTGCGGCTTGTGGCGGAATCAGTTGTAAGCAAGTCCACAAGGAAACATCGCCTGCTATCACACAGTTCTCACATACTCAAATTAAATAGAAAAACTATTAAAAAGTACTCTGTTATAAGAGAAAATATTGACACTCCGGGTGGAAATGATTTTTGGGCTTTTGTTGGTAGGTTGCCTCATGCAGATAGGAAGCTAATTGATGTTGTTAAGGAGTTAGTACAAAATTTTTGGCATGATCATACTAGACCTTCATCAAACCAAAGAGACGTGATAAAGCTGAGAAAAGTTTCTACTGAACGTGAACCCCATATTAAACACTTCCTTGACACCACACAGACTGAAATCTATGAGAGATTCAGGAATGAGCACACACAATTGAACCTGGGCCAAAGGTCCTTTGAGAAACGCAAACCATGGTATGTTCGTATATGCATTGATCGGAACACCTATTGTTGTAGATACCACGTAGAATATGAATATTATTATGACACATATAAACATATATTTTGTGATTTGCATACTAACATTGTGCAAGGTTGCAATGGATCAATACTACCACCGAATGCATCAAGAGACTTTATCCACAACATCATGTGTCCAAGGCTCGAAGGACAAAAATATTATGAAAAATCGTGTCTATATGGGACATGTTCTAGGTGCAGTGGGTTTTCTCTTTTGAACCGTTGCATCCATGAAAGAAAGGAGCACGAATTTGGCAGGATGGGCATGGAGACGCAGAGCTTCAAGTACGTAACCTATCAATTAGACAATGCCAGGGAAAGTAAAAAGATTGCATTAGTGAAGTCATAGGTACAAATGAATATTGCATATTTTTCATATTACACGTTCAATTCATGACATATACATTTTTTCAAATGCCACATTGTAATATTTCCCTTTTTTTCATGGTAACAGGTACCGGTATGTGACTTCTTGACGGAGTTCTACGAGAAAACAAAGCAGTATGTTCAACATGTGCATGTAGCGCGATGGCAAGATGAGCAGTACAGAAAATGTAGGGACACATTTCCTGCTGGAACCATAGTGTCAATTGTGGATTTTGCATAAAATTACACCCTTCAGCCACAAAATGAAATCCAGAGTCAATACTACCATTCAGACCACGTCAACATCATGGTACATATTATGTATAGGCATGGGCCAGAGAGAAGCAATGACAAGAGGAAAATACTGAAGGAGACAAACTTTTACATAAGTGATGATAGAACCCATGATCTGCATTATGTGCAACATTATTTTTGAATTTTCTATGATTAGTTGAAGGAGAGAGATATACAGATGGATCAACATTGGATATGGTTGGATGGTTGTGTGGGCCAGTTCAAAAATGCCTGAGTATTCCAATGGATGAGTATTTTGCATAAGACTTATAATGTGTCGCATATCTGGAACTATTTTGAGACCGGGCATAGCAAAGGAGAGCATGATGGGGCCGGTGCATGCATCAAGACCGCACTACGAAGGGAAGAGATGAGGTTTGACAGGGAACCTCATATCCTAGATGCAGAATCCATAGTTCAATGGTGCTCTGCAACAATGTCAGACCAAGCAAGAGATCAACAAACATCATCAGTGGCAGGACGTGTGGTAAGAAATTTTTGGTGGGTGGTTGACATACACCAATCGCGTTCCTATAGTTGCGGCACAGTACAAGGAACACGTGGATTTCATTCAATTTGAAGCTCAAACAACCCCTTATTTGAAATATGGACGTGAAAGCTTGCATGCTTTTGCAGCACTTGCAGCAGTGGCGAATGGGATGAATGCGAATGCATGGACTGGGTTGATGAATGGGATCGTGTGTCACTTGCAGTAGACCAACGTGCAGTTGTTGAAACAACCCAGTTAGAGGAGGGTCAGACAACAATTTTGATAGACTACAACCATATCTCAGATCTTGTACAACCAGGACACATATACGCAGTTGTTTCCCTGAAAGGAAATGAATGGGGCGTGGATTATTGGTTGGCACAGTGCATCCAAGGTAAGCAAACCCTCTACGCATCATTAATCGACAATGAAGGCATTGAATTTCCTATTGGCTCGATGGTGGTTAAGGGGGAATATCTTACACTAGATGGGAAGTCAAGAAAGACTAGTGGGCATGTATTCATGGATTACAAACCAGGTTCAGTGGTGTATCACTTCACAAACTTGATCGTTGGCACAAACATCCATCTTCAGACAATGTCAAGCAAGAGCTCAACCAAGGTACGCTACTACCTGCCTCATTCATAGCACGAGAGATTGACGGAGACAATTAGCAATAGAGAGGATCCATATGGATTTATTGAATGAGGCCATTCAACTTTACATAAGAGAAAGAATTGCATCAAATAATGTTATGTTCTACATCAAGGTATGTGTGGTTTTATGTTATTTTGTTGGTACACGCAATTTTTGTTGATACATACATACATACATGTCTTTGCCATACATACATGCATACATACATAGAAATACATACATACATATACATACATACATACATAGAGATACATCCATCTGCCATGTCATCATTTCACCCTTTCTCATTAATGTTTAGAAACCTAATCTATCCCTAGAAACTTAGTATAGCCCTAGAAGAACTAATATAACCCTACAAACCTAATCTAGCCCTAAAAATCCTAGAAAGCTAAACTAACCCTAGAAACACTAATTTAACACTAGAAAACTAAGCTAGAATACTATAAACCTAATCTAGTCCTAGAAACCTAAACTAGCTCTAGAAACACTAATCTAACCTAAACAGCCCTACCACTTCTCTCATTTGGTATGAGAGAAGTTGCTTTAGACCTACCTCACTCATGTCAATGCTTGAGTTTTTGGAGGCCAACCTCCCACCCCACATGTCCTCTTCAACATTTTTTGTTCTCTTGGTTTTGTGCCCACCCAAACTTTTTTCATGCTTTGGGTACCTTGAGGTATATTCCCAACCCAAAAAACTATTATATTTTTTTTTCCCCGAAAAAAAAGCGTAATTTCATTTCATCCAAGGAGTACAAAATTACATTGGTTAGCTCACTCATCTAGAGTGGAGTATAGTACTGCAGAGGCAGTTTTCCAGTAATGTTCCCAAAATAAAACTGTGATGTTCTCACTATGTGAGCAGTTACATCTTTTACAAAACACGAAGAGTATACTTTGTCGGAGCCATATAAACAGAAGCAGGATGTTTCTATGCCTATATACAAAACAATTAACGTAGCAAAAAGTTCAGTTCAATCTCCACAAGAGAATATCACCAGTGACAGAATCCGGTGCCAAGGACCAAGGACCCAAAACCCCGTTCATTCAATGAATGGATGATGATAGAAAACCTGCACATTCCCATTCAGCGATTCAGTAATCTTCCAAATGCCATCCCCCAAGGTGAGTCCCTCCTTGGAGGCCGCATCCGCCTCATCATTGTTCTCACGGAATATGTGCCTGCAAGTAAAAGTATCCAGTGTAAGAGTGGCATTCTAAATTTGATCCAAAACAAAGGCAATCCTCCGGTTGTTGCAGAGATATGTGCCATTAACCCAATTAACCACATTCAATGAGTCCCCAAAGACGTTCAAATTCTGTAAAGAAAGTTCCAAAGCATAAGAAAGCAGCAGCTTGAGGCTGAGTATTTCAGCCCAATTATTGGTTCCTCTTCCGAAACCAAAGGCCATCACAAAGAAATGCACAAGGGATAAGAAAAGAATTGCTCCTCCCCCACATGAGTCATTTTGACAGGCCCCATCGAAGAAGCCCCAGGGCTGAGATCTATCAATATCAACAGGTAGAATAGTACGGGGAGAGGAAGGCTGTCCGGCCCGTCGGAGGGCTAGAAAGATCCCACAGCTCTGTAATGCCACTTGAGCCGGATTGCCCAATTTGTCCTTAAACAATCCACTGTTGCGCATGAGCCAAAGTCCCCAGTTCACCATCGGAGGGAGAGCTTTAAAAGGTTTCAGAGCTACATTGTTAGTCCAACTCCTCCATGCTTCATCAATAGAGTTTTCGGCCCAGGGAAGAGGTGTTTTTAAGATGCGAGAAGTGATGTTCCATACCTCCTTGGTGAAGTGGCACTGAAGGAACAGGTGTGGTGTAGTTTCCTCGCACTGGTTGCACAAAAAACAACGACTAGGCCCATGGAAACTGTGCTTCTGCAGAATTTCCCACGTTGGTATCCGGTTAGCCAGTGTACACCACAGGAAGAGTCTGGCTTTGGGAGGACAATGGAGCTTCCAAACCGTTTTCCACCACCAATCCAATACTCGTGGCTCATGGTTTTCAGAAATCCACAGATAACCACTTTTAGGGGTGTAATTTTCGGAAGGATCTCCATCCCAGATTAGAGAATCTTCATCATCGTTCAGAAAAACCTGATCCCTACTGAGATCTCTACAGTATAGTCTTCATTCATCCACAAGATCCACTCTTAAGCCGAGTGAGTCCGGCCTCCTCCAAAGAGGTCTTCCCATCCAAATATTTTCCAAGTCCGCTAAATGACAGAGAGTTATGATACCTCGTTGTCTCAGTGCATCCATCAGATCATCAGACAGAATGTGCTGATCGTTGCATCCTACCCAGGGGTCGCGGCCGATCCGAAACCTTTGTCCATTGTCAACATCCCAGACGAGATTGTGCTTTATGATATCGAAAGATTTTACCAGTGCTTTCCATATGACAGAGTCTCCATAATGCCTCTTGTTAGGAGATCTTATCCAATCTTCCACCGAGTCAGGTTCCACATATTTCTGCAGCATAACCTTGGCCCAGAAACCTTCCGACTTGATTAGATGCCAGCCACACTTGGCTGCCAGAGCCTTTGAGAAATGAAAAATATTCTTGAGGCCCCATCCTCCCAGTGCTTTAGGAGCAGCAATTTTGTCCCACCTCACCCACGGGGTGACATGAGCATCGTCCTTCCCATTCCACAGAAAATTAAAACAAATCTTCCTTGCTGCTTCCAGTGTCCCTTTAGGAATCCAAGCAAGTGACATCCAGTAGAACGGAATGGCTTCCAGCACCGACTTAACCAAAACAAGCCTCCCTGCATGCGAGAGCCACCTAAAACTCCAACACTTCAACCTCTTTTCCAATTTATCCAGCAACCAGGTCCAATCTTTTTTTAAATAGTCATTAGGCTTTAAATTGAAACCCAGGTATTTTATCCCATCTGAAAGGTTGAGGGTCCTGAAGGGAAAAGATGTGGTGTATGAAGTAAGATCCTCCTCCTGCAAAAGCGAGACAGAAAGTGTGGATTTTCCTTCATTAATCTCCATTCCCGTAGCAGTAGAGAAGAGTTGCAAAATCTCTTTAAGCTTAGCTGCGTCTAAATGCGAGCCAGAGCAGAAGATCATGATATCATCCACAAAAAGCAAGTGAGTTAGTGATAGACCAGGAGCTACCAAAATCCCTTCGAAACCGCCAGACTGTTTGGCATCCAAGATAGCTCTACTCAAGCTTTCCGCCACCAGCAAGAATAAGAGAAGGAGAGAGAGGACATCCCTGTCTTAATCCACGGCCAGAGTGAAAGAACTGGGATGCTGCTCCATTCAGTAAGACAGAGAAAGAGACGGTGGTAATACAACTCATAATCCAGCGAATAAAACCGATCTCAAAACCTAGGTGAGTAAGCATGAGTCTGATATACAGCAAGCTCACCTTATTGAATGCTTTGGACAGATCGATTTTGAGAATAGCTCCCTTCAGTCTTTTAGTCTTAATGCTATGCATCCCTTCCTGAGCTATGCCAATAGCCTCATGAATTTGGCGCCCCTCCAAAAACCCAAACTGCTCTTCAGAGATGTGAGAGGAGAGAATAGGTTTGAGTCTGCTAGCAATTATCTTAGTGACAATCTTGTACACACAGTTGCACAAGGAGATAGGCCGAAAGTCGTTTAAAGTAGTAGGAGTATCCACCTTGGGAATAAGTGCAATGAAAGTGGAATTAATGCTGGCTGGCACCCTACCAGTTTTTCTCGAGTCTTCCACAAGTTCAAGCAGGTCATTCCCAATAAGATCAAAGAGAGCAATAAAGAATTCAATCGTCCATCCATCGGGCCCTGGGATTTTGTCCTTTTGGAAGCTTGCCATAACCTTTTTTAATTCCTCCCCTGAGATGGGAGCCATCAAGTTCCTGTTATCCTCCGCCTCCACAAACCGGGGAAAAAGCTGAGCAACCTAGATCACTTCTCCAATATTCACTCTCTCACTAGCTTTGAAAAGGTCCTTGAAATGAGATATCCCCACCGATGCCATTCCTTCAAAGTTGACCAAGAGTTACCTTCAGTATCATCCAGACTCCAAATTGTATTGGCAGAACGTCTTCCTTTGGCATAGGCATGGAAGAATTTGGAGTTCTCATCCCCACTTTCCAACCATATAGCACGGCTTTTTAGTCTCCATGTTTCCTCTAACTGAAGAAGCATACGGTTCCTCTGATTTTCCAGATGTACCAAACGATCCTTAGACTATTGAGAACTGAAACCTCCTCCCTCTTCCTCAGCAATAGTGGCTAATTCCTCTTCAATATCTCTAAGAGTCTTATCATCCCTCCTCCTTTTCTCAGCATCCCAGGCCTTGATGGGTTCCTTAAGAGTCCTGATATTTTCAGCAAAATGAAAGGCAACAGAGTGAATCGATTCAGGATGAAAAGGTACCCAGTGTTGCTTAATCAGTTCCAAAAATGTCAAGTCATCCAACCAGACTTTATTGAATTTTATAGGAGCAGGAGGTTTGTTGGGACCATCTTTCAACTCCAGAAATATAGGTTCATGATCTGAAATGCCCCCTGATCCAATCCATTGTCGAGCATAGAAGGTTGACTCCACAAGATGCTCAGAGAGTAGAAACCGATCCAATCTCTTAGACACACTGTCCTGACCAATTCTCTTATTCCTCCAAGTTGGCTTAAGCAGTACAGGTTCCACATCAATCCAATTGCCTTCAGTAAGCTTCCAAATAAAGAAATTAGTAAGGGGATCAACATTGGCGTTTGGCCCCCAGACCTCAGCATGACCCAATGAAAAATTTAGGTCACCCCCCAAAATCACTGAATCCCCCCTAAGCTGATTCCTCCTCAGAAGTGAATTCTAGAACATCTCCCTCTCACAGTAAGGTCCATAAATGTTGACAATAGTAAAAGTACGTACAGACTCCAAGAATTTGCAAGAGATTCCCAGAACTGACTGCATCCCCCAGCTGGAAGTAACACAAACCCTAGCTTCATTCCAGCCAATTGCCACGCCACCGGAACGGCCCCTAGCGTCCAAAGCTTCAAAACTCCACCCTGGAAACCAAGCCTTAAGCCTATCGATAGCCTCAGTACCGCCACACAT
Source organism: Larix kaempferi (assembly GCA_027924585.1). NCBI lineage: Eukaryota > Viridiplantae > Streptophyta > Pinopsida > Pinales > Pinaceae > Larix > Larix kaempferi. The sequence goes on from BSBM01000778.1 coordinate 2,738,308, forward strand.
TGTTTCTTGTAAAAGTAGGACATCCGGATGCTCCAGTTGCAGCATCCGTCGCAGAGCTGGTCTTTTGGAGGGACCAGCCAGACCTCGACAATTAAAAGACATAATCTTCATCACAACCCAACCAAGTGGGCATTTGCTGCTCTAAGTGCCCTTTCAATTGAAAGTTGAGTACCATTCCTAAGATCCGATCATGCTCTGGTTTTGGCCTGTGAGATGAAAGACTTCCTTCCCCTAGTTTTGGGTTTTTTTTATTTTTCCAGCCCTAATCCTCCTCCCTTAGCTTTGTTCATGGAGCGTAGGTAATACCCAGACTCCGAGGATCCAGAGTTTGAAGGGGCCTCAGCCAGCACTTGAACTAAGACAGGAGAATCCTCAACAGTACCAGTGGTGGGACAGGTAACCCGGATGATTTCCGTCACAGGTGAAGAGCCAACATCATTCGAAAGAGGGGGTAGAATAGCTAGTGGCTTTGAAGAAATGTTTAAGTTCTTAAGACCATCCACCCAATCGAAACCAGGAAGAACAAAGTTATTAAAGAAAAGAATGAAGGAAGGGTTTAAGGAAGGAGCGTAAAAAGTACCAGCAGCCGTGTCGAGAACATGTGCCAGAGCCAGCGAGGAGGCCTCTGGAGCCGTATCAGAAGTTAAGACCTGTTCAGTCTCTGCTGCGCCTGAAGGAATGTTCAGCTCTGGGACAATGCTGTCCGTCTCCTGAATGTTCGCCACTTCCAGTTCCTTCTCCTGGGTGTTCTCAGCCTTCTCAACAGAAATGGGAGTCTCTTCAGCTGTGCGTCCCAAATCCTTCCCATCCTGCTCATCTTTGTTCCCTAAATCGCCTTCCTCCTCCAGAGCGGGCCTCCTCTACAAATTCTTGCCTAACCTCATACGAACAGGCAGAGAGCATTCAACTGCCGGGTGTCCATACGCATGACATCTTCTGCAACGAAACGGCACATTTTCATAGTCCAGAGTTTGAGTGAAACAGTATGGTCCCCAGTTCAAATTTATACTCTCAAATAACCCATCACGGACATTAATGCTAACCAGGATCCGCGCCACCTTCTGAACAGCAGTTGATTGAAACGAGAGATCGGCTTCCAAATAGCTTCCCAGAATATTTCCAATGCTCCTAAAATGATCTTCTGTCCAATAATGCAGGGGTAACCCAGGAAGCCGAACCCAGAGGAGGATTGTATCCAATCTCTCATGGCTAGCATCAAAAAGCGGGTTCCATGGCTTGAGAAGTAGTGGCGCCTTGAAGATAGACCAGTTCAGGCTAAGCGCCCAAGCTGCATGCACATCCGATTTAAAGTGGAAAGCAAACCATCCTCCAGAGAGTCCTACAATCCTTGGAACGTATCCACAGTGGTCCAACCAGACACTGGAGGCCCACTGAATCATCGAGTGAAGGCTTACTGCCCTGCCATAGACCCTGCCCACCAATACAGAGTTTACCATTTCAATAATCTGCTGGAAACCAATGTCCTCTCCCAAGGCGTAGTTTGGTGCTCGGCCAGAGTTCTTAAGCCACTTCCTACGCGTCTTCGCCCGAGGGCTCATAGAACCCACAGGATCTACACCAGAGTCGGCAGCCTTCCCTAACAAAGCACCGCCCGGGCTGGAGAAGCCTCTGTGTTCGGCCCAGTCCAGCGTCGTAGTGCAAACACCTCCTTGCAGGACCTCACAATCATTCAGACCCTGTAAAGCTTCAAGTGTGTTCGACGCCCCACTTAAACCCCGCACCGAATAATCCAGTGAACCCTCCGAGGAGAGCAGGAATTCAGGAAGATCACCAATTCCTTCGCTAACCGGTTCCGGAGAGGGCTGATGCGGGACCGAAACTCCCCAGATAGAGGCTGCCCTGTTCGACGCTGCAAGGCCTTCACTGTTTCCAACCCAAAGAGGAGTGTCCAAAACGGAATGTGCCGGAGAGTAAACCAGAGGAGCCGGTTCAGCGGAGGTAAACAAGCCGACGTTCAGAGGAGAGTCCACTGAGCAACCCCCGTCAAAACCACCTACACTCTTCGAAAACCGGGAATCGTCAGGTGGCGAGCTCCAAATGTTGCTAGGGTGCAGCGTGTCGCTACTGTAGTCCACAATATCTATAGGCTCCATCTCCACAAGGTTCAAGAGGCAACCGCAGGGGAAAGTTAGAGTAGGCAGTAAAAATTACTTACCACTGTTAAAACCCCACTAACTATATTATGATGATTATGTTGGTTATTGGCTTCACCCAACAAAATTATATTTAACAATACACATATTCATAGATTTGGTTCCCCATGCTCAATGCTCACCCAAATCTAGCTAGATTTTGGGTTTTTTCCCTTATCCAAGTATCGTGTCATCAACCTAGGGTTTCCACTAATATATTCTAACTAGATACTAGAATCTCCTTGACCAAATTTGATCGAAAAATGCATAGAGATCTTCTAGACTCTTAGATATGTATCCTAGCAATTTATTTTAAAACATGCTCATTTATGGTTGGAATTGATGCTTGATTCCTATAGATAACCACTTAGAGGGACTCGTCATCATCATCATCAACATCATCATCACCATCACCATCACCATAACCATCATCATCAACATCTTCATCATCAACACCATCATCATCATCATGAACATCTTCATCATCATTGTCATCTCTAGGTTCCTCATCAACATCTCCATCATCACATCTTCTTCTTCGTCATCATCTTCATCTTCATCACCATCACCATCATCATCAATTTCTTCATCATCATCACCATCTTCATCATCATCATTCACTCTAACTCTAACCCTAATTCAATTTCCTTACATAACTCTATCCCTAACCCTCACCCAAACCCTAGCACTAAACCATCTTCTTCATCATCATTATCACCATCACCATCACCATCATCATCATCATCATTAACTCTAACTCTAACACTAATTCAATTTCCTTCTATAACTCTATCCCTAACCCTCACCCAAACCCTAGCACTAAACCATCTTCTTCATCATCACCATCACCATCACCATCACCATCACCATCACCATCATCATCAACGTCTTCATCATCATCACCATCATCATCATCATGAACATCTTCATCATCATTGTCATCTCTAGGTTCCTCATCAACATCTCCATCATCACATCTTCTTCATCATCACCATCACCATCACCATCATCATCAACGTCTTCATCATCATCACTATCTTCATCATCATCATTAACTCTAACTCTAACCCTAATTCAATTTCCTTCTATAACTCTAGCCCTACCCCTCACCCAAACCCTAGCACTAAACCATCTTCTTCTTCATCACCATCACCATCACTATCACCATCACCATCATCATCAACATCGTCATCATCATCATCATTAACTCTAACTCTAAACCTAATTCAATTTCCTTCTATAACTCTAGCCCTAACCCTCACCCAAACCCTAGCACTAAACCATCTTCTTCATCATCACCATCACCATCACCGTCACCATCACCATCATCATCAACGTCTTCATCATCATCACCATCATCATCATCATGAACATCTTCATCATCATTGTCATCTCTAGGTTCCTCATCAACATCTCCATCATCACATATTCTTCACCATCACCATCACCATCACCATCACCATCATCATCAACGACTTCATCATCATCACTATCTTCATCATCATCATTAACTCTAACTTTAACCCTAATTCAATTTCCTTCTATAACTCTAGCCCTAACCCTCACCCAAACGCTAGCACTAAACCATCTTCTTCACCATCACCATCACCATCACCATTAATGTCTTCATCATCATCACCACCTTCATCATCATTGTTAACTCTAACTCTAACCCTAATTCAATTTCCTTCTATAACTCTAACCCTAACCCTCACCCAAACCCTAGCACCAAACCATCTTCTTCATCATCACCATCACCATCACCATCACCATCATCATCAACGTCTTCATCATCATCACCATCTTCATCATCATCATTAACTCTAACTCTAACCCTAATTCAATTTCCTTCTATAACTCTAGCCCTAACCCTAGCACTAAACCATCTTCTTCACCATCACCATCACCATCACCATCACCATCATCATCAACGTCTTCATCATCATCACCATCATCATCATGAACATCTTCATCATCATTGTCATCTCTAGGTTCCTCATCAACATCTCCATCATCACATCTTCTCTGTCATCACCATCACCATCACCATCACCATCATCATCAACGTCTTCATCATCATCACCATCTTCATCATCATTGTCGTCTCTAGGCTCCTCATCAACATCTCCATCATCATCATCTTCTTCATCGTCATCATCATCATCTTCATCACCATCACCATCATCATCAACGTCTTCATCATCATCAACATACTGAGCAATACCCTAGTTTCCAAAATGGACGTACAAGGTGACACCTAGGCCATGGCACCGGAGGAGAGGGGCGCCCCTAGCACTATCCCGACGTCCTGAATCCAACGGAGTCGATGGTTTGTCGATCCGAGCCACGGTCATCATTCTATGGCTCGTTCCATCTCACATCCAAAAGGCCTTCAAGGACACCTATTGGATACCTGCCGGGGGCATAGAATTCCAACCGTGTAAAAAAACCAGGTTCTCGGGAGTCCTGCAAGTGTGTCTGGGAAGGTTCCAGCCGGCAACGCTAGCCATATGTGCCCGGTCAACGATTTTGAAAATTTTACCCTAGTGTGCAAAAATTGCACAGTCCTGTACTGAGCAAAACCCTAGTTTCCAAAATGGACGTACAAGATGACACCTGGGCCATGGGACCGGAGGAGAGGGGAACTCTAGCACTATCCCGACGTCCTAAATCCAACGAAGTCGACAGTTTTTCAATCCGAGCCATGGTCGTCATTCCATGGCTCATTCTATCTCACATCCAAAATGCCTTCAGGGACACCTGCTGGATACCTGTCGAGGGCATAAAATTCCAACCGTGCAATAAAACAGGGTTCCGTGGAGTCCTACAAGTGTGTCTAGGGAGGTTCCAGCTAGGAACACTAGCCATACATGCCCGGTCGATAATTTTGCAAATTTGACACCAATATGCAAAAATTGCACTCTCCCATACTGAGCAAAAGCCTAGTTTCCAAAATGGACGTACAAGGTGACACATGGGCCACGACACCGGAGGAGAGGGGCACCCTAGCACTATCCCAACGTCTTGAATCCAACGGAGTCGACGGTTTTTCGATCCGAGCTATGGTCGTCATTCTATGGCTCATTCCATCTGGCATCCAAAAGGCCTTCAGGGACACCTGCTGGATACCTGTCAAGGGCATAAAATTCCAACCGTGTAACAAAACTGGGTTTCGAGGAATCCTACAAGTGTGTCTAGGGAGGTTCCAACTGGGAACGCTATCCATACATGCTTGGTCGATGAATTTGCAAATTTGACCCCAATGTGCAAAAATTGTGCTCCCGTACTGAGCAAAACCCTAGTTTTCAAAATGGACATATAAGGTAACACCTAGGCCACGGCACCGGAGGAGAGGGGCACCCCTAGCACTAGCTGGAAATCCTGAATCCAATGGATTCGACAGTTTGTTGATCCGAGCCACGATCATCAATCTATGGCTCGTTCCCTCTCGAATCCAAAAGGCCTTTAGGGATACCTAGTGGATACCTGTCAAGGGCATAAAATTCCAACTGTGCAACAAAACTGGGTTCTAGGGAGTCTTGCAAGAGTGTCTAGGGAGGTTTCAGCTGGGAACACTAGCCATATGTGCCCGGTCAACGATTTTGCAAATTTGACCCCAATGTGCAAAAATTGCACACTCCCGTACTGAGCAAAACCCTAGTTTCCAAAATGGATGTACAAGGTGACACCTGGGCCACGACACCGGAGGAGAGGGGCACCCCTAGCACTTTCCTGATGTCCTGAATCCAACGGAGTTGGCGGTTTTTTCGATCCGAGCCATGATTGTCACTCTATGGCTCATTCCGTATCGCATACGAAAGGCCTTCAGGGACACCTGGTCGATACCTGTTGGGGGCATGAAATTCCAACCGTGCAACAAAACCAGGTTCTGGGAAGTCCTCCAAGTGTGTCTAGGAAGGTTCCAACAGGGAACACTAGCCATACCTTCCCAGTCGACAATTTTGCAAATTTGACCCCAATGTGAAGGCCATGCAAATTTGCTCAAGGGGGCCATTTCTCGTCTGGAGGCCCCCGGGCGTGCGTGGCCACCGTGGTGAGGTCCACAATGGCCACATGGACCTATGAGAGCCGACGCAATCCAAGTCTGCTCGTCAGTTTGAGTTCCGTGGCCCCAGAGCAAATCCCTAAATTGTCCCTGAATGGCCCCGGGGTGACCGACTAGAATGTTCGTAGCAGCCAAACCATGGCTCTATTCGCAAATTTGTCAATTTCGATGGGTCTGGGATGCCGGGTTTCAGTTAGGGGACCCCCACAGCATGCCTCGAAGACCCGGAAGCGATGCTAATTGGCCATCTCCGGAGCTAGGTTTTTGCTTAGTGAGGGCCATTCCAAATTCACTCAAGGGGGCCATTTCTCGTCCGAAGGCCCCCGGGTGTGCATGGCCACTGTGGACAAGTCCACAATGGCCACGTCAACCTGTGGGAGCCGACAGAATCCAAGTCCGCTCGTCGGTTTGGGTTCCTTGGCCCCAAAGCAAATCCCCAAAGTGTCCCTAAATGGCCTCGGGGTGCCCAACTAGATGTTAAGGTTTAATATGCTAAGACAGAAAATAGCAGCATTACATTCCATTTCACAATAATAGCATATACAGGATCACTGAAGAAACAACAAGCACAGCATAAACACAAGAGACAGAGATTTATCCTGAGAAACCCTCATGGGGTAGAAAACCCAGCAAAGCTTCCTCAATATAGATGACCAGAAATATACAAAGATGAAACCCTGAGACATGATCTCCTTCTCCACAATAGCAGACCTCTCCTCCACAAGTGCGCTATCCTCTAGGGTGAGTGAATGTGTGTATAATGAGGAACACACCTCCTCTATTTATACACTTCTCTGATATGTATTTTACACAAGTACATGTAGGCTCGTATTTAACCATTAGGTTAAATACCCCATTATAACTGACTGGGCCGACCCCTCTAGGGTGGTCTAATAACCCTTTGACCCACATAACACATTTAGGGCCGACCCCCACTAGGGAAGTCTAATAACCCGAGTTACCACATTCCGACGGAGGAATAAACATCTCCGGATATACAATAAGATCTTCACAGAGGAATGAATCATCTCCGGAATAATAAAGTACAAATATAATATTCTTTGAAGTTACAATATCTCAACACTCCCCCTTAACGAGAAGGATATTATAACAGCATCTGCCCGAGCAAGGAGTCATCAACATCATACATGATACATCTATAAATCATTGGAAGCTTTCTCAACATCATTAGTAACTCAAGCAGTTACTGGAACATCTTCAATACTGGAACATCGACATCTTCAGTATTGAGTCTTTATCTTCTGTAGCACTTGAACAGCTACAACAATATCATCATCTGGATCCTCACGATACACGATCATCAGCATCATCATCTCACGATCATCAGCATCGTCATCACACGATCATCAGCATCGTCATCACACGATCATCAGCATCATCATCTCACGATCATCAACATCGTCATCACACAATCATCAGCATCATCATCACACGATCATCAGCATCGTCATCTCACAATCATCAGCATCGTCATCACACGATCATCAGCATCGTCATCACACAATCATCAGCATCGTCATCTCACGATCATCAACATCGTCATCACACGATCATCAGCATCGTCATCACACGATCATCAGCATCGTCATCACACGATCATCAGCATCGTCACCTCACGATCATCAACATCATCATCACACGATCATCAGCATCGTCATCACACGATCAGCAGTACAAGTATTCATGCCAATACAAGTAACCACATCATTAATACAAGTATCCATACTGATACAAGTAACCACATCATCAATACAAGTATCCATACCGATACAAGTAATCACATCATCAATACAAGTATCCATACCGATACAAGTAACCACATCATCAATACAAGTATCCTACCGATACAAGTAACCACATCATCAATACAAGTATCCTACCGATACAAGTAACCACATCATCAATACAAGTATCCTACCGATACAAGTAACCACATCATCAATAAAATCACTTTCTCGGAGACCATTCGTCTACGGATCAAATCAGGGACCGAAGTCCGGGGATGATACAATCCCCATCACGTACATTTTGAACTAGCAGTTCCGGGATGATGCAATCCCCATCACGTACATTTTGAACTAGCAGTTCCGGGATGATGCAATCCCCATCACGTACATTTTGAACTAGCAGTTCCGGGATGATGCAATCCCCATCACGTACATTTTGAACTAGTAGTTCTGGGATGATGCAATCCCCATCACGTACATTTTGAACTTAGCAGTTCCGGGATGATGCAATCCCCATCACGTACATTTTGAACTAGTAGTTCTGGGATGATGCAATCCCCATCACGTACATTTTGAACTAGCAGTTCCGGGATGATGCAATCCCCATCACGTACATTTTGAACTTAGCAGTTCTGGGATGATGCAATCCCCATCACATACATTTTGAACTAGCAGTTCCGGGATGATGCAATCCCCATCACGTACATTTTGAACTAGCAGTTCCGGGATGATGCAATCCCCATCACGTACATTTTGAACTTAGCAGTTCCGGGATGATGCAATCCCCATCACGTACATTTTGAACTGGCCGTTCCGGGATGATGCAATCCCCATCAAGTACATTTTGAACTAGCAGTTCCGGGATGATGCAATCCCCATCACTTTATTCTCAGAGACCTCACGTCTACGGCTCTCTTTAGGACTGAAAGTCCAGGGATGATCCAATCCCCTCAATTGTCCACTAAGGACTTCATTCTCAGAGACCTCATGTCTACGGCTCTCTTTAGGACTGAAAGTCCAGGGATGATCCAATCCCCTCAACTGTCCACCAAGGACTTCATTCTCGGAGACCTCACGTTTACGGCTCTCTTTAGGACTGAAAGTCCAGGGATGATCCAATCCCCTCAACTGTCCACCAAGGACTTCATTCTCGGAGACCTCACGTCTATGGCTCTCTTTAGGACTGAAAGTCCAGGGATGATCCAATCCCCTCAATTGTCCACCAAGGACTTCATTCTCGGAGACCTCACGTCTACGGCTCTCTTTAGGACTGAAAGTCCAAGGATGATCCAATCCCCACCTGTCCACTAAGGACTTCATTTTCAGAGACCTCACGTCTACGGCTCTCTTTAGGACTGAAAGTCCAGGGATGATCCAATCCCCACCTGTCCACTAAGGACTTCATTTTCGGAGACCTCACGTCTACGGCTCTCTTTAGGACTGAAAGTCCAGGGATGATCCAATCCCCACCTATCCACTAAGGACTTCATTTTCGGAGACCTTACGTCTACGGATCACTTTAGAACAAGTGTTCAAGGATGATACAATCCCTACATGTATTCTCATTAATACATCTCATCATCAAAAGCATGTATTCTCATCAATACATCTATCATCAAAAGAAAGTATAAGTAAAACTAAGTATTCTAAGTATAAGAGTCCTAAATCTAAATATTTCTAAGTAATTGGGTGTAGAGAACAGGTTACCTCATCATCGACCTTGTTGTTCGATGAGACAATCTCATCAGCAGTGACTATACTACTCCCCCTTTCGAGGAGGGTCCTTTTGAACTACACCAAGCTTGTCTCGGAAGTATTCAAATTTCACTCGAGACAGAGGTTTGGTTGGTAACTTCTTTACTTGACGTAGAGGTTTGGTTAGTACAACGGTAACCTGTTACAAATTCAAACTTTAGAGTTCCTTTCTGTGTCATATCTTGTTAGTTCCCTATGTTCTTTGACTTATCATGGAACACTAGATTCTATGTCATCTTGATACAACTCTAATTATCACATAGGATCTCAGTTGGTTCTATCTCTAAGTCAAACAATCCTAAAGCCAAACTTCTTCACAACTAGCAGAGCAAGCAGCCATATATTCCGCTTGTGCTGAGAGCCACACTAGACTGCTTCCAGCTAAACCACGAGATCATGGCTAATCCCAGACAATAACATCCTCTCGATGTGTTCTTCCTGTCTGAAACACTTTCTTCTCAATCAGCATCTGAGTAGCCATCTAAAGTCATGATCTTCAAGATAGCATAGATCTAATTCTATCGTGTCCTTTATGTGCCTCATCACATGCTTTGCAACTATCAGGTAAACACATCTAGTTTCCACTAGATACTGACTCAAGGTGTTCACAACAAAGCATATATCTAACCTAGTATTCGTTAGACACATCAATGACTCAGTAATTTGTCTGTACAGAGTTATATCCACTAACTCTAATGAGTCATCTGCTAAGAACTTCAAGTTGGAATTCATGAGAGTGGCCATTCCAACACATCAATTCCTTTTAATATTTCTCAGCATACTTTCCCTGGTTGAGAAAGATTCCTTATAAGCCTTGCCATACTTCCAGACTTAGGAAGTAATGCATCAATCTGAGATCTTTCATTTTTTTTCATTTCTGCAGCCATCTTCTTCTTTCTTTTCATGATCTGTTTCTCATTCCCTATAAGAAAGATATCATAATAATAGTATGATCCATAGCCTTAAGGTAAAGGTTAGGAACAACTTTACTTTTGGTAAAGCCCAAGCTTATCAAGAAACTGTCGATTCTTCCTTTGTGACTGAACATCATTCACACTCTGTATTGAATGATTTTCTGCATATCTATCTGTGCCATCTCTCGATAGATGGGTCTACTGATATGAGCCTCAATATTATTCGAACTCTGTGGTGAGTTCCTTCTTGCATCCATGTCATCTGTGTATAAAAACCATATTCAACCTTGTAGCAAAGGTTGAGATCCACATCACCCATGGTGATCATTAAGCTCATTAATTGATTATCGATCCTGGGTACCCATACAGAACCTGAATCACACTTCTTCTTTAATTACACCATTAAGAGAATGGTTTTATCTATCGACTTGGAACAAACATCTCATCATGATTCTCTTTCTCTTTTCTAAGAGAATCTTCTAGCCACAAGCCTTCTATAGTGTGTTTGATTTGTAAATCCTTTTGTTGAACATCCATCGCTTGTTCATCATTCATCATGATTTTTCCTACAAATCAAAATTAGGTACATGATTAGTAATACTTCATAATCATCAAATCATATTGACATGATAAACTATTATGCATACAGATATCATTTACATAGTTATGCAACTATTTTGACCAATACTTTGGCACAACACTTTCCCATATCCTGTATGCAGACAGTGGCTATCTAGATGCCTTCCATCTCTACCAGAACATACTATCGAGAGTGTGCACAACTCTCAGCATGTCAGCAAAGAGGTTTCATTCTAGACAAGCAACAATGGAATGTTTGTCCAACTTACCAATCATATGCATATTAGTAGTATACTGTTCAATGTTCTATGAATATTTACACTCAGCATGATATATTATAGGAATACAAATATGCATACAACCTATTACAGGCAATATCATTTACTATTTCAAATAACAACTCAAATACTTATCTTTTATGTTTGTGTGGTTCCCTCCCGCTTGATTTTCTGTATGTCTTTTGAACTTCTATTCATTCGTTACCACTGTGCATGTTCAAGTGTCATCCTCATGATCTCATACACAAACATACACCCATTAGTATGTTCTAAATGTTATCAAAACATTATAGTTCTAAATAATCTTGAAAATGTATAGTCATGATTATAGTTAATAAACATTAGTATTCAAGATTTCAGGGAAGTCTTCTTTTACTCATGCATATCATCAATCAAGATAAAAGACATAATATGCATAATCCCTTGATTACTAACTTTATGAATAAGCATAACAAATCATACCAAGTATACTTATATAAGGGATCCTAACACAAGGTAATATTCATGGGAAACATACCTGGATTAGTATACCTACTTAGTTATGTTCAACATACCTAAACAATCTCTTCAATGATTTAGAGATCCTGAGCTAGAACCTGCATGTCTCATAGGTTAAGCATAGTATAACAAAGTCATACATACCTCGTAAGTAGAACAAAGATTATGGATGAGTCTTTGTCTTCATATTTTCATGGTCATGGAACCTGATTTGTCTTTTGTGATGTACCTGTATCTTGTTAGCAGACAACATCAACCTCACACAACATCATCATGCATTAGTACAATCATATAGCCCTAATCAATGAATGTCTTTGATCATTCACATGCATTCATACTGTTACTAGGGTGGTAAGACAATTCTAACATTAATCAAGATTGTACTAATAAATAATATGAAGACAAACACATCATGAACTTAATCAAGAATTAGATTTCTAGACATACCTGAACCTCCTTAAGTCATACCTGTCGAGACTTCTTGTAGTCTTCTTATGTAAGGCCTTAGCCTCAACTCCCCCTGAAACTTGATATGGAGCTTGATTAGGGTTTGCTAGAGAAACCCTAAAGATTCAAACTTTGACTTTCACACTTCTGAATGGATGAAAGAATATGTCTTGCTGAGCTGATCAAACTGGCATACTTCAATTTTGGAATCTCCAAAATTTGACCCCTCAAAATTGCCTTTGAAACTTCTGGATCTTCTGGACAGGATCCCGAACTAGGGTTTGATGAAGCCCACCCTTCTACCCAAACAAAAGGTTCGATCCAAGGCTCTAAACTCTTATTTCTCTTAGGAGCTTCCAGCCGTGGTTACAGACTTAAAAAATTCCAACTTTTGCTGAAGCCCTAATTTTCCATCTTTCCGATCAAAATCCCGAACTGGGGTTTGATCAAGCCCGGTCTTCCACCCAACCAAAAAATTCGATCTTGGTCTCTAAATTTTGATTTTCCTAAGTAGCATTCAGCCGTGGACTCTGATTCCAAAAATTCTAACTTTCTTCGAAACCCTAAATTCCAGAAGCCATGAATAAAGGTGCTCCAAAAATAATTCTGTTTTGACAGAAATATGCACCTGATTGTTTCTGCTATAAATATTAAATTTTTACTCCACAGGGTCTGAAACCCTTTTTCTGCAGTAGCCTGACCTTTCATCCTTCCATCCTGATAGGTCTGACCTCAATTGGGTTTTCTGAGAGAAAGTTATGCCAAGTGTCGCAACGTGACCTGTTTATGGGATAAAACAGGAGAGCGAACTTGTACAGCATGCCACGTGTCATTGTTTGAGCTTCGACCTCTGAAAACTTTTATTGAGATAGCTCGACCTGTTATCTTTCCATCTTGATAGGTTTGACCTCAATTGGACTCTCTGAGAGAGAGTTATTCGAAGTGTCATAACGTGACCTGTTTATGGGATAAAACAGGAGAGCGCACTTGTACGGAGTTCCACGTGTCATTGGTTCACCTTTGGCCTCTGAAAAAGTTTTTTGTGATAGTACAGTCTGTGTACTACCTTTCACTTTTTACGAAATTTCATTTGGAGCTTCCTAGCCCAAGTGATGACCTTTTTTCCAAGGTCACCTGATTTTGACTGAGATCTGGAAGAGGCAGAAACCCTAACTTGTACTGATCATAACTCATAAAGTACAACGAATCTGAGGGTGCCCTTTGGAAAAAAGGTACCTGGGGATGTTATCTTCGACCTGTAAACTTTTCAGATCTGAAAAATTTTCCAAAACGTATTTATAGCAAAAGTGCTACGATGACTGGTTTTTGCTATGTAAAACCCTAACCTTCAAATTGTCGTAAGTAAAGCAAGTGTCGTTAGTGCCATACCTTGTCTTCCTTCAGGTTAGCTCTGATACCATGTTAAGGTTTAATATGCTAAGACAGAAAATAGCAGCATTACATTCCATTTCACAATAATAGCATATACAGGATCACTGAAGAAACAACAAGCACAGCATAAACACAAGAGATAGAGATTTATCCTGGGAAACCCTCATGGGGTAGAAAACCCAGCAAAGCTTCCTCAATATAGATGACCAGAAATATACAAAGATGAAACCCTGAGACATGATCTCCTTCTCCACAATAGCAGACCTCTCCTCCACAAGTGCGCTATCCTCTAGGGTGAGTGAATGTGTGTATAATGAGGAACACACCTCCTCTATTTATACACTTCTCTGATATGTATTTTACACAAGTACATGTAGGCTCGTATTTAACCATTAGGTTAAATACCCCATTATAACTGACTGGGCCGACCCCTCTAGGGTGGTCTAATTGACCCACATAACACATTTAGGGCCGACCCCCACTAGGGAATTCTAATAACCCGAGTTACCACATTCCGACGGAGGAATAAACATCTCCGGATATACAATAAGATCTTCACAGAGGAATGAATCATCTCCGGAATAATAAAGTACAAATATAATATTCTTTGAAGTTACAATATCTCAACACTAGAATGCTCGTAGCATCAAAACGATGGCTCCGTTGGAAAATCCATTAATTTCGATGGATCCGGGATGCCGATTTTCAGCTAGGCCCCCCCCCATAGCGTTCCTCGAAGACCCAGAAGCGGTGCCAATGGGCCATCTCTGGATCTAGGGTTTTGCTCAGTGAGGGCCATTCCAAATTTGCTCAAGGGGACCATTTCTCGTCCGGAGGCCCCCGAGCGTGCATGTCCACCGTGGATAGGTCCATAATGGCCACTTCCACCTATCCACGGTGGCCACGCATGCCGGGGGGCCTCCGGACGAGAAATGGCCCCCTTGAGCAAATTTGGAATGAATCTCACTGAGCAAAACCCTAGCTCCGGAGATGTCAAATTGGCACCACTTCCAAGTCTTCGAGGGACACTATGGGTGGGGGATAGCTGAAACTCGGCGTCCCGAACCCACCGGAATCAATGGATTTGCGAATGGAGCCATGGTTTGGCTGCTACAAGCATTCTAGTCGGGCACCTTGGGGCCATTCAAGGACACTTTGGGGATTTGCTTCGAGGCCACAGAACCCAAACCGACAAGCGGACTTGGATTTCGTCCACTCCCACAGGTCCACGTTTCCATTGTGGACCTATCCACGGTGGTCACGCACCCCTGGGGGCCTCCGGACGAGAAATGGCCCCCTTGAGCGAATTTGGAATGTCCCTCACTAAGCAAAACCCTAGCTCCGGAGATGGCCCATTGGCACCGCTTTCGGGTCTTCGAGGCACGCTGTGGGGGGTTCCCTGGTTGAAACCCGGTGCCCTAGATCCACCGAAATTGATGGATTCATCAACAGAGCCATGGTTTTGACGGTACGAGAATTCTAGTCGGGCACCCTGGGGCCATTCAGGGACACTTTGGGGATTTGCTTCGAGGCCACGAAACCCAAACCGATGAGCGGACTTGGATTATGTCAGCTCCCACAAGTCCACGTGGCCATTGTGGACCTATCCATGGTGGCCACACACGCGCGGGGGTTTCCGGACAAGAAATGGCCCCCTTGATCAAATTTGGAATGGCCCTCATTGAGCAAAACCCTAGCTCTGGAGATGGCCCATTGGAACCACTTTCGGGTCTTTGAGGCACGCTGTGGCGGGTCCATTAGCTGAAACCTGACGTCCCTGACCCACCGGAATCGACGGATTCGTGAATGAAGCCACGGTTTGGATGCTACGGGCATTCTAGTTGGGAACCCCGGGGCCATTCAAGCACACTTTCGGGATTTGCTTCGGTGCCACAAAACCCAAACCAACGAGCGGACTTGGATTGTGTCAGCTCCCATAGGTCCATGTGGCCATTTTGGACCTATCCATGGTGGCCACACACGCCCAGGGGCCTCTGGATGAGAAATGGCCCCCTTGAGCGAATTTGGAATGGCCCTCATTGAGCAAAACCCTAGCTCCGGAGATGGCCCATTGGCACCGCTTTCGAGTCTTTGAGGCACGCTGTGCGGGGTCCCCTAGCTAAAACTCAGCATCCCGGATCCACCAAAATCAACGGATTCACCAACGGAACCCACGGTTTTGATGCTATGGGAATTCTAGTTGGGAACCCCGGGGCCATTCAAGGACACTTTGGGGATTTGCTCCGGGGCCACGGAACCCAAACCAACGAGCGAACTTGGATTCTGTCAGCTCCCAAGGGTCCATGTGGCCATTGTGGACTTTTCCACAGTGGCCACACACACCCGGGGGCCTCCGTATGAGAAATGGCCCCCTTGAGCAAATTTGGAATGGCCCTCATGGAGCAAAACCCTAGCTCTGGAGATGGCCCATTGGCACCGCTTCCGGGTCTTCGAGGCACGCTGTGGGGGGTCCCCTAGCTGAAACCCGACATCCCGGAGCCATGGTTGGGCTGCTACGGGCATTCTTGTTGGGCACCCCGGGCCATTCAGGGACACTTTGAGGATTTGCTCCGGGGCCACGAAACCCAAACTGGCGAGCGGACTTGGATTCTATCGGCTCCCACGGATCCACGTGGCCATTATGGACTTGTCCACGGTGGCCACACATGTCTAGGGGCCTCTGGGTGAGAAATGGCCCCCTTGAGCATATTTGGAATGGCCCTCACTAAGCAAAACCCTAGCTTTGGAGATGGCCCATTGGCATCACTCCCGGGTCTTTGAGGCATGCTGTGGGGGATCCCCTAGCTGAAACCTGACATCCCGGATCCATTGGAATCGACGGATGTGCCAACGAAGCCACGGTTTTGATGCTACGGGCATTCTAGTCGGGCACCCCGGGGCCATTCAAGGACACTTTAGGGATTTGCTCTGGGGCCACGGAACGCAAACCGGTGAGCAGACTTGGATTACGTCAGCTCCCACAGGTCCACGTGGCCATTGTGGACTTGGCCACAGTGGCCATGCACGCCCGGGGGTCTCCGGATAAGAAATGCCCCCGTTGAGAAAATTTGAATGGCCTTCACATTGGGGTCAAATTTGTAACCTAGAGATGACAATGATGATGGAGATGTTCATGATGATGATGATGGTGATGATGATGATGGTGATGATGATGAAGACATTGATGATGATGGTGATGGTGATGATGATGGCGATGATGAAGAAGATGGTTTAGTGCTAGGGTTTGGGTGAGGGTTAGGGCTAGAGTTATAGAAGGAAATTGAATTAGGGTTGGAGTTAGAGTTAATGATGATGATGAAGATGGTGATGATGATGAAGACGTTGATGATGATGGTGATGGTGATGGTGATGGTGATGGTGATGGTGATGGTGATGGTGATGACGAAGAAGATGTGATGATGGAGATGTTGATGAGGAACCTAGAGATGACAATGACGATGAAGATGTTCATGATGATGATGATGGTGATGATGATGAAGACATTGATGATGGTGGTGATGGTGATGGTGATGGTGATGGTGATGGTGATGGTGAAGAAGATGGTTTAGTGCTAGGGTTTGGGTGAGGATTAGGGATAGAGTTACAGAAGGAAATTGAATTAGGGTTAGAGTTAGAGTTAATGATGATGATGAAGATGGTGATGATGATGAAGACATTGGTGATGATGGTGATGGTGATGGTGATGACGAAGAATATGTGATGATGGAAATGTTGATGAGGAACTTAGAGATGACAATGATGATGAAGATGTTCATGATGATGATGATGGTGATGATGATGAAGATGTTGATGGTGACGGTGATGGTGATGGTGATGGTGATGGGGATGGTGATGATGAAGAAGATGGTTTAGTGCTAGGTTTTGGGTGAGGTTTAGGGCTAGAGTTATAGAAGAAAATTGAATTAGGGTTGGAGTTAGAGTTAATGATGATGATGAAGATGGTGATGATGATGAAGACGTTGATGATGATGGTGATGGTGATGGTGATGGTGATGGTGATGATGATGGTGATGACGAAGAAGATGTGATGGTGGAGATGTTGATGAGGAACCTAGGGATGACAATGATGATGGAGATGTTCATGATGGTGATGATGATGAAGACGTTGATGGTGATGGTGATGGTGATGGTGATGGTGATGGTGATGGTGATGGTGACGATGAAGAAGATGGTTTAGTGCTAGGGTTTGGGTGAGGGTAAGGGTTAGAGTTATAGAAGGAAATTTAATTAGGGTTAGAGTTAGAGTTAACAATGATGATGAAGATGGTGATGATGATGAAGACGTTGATGATGATGGTGATGAAGATGATGATGATGATGACAAAGAAGATGTAATGATGGAGATGTTGATGAGGAACCTAGAGATGACAATGATGATGAATATGTTCATGATGATGATGATGGTGATGATGATGAAGACGTTGATGATGGTGGTGATGGTGATGGTGATGGTGATGGTGATGGTGATGATGAAGAAGATGGTTTAGTGCAAGGGTTTGGGTGAGGGTTAGGGCTATGGTTATAGAAGGAAATTGATTTAGGGTTAGACTTAGAGTTAGTGATGATAATGAAGAAGGTGATGATGATGAAGACGTTGATGATGATGGTGATGGTGATGAAGATGATGATGGTGATGATGAAGAAGATGTGATGATGGAGATGTTGATGAGGAACCTAGAGATGACAATGATGATGAAGATGTTCATGATGATGATGATGGTGATGATGATGAAGACGTTGATGATGATGGTGATGGTGATGGTGATGGTGATGGTGATGGTGATGGTGATGATGAAGAAGATGGTTTAGTGCTAGGGTTTGGGTGAGGGTTAGGGTTAGAGTTATAGAAGGAAATTGAATTAGGGTTAGAGTTAGAGTTAACAATGATGATGAAGATGGTGATGATGATGAAGATGTTGATGATGATGGTGATGGTGATGATGATGAAGACGTTTATGATGATGGTGATGGTGATGAAGATGGTGATGATGATGACAAAGAAGATGTGAAGATGGAGATGTTGATGAGGAACCTAGAGATGAAAATGTTGATGAAGATGTTCATGATGATGATGATGGTGATGATGATGAAGACGTTGATGATGATGGTGATGGTGATGGCGATGATGAAGAAGATGGTTTAGTGTTAGGGTTTGGGTGAGGGTTAGGGTTAGAGTTATAGAAGGAAATTGAATTAGGTCATTTCTCTAATGTACATTTTATATTAATGGTATGGCTTGGTCTAAGGTGGTGCTCTCAAATAGTTGTTTAATTATGAAATATTTAACAAGACATGAATTAAATTTAAGATAAATGTATTGTTGAATATAGTGAGCATTGAGCATTGGGAACAAAGTCTATGAATATGTGTATTGTTAAATATAATTTTGTTGGGTGAATCCAATATCGAACATAATAATCATAATATAAGAGTTTTTTAGGTTGGGGATATATCTCAAGGTACCCAAAGCATGAAAAAAGTTTGGGTGGGCACAAAACCAAGAGAACAAAAAATGTGGAAGAGGACATGTTGGGTGGGAGGTCGGCCTCCAAAAACTCAAGCATTGACATGTGTGAGGTAGTTCTAAAGCAACTTCTCTCATACCAAATGAGAGAAGTGGTAGGTAGGTCTCTAGGTCTCCAAAGCAGATTCTCTCATACGAAATGAGGTAGGTCTAAAGCAACTTCTTTTGTAGAGTGGTGTTGCATTTTGAAGTTTCCTTGGTCATTGTGTTCTAGTTGCATTGTTGGTTTCGGCTATTTATTCCCAATGTTAGGATTTTTTCTTTTTTTTCTTTAACTTGTGTGTAGAGCTTTAGGCATTCATCTAAAATTTTCCCAATCTATCTATCCAAGTGTCATTATGTGTCATTATCCAATATATATCTACATATTCATACACATAAATGGAAAGTGAGAAAGGGAGAATGTAACTTTAGAGCCATCAATAATTAGCCTTTTAAAAATCCCTAACAAATATTTATTTTTACAATGTATACCTCCAGTCAAATCTTTATCCTAGTTAACTAGTTGAATAAAGCTACTACAACAATGCCAATAGAGGATTTTCAACACAAGGGATGGGTCTCTAGACCTCGAGCATGGTGATTAAAAAATATAAGGGTTATTAGGACCTAAATGAATATCTGCATGCTCATGAGCCATGAACAAGTCCTTGAATCAGTACACAAGCTCTCTAGATGGGATACATGGCCTTTGTTTTGGATATGGATTCCATTTGGAGGTTTTGTGCACTAAGGATGGGTCTTTAGGTATTGACAATGATAAGGTGAGGACATATGAGGCCTCAAATCGAATATAAATGTTTTAAGGATATTATCCATCGAGATTCCCTCAACCCCTAGACATGCCCTTTAAAAGAATTTTTTATCTTTGAGTGTGATATGGGTGCCAACATGAGGTTTTGACTACTAAGGATGGATCTTGGCGTCTTGACCATGGTTGAGGTGATGACAATGAGGTTCATATGACTCCAATGAATATTCCATGGATTATGGGGTAAAATGATGTCTTGAACCATTGAGTTGACTATGTTCAATATGTGTTTTAACCTCAAAAAATCCAAGATACTTAAATTACAAAGAGTGATTACCAATATTACCAAAACATTGAAGACATTATCAGCACTAAGGGTCTCTGCCAAGTTGTGCAAGTAGTAGTTTGTTGAATATTGTAACTTCTAAGAATATTATATTTGTCTATTATTTATTCTGGAGATGTTCCATACCTCCGAGGTGATTCTATTATGTATCTGGAGATGTTTATTCCTCCGAGAAGTTGTGGTAACTAGGGTTATTAGACCCACCATGTGGGGGTCAGCCCTGAGATCATATTTTAGGGGTTATTAGACTTCTCCAGGAGAGGTCAGCCCCATTAGGTATTTTTGTTGGTCGGGAGTTAGTATGAATAGAGGAGGTGAACTCCTCATTAGACACACTTGCTCACTTGAGAAAAGTAGCGCACTTGTCTGGGAGATTTGCTAAGGAGGTGAATAAGGAGGGAGCACATCTTGTATTTTGGTTGATCATCTTATTGAGGAAAGCTTTGCTGGGTTTTCTACCCCATGAGGGTTTCCCAGGGTAAATTTGTGTCTATCTTGTGATTATGATTCTTTCAGTAATCTTGCTAGTCTATTTGGTTTAGACTTAACATGGTATCAGAGCTAGACTGAATAGGACATCTTTCACAAGGTAAGAATCTCTCTCTCTCTCTCTCTCTCCGGTGAAGTTTAGGGTTTCAGCAGAAAGTTGGTATTGTTGAAATCTGATTACATGACTGGATAGCCCTTCTCAAAACAAATCTTTTGAGCCCTAGATCGAACTTTTTGGTTGGGTAGAACTTCGAGAAAGTCAAACCCTAATTCTACCAAAAGTGCGATAAACCAGAAATTGGTTTCAGCAGAAAGTTGGTATTGTTGAAATCTGATTACATTACTGGATATCCCTTCTCAAAAAAAATCGTTTGAGCCCTAGATCGAACTTTTTGGTTGGGTAGAACTCCGAGAAAGTCAAACCCTAATTCTACCAAAAGTGCGATAAACCAGAAATTGGTTTCAGCAGAAAGTTGGTATTGTTGAAATCTGATTACATGGCTGGATAACCCTTCTCAAGACAAATCTTTTGAGCCCTAAATCAAACTTTTTAGTTGGGTAGAACTCCGGGAAAGTCAAACCCTAATTTGACCAAAAGTGCGATAAAATTCTGTCTCAGGTTCCGAAAAAGTAAAAGGTAACTTTTCAGGTAAGTCTACTCTGTCTCTTGGACTCCCCCAAGAGAAGATGGCTCCAAACACTAAGCTTGAAGACAAGCTAGAAGGTATAGAGAATTTTCGGGCATGGAAATACAGAATTGGTCTCATTCTTGAAGAGAATGATCTTGCTCATTATATCAAGGATGAAGTTGCAGAACCAGAAGGAGATGAAGCCAAAGAAAAGCATAGGAAGGATTTGATTAGGGAAAAGAGAATCATAGCTGATTCTATTAAAGACCACTTGATTCCCCAAGTGGCCTCCAAGAAGACTCCAAAGGAAATGTATGATACCTTAGGAAGAATGTATGAAGGAAAGAACATCAATAGGAAGATGAACCTAAGGACTCAATTGAAGAGTACCAAGATGCACAAAGGAGAATCCATTCAAGACTACTTCTCAAGGGTCTCACAAATCAAGGAGCAACTAGATGCAATTGGTGATACTCTTGATGAGGATGAACTTGTGATGACTGCTCTCAATGGTCTCACTAGACCTTGGGAATCATTCATACAAACCATGTGTGCCAGAAAAAAGAGCATGAAGTTTGATATAGTATGGGAGGATTGTGTTCAAGAAGAAGCTAGGGTATCCAACAGAGAATCTTTTCTCAAAGAGGATGACCAAGATTTGGCCACTCATACCAAAAGAAGAAGAATGGGTCATCTCAAGAAAGTTGACCACAAAGGATCTCAACACTTCTCTAGACCTAAAAAGAGAAAAGGACCCAATCCAGTAAGAGCATGAAGTTTGATATAGTATGGGAGGATTGTGTTCAAGAAGAAGCTAGGGTATCCAACAGAGAATCTTTTCTCAAAGAGGATGACCAAGATTTGGCCACTCATACCAAAAGAAGAATAATGGGTCATCTCAAGAAAGTTGACCACAAAGGATCTCAACACTTCTCTAGACCTAAAAAGAGAAAAGGACCCAATCCAGTAAGAGATCTTTCCACAATCGAATGCTACAATTGTCATAAACTAGGACACATCTCCAGATTTTGTCCTTCACAAAAGAAGAAGTTTGTCCACAAAAGACACCATGCACATATGGCAGAAAATGATAGTGAAGAAGAATAAGAAGAAGAAGAAGAAGAGGTAGAGGTAAAACCTAGAAAGAAAAGATATAAAGTGAAGAAAGAAGATCCAAAAGAATATTTCCTATTCTCTGCACTCTCTGGATCTGTATCTCCTGGAGAAGATACATGGCTCATTGAGAGTGGTGCTTCTAAGCACATGACAGGTCAAAGAAAGACTTTCTCAAATCTTGAAGAAAATTCTTCTACACAAAAGGTATCTCTAGGAGATGACTACCAATATCCCATCAAAGGAATTGGTGAAGCTGGCTACAAGCTAGATTCTAGAACACCTTTGAAGATGAAAGACATCTTATATGTACCAGGTTTAAAGAAGAACCTACTCTCTATCTCAGCACTATATAAGAAAGGTTTTAGAGTGGCTTTCATAGATGGACAAGTACTCATGTGGTCCAAAGGAAAGACAATTAAAGATGCAGTTGTCATTGGTGAAGAAGAAGGAGGTCTCTATAAGCTCAAGGGTCATCCAGAAGCTTTCCTTGCTCATGAGATCTCTAGCCCTAGTGAGCTATGGCATAGAAGATTAGCTCACATCAACTATAAAGCCTTACCCTATGTAAGCAAGGTAGTCATAGGATTACCAGATTTGAAAGCTGATCATAATGGCTCATTTAAAGGATGTAAGAAAGGGAAAAATATCAAGAACCCCTTTCCAAAAAGTGAAACAAAGACTAAGAACATTTTGGAGCTAATACACTTAGATGTATGTGGACCAATGCCCACTACTTCTTTAAGTGGGTTTGAATAATATCTTTCATCCATTGATGACTATTCAAGGAAAACTTGGATATACTTCCTGAAAGGTAAGAATGAAGTCTTTGGAAAATTCAAAGAGTTCAAGGCTCTAATAGAAAATTTATCAGAAAAGAGAATCAAAATTCTCAGAACAGATAATGGTGGAGAATTTACCTCAAAGGAATTTGGAGACTTTTGTAAATAAGCTGGAATTAAAAGGGAACTAACTACTCCCTATAATCCCCAACAAAATGGGGTGGCTGAAAGGAAAAATAGAACAATCATGGAAGCTGTGAAGACTATGATACATGACCAAGATCTTCCCATGTATCTATGGGCTGAAGCAGCCAAGACAGCAGTATATGTACAAAATAGATTATCTCATAGTGCTCTTGATTTCAAAACTCCAGAAGAAGTGTTTACAGGAAAGAAGCCTGAGGTAAGTCATCTTAAAATATTTGGGTGTCCTGTGTACATCCACATTCCAAAAGAAAAGAGAACCAAGTTGGACCCTTCTGGTAAGAAGGGAATATTTGTTGGTTATTGTGAATCATCCAAAGCCTTCAGAATTTACATTCCAGGTTTTCATCACATAGAAATAAGTAGAGATGTAACATTTGATGAAGAAGCAGCTCTCAAGAAATCCAGAAAGTGCCAACTTGAAGAAATCTATGAAGAAGATACATCTCCCAGAGTCACAGAGGCTGTGCCCATTCCTGAAGATAATTCTCCAGAGGATCATGACATGTTGGAACCACAAGGGCCTCCTATTACAGACTCATCTAAGAAAAGAAGGCCAGCATGGTCTAGAGATATGATTCAAGGGGCTGAAAGATATGGAGCTCCTAAAGGCTCCACTAGAGAAAGAAAGAAACAAAAACTAGTGTCCAACTACATGGCCTTAATGTGTGATCTTGTGGATCAACTACCTACCAGCTATGAAGAGGTAGCTCAGAAGAAAGAATGGGTAGAAGCAATGACAAAGGAATATCAGTCAATAATGAAAAATGATGTTTGGGATATAGTCCCCAAACCAAAAGATAAAAGTGTGGTTTCTTCCAAATGGATTTTCAAGATAAAACATGCTGCAGATGGTAGCATTGAAAAATACAAGGCAAGATTTGTAGCCAGAGGATTCTCTCAAAAAGAGGGAATTGACTATGAAGAAACGTTTGCACCAGTTGCTAGGTATACTTCAATTAGAACTATCATGGCTCTTGCATCCATGATGAAGTGGAAATTGCACCAAATGGATGTTAAGACAGCTTTTCTGAATGGTGTAATTGAAGAAGAAGTATACATAGAACAACCACAAGGATTTGAGGTCAAGGACGGAAGGACCCATGTATGCAAACTGAAAAAGGCATTATATGGATTGAAGCAAGCTCCCAGGGCTTGGTACGGAAGGATTGACAATTTCTTAACAAGCATGGGCTTTACCAAAAGTAAAGCTAACCCCAACCTTTATCTCAAAGTGATGGATGATGAACCAGTTATATTGTTGTTAGATGTAGATGATCTATTTCTAACTGGAAATGAGAAACAAATTATTGAAAGAAAGAAGAAGCTTTCTTCAGAATTCGAGATGAAAGATCTCGGATTAATGCACTACTTCTTAGGCTTAGAAGTATGGCAAGAATCAAAAGGAATCTTTCTAAATCAAGGTAAGTATACTGTGGAGATTCTCAAAAGATTTGATATGTTGGAGTGTAAAGCCATGGCCACTCCCATGGACTCCAACTTGAAGTTATTAGTTAATGATTCATCAGAATTAGTGGACATAACTCTATATAGATAAATCATTGGATTATTGATGTATTTAACAAATACTAGACCTGATATATGCTTTGATGTAAATACCCTAAGTCAGTATTTAGTAGAACCTAGAAAGGTTCACTTAATCGCTGCAAAGCATGTAATGAGGTACCTAAAAGGTACATTAGATTTTGGTCTCTATTATCTCGGAGGTCATGAACTCAGGTTACATGGTTACTCAGATTCTGACTGGGCAGGTAGTGTCTCAGACAAAAAAAGTACTTCAGGTGGATGTTATGGTCTTGGATCTGCTATGGTTTCATGGTTCAGCAAGAAACAATCTAGTGTGGCCCTCAGTACTGTTGAAGCAGAATCTATAGCTGCCTGTTCTGCCAGCTGTGAAGCAGTATGGCTTCGAAAACTATTATCTGGAGTGTTTGACTTAGAAATGGATCCCACTGTGATTATGTGTGATAATCAAAGCTGCATTAAGATGACTGAAAATCCTGTGTTCCACAATAAGTCAAAACACATTGAGATCTGTTACTTCTATATATGAGATATGGTGCAGAGAGGAGCTATCAAGCTCGAGTATATAAGCACTGAGGATCAGATTGCCGATATCTTGACTAAACCTCTGTCTCGAGTGAAGTTTGAATACTTCCAAGACAAGCTTGGTGTAGTTCAAAAAGGAACCTCCTCGAAAGGGGGAGTAGCATAGTATCTGATAACAAGTCTGTCTCATCAATGATGAGGTTACCTATTTACTGCACTTAGTTACTTAAAATTATTTAGATTTAGGACTCTTATATTTTTACTTTTTGATGATAGATGTATACATGCTTTTGATGATAGATGTATTAGTGAGAATACATGTTTTTTATGATAGATGTATACATGCTTTTGATGATAGATGCTATTGATGAGGATACATGTTTTGGTATACATGTTTTGATGATGAGGATACTTGTTTTGATATACACGTTTTGATGATGAGGATACATGTTTTGATATACATGTTTTGATGATGAGGATACATGATTCCTTGATGTATTGATATTTGTACTTGTATGGATGAAGATACTTGTACCCATATTAATGAGAGGATTGTATCATCCGTGGACTTTAGTCCTAAAGTGATCCGCGGACAGATGTCTCCGAGAGTAAGAGGATTGTATCATCCGTGGATTTTAGTCCTAAAGTTGAGCCATAGACATGATGTCTCCGAGAACAAAATCCTGAATGAACAGGTAAGGGGATTGGATCGTCCTCGGACTTTGGTTCTGTGAATTGAGCCGTAGACATGAGGTCTCCGAGAAAAAAATCCTGAATGAACAGGTAAGGGGATTGGATCGTCCTCATACTTTGGTCCTGTGAATTGAGCCGTAGACATGATGTCTCCGAGAACAAAATCCTGAATGAACAGGTAAGGGGATTGGATCGTCCTCGGACTTTGGTCCTGTGAATTGAGCCGTAGACATGATGTCTCCGAGAACAAAATCCTGAATGAACAGGTAAGGGGATTGGATCGTCCTCAGACTTTGGTCCTATGAATTGAGCCGTAGACATGAGGTCTCCAAGAATTGAATAATAGGACTGGATCGTCCCTGAGCTTTGGTTCAAAAGGTACATGATAGGACTGGATCATCCCTGAGCTTCGGTTCAAAAGGTACATGATAGGACTGGATCGTCCCTGAGCTTCGGTTCAAAACGTACATGATAGGACTGGATCGTCCCTGAGCTTCGGTTCAAAAAGTACATGATAGGACTGGATCGTCCCTGAGCTTCGGTTCAAAAGGTACATGATAGGACTGGATTGTCCCTGAGCTTCGGTTCAAAAGGTACATGATAGGACTGGATCATCCCTGAGCTTCGGTTCAAAAGGGTACATGATAGGACTAGATCTTCCTTGGACTTCGGTTCAAAAGGTACATGACTGGATTGCATCATCCATGGACCTATGTCCTAAAGAGAGCAGGATTGATCACCCTATAAAATGATGATCGTGTGATGACGATACTGATGATCGTGTGACGACGATGACAATGTTGATGATCATATGATGACGATGCTGATGATGATGCTGATGATTGTGTGATGTCGATGCTGATATGATGACGATGCTGATGATCGTGTGATGTCGATGCTGATATGATGACGATACTGATGATCGTGTGATGTCAATGTTGATGATCGTATGATGACGTTGACGATGCTGATGATTGTGTGATGTCGATGCTGATATGATGACGATGCTGATAATCGAATGATATCTAACAATGTTGATGTTCCAGTAACTAGTTGAGTTACTGATGATGATGAATTGAAGAAAGCTTCCGATGATATATAGATGTATCATGTATGATGTAGTCGATGACTCGTTGCTCCTACAGATGTTATTATAATATCCTTCTCGTTAAGGGGGAGTGTTGAATATTGTAACTTCTAAGAATATTATATTTGTCTATTATTTATTCCGGAGATGTTCCATACCTCTGAGGTGATTCTATTATGTATCCAGAGATGTTTATTCCTCCGAGAAGTTGTGGTAACTAGGGTTATTAGACCCCCATGTGGGGGTCGGCCCTGAGATCATATTTTAGGGGTTATTAGACTTCTCCAGGAGAGGTCGGCCCCATTAGGTATTTTTGTTGGTCGGGAGTTAGTATAAATAGAGGAGGTGAACTCCTCATTAGACACACTTGCTCACTTGAGAAAAGTAGCGCACTTGTCTGGGAGATTTGCTAAGGAGGTGAATAAGGAGGGAGCACATCTTGTATTTTGGTTGATCATCTTATTGAGGAAATCTTTGCTGGGTTTTCTACCCCATGAGGGTTTCCCAGGGTAAATCTGTTGACTATGTTCAATATGTGTTTTAACCTCAAAAAATCCAAGATACTTAAATTACAAAGAGTGATTATCAATATTACCAAAACATTGATCTGCCAAGTTGTGCAAGTAGTAGTTCAACATATTAACCATGCTTTCATTAAAGGCACATTGTCACCTACCCCAAATTTCTAGGAATTATTATTTTATTTGCAAAAATACTTTATGTTAATTTAAATTACAAAGTTTTGTAATTATGATCAGTTTTGATCATGGATGAATGTAATTACTGAATATTATTATTTAAATAAACTAATTAGGAGACAAACACCCAAGAGCATTGTTGAATGAGTGTTCACTGACCCACTAGGAGGAATGGAAGCTGTTGGAAAGTATGGGACACATGGCAGCAGTTGCATCACACCACTAGCTGTTGGTTATGGGACAACTACCCCTAAAAATAGGGCATTATCCCCAAGGTGGAGGAAGTGACCAGGAAGCTCATTTAATGACCCAGTAACATCTAAAAAGGCCTAGGCAGCCTATAAAGGCAAGTTCGAACTGGGCAGGTAGCCCTTAATCAATATTTCTGTAGAATATTTTCCTCTTGTGAATCAGGTGATTACAAGAGAGATTCGAATAGGGAGGTTAGTGGTGACTGTAATCTTGCGTCTGCATTATTGCTGAGAGAAATCAGAAATGCTAGTGCAAGTCGATTGGATTGCTATCTATTGAAGATTCAGAAGTGAATTGCTACAGCAAGAAGAAGTCCTCATTCCTGAGTTTCTTCCTCCTGGTGATTCAGTGAATAGGCTCGGGGGTCCTAAGATAGTACTTGACTGTTTTCTGGAATTGGTTGGGTGGAACAGTCTTCTTGGGCTGTTTGTTGCCCTACAGATTTTTCTCAGGCTCTACAGCTTTTCTAACTTGTTCTCAGTAAATAATTCCGTTTTGTTTAACTAGTATTTTCTATTTATTTGTTTTCGAAAAATAATCTAATCCTAGAAATTCTTTTAAGTCTAAATGTTTAAGTTTAATGTTGAAGTTGAATTGATAAACCAATACCTCTATTTTTCCACATGTTGTTTTGAAGCATCGTACTCTAGTAGAGATACACAAATTAAAAATAGATTAGAGGATAGGAAAATGCCATTGATTCGAATAGATAGAACAGTGATCGAATTTTGTTTTACTATTCTGCCCTATATTTTTCAGTAGATAAATTTACTGTATTAAATGGTTCTAAACTACAGTATTGTTTCATAAAATATAAGTATTGTTCTCTCATCTACGTATATATATTATAGTTTATTTATTGTATTAGTTTTTGTAGTATTCGAATGAAAATAGACAAACCATGTTTATACATAGCATCAAATTAAAACAGTATTATCATCATTATTTACATGCTATAAATAAAAGTATTTCACAGTCATTCTATAGTTCCTAGTTTTCACATTACACATATACACACACTGTTTTATTGCAATTACTTCATCATTATTACATGTATAAGAATTAAATATAAACCGAACTATAATTTGCACAGTCTTCACATTTCTGCATAAGTACACTCATATTGTTTTCATTTTCTATTTCCTTGATGCATTATGTACAAATCCTTGAATGATAGAATTTTATAAACATCATTCTAACCATCATTCATTTTATCATCGAAACTATAAGTGTTGTTTTCAATTTGAGCTTCGCATCAAAACCCTAGTCTTTTCTTTGCAAACGAAATTGAAAATCATTTCGACTTTTTACTTTACTTAGTTACCAACATCAACAAACAAGAACTCGACATCAACCTATGGTTTAAGACAAAATACACAGGCATCTACACATTTGTTTAGCATACATTTTTACCACCGAGATGAGTATTACTTTTACATAGAAAAACCAACATACATTCTTTTATTGCCGAAATGAGGATTTACAGTCTATACAAAGAACGAGCCTTTGGCTCCCTTTCTTTCTACTTTCAGAACTAAAAATGATACAAGTTGAGTCTCATACATCCTCAAACATTACAATAGAACAACCTCAAACGAAGTTGATGCTCTCAAGCAAACATTTTAAAACATGTTTGAAAAACAAGGTTACACAGTGTTTTTCCCAAAATCTAACAAGCGGAAGAGCCCAAATACTCAAGAATCGACGAGTTACAACTCCAGTTGACAAACATCAAGTTTGCAAAGTATAGAAACCAAGTACCACTGAACAAAAAACATGTTTCGAAGGTTCCTCAACCATCTTCAATGACAGAGCTACGGCATAGACGAAGAGCACTACGAGGGTATGGAAGACCCCAAGCTTACCGGTGTAAGAGTATGTGGTTTTTCCATTCGCCAAACCCTAGCCAAACCTTTTTCACACCCTGCACCTACCAAACGATAGCTCGGAGTTAGATTCATGATACATTTAAACTGAAAATCAAAGTACCGTAGAATAAAACATTATACCATCTTGGACGCTTACCTTCACCACTCTATGGCCAGTTCTTGGCATACACCAAGAAGACGATGAGGTGTCCGTTCCAGTCATGGTGAGAGAAATGCAAGCACTTTGCAGTTTGGCACCACATTTATAACTTATAATGAAGAACTTCAAACCTTCAACACTTTATCACTCTGAACCAATGACTTAGTCCTAAGTTACAACACCATTATAGAGGTTAAAACCTGCAAACCTTCAACACCGATTTACAGCTCTCAGGTTCGAAAACCTTGTGAAAAATTCCTAATAAAATTGCGGCAGCCTGTCGGCCACCTCCAACGAAAGTAATAACGCACTACACTGTTTCTCCAAGTTCATAAACTCAAACATCGACGAGGGTAGGGTTACAGATCCAATGGCCCTAATTCTTAATCATTGACGATCTTAACTTTGCCAGCGATCTTAGCTTTGGTACAAACAACGTCCACTTTAAATGTCTATCCTATTGTACAGGTTGACAGTGCCACCATGGCAAGCAGAGAAGCAAGCACATCCCATTTCGAGGCGTTCTAACCATACACAACGACGAACCCAGTAGTGTCAACCTCGATGTGGATTGTTGGAAATCCCACTTGGCAAGCGTTAGTACTAAGATTTTATTGCAGGAAGGATTCGTGATCTCTCCCACAGCTCAAGACCGGCACCCAATTTATGAGCTAGCAACCTATCAAGCTCCAATTTTAATGCTTGTTAGTACCTCGATGTGATAGCGTATATTACATTTCAATTGTTAAACATAACAAAATTTTAATGTCGTAGTCGCCAAAGGAGTAATGACGTTATTGCAAATTTTGGTTATAACTCTAATGTTTGCACCTTATTGATATCACTTCCTTATATTATAGTTTGGATGTAATTCCAATGTTTGCATTTTATTGCAATAGTTTCACCATATGTTTCAATATTGATATTAAACCGAGGATCGATATAGTTGCACCACTATATTCATAAGACTTGTATTATGTCACGTTATAGGATGATAGTCAAATAGTTCAAGTCTTGTTTTGTACCATAGTCAACTTATGGTTTGTTTTTGTTTATTTATCTAATTTCTACAAATGTATAGTCTCTTTGAAAGACCACATTGTTCTTATAACATATAAACAAGTATAGTGGTAGATAGGAAACATGGACCATAGAATTTATATAGGGGATCATTTCTATGCATAGGGACTTATAGTGTTGAATAAGCTCGCAAGCATTTATATTATCATATTTAATTCAGTAAATTGAAACAATAAGTTTCTAGATTCCCTATCCACATTTATTTATGCGATACATTGGAACTGTGCCATTTTGATGCTACCCTACAAATGATTACAACAAGACAGCATTTATCACAACAATGACGATGACAAAATCCAGCTAGTACAAAGATGACTACAGTAACGAGGCTGCTATCCAGACGCTTGTTTCAACAGTTAAATTGGGTGGATTTTAACTCAAATACAAGATGAACCTTGGAAAGCAGAAGTGTAAGCATGTGAATCGTACCTGTATGCTTTTATAATTACAACAGTCTCTAATTATTCTATTTTTATTTTCAAACGACGATTTTGAACTCACACGAACTGGAATTTTATTGTAATCATGAAACTTCTTACCTGTCCTCTGCATATAGAACATGTCCAATGTTTTAGCGTTACAGCTAAGTAAGCTTCGGGGTCCCTCATAGGACTCCCTTGGACAACAAAGAATCAAACTGTCAGTATCATTGCAAAAGAAAAAGTATCATATCATATTTCTAACCTAGCATTTCATTTATTACATCAATCATACTTATCATTGCATTGAAAAGTGTCGCATCAAAAGTATGATCTATTCATGCATTTAACTATCTTAATGATAATTGTTATGAATGTAATTAAGTTGTCACTGTCGCATTAGTTATAATAGAATTTTATTTGTGTTTAGTACAAACAGTTGTTTAGTTAACGTTGTTATAATTAGCAATTATTATTTTTCCGCAATTATAAATTATCGTAAATTAAGCTATTATTGTTATTAACAAAAAAATTAAATTTTTATGAAAATATGGGTTGTTACATGTGGTATCAGAGCACAGATTCAAACTATAGGCCTGAATGAGGTCCAAAACATGTAGTAGAAAATTTTTATATATAGCAAAAAATTACACTAACCTAAAATTTTTATTATTATGTTATCAGAAATTATTTTTAGTTATAGGTATGGAGAACTCAGCTGAACATTTAAGTGACAGATTTCATCCAAACAGTCACAGTTTGGGACAGCACTTTGTAGAAGAAGGCCACAGGAAATTAAATAATAGTTCAGCGGAACTGTTACGTGCCTTTCAAGAATTAAAGGTAGAAATCAAATCTGTGAAACAAGATAATGAAAAGATTCTGCAAGCACAAGAACAACTCAATCAAGTGTTGTTTGAACACAGCCAGACAAAGGAACAAGAGAGAAACAATGAAGATATTTCCAAAGTTGAGGACATACCTCATACTGATAAAAATCAGAACATAAAAATTAGCGAAGTAAAAGACAGTTCAACTTCATCAGGAGATGCTATTGAATTATGCAAAAGGAAGCGTAACTATACCAGTGACAGCAGTGAAGGAGACTCCAAACCAAGAAAGAAAAATCATAAGGAATATGAGAAAATTTCTGGAGAATTCAAGAAGATAAGACCTCCAACATTCAATGGAGAAACTGAGAAAGGTGAGACAGCTGAAGCTTGGCTGTCAGGGATGAAGAAATACTTCTAGATCTACAACTATTCAGAGTTCTTAAAGGAAAAGATGGCTATATATAACTTGACTGGAAAAGCAGATATCTGGTGGCAAGACATCAAAAGGGTAAAGGGCATCAAAGATAAAGATGTAAGCTGGAGTGCTTTCAAACGATATTTCAAAAAGAAGTATCTATCTGAGCAGTACTACGAAGAAAAATCTAAAGAATTCTACGATTTGAAGTTGGGAGGTATGAATATGAAGGAAATGAACAGTAAGTTCAGAAACTTACTGAGATATGTACCATACCTCATAGAAGAGAAACCAAAAATTCAAAGGTACTTAAGCTGTTTACCTTTCAGCATTAAAGACAGAATTGAG
Source organism: Larix kaempferi (assembly GCA_027924585.1). NCBI lineage: Eukaryota > Viridiplantae > Streptophyta > Pinopsida > Pinales > Pinaceae > Larix > Larix kaempferi. The sequence goes on from BSBM01000778.1 coordinate 2,771,920, forward strand.
TACGACAGTCCTAAAACATTGGAGGAGGCTATGAGAAAGGCAGTTTTCTGTTATGATACCAATTGGAAAAGAGAAGGAATGTCCAACTGGAAAAATCATAAGCCCAAGAATTTTGAGCAGAAAAAGAAAATTTTCAAATTCAGTGGAAATTCCGGATTTCAAAGGAAAAATTCTCAGAACCGGAATTATGAAGGGAACAATTCCAGAAATAATTCATAGTAGAATTCTACAGCACCCAGAAATGCACCTAATACTGCCAAGACCAGTGAGCCAAAGACACATATTAAATGTTTTGAATGTCAAATCCCCCATTATGCATCAGAATGTCCCTTAAGGAAGTGGAAGGCAAACAACATCAACTCTATACAAACCGACCCTACTATTGGAGACGTACCAAGGGAGATACCAATAATTAATGCAACACTTGACAACAGGCAAGCAGATCATCAAATCTCTATGGTAGAGATTGAAGGTATGATACATGACCATCCTGTTACTGTTTTAATTGACCCAAGTGTTAGTTTAAGTTATATATCACCAGATGTTGTGCAAAGTCTTAAACTAAAAACTGAAAAGTTTAGTAAATCATGGCTAGTTAGACTAGCAACTGGAACAAAGAGGAAAGTATCAGATTTTATAGAAAACTGTGTGTTGTCCATGAATCATTTATAAACACAAATTAAGTTGAATATTCTTCCTTTAGGTTCTTATGATATTATAGTTGGGATGGACTAGTTAGAATCCCATCATGTCATCCTGGACTGTTATGGAAAATTTTTTACATGCTTAAATGACGAAGGGAAAACTGTAGAAATAAAAGGCATTCCAAGGAAGGTAACCCTTAGACAGATTTCAGCCATGCAAGTTAAGAGGGCAGTTAGGAAGGGATGCCAAATGTTTGCAGTAAACGTGGTAAATGATGAGTTTATGGATAAAGAGGACAAACTGAAATTAGAAGACATACCTATCCTAAAGGATTTTAAAGATGTATTTCTTGAGGAGATTCCAGGATTACCACCCAAAAGAGATTTAGATTTTACCATAGAGTTGACACTAGGAGCAGTACCAAACTCTAAAGCTCCATACATAATGAATATACTGGATTTAAACGAATTAAAATCTCAGTTGAAGGAACTTATTGACAAGAAGTATATTAGACCCAGTGTGTCTCTTTGGGGAGCACCTGTCATCTTTGTTAAGAAGAATGACAGAACCTTGAGACTGTGCATAGATTATTGCCAGCTCAATAAGATGACGATCAAGAATAGGTATCCATTGCCCCACATAGATGATCTATTCGATCAGCTGCGTGGAGCAACAGTATTTTCGAAGATTGATCTAAGATCAAGATATCATCAAGTAAGGGTTAAGGACGAAGATATTTTCAAGATAGCTTTCCGAACTCGGTATGGACATTACGAGTTCGTAGTCATGCCATTTGGATTGACTAATGCCCCAGCTGTATTTATGTGTTTGATGAATAATATTTTGCATAAGTACTTAGACAAGTTTGTTGTTGTGTTTATAGAGGATATTTAAGTGTACTCAAAAAACAAAGAAGAGCATGATGAACATTTACGGATTATCTTACAAGTATTAAGAGATCATCAACTATACGCCAAATTTAGTTAGTGTGACTTCCACAAAAACAAAATTCAGTATCTAGGACACATAATTTCAGTAGAAGGAATCTCGGTTGACCCCGACAAGATAAGGGCCATTAATGACTGGCCGGTTCCTAAAGATGTGTCAAATGTAAGGTCATTTATGGGCATTACGGGGTATTACATAAAGTTTATAGAGATTTTTTCAAAAATTGCCAACCCCATAACTTCCTTGCAGAAGAAAGGGAAGAAATTTGTTTGGGATCAGAAATGTGTTGAGAGTTTTAAGAAATTAAAGGAACTATTGACGACAGCACCTATCTTGAAGATAGTTGACCCCAACAAGGATTTTGTAGTTTGTACAGACGCATGCAATGATGGACTCGGTGGAGTCTTGACACAGGAAGGACATGCGATAGCATATGAATCTAGAAAGCTGAAAGTACATGAAAAGAATTACTCTACTTATGATTTAGAGCTATTAGCAGTTATTCATGCCTTAAAAATGTGGCGTCACCACCTTATTGGCAGAAAGTTTACATTATTAACAGATAACATGGGTCTGAAATATTTATTGGATCAGACAAATCTGAACGCTAGACAAGCTAGATGGTTGACGTTCTTAAGTGAGTATGATTTCGAAATTCAGCATATTAAAAGAAAGGAGAACAAAGTTGCAGATGCCTTGAGTCACAAGGAAAAACTAAATTTCATTTCAGCAATCGGTAATTATTCAACTGATTTGGAAAATCAGATTATGGAAAAAGGTGAAATAGATGAAGAATATAGAAAAATGAAGGAAAAGACAGCCAATAACAGTTCTGAAAATTGTATGGCAGATTACAGAATTAAGGAAAATGGTTTATTACTGTATAAAAACAGATTATATGTACCAGATATACCAGAAATAAAATTTCTGATTTTAAATGAGATGCATAAAAGTCACTATTCTGGTCATCCAGGATATCAAAAGACCATCACTATGTTGAGAAAAGAATACTATTGGCCCAGAATGAAAGATGAAGTAGCAGAATACATTGCAAAATGCTTGGACTGTCAAAAGGTGAAGGTTGAACACCAACATCCTGTTGGATTATTGAAACCATTACCAATACCAAGCTGGAAATGGGAAGTGATCAGCATAGATTTCATTACTGGATTACCTAAAAATCAGAAACAACATGATTCTATCATGGTGGTGGTGGAAAAATCAGCAAAGCAACACACTTTATACTAGTGAAGACCACGCATAAAGCCCCATTTATTGCAGAAATTTTTATGAAACAAATTTTTAGACTTCATGGAATATCAAAAGTAATAATTTCAGATCGTAACTCGAAGTTTACAGGAAACTTCTGGAGGTCACTGTTTAATGGATTGAATACAACTTTAAATTTCAGTACAGCATTTCATCCACAGACGGATTGGCAGACAGAAATGGTAAATCAAGTGTTAGAAGATTTATTAAGAATGTATGTTAAGGATCAGCTTGGTAAGTGCGAAGATTATCTGCACTTAGCAGAATTTGCTTATAATAATCATTACCATGCATCGGCCAGACTTAGTCCTTTTGAAATTATTTATGGTAGGAAATGTAATACACCTGTTTCGTGGAATGATCCAGTAAATAGAGTTGTTTTAGGACCTGAATTATTGCAAGAGTTAGAACTAATTGTGAAACAGGTGCAAAGACATTTAAAAGCTTCCCAAGATAGACAGAAAAGTCAAGCAGATTCAAAAAGAACTCATAAAGAGTTCCAGGTGGGTGAACATGTGTTTCTCAAGGTAAGACCAAAAAAGAGTTCACTGAAATTGGGGAGCTATGCCAAGTTGGCACCCAGGTATTGTGGTCCTTTTGAAATATTATCTAAGGTTGGAGCAGTGGCATACCAACTGGCCTTGCCACCTAACCTAAAAATACATAATGTTTTTCATATATCGTTTTTAAAGAAATATGTGCACGATACTACTCATGTTGTAAACTGGAATGATGTACAGGTGGGACAAGACGAAGATTTTCCAGCGGAACCAGATTGTATCCTCGGAAGGAGGGAAACTATTCTCCGGAATCGCAGCATTGGGTAAGTGAAGGTGCAATGGAAGCACCTTAGCCCAGAAGAGGAAACCTGGGAGTTGGAGAGTAGTATGTGGGCAGCATACCCAACTCTGTTTCAAGAACACTCAAGGAGTGATTAGCCAACATCGAGGATGATGTTGAGACTTAAGGGGGGGTGTATGTCACCTACCCAAATTTCTGGGAATTATTATTTTATTTGCAAAAATACTTTATGTTAATTTAAATTACAAAGTTTTGTAATTATGATCAGTTTTGATCATGGATGAATGTAATTACTGAATATTATTATTTAAATAAATTAATTAGGAGACAAAGACCCAAGAGGACTTTTGAATGAGTGTTCACTGACCCACTAGGAGGAATGGAAGCTGTTGGAAACACATGGCAACAGTTGCAATCACACCACTACCTGTTGGTTATGGGACAACTACCCCTAAAAATATGGCATTATCCCCCAGGTGGAGGGAGTGAGCAGGTAGCTCATTTAATGACCCAGTAACATCTAAAAAGGCCTAGGCAACCTATAAAAGCAAATTCGAATTGGGCAGGTAGCCCTTAATCAATATTTTCTGCAGAATATTTTCCTCTTGTGAATCAGGTGATTACAAGAGAGATTCGAATAGGGAGGTTAGTGGTTACTATAATCTTGAGTCTGCATTATTGCTAAGAGAAATCAGAAATGCTCGTGCAAGTCTATTGGATTGCTATCTATTGAAGATTCGGAAGTGAATTGCTACAGCAAGAAGAAGTCCTCATTCCTGAGTTTCTTCCTCCTGGTGGTTCAGTGAACAGGCTCGGGGGTCCTAAGACAGTACTTGACTGTTTTCTGGAATTGGTTGGGTGGAACAGTCTTCTTGGGATGTTTGTTTCCCTACAGATTTTTCTCAGGTTCTACAGCTTTTCTAACTTGTTCTCAGTAAATAATTCCCTTCTGTTTAACTAGTATTTTCTATTTATTTGTTTTCGAAAAATAATCTAATCCTAGAAATTGTTTTAAGTCTGAATGTTTAAGTTTAATGTTGAAGTTGAATTGATAAACCAATACCTCTATTTTTCCACATGTTGTTTTGAAGCATCATACTCTAGTAGAGATACGCAAATTAAAAATAGATTAGAGGATAGGAAAATGCCATTGATTCGAATAGATAGAACAATGATCGAATTTTGTTTTACTATTTTTCCCTATATTTTCCAGTAGATAAATTTACTGTATTAAATGGTTCTAAACTATAGCATTGTTTCATAAAATATAAGTATTGTTCTCTCATCTGCGTATATATATTATAGTTTATTTATTGTATTAGTTTTTGTAGTATTCGAATGAAAATAGACAAGCCATGTTTATACATAGCATCAAATTAAAACAGTATTATCATCTTTATTTACATGCTGTAAATAAAAGTATTTCACAATCATTCTATAGTTCCTAGTTTTCACATTACACATATACACACACTGTTTTATTGCAATTACTTCATCATTATTACATGTATAAGAATTAAAATATAGACTGAACTGTAATTTACACAGTCTTCACATTTCTGCATAAGTACACTCATATTGTTTTCATTTTCTATTTCCGTGATGCATTATGTACAAATCCTTGAATGATAGAATTTTATAAACATCATTCTAACCATCATTCATTTTATCATCGAAACTATAAGTGTTGTTTTCAATTTGAGCTTCGCATCAAAACCCTAGTCTTTTCTTTGCAAACGAAATTGAAAATCATTTCGACTTTTTACTTTACTTAGTTACCAACATCAACAAACAAGAACTCGACATCAACCTATGGTTTAAGACAAACTACATAGGCATCTACACATTTGTTTAGCATACATTTTTACCACCGAGACGAGTATTACTTTTACACAAAAAAACCAACATACATTCTTTTATTGCCGAAACGAGGATTTACAGTCTATACAAGGAACGAGCCCTCGGCTCCCTTTATTTCTACTTTCAGAACTAAAAACAATACAAGTTGAGTCTCATAGATACTCAAACATTACAATAGAACAACCTCAAACAAAGTTGATGCTCTCAAGCAAACATTTTAAAACATGTTTGAAAAACAAGGTTACACAGGGTTTTTCCCAAAATCTAATAGGCAGAAGAGCCCAAACACTCAAGAATCGACGAGTTACAACTCCAGTCGACAAACATCAAGTTTTCAAAGTATAGAAACCAAGTATCACTGAACAACAAACGTGTTTCGAAGGTTCCTCAACCATCTTCAATGGCAGAGATACGGCATAGACGAAGAGCACTACGAGGGTATGGAAGACCCGAAGCTTACCAGTGTAAGAGTACGTGGTTTTTCCATTCGCCAAACCCTAGCCAAACCTTTTTCACACATTGCACCTAGCAAATGATAGCTCAAAGTTAGATTCATGATACATTTAAATTGAAAATTGAAGTACAGTAGAATAAAACATTATACCATCTTGGATGCTTACCTTCACCACTCTGTGGCCAGTTCTTGGCGTACACCAAGAAGACGATGAGGTGTTCGTTCTAGTCATGGTGAGAGAAACGCAAACACTTTGCAGTTTGGCACCACATTTATAACTTATAACGAAGAACTTCAAACCTTCAACACTTTATCACTTTGAACCAATGACTCAATCCTAAGTTACAACACCATTACAGAGGTTAAAACCTGCAAAACTTCAACACCGATTTACAGGTCTCGGGTTCGAAACCCTTGAGAAAACTTCCTATTAAAATTTCGGCAGCTTGTCAGCCACCTCCAACGAAAACAATAACACACTAGACCGTTTCTCCAAGTTCATAAACTCAAACATCGACGAGGGTAGGGTTACAGATCCAACGGCCCTAACTCTTAATCATTGACGGTCTTAACTTTGCCAGCGATCTTAGCTTTGGTACAAACGACGTCCACTTTAAATGTCTATCCTATTGTACAGGTTGACAGTGTCACCATGGCAAGCAGAGAAGCAAGCACAGCCCATTTCGAGGCGTTCTAACCATACACAACGACGAACCCAATAGTGTCAACCTCGACGTGGATTGTTGGAAATCCCACTTTGCAAGCGTTAGTACTAAGCTTTTATTGCAGGCAGGATTCGTGATCTCTCCCACAGCTCGAGACCGGCACCCAATTTATGAGCCAGCAACCTGTCAAGCTCCAATTTTAATGCTCGTTAGTACCTCGATGTGATAGCGTATATTACATTTCAATTGTTAAACATAACAAAATTTTAATGTCGTAGTCGCCAAAGGAGCAATGACGTTATTGCAAATTTTGGTTATAACTCTAATGTTTGCACCTTATTGATATCACTTCCTTATATTATAGTTTGGATGTAATTCCAATGTTTGTATTTTATTGCAATAGTTTCACCATATGTTTCAATATTGATATTAAACCAAGGATCGATATAGTTGCACCACTATATTCATAAGGCCTGTATTATGTCACGTTATAGGATGATAGTCAAATAGTTCAAGTCTTGTTTTGTACCATAGTCAACTTATGGTTTGTTTTTGTTTATTTATCTAATTTCTACAAATGTATAGTCTCTTTGAAAGACCACATTGTTCTTATAAAATATAAACAAGTATAGTGGTAGATAGGAAACATGGACCATAGAATTTATATAGGGGATCATTTCTATGCATAGGGACTTATAGTGTTGAATAAGCTCGCAAGCATTTATATTATCATATTTAATTCAGTAAATTGAAACAATAAGTTTCTAGATTCCCTATCCACATTTATTTATGCGATACATTGGAACTGTGCCATTTTGATGCTACCCTACAAATGATGACAACAAGACAGCATTTATCACAACAATGACGACGATAGAATCTAGCTAGTACAAAGACAACTATAGTAACGAGGCTACTAACCAGACACTTGTTTCAACAGTTAAATTAGGTTTATTTTAACTCAAATACAAGACGAACCTTGGAAAGCAAAAGTGCTAGCATGTGAATCGTACCTGTATGCTTTTATAATTGCAACAGTCTCTAATTATTCTATTTTTATTTTCAAACGACGATTTTGAACTCACACGAACTGGAATTTTATTGTAATCATGAAACTTCTTACCTGTTGTCTGCACATAGAACAGGTCCAATGTTTTAGCGTTACAGCTAAGTAAGCTTCGGGGTCCCTCATAGGACTCCCTTGGACAGCAAAGAATCAAACTGTCAGTATCATCGCAAAAGAAAAAGTATCATATCATATTTCTAACCTGGCATTTCATTTATTACATCAATCATACTTATCATTGCATTGAAAAGTGTCGCATCAAAAGTCTGATCTATGCATGAATTTAGCTATCTTAATGATAGTTGTTATGAGTGGAATTAAGTTGTCACTGTCGCATTAGTTATAACAGAATTTTATTTGTGTTTAGTACAAACAGCTGTTTAGTTAACGTTGTTATAATCAACAATTATTCTTTTCCGCAATTATAAATTATCGTAAATTAAGCTATTATTGCTATTAACAAAAAGTTTAAATTTTTATGAAAATATGGGTTGTTACACTCATACTAACACACAAAGAATGATCCATATGTAACTACATTAACAATTCTCTTTTATTGCTCAATCCAATTGCACCTATGCACACCCCTCATGTTTGAACTAATTCAAGTGATATGGTTAACCCTTCCATCCAAGCACACATATGAACTTCTCATATATATAGGTTAATTTGATATAATATGTCATGCAATGATTGTTAGAATTGACTATTATAACCATTACAAGGTTAAGTATGGAAGAAGTCATCGTCTTCTATATTTTTTTTGTATCCTTAAAGTCACAACACTTTGTAATGTAAATATCAATCCTTAGTTTTCTTGGTTAGGTATGTTGTTACTGAAAGGAAAAGATGCAAGACCCATTCAAATACAAGGGACTCATATTGAGGTCACTTGGTGTCTAGAAATAACATATATATGTATGTGAAAACTATTCCATAATATTGTTATCGAAGACAAAATCATGTATGCAAAAATGTAATCAAAGACAAATTCATATAGACAAGTGCAGATCCATCTATTAATATGCAAAAATTATCCAATCATGTACACTTTTTGGAAAAATGGAACATCGTTCCCAACGTCCATATAATGGCAACTCGTACCCTGTACAAAATATGGCAACTCGTGCCGAAAATGCCACATCGTGGCTAGTGTACATAGGAGGGTCTCTCAATCCTCCTTCCCACCCTCGGAGCTCCTAGGTGCATCTCCAAAATTGATCTTCCTCTTCTTCATGCTAGAGGAAGCTGGGTCCTTCGGGCATCTTGGAGCACGTCCCCCTGAGCCTTGAAATGACAACAATAATATGTCAACTTTTCCTGGCAATTATACAAGTATAAAACATAATTTAAAAGTAAAAATAGTTTTCAAATCTTAGATAACTCACCTCATGCGAGATTGTAAGTCGTGAGGGGGTCTCCCTCCTCCATGCTCCTATTCTCTCAGCAATGCCACCCTGCAAAATTTAGAACAATCAGATAAATGATGAAATTAGATGCATATAGTAATTTTCGTTAAAATTGAACGAGATTTTCATAAACTAGTCAATCTCACCGTGAACACAACCGGTTGGTCTTTAGGACTGGCAGATGGAGAAGTCGACTGGACAACCTGCTCTGATGCTAGGGTGGATGGTATAGGGGAGGATGTAGCCACATCGATGGTGGCTACACCATTGGGAGCACAGTGGAAGAAGGGTGGGTGGTAGAAGGAGGCATGGACTAGGGTGGGCGAAGTGGACATGCATGTCTAGGGCTATAAACCCCAACTGGCTGTAGTATGGGTCGGGTCACCCTAAAAGGGAAAGCGAGTGTGGTGGGGGAATGTTGGGGGGGGGGGGGGCGAGGTTTGTGTTGCGGTGAAGGGATGGGTGACTATGGATGGGTGGGGTGTCATGGTCAGATGGGGGAGGGTGGGAACATGGGAAACTGATATGGAGGTGGAGCTAGATATGAAACGTAAGGGGGAGCTGGATGGAAATGTGGTGCTATATAGGAGGGTGGCGCTGGATGGAAGGGGGGTGACGAGGGATGCATGGAATGGGGCATGTATTCTAGGGGATACAACTGGCATATAAGGTGGCTGAAAGGTCGGGGAGGGAGGAATAATGGCACTACCAGGCCGAGGTGCTCGCACCTACATACACATTTATAACCTCATAGTTTAATATAGAAAAATATAAATATACATGGACAAGTCATCATATTTGAAATTAAACTTATGCTTTGATACACACGATACCTGCGCACGTGGATATCTATTGATCCCCAGTGGCGATGGTTGGTTGCTGGAGCCTGCGGACACCTATGCGAACACTACAATTTTTAGACTGAATTTATAAAAACAATATTAACAATATTAAACACAATAAAAATGAGAATGACAACGATGGTACTTAAAAAACATGACTGCAATTTATTTATATTCAAGTTAGATGATAGTGGTTTGATGGGCTTTGGATATTATATAACGTTTTTATTGTATTGGTGCAGTCCATTTGTTCAAGACTTGGTAAAGAACATGGTTGTGGGGATCGTGTCCTTTGACCCACAATGGATTGGGCCCATGATAATTTGGCAAACAAGGTTGACAACTTATGCTTGAAGTGTTTGATGGCCAAAGTTGTCATTGATGACAACACGTTAAGGACAAAGGGGGAAGTGATGACATGGCAAAGACTTGATTGGAAAAATGGTAAACATGACAAGCTTTGATGACTTGACAAGTTGCAAGAAAGAATGACAAGTGTAGAAGACTTGACAAAGTGGAGACATGACAAAGGATTGATGACAAGGACTTGATAATGACATTGATGACAATACATTAATGACAAAGACATGGAAGAGTTAAGAACATGGAGCATACACATTATGGCAAGCACAATGGAGATGGTGACATGGCTTGAGGGATGGAAAAGGTGACAAGTATGACAAACATGGCAAGCATCAAACGTGGCAAGCATGACAAGTGTTTATGAAAAGCATGAAAGAAGGACATGGCAAGCTAAGGACAAGAAGGTGACATGGCATGGCCATAATTAAATAAATCATATTTTATTTATTTAATCATCTTAATGATAAAACTATAAATAGAAGACAAGAGTATAAATAGAAGACAAGTTTCATTTTTAAGGAAGCAATGTGTGAATATTTTGGGAGATTGAGGAGAGCTTGATGAATATGGTTGTCTATTATTGTCATTGATGACAACATTAATGGCAAACTTTCAGCTTGAAGAACACATCGCATAAGGACATGGCAACAAAGGTTGATTTGGTGGACAAAGTGATGGGCATTGGAGCCATTGGCACACCCATTGAGCCAAGAGTCAAATGACCCATATTGTGGTCATTTGAAGATGATTTGGACAAGGAGAGTACATGGAAAAGATAACTTGGATGACATGGTGACAAATGGAAAAGCATCAATAACACACATGGCATTGGTCAAGCACAGGAAGAGCAAGAAAGCATTGGATGGTAGTCTAAGGATGAAGGACACTGCGAGCATCACCAAAATTCCTGCTGTGGGCTCATCATTGGTCAAGTAAGAATGACAAATTTTGGAAATTTCTCTCCATTTCTATAATCATTAGAGGTCTAGGATGCCTAAAGTGAACATGAATAGATGTTTCTAGTTTTCTTAGGTTTTCATGTTTTATAAGGTTTCATTTTTGTTTGGTTGGATTATATGAATTTATAGCTCTCAAATAATTTAGACAATATGATAAACACAACTGTAAAATACGATAATAATATGGTAATTACTTAGTGCTAATTAATTTGTAATTACTAAACACAAATTACTCGTAATAGGATCTAATTATTCAAAGCAAAGAAGTTACCTGTGTGTATGGTGTCGCAATCTCCTCTGTTGTTGCCATGTATCGGTCGAGGTCAAAGGAACCTATGTCCTCTGACCTGGAGGATGGAGACTCGAGCCTAAATAGCTGTACATTAAAACAAATAAAGTCAACAATGTGTAATTCAAAGTTAAATATATTAAACAATACGATATCAAATAAAATACAACAAATACTTGAACATTAAATAAAACAATAGCTAACCTGATCCATGTAGCTCCCTGTGGCATGCTGCTGCGTAGGATCATGGCAAGAATGACCACAGTGAGAACAACAATGTGCCGTTGTTCCAGTAGAACTAGAAGTCCCCGCCTGAGTTCCACCTGTACCCAGCATGTCCCGACCACCACCCATAGACGGTGCAGTTGTGTCTGTCTGATCAATATCCTCCCGGATCTGTGAAGACATAGCCACAAATGTGGTATGTCTAAGCAAATGATGTGTGGCATGCCTAACTGAGTCATCAATCTCATCTAGGCCGCTACCAAACTCGGGTAGCTGAGGAGGGGGGTTTGGCTCTCTCCTGAGTGCAGGAGGTCCTCGAAGTGGGTTGCGGTGGGCTTGAGGTCGATCTTGGGTAGAGCCAAGACCGACACTCGGAAACTCAGTGATGTCAAAATAGTTGACATGGTATCCTAGCTCAAACTCAACCCACAATTTTCGAAGGAAATACTGTGGGACCTCCAAATTGTTGCATGGGGGCCTGTCAAACACCATGAACCATCTCTTTCTCCACTTATCTCTCCATGGATGGTAAATACACCAGTCCATACAAACTCGTTTCCTCCTCACATCTGGAGGCTGTCCTGTCGCGGGAACTATGAATTTGCTATACAAGTGGGCTTTGGTGATGTTGAGGTCTTTTATCTGTTCTTTGGACATCCCAGTGGTGTAGTGTTCCCTCATTCAAACACTATATTGGCTCAGATTTGTGATCTCACTGTGTGCAATGTTGATGGATTCGATAATGTGTTGCAATGATGAAGCCAAGGAAACCCGAGAAGGTTCCTTGGTGCTCTTCAATTCATCGCTCAATACCCTCAATTCATTTAAATCTTGGTGTAATTGGTCTTCGGGGTTTTCATTTGGTTCATTGTCCGTTCCAATGTTGTCTTCTGAAGGTCGGGTTTCATTGGTTTCATCTGATGGTTCAGGTGTGTTTTTCATCTTGTTAGGTGTAGATGGCCTGCAATGAAATTTTCTTGGTTTCTTAATGGATTGTAAAAAAAAATTAAAATTAAAATTGAATTGGAGAACAAAACAAAAATAACAACAAATTCATGCTTTGTTGAGCACCTACCTGGAGAAATCGTTGGCAAGGTGGTGTAGGGGTGAGTTGTTGGCATTGAGGGGGCCTTGTGTGCTCCACGACACGCTTGCGGGGTTCCTCCGTGCGCTCGAGAGATGACTCTGTGCACTCGCGGGTTTGTTGAAAATGACAAACCTGTGAGATCTATTTTTTTTTATAAAAAAAACAGGGGTGCGCAGGCGTCATTGACCCGTGTGCTCCATTTTGTGTGTACGTGGTAATGACGTGTGTGCACACCTTTTGTCCATGTGGGCTCAACCACGTGGACGTTCGGCATTGCCGAAGCAGGGACGCGTGCGTGTGTGCGTCGCTTTGTTTTTTTCGCTCATGCGCTGCTGTTGCGGCCTTTTTGGGTACCAACTTCGTGTGGGTACCCTTAAATTAAAGAAATTTCAATGAGCAACATACCATCATCAACTTTAGTGAAGAAAACAAGGCTAAGAAGGAGTACAACTAGGGTAACAAGCCTTACTAAAATTTAAAGGTGGGGCCCCAAGTTGATCAACTTGGGGGGGTGTTAAGGCCTCAATAATAACACAATATTTTTATGTTGGATATGCTTGATGTAGCTCTTGAAGAGGAGGATAGCAATTACTTGAAGGTGTTGGATATGCAATAGTCAATGCTTGATTCACTTGTGGTGGAGGATACATATTACTTGAAGGCACTAAGTATGAAGTAGATGGATACAAATTTCTTCCCTCTTTCTTCCTTATAGGATTCTAAACTCCTCATAATTGCAAGCCATGGTATCAAAAATTACTAGGATAATGATGTGTTGAATATGTCTATCATAGCTTGAGTCAAAGATTTACTTCTAGAGGAGGAGGATACAAATTCATTGAAGGTTGTGGAAGAGGAGGTTACAAATTACATGAAGATGGATGAGGAGGTGGATGTGAATTATAGTCAACATATACCAAGGTATGTAGTAGTTAGTGGAGAAGAAGATGATTGTTGATTTGGTGGGTATTGCATGTTCTCTTGAAATGATGTGAGATTACCTAAATTTTTAAAAAATATATAATAAAATGCCAAAAAAAAACATAGTAAATAGGATATGAGAAAAGGTTGACACTAGACCTACACAAGATTCTGATAGTGAAGAACAAGATTCACTTCCCTAGTGTATCTATTAGAAGCACAACAAAGGACGCATTCTGGTGTTGATACTTCATTCTTTGGATTCAATGCATGCACAACTGTGTGTGTGTGTGTGTGTGTGTGTGTGTGTGTGTGTTTGTCTTTTATAAATAAAAAATATAGAGACTTGATGCAAATTAATTGTGTTGATGAATCTCAAAGATTCATAACTAAACTAATATTTAATATTACGGACTAAGGGAAGTACAGTTTTTTACATGTGTTACATGAGTGTAGCAGATAACACCTACTTTCCATTTAATATTTGTAGTATCCAAGATGTATTGATCATCATACCTACTTGAGATTACTTTGTCTAGCTAAAATATAGCCAATTTGGAGATAGTATTTGGCTCAATATTTATCTTACTTAACAGGAGTGGTATTAAACTAAGCAACTACTAAGAAGGATATTAGTTGGTACAATTCATTTCTCTACAAATCTTTATAGTTCAATTAATCTCAAGGATTGGGATATGGATTAATTGAATTAAATATATTTTTAACATGATGATGTATTGACAACTACGAATTCCGCTTGCTGGGAATATGTCTGGAAATACATCAATTATTGGAAATGTTAGCATACATGATTAACGAAATTGTTGAGCAGTAAACGGAGCAATGAACTAGAACTTGAAATGCAAATACATATAGAGTTATTTGATTTGATACTAACATGTATGAGGTGAAAGAGTCAAATTCAAGAGAAATATCTCCTAGATGACTTGCCGACGGTAATATGATTAATGCAATGAAATAATGAAAGTGTGGAAAAGGAATTGAAAGCTAGTGTAAGGTTAGGGGTAATATTTCCTTTAGCATTAGGGAGAGCGAGAGATGAGTGTAGTTCCATAGTTTATGGAATTTATATGTAGATCATCCTTGTGAAGTTGGAAGCCTCAACCAATAATCCTCTAGGGAAGATATCAATTGACAAGTAGTTTCCTTTCTATTATTCTTCTTGATCAATGCATTGATTTCGATGATGATACACTGCATTGATTTAAGAAGTAATAAAAGGAGCACTAGCACTTGGAAATAATATATTACACAGCTTGCACGCAATGTAGATGCGACTGCAACGTCTAGACTAAATTGTTGACTTAGAAAGAAAAATGTAGCCACCATTAATTTAAATTTATTTGCTTGATAGTGTTTTTTACTTCTTTCAACCAATAGTCAAATTAAATAATACAAAGGATTGAGGTTTGGATTTTAACTTAATTAAATATCTATTTTACAATATGGTATTTGAGATCTACAAAGTTTAAATGTTGTGGATATTTTTGGAGGTACACTAGTTAATGGAAATGTGGGTGTACATGATTAGATAAGTTGTTAGGCACAATTAATTTGATATCATGCTTGAGGTGAAAGAGTTGTATCCAACAACAACATTTATTAATTAACTTGTATACATTAATATGATTAACATGATAAATTAGTGAAACTTTATGGCAAAAGGGTTGAAGGGTAGCTTAAGGATTAGGGATAATATACATTTAGCATTAGGTAGAGTGACATAGATGATCATATTTCCTATGCTAGTAATATTTATGTGTGGATTGCCCCTATTAATCCTTTGGTGAAGATGTCTATGACCACCCAACTTTCGTTTCCGTTCCTCTTCTTGATATTTAAGTAGTCTTGATGCCACCAAATTAAAGTAGATTTAAACTCTTAAATACAAAAATAACATTTACACCAACATTTAAAAAAGTTAAAATTAAAATATCTAAACCTTAAATACATAAATATATATACCCAAAAGTAAAAATATACTTAATAAGTATACATTGATGTTTGATTTGGGTACGCTTTCAAAACTGATGGACTTCTTCAACTTGTAATCAAATTCCGACCTTTAGTACCACTAAATAGGATCTAAGCTCTTAAGTAAAAAGCATTAACCTTTATACATGCATTTAAAAATATTAAACAATAAAATATCTTAAACATTAAATATCATGTAACCAAATGTCAAAATATACTTTTGGAGTCCTTACATTTATGTTTGGCTTGGGTAAGCCTTCAAAACTCATGGACATCAACTTGTAATCAAATTCGGACCTTTACTACCACTACATATGATTGTGGTTGAGTGCATGCGAGCAGTCATTATAATTTGGCTTGGCTTTACAGTTGTGCGATATTTTTAATCGTGGAGACTGTTCGTCGTCGCGTTATGGATGGACTTGCAGAAAGATCACGTGATATTATTAATGGTGGAGACTGGTTGTCGTCGCGTTATTGATGGACTTGTAAGAGGTTATATGTGCTACAAGTAACACGAGGGGCCCCTCTATAATTTAGTGTATATACAACTTTACAAAATACCGCAACTTGTCGATGCAATAAACGTATTCCTTTGATGTTCTTACTAAGATTTCCGAAAAGTTCAGAAGTCTTCGAATGAAATTGCACCCACCACCGAAGCTTGTTTCACAGATTTGAGCTCGCTTTTCTTATGTATGTGCGCAGGCGCTTAAGATTACTTGATTGTGTATTAATATCCATCATCTATGTTTTCTTTCCCCAGGAGGAATTTCGCTCCAACGACAGAAACGATTGAAGATGCTAATTCTATGGCGCAGCCTCCTTCTCATAGCCTTCGCCTCCATCGCCATAGCCGAAAAGGATCATCCACATACCACTTTCGTCTTCGACGGATTTAATGGAAGCCACTTGATCTTGGAAGCGCAGGCTACAGTCATGGCCTCCAAATCGGTGCTCGTTCTCACAAACCAGTCGCACTTCATGCTCGGCCGGGCGCTCTATTCAAATCCCGTGCAGATGAAAAGCAACGAGACGCTTTCTTCATTTAGCACTACCTTCGTTTTGTCCATGGAGCATCCTCCCTCTGCCGCAGCCGGACATGGACTAGCCTTCATCATGATGCCCCACAGATCTCCCACCGGCGCTCTGGCGTCCCAGTATCTGGGTTTGTTCAACCTCACCAGCAACGGGCAACCATACAATCACTTATTCGCAGTGGAGTTTGATACGATTAACAGTGTGGAATTCTATGACCCCGACGACAACCACGTGGGCGTGAACATCAACAGCCTCATCTCGGTGAAGACCGAGCCTGCAGGGTATTGGAATGGGAAGGACAGCTTCAATGGATTGAACCTCAAGAGCGGACGGAACATACAGGCCTGGATCGATTACAATCATACTCAAAGCCGCCTCAACGTTACCATCACGTTGGCCGGCTTGCCGAGACCACAGAAGCCGCTGATATCTCTGAAAATCAATCTGAGCAACGTTCTGCAAGAGAAGATGTTTGTTGGCTTTTCAGCGACCACGGGGAACTTCATTGAAGACCATTACATTCTTGCGTGGAGCTTCACCACCCATGGCACGGCGCCGCCCCTTAATCTGTCGCGTCTCCCTTCTTTTGCGAACTTGTATTCCAAACATTCACTGGGCCGGGGATTCATAGCCGGCGTTACAGTAGCCACACTGGTTCTTTTCTCGCTGGCTGTTGCAGCCCTGTTTTTCATAAGAGCAAAGTATGGAGAAACGATCGAAGAATGGGAGCTGGAATATTGGCCCCATAGACTCACTTACAAGGAGTTAAGCATCGCCACGAGCAAGTTCCGGGAAGAAAACGTTTTGGGGCAGGGGGGTTTCGGCAAGGTTTACAAGGGCGTTCTGCCCAGCAGCGACCAAGAGGTCGCAGTGAAATGCATAACGAAGGAGCTTACAGAGGGAATGAAGGGTTTCGTTTCAGAGATCTCGAGCATGGGTCGCCTACAGCACCGGAACCTGGTTCAGCTCCGGGGTTGGTGCCGAAGGCATATGCAACTATTCATTGTTTACGACTACATGCCCAATGGTAGCCTGGATAAATTCATCTTTGGGAATCCGAAAACATTCCTGCCTTGGCATCGGCGATACGCGATCCTGAAGGGTGTGGCCGCAGGGATGCTGTATCTTCACGAGCAATGGGAAAAAAGGGTCATCCACAGAGACATCAAGTCGAGCAATGTGCTGCTGGATTCGGAGCTAAACGGGCGGCTGGGAGACTTTGGCCTCGCCCGGCTGTATGATCACAGCGAGAACCCGCAGACTACTCATGTGGTGGGAACGTTAGGTTACATAGCGCCGGAGCTCATACACACAGGGAAGGCCACGCCGAGCTCGGACGTGTTCAGCTTCGGGGTTCTGCTGTTGGAAGTGGCTTGTGGGAGGAGGCCCGTGGATCCGACGAAGGACGCCGATGAGATGGTTTTGGTGGCGTGGATGTGGAAGCTGTACAGGGAGGGGAGGCTGCTGGCGGCATCGGATCCAGAGCTGGAGAAGGACGGATTTGATGTGTGCGAAATGGAGAAGGTGCTGAAGTTAGGGTTGTTGTGTTCTCACCCAGAGCCGGAGAGCAGGCTGGGCATGCGCCATGTTTGCCAAATACTGGAAGGCGAAGCTCCTCTTCCTGATATCCGCGGGGCTTCTTTTAACGTGAGTATCGTAGGTCGTTATCCCAGAGGCATCTTTAGTTATGAAGTTTCCAGCTCGACTTAATTGTGATAACGTTCCATCGTTGGAGCATGGTTATTTTAATAGGTGTGAATCGTGATCACCAGGAAGCTTTTGCAGGGGTGTTAGGTTCCACAGGCGATACTGAGCACTTTTAGTAGCATGTGCCGAGGGTATCTCTAATGTATTTAATAAATATATATTATTATAATAGTATATTTTATATTATTATTATTATCATGTATTTTATATTATTATAATTTGTGGTTGGTGAACACCAATAGATTACAAGTTAAGTGTTATGAACACTTGTTACCTATGTATGAGTTAGAGTTATTCATGAATCAATCCATGCATGAGTTGCCAATTATCCATACATCAACTATTAGTTATTTTTATATTTTTTTTATAATTGTTTATTTAGAATTTTGAACGACCATAAAATAATTTAATACACTTGTCCTTTCCTCCTTTGTGTAATTATAATAGTATATTTTATATTATTATTATTGAAATTAGAGAAGTTAAATGTTAAATTGATGTATGAGATTTTAGAACTTCTAATAAATAGGATGTTAAGTTTATATAATTTTATGAATTTATAATTTTTAAAATGAATATATAATTTTAATTGCTGTATATTTATATTTTATTTTTTAATTTATTTTTATATTATAATTGTACATGTTATAATAATATTTAAATAATATTATTAGAATTGTTTATTTAAAAAGTATTTATATTTTTGATATTCAATAAGAATCAAATAGTACATATCTTTCAAACACACACATATATATATTCCAAAGAAAAAAACGTAATTTCATTAGTTAAAATCAAATTACATAGTGCCGAAAGGCTTCTGTTAAATGCTTTTCAGCTTCTAGTATCCAAAAAGTTATGGTTTTTGAGTAGTTCCCATCAAAAAATGTAAATCGATCTCCAGAAAGAACTCAAAATCCTATAAATATATACATCAAAAAATCAAAAATATATTTTGTATGTCAAAAAATCTTCAAATATTTTGTTGTGCTAGCCCTTCTATAAAAGGCCTGTGATAATATTCATGGAAAGTGTCGTTTATCTATTCCATGATTTTCCACTGACCCAGATGTAGATTTAATCCCATCTTTGAAAGGTGATCTCCCTCTCTGTTTCTTTCCCTATAGACATGATGACAAGAGAAAGTGTCAACATCCTCTAACAGCCTCAATGTTTCTATCAACATCGAGTTTAATAACAGATTGTGGCATCTCTAAACTTGATATATCTTATTTATAATGATTAAAGAGTCTCCAAAAATCTGTAGATGTGAGCACTGTTTTTCTCTTGCAAAGTAAATCAGGAGTTTTAATGCAAAAAGTTCAGCATTATTGTTTGAACCATGCCCCAAATCCCAAATGAAGCCTGTATTGATAAGTGAAGTATTGGACCTCCTCCACACACATCGTTTTGTGAAGCCCTATCGAAGAATGCCCATGTTTTTTGCAGGTTTATGTCTTCCACCACAATAATGCGATGGATAGGTTGGTTTTTTTCCTGTGGGTAGTATGAGAGAATATAAATGCTATAATGTGCCGTAAGTACAGGGGTGGTTTGATTTCCCTGGAAGATCATTCTGTTTCTGGCAATCCATATGCCCCAAATGGCAATCAATGGTAAAGCACGAATGTAGGCCGTGTCGTGAGCTCTGTTCCAGGATTTCCGGACTTCTTCTACGGAGTCTCCAATCCACTTCATAGAAGGGAGAAACTGTGTTTCCAATTCTAACCAAACGTTTACAGTGAAGGGACAACTCAGGAAAATAGGAGAGATTGTTTCCTCGCCTTGTTTGCATAGTGCACACCAACCCGGTCCAGCTATGCTTTTCTTCTTCATACGATCCCACGTCGGAATCCGGTTTGCTAAGAGGCACCACATGAAATTTTTTTCCTTTGATGGGCAGTGGGATTTCCATATCTTTTTCCACCGCCACTTTTTTTCCTCAAATTGTTGTTTTTGTTCCGCCAACAATTTATAGCCCAACTTTGGTGCGTATCTACCATTTGAGGCTGGCGACCAGATAAGCTCGTCCGAAGAGTCATTAATTCTAACATGAGTGCTTCTGAGGGTTAAGGCATACACATTCCAAATGTTGTAATATTCCTCTTGAATACCAATATCATTCGTGCCCAGCCATCCCTGTTGCCAGATATTTGTTGTATGTAAGTCCACAATTTGATTCAAATGGAAGATGCCCTGTTGTTGGAGTAACAGTGTTAGTGGTTGGAGGAGGAGATGTTTATTTTAGCAACCCAGCCATGGATCGGTTTCGATACATATTTGGGTTCCATTACCGACCTTCCATGCGAGCCCCTATTCAATGAGCGAAAAAGACGATTGTACCTCTTTCCAGATTACCAAGATTCCCTGATATGGCTTTGTGGGATTTCTAATCCATTGGATGATAGAGTCAGGAGCAATGCATTTTTGTTTTACAACCTCCATCCATAGATTATCGGTTGAGAGGATTCTCCAACCAGCCTTTGTTGCAAGTTATTTTTCAAATAGGTGAACATGTTTCAATCCCCATCCGCCCAAAGATTTCAGCATTGCAAGTCTTTCCCAGTTGACCCACGAAGCAACATAGGAATCAGAATTCCCTGACCACAGAAAGTGAAAGCATAGTTTCCTGGCATTTTCCAGAATTCCTTTTGGAATCCAGGCCAGTGACATCCAATAGACCGGTATGGCCTCCAAAACTGATTTCATGAGAACTAATCTGCCAACTCTGGATAGCCATCGGTGGCTCCAGGTCATTAATCTTTTTTCTAATTTTGCTATTAGACAATTCCAATCTCTTTTTTTGTATCCATTTGGCTTTAGGTGAAAAACCTAGGTATTTGAGACCTGTATCCAAAGTTATGATTTCAAATGGGAAGAGTGATGCATAACTTTTCCTTTCCTCCTCGTTTAGACTGTAAAGAGTCAGGGTTGACTTGTGTTCATTTATGACCATACCCATCGCTTCTTGAAATAGATTCAAAATTTTATCCAGTTGTTCTGCATCCCTTTGAGTGCCATCACAAAAGAGGATTATGTCGTCTACAAAAAGTAGATGTGTGAGTCTAAGTGAGTTGGTGATGCAGATTCCTTTAAAAGATCCCTATTGTTTTGCGTCCAATAATGCTCTACTCAGACCTTCGACTACCTGTAGGAAAAGGAGGGGGGATAATGGGCATCCCTGTCGGAGACCTCTTTCGGCACAAAAGAAATGTGTTGGAGATCCATTGATTAATACAACAAAAGAAGCTGATGTGATGCAACTCATTGTCCATTTGATGAAGGCATAGTCAAAATCCAGGTGTGTCATTAGCAGTCTCAGATAGAGCTAGCTAACTCTGTCAAATGCCTTTGAAAGATCAATTTTTATAACAACTCCTTTTATCCCTTTCATTTTTTGCAAGTGCAATACTTCATGTGCAACACCAATGGCCTCATGTATCTTTCTGCCTTCCAGGAATCCAAATTGTTCCTTTGAGATGAGTTTTGAGAGGACACTTTTTAGCCTTTTCGCCATGATTTTTGCCACCACCTTGTAAGTGATGTTGCTGAGAGAGATTGGTCAATAGTCATTCGTTGATTCTGGTTTATCTAATCTTGGAATGAATGCAATAAAAGTGGCATTTAGGGACGGATGCACAATTCCCCCTTTCCTTGATTCCTCCACCAGATGTAGAAGATCACTTCCAATGACTTCAAAGTGTGCTAGAAAGAATTCGATAGTTCATCCGTCTGGCCTAGGACTTTTGTCTTTTTGAAAGCTATGAAGGGTTTCTTTGAGTTCTTCTTCAGTGACTTCTTCCATGAGGTCCTAACTGTCTTATTGAGTTACAAAACCTAGGAATAATTGGGAGAGTCGAATGACTTCCGCTATGCTAGCTCTTATGTTTTCCGAAAAGAGGGAATTTGATTTTGAGGTGCCAAGAGAAGCCAGATCATCAAAGGATGTGGTGGCCTCATTGTTTTCATTTTTTAACTCCCAATTGGTATTTTGTGATTTTCTTCCTTTTGCATAAGCCTAGAAAAATTTAGTGTTTTCATCCTCACACTCCAGCTAGATAGCCCTACTTTTTAGTCTCCATACTTCCTCATGTTCCAATAATAACTTTCGACGGCAGCGTTCAAGAGATTTTAGTTGTTCAGTTGATTCAGGAGTAAGGAAGCCCCCTCCTTCCGAGTCCTGCAAATTAGTGATTTCCCCTTCAACCCGGAGTAATTCGCTTTCATCTCTTTCTCTTTTTTTGAAAGACTACTCTTTTAAAATATGTTTTACTCTTGTGAGATTCTCGACAAAGTGGGGAGATACAAACATACCTTCATCTGGTTGGTAAGGGATCCATGAGTCTTTAATGATATTTGTAACTTCTTCCTCTATTAACCATGCAACACATAATTTAAAAGGGCTAGGAGGTTTTGCAGTATTACCCAAAATTTTGAGGCATATTGGTGAATGATCTGAGTCGCCTCCAGCTTCAACCCATTGTCTAAAATGAAAATTTTGGCCTACCAGGTTTTCTGCCATCAGAAAAGGATCCAGTCTTTTTGCAATTCTCCCCTACCTGATCTTCGGTTTGTCCAGGTAGGCTTCAGTTTGGTGGGGATGACATCTATGAGATGAGAATCCTTTAACAACAGATCAAAGAAACTGGCTAGGGGGTCCCCTCTTTCTAGTGGTCCCCAGTGTTCATGGGATCCAAGGGTGAAATTCAAATCACCACCCAAGATCAAATTCTCCGCTTAGAGAAAATATTTTTTTCTTAGAGAGTTCCAGAATGTTACTCTCTCAAAGTAGGGACCATATATGTTTAGGACAGTGAAACTCTTATTTAATCCAGCATGAAATAATTCCACTCCCAGTCTAGAATCAAATCCCCAGTTGTTCGTGGTTTTTATAAGTTTTGTGTTCCAACCCATAGCGAGTCCACTCGAGTGTTCGCTGGCATTTAAAGAAGAAAATTCATACATAGGAAAGGATGCTTTGAGAAAACCGGAGACATCTTCCTCCATCACCATCGTTTCTTGTAACAAAAATATATCTGGCTGATGTAATGAGATCATCCTTTTTAGTGCAAGTTTTTTAGGTTTACTTGCCAAACCCCTGTTATTGAGAGACAATATTTTCATTGAGTGACCTCTCTTTGGGCATTCGTTGCTCTAAGCACCCCTACAATGATTTCCTATTTTCCATCTGCTAGGTCTTGAATTGCCCTTTGTTGGGACGAAGATAGGAGAGAGGGTCGTCCTCTGCTCTTTGCAATTTTTTCGGGCAAGGGATTCATACCAAGTCCAGAAACTAAGGGGTTGGGGACCGAGAGGACAAGAATGTACCTGGATATTAATTGGAAACGTATGGGATTGTTTTTCAATGAAGTAAGTGAGGATTTTCCAAGTGCAACAACCACTGGTGGGGGGGAGTCAGCTGGTTACAAGGGTGGGTCAAGGATGGGCATGTTCTTTGGATCCAAGGGGATGTGGGGAGGGGTAGAAAAAAGGGGTGGGAAGATAGTGCCTTCCTTTTCCAGAGATAATGAAAAAAAAGAAGATTCTAGAGTGGAGAAAGGAGTAGAAATATCATCAATATTACTTGGAGAGGTATGTGCTTCTGAGGCAGCAAGATGCGATCCAGGCTCCGCTTCAGGTCTTTTGTCACTGATAGCCCCAGTATGTTGAGGGAAGGAGGTTGTCGGAACATCAATTCTGTCGGTGGGTGCATGGGAAAATGTAGTAGTATCTAGATCATAGTGAACCTCCCTCAATAGTTCATTCAGTCTCCCCACTTTTTGAAGGCCCTCTTCCACCTCTGCTCCACTGCCATTCATCCACTTCCTGGATTTTTTCGCATTCTTGTTAAAGGTTAGCCGACAGTGATTCGCCACATGTCCATAACAGTGGCAGCGGTGGAAAAGAAAGGGCATGCCTTCATAGTCAGTCCTTTGTATGCGTGTTTCCTGTCCCCATATGAAGTTTAACTGTTCTCTGAGCCCAGCTTGAACATTTATGGAAACAAGGATCCTGGAGATTGACATCCACTTTGTTTGTGTAAATGACATATCAACATCAATAAAAGCTCCAAGAGCATTCCCGATGTCCCTAAAGGAGTCCCAATTCCAAAATTCCCAGGGTAAGCCAGGCATTCTTACCGAAATCATAATTACATCAAATTTTTCTGTGTTTGCATCGAACATGGGTGTCCAGTTCTTGAATAGAATGGGGGAGTTTCCTAGACTCCATTGTTTTTGCAAGACGCGACCCACATCCTTCCCATTCCAGAGTTTGAATACAAACCAACCTCGAGAGAGGACCGTAATATCCGGTTTGTCTTCCAGAAAATCCATCCAATTTGTGGTAACCCATTTTTCCAGTCCTTCATAGCTGGGGTACTTCCCTCTGGATCGTCTGACAACCATCAATTCTACCATATCCAATGAATTTGCAGCAGTGATGTTTTTTCCACAGATGAGGTTTAGAGATTCCCGAAAATTTTTAAGGCACTTACCTCAATGCTTCCATGGAGGGGAACCCTCAAGAGTTCTGCGAGGGTTTGTAGGTTTGTTCAGTCCAAACCCTTTCTCCAGTGGAGGTTGAAACCCTAATTGATCAGAATTTTGTAGAAAAGATGTTATGAAACCCTTAGGGATTTGTGTGTTGTTTACCTCGTCAATGTCAGGTGCTAGCAGCAGTTGATCCAGTAATTCTGCAAACTGCCAACCACGTTCCAACAGTTCTCATTCAAAAGGAAGGTTTGCTTCCCATCCTTCTTCCAGAGGTGTCGCATGGGTGATGGTCGAGTCCACTGTCAGTGGGAAGCCTAGACTAATGTTTTGTGGTAGTTCAAATATGGTAAACAACGTTCCCCCGATCACCGGCGCGAGTGAGTGGACCATTGACAGGTCGTGCGTTAGAGTAACCTCCTCCTCCCATGACCAACAACTAGAAACCTTTGGTCCCGTCTGTGGGTTACCGTCCCCATCTTTGTATGGGTCCGGTGTATAGTATACGGTATCCACTGTATGGTACTCTGTGCAAATTCCTAGTGTCGTGACAGTACGACCCATCGTGATCCGTGCCTGCATCAATATTGATAGGGATAGGGTTTATTCTGTAGCCCCTTTGGGCTGTAAAACCCCAACAGAGCTCCTCCTTCTCATTCCTCCTCCAAAATGGAGGTTAAAGTGTTATATATATACATTTTATAATTTGATATATTATAAATATTTATATTTATAATAATAATATTTAAATACTATTAATAAATATTATTAAAAGTATTTATATAATTTTAATAAATAAACTTTAGAACAAAATCGAGTGATCCATAAATGATAAGATGTATAACATTCTATATAATGGCAATTGCTATAAAAGGTGCAAAAGGATGCCGAAAGTGAAAAAAAAAATAGTAAAGTAGATGTGATAAAATGAAAATAGAGCTATAAAATAGATGTAATGAAGACATTGCCCCTTATCATAAAAATATCCCTTTTTATTTGGTAAACCATCATGGGAAAAACAAAAGATAAAAGATAAAATTGAAATGAGTTTGGAAATTTCTTAAAAATGTAAAAACATTGAAGACATATCTATAATATTAATGATTAGATTAGGATAAAAGTTGTGTAAGATAGGTGGATGCATAAATGGAGGAGAACATCAACAAGCATTAGTCCAGTAAAAAAGAAAACATTAAGCCATGGAACAAGGTCCTAGGACAAGTGGAGAATGAAAACATTATTTACAATAAAGTTATGTGCAAAACAACTTCACATGTAAAAGATACAAAATATAACTTGTGTACATCCATCTACCTTGAAGAAGACTATAAAGTCCATGCATGATTTCATAATAAAAGCATAAGAAAATATGTGATGTCACGCGTGGGAGTAGAGTAGGGATAATAAATTTAATCTATAATGAGGAACATCTCAATTTTGTAATTTCATATTATATGTACAAGCATCTTTAAATAAACTCAAAACCTTCTTAACAACAAAACATAGATATTGCAAGGTTGCAAGTTTATTTAAGTTAAAGCCGTACATTTATTTTCTTCAGAATGGAATTTCATATATGTAAAGTACACTACAATATTAAAATCATAGGCACAAGCCACAAAGCAACATATCATTTTCTAATGAGAAGTCAATGAAAGAAATTTATATTCCCTCACAGTCAAGAGCCAAACAGTCCTAGCAAGGGAGGGATTGCATAATATGTGTCTTCTCTTCCATATTTGGTAACAACTACCTCAAACCACACTTGCCCATGCAAATTTAGAGTTTTGGTTTGTAGCTCTTCGGTTTTAACATGGCTTGATGAATTAAAAATAGTAATAAAAAATGATAAGAAACATAGCATAGTATCATTGTGTGCCTCTTATGTTTGGATTAAAGCATATATGTCACACAATTATATATATATATTATGGAAGTGTATGTGTGGCTTGCAATTATTGTTGTTTTGACAAACCAATATGGTGATTATAATTTAATTGTGAATGCTTGTGTTTGTTGGATGACCCAAATGCACAATCAAGTTAAGTGAGGGGATGAGACACCCAAATGATTGGTTGGAAGTGATGTTTTAGTGAAGGCCTCTCTGCGTTCTTGGTAAAGATATTACGTTTGTCATCGTGATGACTCTCTCAAAGAAGGCCCTGATAGGAAAATTTGAGTATATTAGTATGTCGATACCGAAGGTGCTCCAGTGGATTCATCAAAAGTGGAAACCCTTTATAAATAACATTATGCGGGTTATGATGTTAGTGAATGGCTGGATGATTTTCTAGTTCCTCTCTCAAGAGGATAGGCTCCATATTGAGGACCGGTATTGGGTGATTGGGAAGGGTTCTTTGGTCCTCTCTCACTGGCACCCTAGTTTCAACCCTAGGAAGGAGCCCCTTCCAAAGAGACATTTATGATTCATCCTCTCGGGTTTCCCTATCCATTGTTGGAGTTTAAAAGGTTTTATGGCAGTGGCCAACTCTATCATCCATTTCATTCTGATTGACGATGAACTTATCTTTGGATCTGATTGTAAATCCCCAAAAGTTCTTGTGGAAATTGACCTTGAAGGTGGTCTTTTGGGGGAAATTGAAGTCATCTGGGATGGAGGCCCATTCATCCAAATCTTGGATTGTTGGCATGTTCCTTTAAAGTGTTTTTTCTACCATGAAATTGGTCACTCGAAAGCAAGTTATTAGTCCTTGTTAAAAGGGGACTCGTCATCTTTGAAGGTTGATGAGGCGGGGGACATGCTTGAAGATGGTATGCAGCTTCTGGTCCCTTTGGACCAGTCCTCGACTCAAAAATTTATTGGTAATTTTTTGCATACTCTCCCTATTATGCTTCAATTCCTTTCTTTGGACAAAATTGTTTGTCAGTTATCGGGTTCTAGTTTAGAGGATCTTTTTTTTGGGTCTATTGCTTTACAATCCCCTTCTGTTAAAGGCCCAGGGGAGGCATCTCTGGAATGTCAAGTGGAAGGGGGTAGTCAGCTATTAACTTCGGAAGGGTTGGTTGCATTGGGGGATGGTGATGGTCCCCGGATGGTCCACCCGGTGCATGACCATGAAGTCATCTCACCTGTCGGGCAGGCTCATGCGATAAATAACCCTTTGTTATCATAGAACCAAAATCCCAGTTCCTCTTCCCCTCCTTACCTAGGCTCCCTTTAGTTCTTAGCCGACCACCCACTTCCCTCTTGTGGTTTACCAAACCAGTTGGGGATTGAGTTATCCTCCTCTCCCATTCGGGACTCTCCGAGTCAACCCTAGAAAGGGGAGACTCCTTGGATTACCCCTCTAAACGTTTTTGCCACTTGTCCTCCTGAGGGGTCTGATATTATTCCCATCTCTTTGATTTACAAAGGGAATGTCACAATCCGTAAACCCAAGAAGAACCAAAAAGATAAAGGTGGAAAGGTTTTGTCCCTTGGAGATGGAAGTGAGTATATATTAGGAAATCCTGTCGTTTCTTCATTATTTGAGAAAGGTCTTCCTAGAAGCTCCGATCTTTCTTTGTTTTCTTATAATGGGACTCTTAGAGATGTGGCGGCTCCCTTGGGGGCTACTAAATTAATATCATATGCTTCAATATTAGAGGGCTTAGTAGTAGCCAAAAAAAAGCTGGCTTCTCTCGTTTTTTAGATTCAGTTCATCCTCACATTATGCTTTCGCAGGAGACTGTGTCAACCTCTGACAATGCTTGCAATTTTTTTTCTTAAAATCAAACCCCATTGGAGGGTCTGTGCTATTGAATCTTCGGGTTTGTCTGAGGGGACATTGGAAGCTTGGGACCCGCTTGTGGTTAATTTATCGGCCTGCCAAACCTTTGCAGGTATTTATTTGGAGGGCACTCTAAAAGGTTTAAGAGAAGTGGTCGGAATTCTAAACATTTATGCTCCCTAGAATCATAGGAAGTATTTTTGGGATCAGGTTATGAAGCTCAATTTCATGAAATATAATGACCTCATCTTGGCGGGTGATTTGAATCTTACTTTATCCTCTCAGGAGTGTTGGAGAGAAAAGCAAGTTGTTGATCCTCTCACTGATTACCTTTTATCCATTTTCAAAGATGCTAACCTGGTTGACATTGTTCCCAATGTGTTAGCCCCAACTTGGTCTAATGGGTGTGTTGGGAAGGCGAGGGTGGAAAAACGTTTGGATCATTTTATTATGTCAAAATCTCTGTGTGACTCTGTTGGTAGATATAAGACATGGTCTTACTCTGTTGGGATCTCGAATCGTAAGGGGATTATTCTACAGCTTGACTTTGATCCACATCATATTAAGTACCCTTTCTAGTTCAACCGGGTTTGGTTAGAAGACTCTGATTTATTCTCTTTTGTCCAGAAGAGATGGGGCAAATTCTCAAACTTGGCTCATCTTTCCCCTTTAAACCGATTTGTAAAAAATATTTCCCTCTTAAGGGTTAATGTAATGGTTTGGGAGAAAGATAAGAAGGAGGTGAATGGGAAATCTCTGTCGGATTTGGAGTAAAAAATTCAGTCCCTTTCAAGTATGGTGGATGATGGCCTTTTCTCATTGGATAGGAAGGATGAGCTTATCAAATTGGAAGTAGAGAAATTGAAAATATTAAATCAAATGGAGGAAACCTGGAGGCAAAAAATTCGTGCGATCTGGCTCAAGTCAGGTGATAACAACACCAGATTTTTTCATAGATTTGCAAACCATCACATATTAACAAATGATATCTAGGATATCGAGGATGAGGAGGAAAATTCATTCATTGGTAATTCTTCTCTTAAACAGGCTGTTGTCAGGCACTTTAAAGACATTTATACTTCTAACAAATCTGTAACTTTGGAGAACCTTTTAAAAACCATAAAAAACCTCCCTTGTTATTTTAACAGTGATGATTGTGTTGAAGTGGGAAAATAGATAACAGAGATGGAAGTAAAGAAGGTTTTAAGTTTGTTTGCTCGAGATAAGAGTCTGGGCCCGGATGGGTGGAGAGTTTTTATTTTTATTTTTATTTTTTTCGATCTTTTGAGGCCTAAGTTCAATGAGTTTGTTGATTGCACTCGAAGATTTTAAATTGTGTCTGTTGCCCTCAACTAGACCTTTCTTAATCTCATT
The DNA here is from genome assembly GCA_027924585.1 of Larix kaempferi. Classification (NCBI taxonomy): domain Eukaryota; kingdom Viridiplantae; phylum Streptophyta; class Pinopsida; order Pinales; family Pinaceae; genus Larix; species Larix kaempferi. The sequence continues at coordinate 2,802,062 of BSBM01000778.1, forward strand.
CCTAAGAAGGAAAATCCATCGAATTTTAATGATTATAGGCCAATTTCTTTGTGTAATCTTCTTTATAAGATTATTACAAAGATTATTGCGGAAAGGATGAAACATTTTTTGGGTTTCCATAGTTATGAACAACAATTTGGATTTTTACCTAATCGTCAAATTCTTGATGTTGTTGGGATTGCTTAGAAGGTCTTTCATTCGGTGAAATAAAAAAAGTTATCCACCTTTATTTTAAAAATGGACCTTTTGAAAGAATATGACAAGGTTTACTGGACCTGTCTGAGGTTCATCCTTCTGCAAATTGTTTGACAGTTGAGATTACAAATTGGATCATGGCGTGTATTTCTTCATCTCACTGTGCGGTCTTGATCAATGGTTCTCCATTAGCTTCTTTAAGTGGAAATAGGGGTTTGTGCTAGGGGTGTATGTTATCACCATATATGTTTATCTTGGCCATTGAAGGGATTAGCCTCCTCATAAATCAGGCAAAAGAAAAGCAGCTTATCAAAGTTATTAAGGTTACTTGTTCTCAGTTTATATCACACATCTTATTTGTGGTCGATGTCCTCCTTTTTGGGGAAGGATCTTATGAGGAATGGTCTCATTTTCAATCTGTTGTTTATATATTCTGTGACGGCTCGAGTATGGATATTAGTGAAAAAATGTCTCTCTTTCTTTCCCATGGTGTGGATCCTTCACTTGTTCAGCAAGTTAAAACTTTATTTCCTTTCCAAGTGACAAATCTTAGCACGGGTATTAAATACCTTGGTTTCTTTCTAAAACCAAATGGTTATAGGTTGTTGGATTGGGAGTGGTCAATTAAGAAGATTCAATACCGCATTGAAGCGTGGTCTTATAGATGGCTAACTCTGGGTGGAAGGCTCACTCTTGTTCAGGCGGTGCTCCAGAGCATACCTGTTTTTTGCTTTTAGCTCTTTGTTATCCCCAAAGATGTGGTGTCCCAAATAACAAGTATGATTTTCCATTTTCTTTGGGCAGGTAAGTTAAATCACTCAAAACTTCACTTGGTAAAGTGGAACTGCCTCTCAAAACCAAAGACTCTCGAAGGATGGGGTATCAAGAATTTAAGTTGTTTCAATTTGGCTTTGTGTGGGAAGAGTATGTGGCAATGTGCGTTTAATTTTGGTCTATGGGGGAAGGTGATAAAATCTATATATTTGAAGAGACTTCCCTTCGCTTTCTGGTTAATGTCCCCTCCCAAAAGATCCTTGAACATCTCTCCTATTTGGAACAGTTTCTTAAAAGCTTTTTTGATTATCAATCATTACATAAGCTGTGATAAATTTTTTCATGGAAATCATATTATCTCTCTTAGGAAAGTTGTTGAGATTTCGATCGAGGCGGAGACTTGTTGGAATACCTTGGGAGATTTGGGTCTTTGTTGTTCCATGATTGAGGAGTGGGACTCTTTTGTGTTGAAACTTTATCATGCTAGGTTATTTATCAGGGAAATTGAGTACATATTAGTTTGGTCTTATAATTATTGTGATGGATCGGTGAACACTTGGTTGGCCTATGACTGTCTATTTAGTTCAACCTCTTTGAGTAACAATAAGTGGTGGTCTCGTATTATCTGGAATTACTCTTGTCCCCTAAAATTGAGTTCTTTGTTTGGTTGGTCTTTCATAAGAAAATATTGACTTGGGATTCTTTGTTAAGGAGAGGCTTCCTTGGCCCTTGGTGGTGTTGTCTCTATAAGGAAGCAGCGGAGACTGTGAATCATCTGCTTGGATGTTGTTCTTTCTTCCAATAGGTCTGGTAGGAAATTGGCAAGTTTCTCGGTGGTATTGACAGTTGGGAAGCATTATCCTTCGAAGAGAATATGAAGAGTTGGTTCCACGAATCACTCTCTTCGTGATCTCATCTTTTTCATTGTTTGGGAAGTGTGGGGTGCTCAAAATCTCTAGACTTTTCAGAACAAATTTACCAGTCCGTCCTTGGTAAGTGTGAAATATTTCTTTGCCTTCATGGAATTTCGATCTGAGAGTCATCCAAAGAATAGCAGGAAGATCATTTCTCCAAACACTGATCAAAACATCCCAATCGGGTTTTTCGACAGGGCCGCACAAAGTGGCCTCAGTGGTGCTAGAGCGGTTTTAATTTATCAGGATGACCATGATGTGATGTTGGTTGTTGGTGAAGGCACCAATACTTGTGCAAAACTGGTTGCATTGTGGGGTTTATTGTGTTTTGCGAGAAAGTTGGGTCTTCATTCCTTATAGGTTTTAGGAGTCTTGAAATGCATCATTGATTGGGCCAATGGAGCTGTCGTTTTGCGAGCTATGGCCCTTGAGCATTGGAATACCAGAGTGTTGCAGCTAATCTCCTCCTTCAAGTTGATTACCTTCTCACATATCTTTTTTGAATTAAATGATGTTGTTGATCGGCTTTCAAAGAGGGCGACAGGGATAATGGATGGAACTTTAGTCTTTGACGAGTTCATTGGAGGCAGCTGTGTAAGATCACACTCTTTCAACTGCTTTTAATTTCCTTATGCAGTGTGGTGTTACCGTTTTTATTTGTTGGTTGATGAACCTATTTTTGGTGGGATAAAGTCTCTTGGTGATGCCATTTTAATGCTATAGTAATCATATGCCCATACATGTTCACCTTACTGGTATCGTGTTCATAGCCTTTTGGTTTTTACTAATAATACAGGTATAAAGATTATGTAAACACTATGACCTGTTCATACTAGTAATCAACTTAAAGCTTTAATACCATGCTTTCTTGTTCTCTATGGATTCGAACCAATTATACACTCATAACTTATGAGCTTGTTATGTGCTTACTATATTATGCAGAATCAATCTATATTTTTGATGGGGTTATAGAGACTTGCATGCTGAAGATGGGAATGGATTCTGATCAAAGATAGTTTAAAAGCTGGAGTAGAGAATCAATGATAATACTTTTGCACTGTGGGAACAAGTGGATCCAAAAACCAAACACAACTTTTTTTTTAATAAAAAGTTGTTTTTTTGCTAAAAAAAAAGAAGAAAAAAAAATAAAGAGTTGTGGTGCACACCATTTCACATCAAAGAGATTGTTACGTAACTTGAAATTTACATCTTTGACTTATAATTAAAACTTAAACATCATTAATGTTATATATATAATTATGAAAAAATATATGATTTTTTTATTAAATGTAATTAAATATATAATTTTTTAATCAAATAATAATAATTAGTTTTAATTATTTTACAAATCTAAGTTATAATAAAAATAATGATGATTACTTTTCCTTAAAAATTTATAAAAATAATGTAAATAAATATTCAAATTTATATAATAAACAAATATAATATATATAATATTTGTTTTTAAGCATACTTTTTGTAAGGTCATTGTCTTTTCTGATGTATATAGTCTAGCATGGACAATTATATGATGTTGATAGGTGGCGATCTGTGGGACTACTGTCATGTATTGTTGAATATACCTTTTTTGCAAAAAAAGTGAAAATCTTTGTACTATTTAATTCAAGAAATAACAATAGTACTTTTTGTTCGGTTGAAAAAAAAATATAATATTTGTTTTTCATTACTTTTTACAAATAAGGTAAAAAAAACTATTTATATATTTAAATAAAATAATTATTTAAAAACATATGTTTTCCTTATTACCTGAAATTATTAGCACACGATGAAATCCAACTATCAAAAGAAATACAAAGTCTATTTTTATGTTAATATTTTATACAAAGTCTATTTTTATGTTAATATTTTATATTAAAAATTTTAATAAGTTTGAAATATATATTCAATCATAAAAAGAAATATAAAGTCTATTCGTTTATTAATATTTTATATTATATATATCATTATATTAAATCTTTTAATAAATTTAAAATATATATGGATATGAAAGAATAATAAATTATTAACCTATGATAATTATATATATATATTATAGATAGTGAGGTGTCTAGATCATTTATGAGCAAATTTTAGATATGGATTGATCTTGAGTGAAAGTGAATGTTTGTTCTTTCGCAAGCTCAATATCTAAAAGATTTTTATGAAGATGTTTGTTTATGAGGCAAAATTGGAATAAAACACACTGTGATTGATTATGTTCATCAAAAGATTGAACTCAAAAAGAATTAGATTTATAATATCAATAATATTCAAGCTAATAATGATGTTCTGAGTTTTACCTAATTGCATATTTGTAATAGAATCCTTGACTATATCTAATATTGTTAACATTTTAGAGAAGATATCATAGGTTATTAACCCTCTTCCAGTTCCAACTTTAAAAGTATAGAGTTTTTTTAGAGGTGGTTGTTTCTTAATTATAGATATTACAAAGATATGGTTGCTGCTTGTTGAAGATATGTGGCTCATGAAAATGCAGTTTTTATTATTTTAAGATAAACATGAAGAGCCCTTGGGAAGAACTTGTAGAATTTGAGTTTATTTTTACATATGAGGAAGTCAGAATTAAAGCACAGTTTCAAAGAATGTCAAGCGAATGATAGACCAGGACATAAATTGTACTCTATCATGGTTTCCTAGTTGTAGTTATCAAAGTTTTGAAGAATAACGTGAAAGTTGAAGCTAACTTATTGAGAACAATGAACAAGGTTTGTAATTTTGTATATATGGGCCATTTGAACTAAAAAGAGATGTCATTGTTTTAGAAGTGTAAGATGAGGAAAGTGAAGATGAAGTATTATACAAGCATACACTTCTATTTGGTAGCAATGACTTCCTTTGAGTTGATGTTCATCCAGTTTGTAATAAAATAAAAATTCTGATCTTTCATAAAACACAATATATTAAACTTCAAAATGTTACCATGGATACTTATTGGAGTTGCAAGGATCTCATGTTTGAGAGGGACATTATTGTAAGCATGCATAACAACCATTCACGTGAACATTAACGACCATTAATGTGAACATACATATTACTCTTTATGTTAAGAAAAGGAAAAAGAAAATGTGCCATGTAATTAATTCTAAACCATGGGAAACAATATATGCATCAAATTGAAAGATATATTATTTGATATTCTAACTTTGATCTCACTAGAGTAATACAACTTAAAATCCCCCATGTTATTTTCACATATTTAATCTGTCCCATTACATTTTGAAAAGTCAATTAATATTAATTCTGCAATTTGATCAAACACCCAAAACTTAAAATATTTAATATGCCTCATTACATTTTGTAGGTCAATTAATAATAATTCTATAATTTGATCAACCATCCAAAACCTAGAAAATAATTGCTTAGTATGGAAAGAATAGCATGAAAAATTTAATAATCGCATTGTCTCATTGTGGGAAGACAATAATAAACCCCTTCTTCCGATTCCCATACTCCATATAATTTGAATTCCAAATAGAGATTCCACAAAAATGTCTAAAAAGGCAAAAAAAAATGAGTAAAGAATAAAGATATCATTTAATTAGATAATGTAAAATATATTATTTTACCATATTTTTCCAATTTAGTAAGAAACTTTTTCAAGAAAGAATTGACATGAGAACCATGCAAGTGTTGATTTGTTTTCTCATAAATATGAGACATTTTGGTAGGTGGAAATAGATATCAACGAACAATTGTTGTAAGGCAAAGATGTCAAATTCCAAAAATGAATAAAAAAACCTTAAAGAGAAAAATTTTATTAGGTAAAAATAAAAGTGCCATATCAATTCCCAACGACTTGCCTAAATATTTATGAGACGGACGTTAATGTTTACAAGCAAGGGTTGTAAGAATTGATGGAAGAAAGGTTCACGACTGGGCAAACTTTTTTCTTCCTATGCGGAAAAGCCACTGCCAATAATCTACCTATATTAACAATATTTTATTATGAAATTTAACATACTGAAATTTATACAGAGTATTAGAAATTTCAAAAATCCTTCCTGCATTTATATTTGACAAAATAATTGTTGTAATTTTCAATTTTCAAATATCAACGACCGAACTTGTAAGTACTAAAATTTGACTTTTACTGCTAATTAACTTATACTCTTGATTCCAAATATGTGTAATCCTAATTTCTCATGAATCCATACAGGTTGAGAATGAGAAATGAGCATGGGATAATGAAAGAACAAATGCCTTTCGTACGATATCAACTTTCAGATATGTATAAGGATAAATTAGGGTTCTTAACTTTTGAAAACCAAACATAAATAGTTCTTCTTTTAAATATTTTCTATCTCAACTGATGGACGGTCAATAGGATAATAAGGATTGTTTTTGTGGGCTGTAGAAGTTAAATGAATTGTCCAGACTTTTGATCTCTTTGTTTGTCCAATTTGTAGTTGTGAGAGGAGTTGCAAACATGAACATGCCTACATAAATGCATGATGAAACACCTATAGTGATTATGACTCCTCGCCTAATAAGTGATTCTAATGATCTTGTAAATTCTAATTCACATCACCTTCCATGCACACACAACCAAATTCTCTTTTTATCATGTTATATGTATCTTCTGCCCAAAATGATCTTTTTTTAGCACTTCTATTAAGAGAAATTGATTAGTATTAATCTTACAATTTGGTGTAAAAAATTGTGTTTATTCTCCTCCGGGGTTGCAAATGTAGAAGCTTTTGTGCAGACTTCATACAGAAATCTTCATTATGTATGAATTCTTGAGCGCAGTGGAAGAAATTAAATGAGAAAGCAAATAATGGCAAACACATCACATGTACACAGAGATATTTACGTGGTAAAAACCCTCGAGGGGGAAACATCCACAGAGCAATGGTATCGATTCTCTTATTATTCAAAATATGAAGATTACAACGGCCTTTCCTCCTCTGACTCTCATCAATCTTTTCTCCTACGGGAATACAAGAAATAAATAATATTTCTTACACAATTACTCATAACTGAACAAACTTAGTTACTCGGTTAGACAGTTACATAATGACCAAAAGAATTGGTTGTCATTTGTTTCCAACAATCTCCACCTTGACAACAATTTCCCTGATACCTTGCTCATTGCTTTGTTCATCACCTTTCCTGCAAGCCAGAGAAGCTAAACACCACCGCATCTTCTCTAAAGTAATTGGTTTCGTGAACATGTATGCACTATTCTTTTGAGTGTGGACCTTTTCAAGAACCACTCCACCTAGAACTATAAATTTGTAACCGACAGCATCTAGAACTTCCATTGATATCAAGTCCTTCCTAAGTTCAGGTACATGCCTCACATCTATTAGTGTCCTAACAGTCCAATCTTACATTTTTATTTTGATACTCCCTATCCCAACAGTTTTACATGAAAAATTATTTCCCATATAAACTACCTCGTCATCTATAGATTGGTATGTGGAATACCAAATTCTATAAAAAACATGTGATGGGATGCTCCATAATCAATTAACCAATCATAATGGTATTGTGAGACAATAGATGTAGATAACACCTCATCGATCATACTTGAATCCTTCTCGGATATGTTTTCCTCCTTTGTAGAGTCCTCCTCCTTAGATGCTTGCTTTCGTTTCCAACAATCTTTTTTAAGGTGTCATGTTTTATTGCAATACCAGCATTTCAATTTACTATTTTTTCCCTTCGACTTTGATCTTGATGTGCCCCTCGAATGTTGTCATCTTTCATTGATTCTTCCTTTGGCCACCATTACTTCTGATATCGAGGTTTCAAGACTAGATTTCTTTCGAGTTTCCTCGAAAATCAAAGCTCCCACAATATCGTCAATTTCAAATTTAACACTCTGCGTGTTTTCCATTTTCTCAAAAAACCAGATCAAAATTTTATAAAAGACTAAAACCTTAAATAAAATATACCAAGTCCTTTTAAAAAAAGGTGGATCAACAAATTTAATAGTTTAAGTTCCAAAAAAAATTGGAATAAATATTTTCAAATACCAAAAATATATTAATAATATAAAAGACTTCACCTTATAACTCCCACCTCATATAATTTAAACTCCACCTTTTATATGATCCACTTTTTATATATAATCCACCATATTTATATGATTTTTTAACTTAAAAAATATTCGAAATATCTTATTTCAAAGGTATTAACATGCTTTGACCATAGATTACCATCTTCGCATTAACCAACGAAAGCTATTACCTCATCACGCATCATCGCTCCTCACGATGAGCAGAGGGCGCGAAAAATTTTAGCAAGAATTTTCGCTCCCCTCCAAGATATAGAAGCACGACAAACTTATATTTTTTCGCCCCTCCTCTAGCAATATATTATTGCTCCTCATGTAACTTTAGATCCGCGAAAAAATATGGAGTTTTTGCTCTCTTCAATTGATGGACACGGCGATAATGTCTCTCAGCGTTCTCATTCTCTGCATCCTTCAAACCCTGTTATGATACCACGGGTTGGATCAAGCAGCCATGGAAAATAATATGTAGTGGAAGAAATTAAACAAAAAAAAAATAATAATAATGTCAAACACATCAAATTTACACAGAGATTTACGTGGTAAAAACTTTCGAGAAGGAAACATCCATGGAGCAATGGTATCGATTCTCTTATTATTCAAAATATGAAGATTACAACAGCCTTTCCTCCTCTGACTCTCATCAATCTTTTTTCCTACGGGAATACAAGAAATAAATAATATTTCTTACACAGTTACTCATAACTAGCCAAACTTAGTTATTCGGTTAGACAGTGACATAATGACCTCGGAAGAATTGGTTGTCATTCATTTCCAATAGGACTATGGGAGTGGTATTGTATATAGCTAGTTCTTAATGACACCTGCAATTGTAAATATGGAATGTAATTTTTCATAATAAAAAAACTAAGTATTGTTCAACACTAGACTCCATCCAAAAATAAAATAAAACAAAATTATATTCTTTGAAACATTCCATGTTCTGTTGTATTTGTTCCTTACCATGCAAATGTTCTTGTATATTGCCATTGTTCGTATACTCATAAACCAAAAGGCGCTAACTTTTGTCTGCACAGTAGCCCATCAAGTGGACTAAGTTCGGATGGTTAAGCATGCTCAATAGATCAACTTCCACCTTGAATTCTTTGTTTAATTGTTGCAACCTACAAAAGGTGCTTCAATTAGAATACTTTAATGGAGACTAACTAGTCAGCTCTATTTTTTAAAGGAAATAAATTGCACATAAATAGAACTATTTACAAAATGCATATGCTAAATTGTTAGAATGAACATAATATCTACAATATTTTGAAGGATCGTATGCTATATAATATTTTAACGAAAATCCAAAAGGAAAATTTGAAAGAGAACACACATTCAACAGGCCTTAAAATTCATATCATAACCTTACATTTCTAAAATATAAAAGAATCCATCTTCAACTGTGAAATGGTTCCATAGGGTATTGTAAAAATATGTAAATCGTACAAATATTAGGTGCTTTTAATATATTTTTCAGTAATGTGTAGAGGCTTTTCAAGCTTATAATGGGCATTGTAATACCCCATTTTGACCCTTAGGGTATTTTGGATTTTAATATACATAATGTATACATGCGATGTATGTTTTCCCTAGCATGGAGCTCAAGGCGAAGTCCCCGCTAATGGATGCTTGGATTTTATTTAAAAGGCAAGTATTTGATATTTTATTAGCCATGTGCCATTTAAGCCATGGAAATTGTAAAAATGTTGTAAATAAATAATTATCATGCAATAAAAATACAAAAAGACTGACTATGGGAGCAACCAGTGAGAAGGGGCCACATGTATCCACTGGGGAGAGGTGAGGGGGCTGTGGGAGTGTTGACAACAAGAATTGGTTTCATGCATACACAACACAGTAGTGAAGGGAGAGGAAGAAGCCACGTTGACAGGGTGGCCAAAACACCCAAGAAACTGAAGGTGGAAAGGAAAATGCAGGGGGGAAACCCTCAATAAAAACACGGAGAGAAGAAGATGCCATGACTTTTTTTTGCTCAGAAGAGAAAGAAAGGAAGCGGATTGGAATAGCCGAGTGGGAAGAGACGGGACAGAGTCGGTTTTGGAAAAAAGAAACTGAGAAAATCCAAGTGTGGATGACAATAGTGAAGACAGAATAGAGAAGAAGAAAAACAGAGGTTGGATCTACTTGATAAATGCAGTGAAGGCTAAAGTCTCATGGAGTTGGCAGCTTGGACCTTTCTATGCCCACCCTCAAGAGCACTGGAGGAAAGGGGCGCCTGAGGGACTGTGTAGCAGAGAAAGGGACCTTTCTTGTGTTGGGTGTGGTAGGTACTGTGGGTGCCAAGGCTGTTTGAACTAGCTTGAAATGTATGTAGCTCTATGGTTGAGCTCACTGGCTTAGCATCCTCCTCCTTTGTTTCTTTGCATGCTTGATAAACCTAATTATGTATTGGATTAGCATGATTGTGGTGTGAGAACCATGACTGTGAGTGAGCCTATTTAGTTCCTCCTTAGTGGATACGCAACCCAGATCAGGGGTGGTCTTTCAGCTGAAAGAGTATAGTCTGGACAGAGACCTATGGTTGGGTGGAACGTTGCTCTCACATAGCTAGTTGCTTGAAAATTTTTATTTGAAAGATAAGTGGTCTCTGTGATTGAAATTATGTCCATTATGTGGTTATAAATGATGTTAGTTTACTATGTTGTGTTTATATGCTATTTCAAGTCAATGTGAATAAAATGGTTACATGAATTAGCTAGCAAGAAGTCTGTGTATAAGCCTGAGAATGAGGCAGATTTATGCTTGATTACTTTACCATTTGCTTGTGTTAAATATGTTGTTATTCTTGCATGTGGTAGATGCATTAAATCAGACTTAACTACCACTGTGTATGTTTATTATGCATTGCATGCACCTTTAGTTGGTTGTATTTCATCACTTAGGTATGGGAGAGGATTGGGCATCCTTCCCCTGTTGTGCTCATGGCTCCTCTGTGGACTGGATGAGGGAACAGACCATGTCAGAGTAGGGTAAGAGCCCCTTACAGGGAGGAGGGAGGCATTGATAAGGATTTTAGCCTCATTTTGAGTTAGAAGAGGGGCATTATTAGAGTTTTCAGATATGGCTGAAGATCATGTAGTTGCACAGAGCTCATCAAGAGATTTCCAACGGTACAATACTTGTCCAAATTGGACTTAGGATGAAAAAGTTATCATCCAGAGAAGTTGTGCAGTTGGACTTCCGCATTCCCAAACCCACAATGCGGATTACAGATTGTGGAATTCGGAAGGGTGTTTTTCTAGAGTTTTGGAATGGTGCTTCCGCATTTCCAAGTTCTGCAAGGCAGATTGCATATTGCAGAAGTCAGAAAGAAAATTACGCCGGAGCTGAGAATTTGGCATTCTGCATTTCCGAGTTTTGCAAGGCCTATTGCGGATTGCGGAAGTCAGGAATGAAGTTTTTGGAATAATGGAATTTGGTGTTCCCCATTTCTGATTTCCGCAAGGCGGATTGCAGAAGTTGGGAATGGATTTTTTGAAATAATTTAATTTGGCGTTCCGCATTTCTGAGTTCCGCAAGGCAGATTGCAGATTGCAGAAGTTGGGAATGAACTTTTCAGAATAATGGAATTGACGTTCTGATTTCCGAGTTCCGCATTCCGGAAGTCGGAAGTGGAAGTTTCCGAAGGATTGGAATTGTGGTTCCAACTTTCGAATCCCGCAAGGCGGATTGCGGAAGTCGGAGGGACATTTTGGAAAAACAGTGATTTAGTGGTTCTGCCTTTCCGAGTTCCACACTGCGGATTGCAGATTGCGGAACGCGAACTGAGAATTGTTTTGCATAATAATGGCAGTTTGAAGAAAAAAATGGTAGGTTGTCTCCCATCGCCTCTAAAGGGAACTGAGGTGGTTGGGGACGTGACACGTATCTTGGGCCTATTATTGGATTGTATTCATCGAACATACATAATCTGGGTTGATATAGATTCATCGAGTAAGTGGATATCTTGATTTTTTTATGAGCACTCGACATTTGAATCTAGTGAGAATACAAGGATCATTTTTCCTCGGTCCCCACCTCGGAGCAATCAGAATTAGAATTAGGCTACTGATGGGTGTACTAGTCCTCCTAGTGCAATTTTTTATTCGGCACAAATGGAAGCAGATGATGATGGTGTTTCAAGGTCAGTATATCTTCGTCTATGGCATTCTAGATCATCTTTCTATGTTCCCAATTCATCATACCACCACCCCATGTCCTCGCCTGCACAAGAGATGGAAATGGGAACACATGAGCTCATGGAATTGCATGAGGGAATGCTTGAGTTTATCTATGAGTTTTCCTTCAAGTATCTAGTAGACTCACAACGCTGCTATGGAGCAGATGAACTTAGATGAATCTCCCACCAAGAAGGAGGCTGACAATAGCTTGAAAATAAAGGGAGCATCAGGAGGGCACATTTGGAGGAAAATAAATGGCCCAAAGAGATTTATGTTGAATATGCTTGTTTCTAGCAGTTAATTGGTCAAATCACATTCTCTGAGTCCTTCCCAGGTTGTTAGGAAAAACAATAATCAGTTTAGTGGAATTTCTTCAAAGAATGTAGTGAGAAAAGAGCGTATGAATCGTTTGTTGCCTTATACTTAGTGCTAAAAAGGTGGTTTAAACCTTGAACTGTACTTCCACCTGCAACCTTATCTAGTCCCCAACGGTCTGCTCAAGAGCTCCTTCCCGCGGGATAAACCCTGGTGTAGCAGGACACAGTAGCATGTGGTGAATGTTGATCAAACATCTGTGTGTGGGTTGAAAGTCACCTTGATTATCTGTGATATGTGGTTTGATGCTACCAAGATACATCTGCTGATGCTTTTCTGAGATGCATGGCTGACCTTTTAGCCCCAGGAGAGTCTGCTTTCCGGCAAAAGTAGTTTGCAGGGAATGCATAAGCCTAAATTATAGTGGATGAGTTTTCATCCAATCTCGAGACACACTATAGGGTGTGGATTTATGTATAGTAACTGCATGTTTCCCAATTGCCCAATATTCCAATGGATTATAGAGCCTTGCAATACAAAGATTAGTATCAATTTCCATCTCTGTAATTCTCTGTTTCCCAACCTGTATAACATTGAAATTTCAATATATATATATATGTGTGTGTGTGTGTGTGTGTGTGTGTGTGATAATGAATTGAAATCGGGAATCAAATTGAAATTGTGTGTCTCTCACATGGGCTAATGTTGCATTGGGCACTCTATCCCTAAGGGCGTCTTCCAACATCTTACCGAGAGGCGCAACACCGAACATAACAATTCTGATAGACGAGATATGATATTTCTCAACCAATAGATTCTTGTCACGTCCCCTCCCATCATAACAGTGCGATGGAGAGGATCGTGATGCTAAAATCGGGCATCTAGCCCCATGAACTTATTAAAATAAGCATTCACATAATATAAAAGACATATGGAAATGTATAATTATAAGAAAACACAACGGAAGTAATTTCAATTACACATCCATCATACATTCAAGATATTCATCAATAAATAATTCCAAAGTTAACACAAGAGAATACTTATCTTATAACAAAGTAGTCCCAAGCAACTGGTTATGCAACTGCAACGTTCCACCCAACCATAGGCCAGTTGTGATCATCAATATCTCAACATACTGCCACCCCCGAGCTGGGCATGATCTCTACAAGGAACCAGGGAACAGCAGACTCACACATAGCCCAAAGATACACCAAATCAGCCAAGCCAAGCTACAGTTGGGTTTATCAGGTTGTTAGGTAATGGAAGGAAGAATTGCTCTGCAAGATCTATCTAGCTTGGTCCCCACAATACCTACACACCTGGCACAAGGAAGTATTCCCTTCACTAATACATAGTCCCTCAGGCCATACCTTCCATTCTAGTGTTCTTCAAGGTGTGCATAGAAGAGCAACCAGCCCTTTTGATACTCTTGAAAGGTTACCTCCTCACTAGGTTTATCAAGCCAATTCTGGTCCACTTCCACTCCTAATTCTTGCTCATAATTTCCAACCAACACAGGGATGCACCCTACAACAAAACACAGGTGCTGAAAAACGTGGGCAACCAAAATGAACTGGTAGATGGGGAATAAACCCTGGGAGAGCAAATTCATTTTCAGAAAACGTTTTTCTGCATTTCAGGGGCAAAAATGACCTCTATAAACCCCCAAAATGTGACTCCCTTTCTCCCAGTCACTGTGCAACACAAAAACGAGCTCCCAACTATGGAAAAATGCAGGAAATTGGTAAAAAATGTGATGGGGAAAGAACCAGTAGTTCAGACTGCGTGAGAGAGGAAAGACCATGGGTTCATAATGGCTTTGGGCACCATTTCGTGGGTGTTTTCTTGCCCCAGAAGAAAAAGTACGTTTTTCTAGGTTGATGGCTTGCCCATGCACGAAATTGGCTGCCATGCCTCTTCATTCCTAAGGCATTAACTGCCTCAACCAATTTCTGGAAGAATTAAATGATTGGGTGCATAAGTCAGAATGGGTAATTGAGGGTTTATGAGTTTTCTCATTGACACATGGATTAACACCATTGGCTCAAGGGTTTGAATAATTTCCCTCCCTATTCCTTGTAGAATCATTCCCCCATCTCTTTGTTGCATTGCATAGCTAGTTGTGGGTTTTTCATTAAAATTCGTATTGACATGATGTCTTAATTTACATTGTGCCTATCTAGCACAAGAACCACAGGCATCTATTTTTAATTGCCGATACATAAAACGCTAAATCAATGGTGGGGCCTTGGCCTTGAACTCCTCATCATGATTAAATATCAATTTTTTACATCATTTACGATTTAATGCGAAGGGGGTCAAAATGGGGACGTGACAATTCTTGGCAATCTCCAAAACAATCGGTGGCACAGATGGAGCCACTGCGACCTTGAATTTTTAAACCAGATCTAACAGCACATGGATTTCGAATCTCTGCATAATCAAGACAATCACACCCACTCTCATAGAACAAAGCAACACAGAATTGAGAGAATAAATATGAAAAAACGGCAGCACACATAGAACCACGTCCTTATAATGCAAATACAAATTGGGATTCTTGTTGTCCACCTATTGTGCAACTAAAGAAACGAAGGACTTGTGCATGAGCATAACACCCTTAGGAAGCTCGGTTGTTCCATATGAATAAGGCAGACCCACCACGTCGTCAGGTCAAATCTTGACAATGGATATTTTATTCTCATCGGCCTCTTCCAGAATCGAGAAATGTATAAACCCCTCTGGACCACCTGCGTCAATTGTAATAACCTGAACTGGGCCTTGTTGCTTGTCGAGATGGCACAATTTCTCGACATAAGAGGCCTAAGTGACCTTCATCTGCCATAGTAAAACCTAACTTCATCAACAGGTAACTTCTGCAACACGAAAACACATGACGGTGGGAGTAAACACGTGGCAATATTCCATTTGATGGAGAAACAAGGAATCTGCTACAGTAGGGAAACAATGTGTTCGTTGAATAAATGCCTACAACGTAAATATATATAAATTAAATTTATAATATATCAAAAATATCAATCATATATATAATTGAGTGGATGTTAATCTTTTTATTTATCATCATGATAAAAGACTTACTTCATATATATTATATATATATATATATATATATATAATGGTGTTTGAAGGTTTGAATTTTTTTTATTATTATTTTTTAAATCAATTTTTATTTTAAATAGAAAAAATAAAATTACATGTTATAAATATTATACAATATTAAAAATGTTTTTACATTACTATAAATTTATAATTATAAAATATAAATAAACATCTAAATTATCATTTTTTTAATGAAAATATTGTAAATTAAAACCATACCCTTGAAGTTTTTAACATCTAAAATATCATTGTTATTACCAAAAACACTAAATCCCCAATGCAATGCAACTTTGATGATACGAACAATGGTTATTGTAAGTCAATGCAACTTTGATGATACGAAAGAGTTTCCCTAATATAACTTTAATTTAAGACATTAATCCACAAATATTCTACGTGCTCTATGAACATGCAAAAGCAAAACATAATATAGAAGGGCTAAATATGTCATGATTAGACTTTAATTTAAGACATTAATCCACAAATATTCAACATGCTCTATGAACATGCAAGGGCAAAACATAATATAGAATGGTTAAATATGTCATTACATAATACACAAATATGTCATGACTAGTTTGGACTTTGAAGTAAAAATCTTTAAAAACAAAGGTATCCAATTGGGTAAGCTAAGCTAGGGTAAATCCGAGGTATCTTGATTTTTGTATGAGTGTTGGGCAGATAGTAAAGTTTTTTTACATAGCATTATTATTATAATAAAATCAAGTAAAAAGAAAATAAAAAAAATACATTAACAAATAAATAATAAATAATTGTATATTTAATATGAACAAATCAACATATAGAAAAGAGAGAAAAATATGAAACCCCAACCATTAATATACATTACCTTACATGGAAGAAAAAACACAAGGCCCAACCCCTTCCAAGATTTCATATCTTGCTTAAATAGATATCACATTGGTTACCTTACCTTACATGGAAGAAAAAACCCAAGGCCCAACCCCTTCCAAGATTTCATATCTTGCTTAAATAGATATCAAATGCATTGATCATCTTTGACTTTGTGAAAAAATATTGCTTAAATAGATATCAAATGCATTGATCATCTTTGACTTTGTGAAAAATTATAAATGTTGTTACAAGTAAACCATCTTTAAAATTGCTTCCTTAAATTCCTCGATTGCAACAAAATGAAACCATTGCCTTCTCTTCTCTTTTCCTTACCTGATGTAGATCGCGAAGGCGCCCTCTTAAGGAAGATGCACCTCTTAATACAACAATGCCCAACCTTTAAGGACATTGTCTTCTTTTCTATTCTAGCTATGTTAATTAGATGATGTGATATGTATTTTGTTTTTTCAGATCATGTATTTTTCTTTGGAAAAATTAATCTAGGGTTAGGAGTTTTGAAGTTGTTTGTATGTATTGTTTATTATTTCTTTTTCAATAATTAAGTTATGTGAATTTCGAATAAATTCATTTGTATTTTTATATAAAATTATTGGTCAAATGTTAATGTTAATTATATGTTATTGATGTGTATAAAGTAAATTTAATTTGCATGTAGAGTTAAGGGGTCTTGAGCTTATGTACATGTATTGTTTATTATTTCTTTATCGGTAGTTAAGCTATGCTAATTTTGAGTGGACTCATTTGTATTCTTATATAAAGTCAAGCAATTAATTTTGAGTTTTAAGTTTGTTGTCTTATTTCCTCTCTTCTCTAGTGTTTCCTTCTCTTATTCATTTGCTCTCTTGTCTAGTGTTTTCTTCAATTATTCTTCATGTTGAGCCTAATCATAGGTTCAAATTTACATCAATTGATATCACAGCAGTCAATCTAGACATCCTCTCCCACTATGCAACCCATATCTCTGTAATTCTCATAAAAAATTTAAGATTAAAAAAAAATTACACCTTAAGAAACTGGATCCCTCTCTATGCTAATTTAACCACTAGCCATAGTGTGAGGAGGATATATAGTATATGGTTTAGCATCTTGAGTGATGCATCTTAATCCTAACTTAATACTTGCATTGATATAAGAACTATGGTTTTCATAGGTTTCCCTCTGGTTGTTATTTATGCTTTTTCTTTCTTTGAGATCTAAAATTGCAATTGAGACTCTCTCTATATATATTCTAGACAATCTACAAATGTGTCCACATCATCGACATAAGATTTTGAATGTTTGTGCCTAATACAAAAATATGACTCCCTATCTATATCACTGCAAGTTTAGCAACATTGCTTGTGTAGTATTGAAGATTGCAAAGATGCTTATTCGATACCTTCTTGTTCTGTAGTTCATCAAATCCACCAAGCACTGGAACTTGTTTTCCTTTACACTTCATACTTAGTGCCATTCTCTATTTATGGACAACCCAGTTATATCGAGGAAAACCATAGTCACAACACTACTTTTGACACCACTCCTCCAAATCTTAGACACATGAATTTCCTTGTCATAGTATTTCATCATGACTCCGTGTCATTCCTTTTCTTTAGCTAATGTTGAATCACCTCATTACCCATGCAATACAAGAGCTCACTATAAGAAAACAAATTCAAGCCATTGCTCCCTTTTTCCAATTGGACACATGCATTTCTTTTCCCAAATACGATCGCCAATGTAGGGTGGCAATTTAGACTCATGGATCCACAACTTACATGCATATTTAAAGCTTTGCATGGGAATCATTGAATCTCTATGCCTCCATCTTGTAGAGTTCCATCTACAACTCTATCACTATGGAAATCTCACTCGGAACTTACAACAAAACACTCTTCGAGTCCCTCTTTGGAGCACATTAACACTTGAAATGCTTTATGATAAACCATTCGTAGATCTTTTTACCTTCTTGGGTATAGGTATGATTTGATGTGTTAGTGGTTGCAACTTCACCAATCTCTTGGTCAAAGTGGGAAACAATATTTTGAAGTCTTCATGACACTTTAGATCCAACTCCAAATCAAATAATTTGAAAATGTACTGAGTCTTAAATGTAATTCTAATTTATTTTGTACATTTCACTATGAAATAGCTTTGCTTGAGAGAACCACCCTAGACATAGGCCTTCATCTATGCCCTAGCTATGGAACATAAGCTTAAGGGTCACCCCAATTTCCAATCCTTTCCTAACTAATTTATACAACCCTCACCCTCACCCTAATTCTCTTAACCCTAACACTCACCCGCCAACACCCTTGCCACCCTATCCTTTTCTATATTTTCCCTTATATCACACTCAAATATGGTTCAGTTTACATAAAATGCACTCCCTTTATACTACATCTTGTCAATCCTTGCAACATCAAGCCACCACCCCTTTACCTATCAATGGAATTATTTCAATGCCTAAATCACCCATCTCTAGGGTACTACTATCTCATGACTTCCCCTATCCTCCCTCCATAGCCAAACCCCTATACATTCCTCCTCATTCGCATACCCATCAATAAACCACCATGCAAGCTTGGCACTTGGATGCACCTCCTGACCTAGAGGCCATCCCTTAACCTATCAACTTCTCTCCTCCAACACTTACCTTTCCCAACCCCAAGGTCTTGTTGTCTTTTGCCTCCACTCTACCTCCCTCCTTTTCCAAATCAATTTATGTTCCCCCTCATAGGAATACCTAGCAAGGAACTAAAACTATTGGGATCTCCTAGGTTCACCCCACACCCATGTTGCACATCCCTCCAACTCTCTTACTAGCACTTATGAACACTTCAAAAAATATGGTCACCACAACACAACCATATTATGAGCATAATTATGTCTTTTAGAAGTCATTCCCAACTATAAACGAACATAGTAGTAAACAATATTCTACAGGAAAAAAGAGCCATTACAGGTTGCATAATCAAATAGGTTGAAGTACACTCTCATCTATCTATGTCGACTTCAAGTCATAATCCAACATGGAGCAATGTAATATCATGGTGTTTTTATTCTTGGCTCCATAGCTATTTGAAAACACACCATCCCCAATGCATCAATTTGTCATCTTTTTAGAACATAAACACTTGGCCTCCTTGTTTATGTAGTGGAAACTTCCTTTATCAAGTAAATTGATCTTCGGTAGTCTTGAACAATCTACATAGCAATTGTCTCTTTTGTAGTTTCATTCCTAAATTGGAAAGAAAGCAAGGATTATTTCAAACAAAACCAAGAGGAACTAATGTAGAGTGCCGGCATGCACTCCTCAAGGAGGTCACAATACTCAACACAACAATGCCTAACCCTTAAGGGCATTGCCCTCTTTTCCATAAGTTAGTTTTTATTTATGTGTATTATGTAGGGTTAGCTTTTCAACCTTCATGTTGTTTGCATGCATTTTTTATTGTTTCTTTGTTAGCCATTAGAATGTGTGCATCTTGAGTGGACCCATTTGTATTCCTATATAAGGCCAATGGCTAGATGAGTAGAAGCAAGCAATTTGTTTTGTGTTTTGTTCATGGTTTCTTTGGTTTGAGGCTTGTTGAGCCTAATTAGGGTCTCATATTTACATTATTGCATAACGGTACACATAATGGTTCCACAATAACCTCCTAGATGGCTCCATAAAATCCACTAAATGCATATTCCCTTTCCTTGTGTTCTTCAATCAATCCTTAAAAACAACTATAAACATAATGCAACAAATTAGCTTTATTTTTAGACCTTGCATCTTTGGGACACATGGAGCCCTATACTCAACATTGCTAACATGGAAACCTATGCAGATGTATTGCACACCTCATTCCCTTTCCAATAGGTCTATATTAATTGAAAATGACTAGTCATAACCCAAGATATAGCTTGTTGAAGGTTGACTAGCCATAACAACCATTGATTCACATCCAAACCAAGTCTCAATCATCAAATTTCCTCTTTAATGGTTTATACCCCATTGATAGTGTAAAAAAACTCTTTGTCATTTAAATTAAAAATGATTTCTAATTGTATTCGAGTGATAATCCCAAGTTTTGTTTCTCTTGTCTATCACCTATCATGGCTGTGATCATTTTAGAACCAAACTATCATTCCCATGTCTAATCACCTTGCCATGTCATTGTTTTCTTGTCACCTACTCAGTGGTCACTTGTCGTTTGTCACCATGTGGCAATGTATATATTGTATAGTTTTCCACCTATTTTCTAAGTCATCGTATTGTATCGTGTGGAACTATGCCAACTATTGGTTGACTCATCATGTCGCCATGTGCTGCCACACCACATTTTTTTCCTCCAATGATGGTCTAGGACTTTGATGGAGTGGCTCCAACATTTAGGTGGTGCATTCCTACATTTCTCATCTATCTCCTTAGATGTGAAGTAGGGTAAACCCATAAAATCCCTATTTGTTAAGGAAGTCTTAAACAATGTAGTACTGTAGATGGGATTCTCTACAGAGTCACCCCAAGTCACACTATAGCATACCCATGATTACTATGACTATGTCATATCCCAAAATTAGTGCAGTTGGTCCCTCTCTATAGGAATTCCCCAAAGGGTTAGGGGTAATACCACAAATTCCTCATCTCTAAGAGGATAACGAGATCTATACCATCCCCACACCTCCCCGCCCACCCTCCCCCCCCAAAAAAAACAAAATTGATGTGCATATGATATCTCTAGTTTTCAAATAATATTTATGGGTCCAAAATTAGTTTTTTGAAGCAAATGGAAGAGAATAGCACTTGAACAAATGTAGCTAATAAGGCTTAAGTAGCACATAACCCAACCTTTTCATCAAGATATTTAAATATCGAACATGTCATTTTGTGCTCTAACATTAATCATGCCAAAAACTAGATAAATGAATATACTATGCAAAAAAATGTTGATGAGGTAGGGATTAAATTACATCTTCAGTATAATCAATCACATTAAATATTCCAACATGACATTTTATTGCTTCTTTTTAAGAGGTTCTCTATTGCACCATTTATTTATTTGAAAATATCTTGGCATTAAAGAGAAACAAATCTATAATTGTGTTTTTGTACCTACCAAGTATATGGATTAATCCAATGTTTCGTATTTGAGGTGGTATGTTTGTCTAGTAAACCACACCACAAACTAAGAATATCCCTAAATATGCAACTCTATAACATCCCTTTCTAAAGATAATCCAACCAATATGCTAACAACCATAAGATTGACCCTAAGGTCACTACCCCTACCTAATCCACATTTAAACTCAATCTAGTGACTATTTGAGAAACGAATTAATCCACTTGCACCACTAAGACATTGGTTTTCCTTCAAATTCAAAAACCCCAAGGTCTATCAAAGATTTAATGCAATTGTGAATTCCTTATCTATGGTTTTTGAATAGGCACCTTAATGTCTAAGTCAAAAGGACTAAATGACTGTAAGACAAACAATTAAAACAATTAAGTTTTAACAAACAAGCCCAAATAACACCTCAGTATTGAATATGAGATGATAAACTACACCATAATGCCATATATACCTTAATATAATGTTGATTATTGTCTTGGGTAGCTATTCAGACCTTTCGGGACTCTATTTATCTGGTAGAAATAAAATCCATGATCTCCTCCATCATGGATCCTGATATACAGGTTATTTTTCTTTTGCATCATGAATGACATCACGTCGACATAGAATCTCCAAGAAGAGGTATATTTAGATGCACATTAGATATTCCCTTTTCATATTACTTCAAAACATAAATCCAAATGAAAATAATAGATTATATGGCATATTCAAACAGAACATACACAAGTCTACATAAAATTTGCAAGCATGAAGAGCACGAGTTGGAAAACTATTTTCACCACCATTCCAAAATAATGAACTTAGAGCTAGAAACTTAAGTCGACTACCAAAGAATCCATGCAACTAGTGTTGATGTATATGTAACTTCGAAATGTATTTCATCTATGTATATTGTAATCCTATAGAGATGGTATTATTCCTCTATACGGAAGTGTCATCATTTGTATTGACAAGTGTCGCAAGTGTCGTAACTTGCTGTGATGGGTTATTAGACCACCAAGTGTGGGGTCGGCCCTGATTAATGTAACCATGGGTTATTAGACTGAGTTAGACAAGTTGGCCATGTTGGTTTATTAAGCAGGTCAGGTCATGTATGAATAGAGATCGAGAGATCTCTATTGGATCATCTCATTATTCACTTCTACACTACTCGAAAAGTGGCGCACAAGTGAGGAGGAGGTTCAGCTGCTAGGAGAAGATTATCTCTTGTACTTTGGTTGTATCATTGCTCTTTCTATCTCTAAGGAAGTTGTGGGGTTTTTCACCTTTATGGTTATCCCCAGTGAAACTCTGTGTGTCCATTATCTTATGTGATTGCTTGACATGCTTGTTACATGCTTGATATGATTGATATGCTGTACATGTTACTCTCTCGGTAAAGATCCTAGAGTATGTTGAATTAATGCTCAAAATCTAAGATGGTATCAGAGCTAACCTGAGAAGAAGACATTGTGCAGTGGCAGAAACTAAGTTTTTTTGTTTATTGGGTTTCTCTCCACAGATTTTGGAAAAGCAATATCATAGATTGACTCTCCTCATCAAGGTGAATCTTTTTGTCCAATCAGAAATGAATTTTGAGCACTTTCAGTTTGGCCCTAAAAATTAGGGTTTCCACAAAAATAGGAATTTCTGAAATCTGAAGACATAGCTGGAAGCTCCTTGGAAAAATCAAAGTTTAGAGCTTTGGATCGAACTTTTTGGTTGGGTGAAGCTCCAGGAAACTCAAATCCTAATTCAGGGTCCTCCCAAGTGAATCCGAAAGATTGAAAAGCATTTCTGAAGGGTGAAACTTTGCAGTTTTCAAATTCTAAGTATAACAGGATGATCAGCTCATCAAGGCGCATCTTTCTATCATTTCAGAAGTTTGAAATTCGAAGTTTGAAGTTTTAGGGTTTCTCTAACAAACCCTAATCCGAGACTAGATCCAGTTTTCAGCAATTCAAGTGGTAAGACCTAAATCTTTTCTATTTCCATTTGAAGTACTCTTTAAGATGTCTCACCACACCAAGCTTGAGGATAAGCTTGAAGGGGTTGATAACTTCTGAGCATGGAAGTATAGGATTGGGTTAATCCTGGAAGAAAATGAGTTGGACACTTACATAAGTGAAGAGGTCCCTATCCCAGAGGAAGAAGAGGCTAAGGCCTTACAAAAAGGGAATTTGGTCAAGGTTAAGAGGATCATTGTTGATTCTATCAAAGACCATCTTATACCACATGTGTCATCTCTAAAGACACCTAAGGAGATGTTTGATTCTTTGAACAAACTGTTTGAAGGGAAGAACATAAATCAGAAGATGACCTTGAGGAATAAATTGAAGAATGTCAAGATCCAGAATGCAGAGACTATGCAGTCTTATTTCTCAAGGGTCTCCCAAATAAAAGAACAACTTGAAGCTGTGGGAGAAGATATAGAGAATGGAGAAGTGGTAATGACCACTCCTAATGGCCTTCTTAGGTCATGGGATTCCTTCATCCAAGGAATTTGTGCTAGAAGGAAACTTATCACTTTCAGTAGGCTGTGGGAAGAATGCTCACAGGAAGAAGCTCGAATTGTAGCTCGAGAAGAGAAGATGGGGAATGAAGACCAATCTCTCACAGCACACTCCAAAAGACATGGTGACAAGAAGGCTCACCATCATGGCAAGAAAGAAAGACATCACCATCAAAATAAAAAAGGTAGTCCCAAACCTCGAAGGAACATGTCCTATGTCCATTGCTATACATGTGATGAAAAGGGACACTATTCCAAAGACTGTCCCAGAAATAAGAAGGATGGCTCTCACAAGAAGAAGAACATCAAAAGAAGACATCATGCTCATGCTGCAGAGGATGATGAACCTCCCAGGAAGAGGGCTAGAGAAGATAGTGAAGATTCTTCAAGTGATGAAGAATATGTCTTGATTTCTGCTCTCACTAGAACCGTTACTCATGGAAGTAATGATTGGCTCATAGATAGTGGGGCTTCTAAACACATGACAGGATTCAAGGAATCCTTTATGAACCTATCTAAACATGAATCACTCTACAAGGTGAAACCTGGGGATGACTACCAATATCCAATAAAAGCTACTGGTGAAGCCTCCTATAAACTAGACTCTGGAAAGTCTATGAAGATGAAAGATGTACTATATGTTCCAGGTATCAAGAAGAATCTGCTTTCCATATCTGCATTGGATGCAAAAGGAATGAGGGTTTCATTTGTAGATGGCCAAGTCCTAATGTGGCCAAAAGGAAAGACTATAGATGATGCAGTTGTGATTGGAGAGCAAGAGGGAGGATTATACAAATTGAAGGGCCAACCAGAACAAGCCATGGTCCATGATTCAGTAGAGCCA
This sequence comes from Larix kaempferi, assembly GCA_027924585.1. Classification (NCBI taxonomy): domain Eukaryota; kingdom Viridiplantae; phylum Streptophyta; class Pinopsida; order Pinales; family Pinaceae; genus Larix; species Larix kaempferi. The sequence goes on from BSBM01000778.1 coordinate 2,826,920, forward strand.
AGTGAACTTTGGCATAGAAGGCTTGCACACATGCACTATAGGGCATTACCAATTGCAAGCAAAGTTGTAGAAGGTCTTCCTGAAATCCAGAAAAAACATGAAGGAATTTGCAAAGGTTGTGCAAAGGGAAAGAAAACAAAGAAGACATTTCCAAGCAGTGAAAGCAAGGCAAAAAGAATCTTGGAAATCATCCACTCTAATGTATGCGGTCTGATGTCATCCAGTTCTCTAAGTGGGTATGTATATTATGTTTCCTTCATTGATGACTTCTCTAGGAAGACTTGGGTTTACTTCTTAAAGAACAAAGATGAAGTGTTTGACAAGTTCAAGGAATTCAAAGCCTTGATAGCAAAACCAAACTGACATGAAGATCAAGATCTTAAGATCTGACAATGGCGGAGAATTCACTTCAAGAGACTTCAAGAAGCTATGTAGTGATTCAGGGATTAAGAGGGAGTTGACCACTCCTTACAATCCACAATAGAATGGGGTTGCCGAAAGGAAGAATAAAACAATCATGGAGGCAGCTAGGGCAATGCTCCATGACGAAGATCTACCTATGCACTTATGGGATGAAGCAGCAAGGACAGCTGTATATGTGCAGAACAGAATGCCTCATAAGACACTTGAAAACAAAACACCAGAAGAAGTGTTCATTGGTAAGAAACCAGAAGTTAGCCATCTCAAAATATTTGGTTCTCCAGTATACACTCACATCCCAAAAGAAAAGAGGACAAAGTTAGATCCTTCAGGAAAGAAGGGCATATTCGTGGGTTACAGTGAAAGCTTGAAGGCTTACAGAATCTACTTCCTAGGATTCAAGAATATTGATATCAGTAGGGATGTAACATTTGATGAAAGCTCAGCATACATCAAATCAAGGAAAACACCAGTTGAAGATAATGAAGAACCTAGAATAGCCAGAACACCAGACACCACTATGAATGAAGCAGTTCCTGAAGAAGATCGTGAAATAGAAGATCCACAACAACCTGTAGATCCACCCCGTGAGAAGGAATCTCACAAGAGGAAACCAACATGGGCTAGAGATCTCATTCAAGATGCAGAAAGGTTTGGCATTCCAGAAGAGGAACACAGAGAAAGGAAAAGGACAATATCACATACCAGCTATGTTGCTTTACTCTATGACATAATGAACAAAGAACCTTCGAGTTATGAAGAAGTAGCAGAAAAGAAAGAATGGAAGGATGCCATGGTCGAGGAATACCAATTGATCATGAAGAATGATGTTTGGGATGTGGTCCCAAGACCAGATGGGAAGTCTGTGGTGACTTCCAAGTGGATCTATAAGATCAAGCATGCTGCAGATGGCAGCATAGAAAAATATAAAGCAAGGTTTGTAGCTGGTGGCTTCTCCCAGAAAGAAGGGATTGATTATGAAGAGACCTTTTCTCCTATGGCCAGATACACTTCCATTAGATTAGTACTTGCTCTAGCTGCAGTGATGAAATGGAAGGTACACCAGATGGATGTCAAGATAGCTTTCTTAAATGGTGTAGTTGAAGAGGAAGTGCATGTGGAGCAGCCACTCGGGTTTGAGACACATGACCAAGAAATCCTTGTATGGTTTGAAATAGGCACCCAGGACCTAGTATGGCAGGATAGATGGATTCCTATCTAGTTTGAGATTTACCAAGAGTAAAGCGGATTCCAACCTTTACTACAAGGTTGAGGAAGGCACTCCAGTGATACTACTATTGTATGTGGATGACCTGTTTGTAATAGGTGAGGATAGATTGATTGCCAACACGAAGAGGAAGCTTGCTGCCGAGTTCGAGTTAAAGGACTTGGGTATGATGCACTACTTTCTCGGTATGGAGGTGTGGCAAAGTGCAGATGGAATCTTCCTTGGATAAGGGAAGTATGCAGTAGAGATCTTGACGAGGTTCGGGATGATGGACTGCAAGGCCATGGCCACACCTATGGCATCGAACCTGAAGCTTCTGTGTGATGCTTCTTCTAAGCCGGTTGATGCTACGATGTATCGTCAGATGATTGGGTCCTTGATGTACCTGATGAATACGAGACCAGATATCTGCTTTGCGGTGAACACCTTGAGCCAGTACTTGATAGATCCGAGACATGTTCACTTGATAGCAGCAAAGCATATTCTGAGGTACCTGAAGGGTACAGTTGACTATGGGCTCAAGTATGAGGCGAATCAAAAGTTTAACCTGGAGGGTTATGTTGATTCAGATTGGGAAGGCAGTGCCATTGATCGGAATAGCACTTCGGGGTGCTGCTTCAGTATGGGATCCAGTATGATCTCTTGGTTTAGCAGGAAGCAGTCCCGTGTGGCACTGAGTACAGCCGAAGCAGAGTATGTTGCAGCTTGTTTAGCTAGTTGTGAGGCAGTATGGCTTAGGAAGCTACTATCTGATTTGTTTGATCTCTAGCTGAGTGCTACTTGTATATATTGCGACAACCAGAGTTGTGTGGAGTTGTCGGAGAACCCAGTGTTCCATGACAAGTCGAAGCACATTGAGATCAAGTATAGGTTGAAGAGGATGGGTACCTTATTAAGAAGGTTGATCCCAGCCTTTCTCTTCCTTGCTCTTCAATACCATTCAGTGTCGCAATGCCCACACCTGCAAAACAACTTCATACCTTTCTCAAATACATTTGACTACATATATAAGACTGATATTCATGACAGTAAAAGACATCAAACTATAAGCAAACTGCAATCAAATCTAAGACACACATGAATAGGTCATATTTGGAAAGGGAAGAATTTCTGATCTTTATTAATGAATGAAGGAAGTACATAAAATTATACCTTCCTTCAAGCTTGTCACTTCACAAAACCTAGATTCAAGGTCTCCTGCTTCTGTTCTCCAAGGATCCCAGCCTCTAATCAGTTGTGCTAGGGTTTATCAGAAACTGAGGCACAAGAGAGGGGGATGAGGGTCTCCATTCCTCCAGCATAACATTGTTATGGACTTGGTCCCCTCTCATGGCCCTTCTACCTTCCTTATATAGTCAATGAAGCAGAGGAAAAGCAGTTATAACCGATCAGGAGGTTCCCCAACCAACTCAATTTGACCGAAAATCGAGATTTTAACTGATTTAGGAAAATGCCCTACTTTTATACTGCAAACCAACATATGTGCTCTACTTTTATGAAGCAGAGTTGCATATTTTTGAAGGAAAATGCCCCTCTTATGCTTATAGAGTAGCGTTTTTGTGGAAAAATGGCCAAAAACAGGGTTTTTTGATGATTTTCAAGAGGTGGTTTGGTCTGGAAAAGTGTTCCTAAGGGTTATAACCATCAAATGGGCCAAGAGTGATGTAATTTCAACCATGTTAAGTGTCCCAAATGACCCTTCAATCCACAAGTGTATTGTTGTGTGACTAAACTTGATCTCAAGAAGTGTCTTCATGCGACCAAGCGATGCAAGTGTCATCATGAATGGAGAAGTGTCATTTTAAGCTATAACAACAGGGACTAAGCTGCCACACAGCTTTTTTCCCTTGTCTTTGAAAATATTTTGAAAGTTTGTCGAAAATGAAGAATAAGTTTCTGTGTTGATATTTCATACTCCATTATGGGTTTATTAGTTGCATGTGTTGTATCATTCTTGTTGATGTGGAGACAAGTCATTATTGAATGGTGTTGGTTATCAAAATTTGATTTTTATATATCATAAATCATAAAATAAGTTCAAAATAAAAAATATTATGTATTAAATATGGCTCTCACTTATTTTTCCACATTCCATTGAAATGTGAAGATGAAATAAATTTGGGTTTTAAATATTTTTTTTTGAAAAGTTTGTATTTGAAATTTTGAAATACGTTTTTGAGCAATGTGTATTGTTATTGATTGGATAACTTAACACCGGTGTAAGAACAATCGGTGATGTATATTCAATGGTGTTTTGTTTTTTAGGTTTTCTAAAAATGAAGATAAGGTTTATGATATTTTGGGAAGATAATGAGAAAAATAAAATAAATTGGAAAGTCTCTATCATTCCCTTGGAACTCTATTTTGATTTGAACCAACCTTGTGAAACCTATGTTTTATCTCCAAATGCATTGTTCATCTCTATATTCTCTCTTCAAAAGAAATATGCTTCTTGAGGTGTCTTTCATTTCTCCAAAATCCTAATTGAGTTCACCTTTGTTGCATTCTCGTATACAATCTCTTTAGTTCAGCATAATAGAAAACAAAAGTTTTGACTTAATGAATATGGGAAGAGGAATTTGATATATGAAGTGGAAATATAAGAAGTGTGATCTAAGCCATACTCTCAACAACTGAAACCATATTATTCTTTGTTGTCTGTCATCTAACCCTTCCTCGTTGATTCACTCCAGTGACTTGATCTTTGTTTTGAGCAGTTACATTTGACTTGTTCAAATTTTGGCCATCGACGAAATCCTATCTTTATTTCGAGTTTACTTTTTGAATTTTTGTTATTCCTTAAAAGAAAACCTAGTATTCTTGTGATGAAATAAGGGAATTTTGATTGAATATTACGAACCTACAATATTTGTATTCGTACAAAGGGGTTATAGGTTGGATGAGAATGATCAAAGGTGAAAGTAAAGTATCATTTTGTTTCGTAAAATGTTGGGTCTTGTATTAATTGACCAACTTTGGCATACACGTAACCCTTGTATGCATACTTATTGATTGCATGTTTTGATAGGGTAATTATCTTGTCTATGGAAATTTGGTGTAATCATATTTGTCTTTTGGCTATTAATAAACCATATCAATTTTATAAAGAAACCCTGTCATATCTTGTGATCATTGTTGAGTTCTTACTATTGAGTGATTATTTATAGTTGTCCAAAAAATAAGGTATTCATAGTAATGCAATGAAATTGTAATAATATCAAGATCACAATTGAGCCCTCAAAACAATGAATTCGACAAATATGGTTGTTGTGTTGACAGAAAATGGTTTGCAGAATTTATAGATAAAGTTTCCCTTTCAATCTTATGTTGTCTCTTTACCATTCATAAGCATATTTCCCATTGTGTTTTTCCTGTGTACACATTGAAAACAGTTGCATGATAATTAAAGTGAGTTTTTGTTGATAGATATTAAAGAGGAACAAGTTGTTGATTGCCACCATGCATTTTTTGTTTTGTTTTAATGAATGATTATTTTTTATATAATGGTAGCTTACATTATGTTGTTATGTTTAATTAGAAGATTAGTTTCTTTAGTAGGGGCTCAAGAAGATCACTTAGAGGTAGGGGTTGTGGGGGAAAATACCTCTGGAAGCAAGGTATAAATAAGAATATAAGGTTTTCCATGCACTTTGGTGTTGACTTGGAGGAATTTAATCAGTTGGAAAGAACAGGTCACGTGTATTTACGCCCTCTCCATCCTCCTACTACCCATTTTAACCAGCCTCTACTTGCACATATGCCACAAGTTTTGCAACCTCATCCTAGCATAGCTGAGATGCCACATCATCATTCTATACAAAATTTTGGTTGGGATGTTAGGACCTCATATCCATGAGGTAAGGGTATTGGATGGGAACCTTATGAGCCCCAACCTCCCATATAGTCTGCAGCTAGTTCTCTTCATCACAAGATATTCCTAATCCTCATCATGCACTTGAAAAACAACCACCACCTACTGATCTTCCTATGACTCCACAACCTGCAACTGAAAATAGCCCTCTTCCTCCATCCATCCCACCTTTAGATGCGCAGAAGAAAGAGGAAGATATGCTTGAAGCTTCTACTTTGGAATACAGTGATCCAATATTAAAGGCACTTGTTGTTTCATCCTTTGGTTTGTGTCTTCCATTTAAGCACTATGTATCCAAGTTCTTTGCGAACTGGCATGATTTTGGGATGATGTGATTATTATGGAAATATTTTTTTTGACTGTCGACATGCAATTTCTATAGCTTATTTTTGACAACTCAAGTACTTTTACTATGGAAGAATCATATATTTTATATTATGGCAGGTTTTTGGACAATATATATATATATATATATATATATATTTCTCATGTTGTGGAAAGATATGAAGTTTGATTTATACATAGATGTTATTGACATGTTTTGTATACATGTTATAAAGGGGGGCACAAGCAGTTTTAAAAAGCAAATCATTATTAATAAGGAGGGTCCCACTTTTAGTTTGACACTTCCACTAGTGTCAAGAGCCACAGCACACACGTCTAGCATGCAAATGCTAAGCAAGCCTAGTTGAGGATGATATGTTGCATTAGATGTATAACAATAGCAAAACATAAATTAAAACTAGCTTGTACACTGCCAACACACGGGGAAGTAAGCAACACACGTCTACTTAGTACACTGCCATGGGGAAGTAAGCAAGACATGGAACTGCCAGCCTTCATCCAGGTGCATATAAAAACAAAAAAAAATTCCTTGCTTGGGTTTGAGGCCAAATAAGGCTCTCAATTTACTCATTGGTCAGATAGGAATATGAAGCCTAAAACTTAGGTTAAAATTCTTTGGAAATTGTGCAAACTAATAGATTTTTAGCCGAACTGATTCCTATAGTCCCTGTTGCTTGGCAGGCCGGTAGGGACTAATAAGGAGGGTCCCCCTTTTAGTTTGTCATTCATTAAACATTTGTTTAAGTCTGTATATCCTTTTCGGAAGTGATAAATAAACAAATTATTATCTCTTTCGAAATCCCCCCCATGAGTCATGTCTTTGTTTGTTTAGTCACTTTTTAAAAATAGTGAACTAAAAAATGATTTGGTGAGTTAGTTGTCTAACTGCTATATGGAAGAAAAATCCTCTAAAGACTTGTGCTCACGGGGAAAAAGGTTCATCATTCCTATGCTATGGTATGCTAGAACATTGCTTCTTTGTTATTAACTTCTTAGTTTTGAGAATTAAACTATCTTTCTTATGTCTAACATTTTTGTGATAGTGCAAGTTCTTTCTAAGTGACAGATTGGATACCTAGAGTTAATTCATTGTTATAAAAGGTAATATGTCATATTGATTACTAATGACTTAAGAAGAGTTTTTCTTGTAGCTTTCCATTAATTAGTTATCTTGTTGCATAAAATTTATTCCATCTTTCAAGAGTCCTGTATTCAATTTTTCCATTACAACTTTATTGGCTCCTATTATATTTTTGTATCTATCACTTACACACTCATCATGTGGTATTGGAAATGCTAGTCAGTTATGAAGGACAAATTCCTAGTCGAGCTTTAAGAACAATTATATCAAGTGTAATTGTGAAGTAGATTAATAAAAGATTCTCTTTGGATACCATATTTTGTTTATTTTTATTATTACTTTTCTATTTACATCTTTTGTTTTCTAAATTATTGTAAATTTTATATAGTTGTAAATGTTGTTTACATCTTATATTTATTTTTATTTCTTTGATAAAATTCTTCTTGGAATTACAAGGAGAAGCAGATTTGTTTTATTACTTATGTTCTAGAAGTTAAGATTGTAAGTTTTTTCTTCTTCTTTTTTCTTATTTTTCTTTTACCAATTAATTAGAAACCTGCAAAACATAACTCCCCTGATTCACACATGAAGGTGGAGATATTATGTGTTAATATTTTTTGTTGGCTCTAAAATTAGGGTGATTCATTCTCATTTCCTTTCTATTTAGAAAAATAAGAGGTTTAAAATTTTGATCTAGAATGTATCATTTCCAACATCAACACAAGGCTACATGCACCTTTTTGTTCAATTTATAAGGACACATGAATCACTCTTTCAGAATCTTATTGTGCACATTTTTTCCCATATGGATAAAATTTCAAATGGCTTTCAGTATACCCATTTCTAATTTATGGGTAGAGAGTTACAACCTTTGAAAATTGTTAATTATGTTTTAATTATGCACTTTCCCTGTAGGCCCATTTGATTTTCAAAGACACACTTTAGCCACCTGTAGAAGAAAATTGTAACAAACATAACATTAAATAATCAACAATAGTAATATAATAATATAATAATAATAGTTAAATCATTTACATTAAAAAGATGTAACCTTTCAATGAAAATGTATTGGTAGGCCTATATAAAATCCCAAGCATTGTAATTTTCAATCATCAATTATATATCATCTTATATCTATCAAAATGTGGGTTATTTAGGAAATTGTGGGTGTATTCTGAGTTAATTCAGAATATTCGGATATGGATATAACATTGGTATCAGAGCTATGTTCATGATCTAGGACTTTGGCCATATTGGGGTTTTTAACCATTATCCTCGAGATTCCCTAAAATTGTGGCCTTTGACCAAGTAAAAATAGAAAATAAAGTCAAAAAAGGAAGAGGTAAAAAAAGAAAAAGAAAGAGGTAAAAAAAGAAAAAGGAGGAAGTAAAAAAAAAGAATACGAAGGAAGAAGATTCCATTAAAAAAGGAAAGAAGAAAACAAAAACGAAAAAAAACACAACATAGGTTTTATTTAATCAACCCTTGGTTTTATAAAACCACATATAGTATAGGTTTTTATAAAACCGGCCCGTGGTTTTATAAAACCAACCCTTGGTTTTATCAACAAACTAACTCACACCTTAATTTGGTTATTTACTTATTGAAAGGTTATTGGATATTAAATAATAACTCATACCTTAACTAGAGCCCTTGGTTTTATCAAGAAACCAACTCACATCTTAATTAGGTTATTTACTTATTGAAAGGTTATTGGATATTAAATAATAACTCATACCTTAATCAGGTTGATTTTAGTCTTTAATTCTCTTTATTAAATAACATGAAAGCTAAAAGTGCATAAGAAGTCTTAAGGCTACCAATGATCAAGTGAGAATTGAACTTGGGTGGGGAGGATAACAATCATTCTTCCCAACAACCTAATATACACACAATCCACAAATAAGTTAATCTAAAGCAAAAGGTTAACCAATGTGGAGATCCAAGTTCATTTTGAGCATAACTTTCTCTATGTGAGCTTGCATTGTATGCAGAGAAGGGAAAAGACTAGTGTGGCTAGTGTGAGACGAAGGTGGCAGTGTGTATAGTCATATTCACTGTTTTCTTGAGCCGAAGTCACTGGTGCAGTCATAATTTGGATCCGAGCAGTGGATTTTCTGCATCAATAACACTGAGTCATCAAATAAAAAATCCCACATTTAGAAATTTTGAGTATGAAATTATTAAAGAAGTTTTAAGAAGAAGAGAATTCGAAGACCCTTTATTGTCAAAGAAAAGAAGACAAAGTTAAAGTGAAGACACAATCACAAACAATGACAAACACATATGCAGTGGTAAAGTCACAGCTACAAACAACATTGGACAAGTTAGAGAAATATAAAGCAACTAATAATGATCTTCAAATCGAGATTATGAAGCAAAAAATGTGTAATCATTTAGCAGAACAGGAGAATCGTAGCTTAAAAGATCAAAAGCAAGAGCTCCATAAAATGTTATCAGATAAGGATGAGAAAATATCACATCTAAAAAGTCACAATCGAATCCTTGAAGATAAAATAGGAAACTCAAAAAATGTCAAAGAATCACCTTATATAAGCAATAACAATTTAGAAGAAGAAATAAAACATTTAAACAAGGTCATCATGGACAAAGATAATGAATCCATGCAATTCCAAAGGAAGTTAGAACATCTAGAATCAGATATTTTTTCAACATAAGCAACAAAAGAAAGAAATCCAACAAGAATATGATGACACCAAGAAGATGCACGAGTTGGAGATTACAATGGTCAAAAGCATGTTATTAAATCACACTGAAGAAATATATCATTTAAGAAACCATAACAAGACATTAATTGAAAAAATTAGGAAGTTAAAAGGTACTAAGAGGGAAGAACAATCAAATGAATATACCGAAGGAAAACTACTGGATAAAGAGGAAGAAAATTTACATTTAACAGAACAACTTAAGAGGTTTGAAGATGATATGAAATCACAGGAAGAAATGATTAAAAATATGCAAAATGATAAAAAAATATTAGAGGAAAAGTTAAAAGGAACATTTACAGACTCGGTTCAAGTCGTAGCTCAAGATGTCTTCCCATTTAAAAAAGGATATACACAAGAATCGAAGCAGGAAGGCACTACGAGCATTAACAAGAAAAGTAACGTTACAAAGATCCCTTATCAACATCCGAATCATAAAAGTAAAAAAAATCAAGGCAAAAATAAACAACATTACTCCTATAGACAAACTAACTACCTTGAAGGAAAGAAAAGACAAAATCACCAATTTGCTTTGGAGCAGAAGACAAGAAATTATATTCCATCAAACCAAAAAACAACTATGATGAAGGTAAACTTCAGATGGATCACTTCCCAAGAAATGTGAGAACTTAGCTCAAGAATTCGAAAATTATATCACCTTGTTTCATCAAGTATTAGAGTTACAAGTTCAGAATACCATGAGAAAATGTTATGAACAGGAATAACTGATAATTCCTTCACTAAATGAGCTTTAAGGACAAAGCTCCCCTTAAGGGGAAGGCAATGTAACAAAGATAATGTTAAATAATCAACAATAGTAATATAATAATATAATAATAATAATAGTTAAATAATTTACATTAAAAAGACGTAACCTTTCAATGAAAAGGTATTAGTAGGCCTATATAAAGGCCCAAGAATTGTAATTTTCAATCATCAATTATATATCATCTTATATCTATCAAAATGTGGGTTATTTCAGAAATTGTGGGTTTTGTAACGTACCCTCCCGCGGACCCAATTCGAGGAAGGGAACATGCTAAAAATCTATGGGGATTTTCATAAAACTCAGCCAAATTCATTAGATTCATACAATTTAAAAACCAATGTGTGCAGATGCAACTCAACAAACATGCACAGCGGAAATAAACAAATCATCCACACACATTTCATACGCAGACAACATATCAATATAACCATTACATTAAACATTACAGAAGTAAATACACATCATATACTTATCTTCATTTCGCAATTGGCCCCAAGAAACTAGCTATGTCACTGCAATGTTCCACGCAACCATAGGCCAGTTGTGTTCATCAATCTCTCAACACAACTACCACCCCCGAGCTAGGCATGATTCTTACAAGGAAAAGGAGACATTCAAGCTCATTCACAACCAATTAATCATTTCATCTAAGCCAAGCTAGTCCACAGCTGGGTTTATCAGGCTGCATTTGAACCCTGGATGCTTGCACTCAAGCTCAAGCCAAAGCAATGGATTTACCAACAGGATGGCCATGGTTTTGGGTTTTCCCCAAATTGTTTCCAACCAAAAACGAATTGTGGGATGGGGAAAAACATCCACATGGAGGAAAACAAATTCTCTCCCAACTCACTAGTCATTCAACAACCAAAACTGTCTCTATGGAACCCCAATTCCATTCCCTTTCTTCCCCACTGGTATGCAACACAAAAATGCCCTTCTCCAAGCTGAGAATGAAGGAAAACGCAGACAAACATGGCTGGAAAATGCCCAGGTAGCTCTAAACTCATGAGGGAGATAAACTGGTTCATGGGTTCTCTCATTAGCACTTGGCTTGACTTGATTGGCTCAAGGGTTTGAATGTTTTCCCTCCCAATTCCTTGTAAAATCATGCCCCCATCTCTTGTTGCATTGCATAGCTAGTTGTGGGTATTTTATTAGAATGCATATCTACATGATGTTGAAATTCCAATGTGCCTGGCTAGCATGCAAACCGTATGCATTAGTAAATCGATGGTGGGGCCTTGGCCTTGAGCTCCTCACCATGATTTTATAACAATATTTCATCGTTTACATTCTTAATACAATGGGGTCAAACTGGGGATGTTATAGGTTTATTTCGAATATTCACAATATCTGAATATGGATATAACAAAAATATAGGGAGAACCATAATTTTTTTTCTATTGAGAAATTCTAATACACATGGAATGGATTACGCATCAACCTTCATATACCTTATTCTATGCTATGGTCTATTTCTCTAAATTTATGGAATTGACTACTTTTAGCTTTCTAGATCTCCTCTAGACTTATTTTATTTTCAAACAATTTTTCTTGTAGATGCCTACATTGGATTTCCTTATTAGTTGAATTTACATTGAATCAATTTTATACCATCATACTTATTCTACATCACAAAATGCTATGCGCTTTGGTGTCATTTGTCAAACTGATAACATCGGTCCCAATTGCATTGGATTTCACCCATTAGAAATGTTTTACATTTCCCAATGTAGTGCATCTTGATGTTCTCTATTGGACCAATCTCAATGACTCTTTTCTATCAGGAAGAATCCATTGTGTCAAAATATCCCTACTAGACTTTTACTTTTGACCTTGAATTTTTGAAACTCCGGTCGGCCCAGTTTATTGCCCGACCTGTGATGGTCAATTCCTGATTGCATCGAACTACTTCCATTGGCTCAGACTTATCACATTGGATGATATTCATTAGATTGATGCGTTAACTATGAAAAACTATTTTCTCTGATGAATTGATATCAATATAACCATCGGTCTCATTGCATCAGACCCTTCCCATAGAAATCCCATCTTAACACTAGAAATTCTACTACCCCATAATCGTTTTCTAGCGCCCTTTATCTGACCCTGCCACCTATGCATTCATCCAATGTGACTATACATGTCACACTTTTTTCCAAATGGATTTCCATGTTACAGTTTTTTCCTTCCTTAAATTCATGTTCCATTGGCCGTCCATTCCCTTGAATACTCTTATCCGTTGGACTCCAATCTATTAGAATCTGATAATTGGACTTTCATTGATCCAAATTACATACATGCACTTTTGGAATTAATTCTCAATGATCCTTCTTCGATGAGGAATTCTCAATACTCTTCCTCTAATGAGGGCCTTCCAAACCATCGGATATTGATCCATCAGGCATTTTATTCCTTTTCCATAGATACTCCATCGGTTGCGTTTCATGATAGACTGCCTCTAATGGGGAATCCCCAAGCTATCAGGCTCTGATCCATCGAAACTTCCCACATTAACTTTCAGGATAACTTCTCGATGTCCAACCTATGAGAGGGAATCCACGAACTATCAAGTTTCGATCCATCGAAAATTCCCACATACACTTTCAGGATCACTTCCTAATGGCCTACCTCCAATGGGGAATCCATGAACCATCATGTTTTGATCCATCGAAACTTTTGTTCCATCGAGTTCCCTTGCATTCATATTTGACATCCTTTCCTCATTCTCTTCCTCCGATGTGGTTTTCTTGATCATACATCATCCATGATGTTCTTGCATCACTTTGCAACTCTAATTTATACCTATAACTATGGATTCTATACCATAAGACCCAAATGATGCAACCAAGAGATCTAATACCACTTTTTCATGTTCCTTAAGCACTCTATCACATCCCCATCCATTCGATTGGGTATAGGAGGGGGTATTTACGAATTGCAGGCTCCTAAATATTTCCCCATGGACTATATTATGAATTCATAAACAAGAAATTTGTGTGTTATTTCATCAATGTAAAACAAGGCAGAAATAACACTCTATAAAGACACACACATGCATAAGTAGGTGTTGATGTATATGTAACTTTGGAATGTATTTCATATTTGTATATTGTACTCCTATAGAGATGGTATTATTCCTCTATACGGAAGTGTTTGTATTCCTATAGAGATGTTATTATTCCTCTATACCGAAGTGTCGTCATTTATATTGTAAGTGTCATAACTTATACTTGATGGGTTATTAGACCACCTTGTTGGGGTCGGCCCTGTATAATTCATGTGGGTCGAAGGGTTATTAGACCACCCTATTGGGTGTTGGCCCAGTCAACATTATGTTATGTGGTTAAGTTAAGGCCGACCTAGTAAAGGTTATTAGGCAAGTCAAATCAAGTCAAGTATAAATAGAGTGCGGGAGGCACTCTATTTGATCACTCATTATTCTCTCATGCACTCTTTGGAGAGTGGCGCGCTTGTGGAGGAGGAGAAGCTGCTTCTAGGAGATGTCTCTCTCTTATGCTTGGGTTGTATCATTGCTCTATCTATCTCTGAGGAAGTTATTGGGGTTTTTCACCTTTATGGTTTTCCCCAAGTAAACTCTGTGTCTCTTGTGTGCTTGCATTATTGTGTCCATGATTGATATGCTGTAGATATGTTGTACATGTTCTCTCAGTTAAGATCCTAGATCAGATTGAAGTAAATTCTGAAAAATTAACATGGTATCAGGGCTAGCTTGAAAGAAGGCATGGTATGGCATATATGACACTTGTTGCACTTGCGATGCTAGGGCTTGATATAGCAAAAACCAGTCATCGTAGAAAGTTCGCTATAAATAAATTTAAACGAGGTTGCAGGGTCTGAAAATCATACAAGGTGAAGCTAAGATCCCCATGTACCTTGTGTCCAAAGAAAAACCTCTAATTCGTTGTACTTTGTGATTTATGATCTGTACAATATAGGGTTTCTTCCTCTTCCAGATCTCAGTCATAAACAGGTGACGTTGGAAAAAATGTCATAACTTGGGCTAGGAAGCTCTAAATGAAATTTCATAAAAAGTGACAGGTAGTGCATGGACTGTACTTTCGTAGGTAACTTTTTTAGAGGATGAAACAGAACCAGTGACACGTGGAACGCTGTAAAAGTTCTCTCTCCTATTTTATCCCATAAACAGGTCACGTTGCGACACTTGGCATAACTCTCTCTCAGAGAATCCATTTGAGGTCAAAACTATGGGGTTGGAAAGATGATAGGTCGAGCTATCACATGAAAAATTTTCAGACCCTGTGGATTGAAAAGTGTGGAGTTAAACTAGAAACAATCAGGTACATATTTATGTCAAAACATAATTATTTTTTAGCACCTTCATTCATGGCTTCCGGAATTTAGGGTTTCGGAGAAAGTTGGAATTTTTGTAATCGAAAACCATGGCTGAATGATACTCATCAATATTGAAATTTAGAGACCAAGATCATATTTTTTGGTTGGGCAGAAGGCCAGGCTTGATTAGACCCTAGTTTGAGACTTTGATCAGAAAACTGGAAAATTAGGGCTTCTGCAAAAATGGAAATTTTTGAAATCTGTGACCATGGCTAGAAGCTCCTCAGAAAAATAGAAGCTTAGATCTTTGGATCGAACCTTTTGATTGGGAAGAAGGGTGGGCTTTATCAAACCCTAGTTCGGGGTCATGTCTAGTGAATCTGGAAGTTTCAAAGGCAAATTTGAGGGGTGAAACTTTGCAGCTTTCAAATTCCGAGTATACCGGCTTGATCAGCTCACCAAGGCGCATCTTTCTATCCTTTCAGAAGTTTGAAATTCAAAGTTTGAATTTTTAGGGTTTCTATAACAAACCCTAATCCAGCTCCAGATCCAGTTCTTGCAAATCAAGTGGATTGGGTTAATCCTAGAAGAGAATGGATTGGTCACCTGCATAAGTGAAGAAGTTTATGTTTCAGAGGGAGATGATGCTAAGGCCTTACATAAGAAGATTACAAGCAATCTCGATAGGTATGACTTATCCAGGTATGTTTCGATATTTGCTCATGATTAATTCTATGGTATGTTTGTCTTCATATTATTACGGTTAGTACAATCTTGTTTAAATTTAGACTTGTCGTATCACCTTAATAAAATTATGAATGCATGATAGAAGATATTCATTGATTAGGGTGTTGACACTTATGATTGTACTAATGCATTATGGTGTTGTATGAGGTTTATGTTGTCCACTAACATGAAAGGTACACCAAGAAAGACAAATCATGTTCTAGTTCAAGAACATATGATCATGGTGACATGAAGACAAAGATTCATCCATTGTCATGGATCACATAGAAGATCCATTTATGAGGTATGTATAACTTGGTTCTATAATGGTTAACCTATGAGATATGAAGGTTACTAGCACAAGTCATTGAAGAGAACAAGGAGACATCATGTGAGTATGTTAGACATAACTAGATAACATACTAATCCAGGTATGTTTTTCCTATATCAAGTTAGAATCCTATTTTGTGATAGGATCTCTTATATAAGTATACATGGCATGATTGATAATGATTATTCATGGGTTTGAGTAATCATGGGTGTATGCATATTATGTTTCTTACCTTAATTGATCATATGACTAACCAGAAGGGTCATGAAAGTATAGGTTTGAGTAATCAAGGGTTTAGGCATATTATGTTTCTTACTTTAATTTATGATATGACTAACCATAAGAGTCCTTGAATACTAATGCTTATTATTTCTGTTTGAAATGATCATGACTATACATATTTAAGATTATTGTGAATGTGTGATTATGTATGAGACCTCGAGGATAACACAATGATGATACTAATAAGCATGCATAGTGATTAAGGATGGATATAAGTTCAAGGACAGGTAATCCAGGAAGCAAATATCAAGAGGGAGCACACTCCAGTTGTTCCTGCAAGGAAGCAAAGATCAAGAGGGAGCACACTCCAGTTGTTCCTGCAAGGAAGCAAAGATCAAGAAGGAGCACACTTCAGTAGTTTCTGCAAGGATGCAGATATTCAGAAGGAGTTGACCACTTCTCACAATCCACATCAGAATGGAGTTGCAGAAAACAAGCAAAGACTGAGAGGGAGTCAACCCAACCAACAAAAAAAGATAAGTGTTTGAATTGTCATTACTTGCATATTTTATTGTTTAAATAATACTGTTCAATAATGTATATACTGATGTTCCTAGAATTAGGTTGTGTATTATGCATATTAGAATAGTTGCATTGATGAATAGTATGTTGATGTATATGTAACTTCGGAATGTATTTCATCTATGTATTTCATATATATTTATTGTACCCTTATTAGAGATGCGTTATTCCTCTATAAGGAAGTGTCGTCATGTGGATTGACAAGTGTCACAAGTGTGTGTACTTGCTGATGGGTTATTAGACCACCATGTGTGGGGTCGGCCCTAAAATATATATATTATATTGTGGATGTCCCTAGTAAGACAAGTCGGCCCCATAAGGTCACTGGGAAAACAGGTTAGTATAAATAGAGATCAGGAGATCTCTATTTAGATCATTCGGAAAGTCATCTCTCTCTCACTCAGAAAGTGGTGCACTAGTGAGGAGGAGGATCATCTGCTTATAGGAGACTATCTCAAGTGTATTTTGGTTGTACTTTGGTTGAGCCATTTTGCTCTCTATCTCTGAGGAAGTTGTGGGGTTTTTCACCTTAGGGTTTTCCCCACGGAAACTTTGTGTCTCTTGTCTCTCATGCTTTTGTTTCTTGTGATGCTTTTCATGCTTATTGTGATTGTTATGCATTGATACACTGTATATGTTATTCTCTCAGTGAAGATCCTAGAGTATTGTGAATTAATGCTCAAAATTTAACATGGTATCAGAGCTAACCTGAGAAGAAGACATTTTGCAGTGATGGAAACTTGAGTTTCTTGTTTATTGGGTTTCTCTCCACAAATTTTGGAAAAGCAGTATAGTAGATTGACTCTACTCATCAAGGAGAATCTATCTATCCAATCAGAATTCAATTCTGAGCATTTTCAGATTTGGCCGTAAAACTTAGGGTTTCCACAAAAATAGGAATTTCTGAAATCTAAAGACATAGCTGGAAGCTCCTTGCAAAAATCGAAGTTTAGAGCTTTGGATTGAGATTTTTGGCTGGGTAGATCTTCGGGAAACTCAAACCCTAATTCAGGGCTCTCCCTAGTGAACCCGGGAGGACAAAAAGGAAAATCTGAAGGGTAAAGCTTTGCTGATCTCAAATTATGAATACACCAGGCTGATCATCTCATCAAGGCGCATCTTTCTATCCTTTCAGAAAATTGAAATTAACATTTTGAATTTTTAGGGTTTTTTCGACAAACCCTAATCTGGGACCAGATCCAGTTTTCAGCATTTCAAGTGGTAAGACCTAAATCTTTTCTATTTCCATTTGAAGTACTCTTTAAGATGTCTCACCACACCAAGCTTGAGGATAAGCTTGAAGGAGCTGATAACTTCCGAGCTTGGAAGTATAGGATTGGGTTAATCCTGGAAGAGAATGAGTTGGACTCATATGTAAAAGAAGACATCCCTATCCCAGAGGATGAAGAGGCTAAGGTATTGCATAAGAAAAACTTGGTCAAGGCAAAGAGAATCATTGCTAATTCTATCAAAGACCATCTCATACCCCATGTGTCTTCTCTAAAGACACCCAAGGAGATGTTTGACTCTTTGACCAAGCTATTTGAAGGGAAGAACATAAATCGGAAGATGACCCTGTGGAACCAATTGAAAGGAGTAAAGTTTCAGAATGGAGAAACCATTCAATCTTATATTTGAAGGGAAGAACATAAATTGAAAGATGACCCTGCGGAACCAATTGAAAGGAGTAAAGTTTCAGAATGGAGAAACCATTCAATCTTATTTTTCAAGGGTCTCCTAGATCAAGGAACAACTAGAAGTAGTGGATGAAATGGTGGAGAATGGTGAAGTGGTGATGACCACTCTAAATGGCCTACCCAGGTCATGGGATTCCTTTATTCAAGGAATTTGTGCAATGAAGAAGTTGATCTCCTTCAACAGATTGCGGGAAGAATGCTCTCAAGAAGAAGCTAGGCTTGTGGCCCGAGAAGAAAAGATGGGAAATGAAGATCAAGCTCTCACAGCACATGCCAGGAAAGGCAAGTCCAAGAAGGAATCATCTCATAATAGGAGATTATCACACCACCATTATCATAAAGATAAGAAATATCTCAGATGCTTCAATTGCAATGAGAAGGGACACTTTGCTTCAGATTGTCCCAAGAAGAAGAAAGAAAACAACAACAACTTCAATAAGAAGAAGAAGAATAACAAAAGAAGATATCATGCTCATGCTGCCGAAGATGATGAACCCCCAAAGAAGAAGGCTAGGGAAGAAAGTGATAGTGATGATAACTCATCAAGCGAAGAAGAATATGTTCTAATTTCTACTCTCACAGGTACTATCTCCCATGGTTGTAATGATTGGTTGATTGATAGTGGGGCTTCCAAACACATGACTGGGTTTAAGGAATCTTTTGTGAATCTATCTGAACATAAATCACCCCATAAGGTGAAACTTGGGGATGATTATCAATACCCAATCAAAGGAAGTGGTGAAGCCTCCTACAACCTAGATTCTGGAAAATCTTTGAAGATAAAAGAAGTCCTTTATGTACCTGGGCTCAAGAAGAACTTACTCTCCATCTCTACATTGGATGCAAAAGGTATGAGGGTTGCATTTGTGGATGGCCAAGTCCTAATGTGGCCAAAGGGAAAGAACATAGATGATGCAGTAGTGATTGGAGAGAAAGAGGGAGGTTTGTATAAATTGAAGGGACAACCTGAACATGCCATGGTACATGAATCCATGGAGCTAAGTGAACTTTGGCATAGAAGACTTGCTCATATGCACTATAGGGCACTTCCAATTGCAAGCAAGGCTGTAGCGGGTCTTCCTGAAATCAAGACCAAACATGAAGGTGTTTGCAAAGGATGTGCAAAAAGTAAGAACATTAAGAAGGCTTTCCCAAGCAGTGAAAGCAAGGCAAAAGACATCCTGGAAATCATCCACTCAGATGTATGTGGTCCTATGTCATCTAGTTATCTGAGTGGGTATGTTTACTATGTCTCATTTATTAATGACTTCTCCAGGAAGACTTGGGTATACTTCTTGAAGAACAAAGATGAAGTGTTTGATAAATTCAAGGAATTCAAAACCTTGATGGAGAATCAAACTGACAAGAAGATCAAAACATTCAGATCCGACAATGGTGGAGAATTCACCTCAGGTGACTTCAAGAAGCTTTGTAGTGATTCATGGATTAGGATGGAGTTGACTTCTCCTTATAATCCTCAACAGAATGGAGTTGCAGAAAGGAAGAACAGGACAATCATGGAAGCAGCAAGGGAAATGCTTCATGACCAGGATCTACCTATGCATCTATGGGCAGAAGTAGCTAGAACAGCTGTATATGTGCAAAACAGAACACCCCACAAGATATTGGATAATAAGACACTAGAAGAGGTCTTTTCTGGTAAGAAACCTGAAGTCAGCCATCTCAGAATATTTGGTTGTCTAGTATACACTCATGTCCCAAAGGAAAAGAGGACTAAACTAGATCCTTCAGGAAAGAAGGGTATCTTTGTGGGTTACAGTAAAAGCTCGAAGGCTTATAGAATATACTTTCCAGGGTTCAAGAAGATTGATGTCAGCAGTGATGTAACATTTGATGAAAACTCAGCATTCATCAAATCAAGGAAGGCACCTATCGAAGTTTATGAAGAACCTAAGGAAACTAGATTTCAAGACACTACCATGACTGAAGCAGTTCCAGAAGTTGTTCGTGAGTTTGAAGATCCGCAAGAACCTATAGATCCACCCCGTGAGGATAACTCTCACAAGAGGAAAGTTGCATGGGCTAGAGAGCTCATTCAAGATGCAAAAAGATTTGGCATTCCAAAAGAAGAACACAGATAAAAGAAGAGAACTAGATCACATACCAGCTATGTTGCTTTACTCTATGACATTATGAACAAAGAGCCTTCCAGTTATGAAGAAGCAGCGAAAAAGAAAGAATGGAAGGATGCCATGGTTGAGGAATACCAATCAATAATGAAGAATGATGTTTGGGATGTTGTACCAAGACCTAAAGAGAAGTCTGTTGTGACTTCTAAATGGATCTACAAAATCAAGCATACTGTAGATGGCAGTGTAGAGAAATACAAAGCAAGATTCGTAGCTCATGGCTTCTCTCAGAAAGAGGGAATAGATTATGAAGAAACTTTTGCACCTATAGCCAGGTATACTTCCATCAGAACAGTACTTGCCCTGGCTGCAGCGATGAAATGGAAAATACACCAGATGGATGTCAAGACTGCTTTCTTGAATGGTGTAGTTGAAGAGGAAGTATATGTGGAGCAGCCACTTGGATTCAAAATACATGACAGGGAGTCATATGTGTGCAGATTGAAGAAAGCCTTGTATGGCTTGAAACAAGCTCCCAGAACTTGGTATGGTAGGATGGACAGTTTCCTATCTAGTTTGGACTTTACCAAGAGTAAAGCGGATTCCAACCTTTATTACAAGGTTGAGGAAGGGAATCCTGTGATTCTACTCCTGTATGTGGATGACTTATTTGTAACAGGAGATGACAGATTAATTGCAGATACTAAGAGAAAGCTTGCTGCCGATTTCGATATGAAAGATTTGGAAATGTTGCATTATTTCCTAGGTATGGAGGTGTGGCAGAGTACAGGTGGGATCTTCCTTGGTCAAGGGAAGTACACAGTAGATATCCTGAAGAGATTCGGGATGATGAATTGCAAGGCCATGGCCACACCTATGGCATCGAATCTGAAGCTTCTATGTGATGCTTCATCTGAGCTGGTTGATGTCTCTATGTATCGTCAGATGATTGGGTCCTTGATGTACCTGACGAACATGAGACCATATATTTTCTTTGCGGTGAACACATTGAGTCAGTTCCTGACAGATCCGAGGAGTGTTCATCTGGTTGCTATAAAGCATGTTCTAAGGTACCTGAAGGGTACAATGGATTATGGGCTCAAGTATGAGGCGAATCAAAAGTTTAACCTGCAGGGTTATGTTGATTCAGATTGGGCTGGCAGTGTTGTAGATAGGAAGAGGACATCTGGGTGCTGCTTCAGTATGGGATCAGGTGTGATCTCTTGTTTTAGCAGGAAGCAGTCCTGTGTAGCACTGAGTATAGCTGAGGCAGAGTATGTTGCAGCCTATTCAGCTAGTTGTGAGGCAGTATGGCTACGAAAGCTACTGTCTGAATTATTTGATCTCTCGTTGGATGCTACTGGTATCTTCTGTGATAACCAGAGTTGTGTGAAGCTGTCCGAGAACCCATTGTTTCATGACAGGTCGAAACACATAGAGATCAAATATCACTATATCATGGATATGGTGCAGAGAGGAGCTGTGAAGCTCCTGTATGTTGCAACGGACGAGCAGATTGCAGATGTGCTGACGAAGCCACTAGCTAGGGTGAAGTTTGAGTACTTCAGAGAGAGGCTTGGTGTTCTTCGGATTGATGACACTTCGAGGAAGAAGTGATGGACACATTTCCTGAAGCCATTCCAAGCATGTTGGATGGAGGATCCTTCACATGGATGTGGATGTAAGTGCTAGATGATGAGCATCAGGATGATGTTCTGGTTTCTGCTTTGTATGATCAGTTGGATCATTTTTATATATATGTATGTATGCATCATGTTGGATGTTGGATATGATCAGCTGGATCATTTATATGTATATGTATGTATGCATCATGTTGGATGCTGGACATGATCAGTTGGATCATTTATATGTATGTATGCATCATGTTGGATGCTGGATATGATCGGTTGGATCATGTGTATGTATTTTGTATAAGCATCATGTTGGATGCTTGGACCATGTATCTGTATATGTATCAGGTGGATACATTGTATGATCAGGTAGATCATGTATGTTGATATGTATCATGTATTTATATTTGTATCAGGTGGATACATTGTGTGATCAGGTGGATCATGTATGATGATATGTATCAGGTAGATACTTGGTATGCATCAGGTAGATGCATTGTATGATCAGGATGATCATGGATGATGAGCTTCAGGATGTTTCTCTAGATGACATGCAGCAGGATGTTGTAGTGATGATGATCAGGAGGATCATGTGTACATCAGGATGATGTATGGTGAGTATCAGGTTGATACTCTGTGGCCGTGGAACAGGTTGTGTAGATAAGCATGTAATTTGTGCCCTGGGAGATTTGCAGATAGTCTTTCGAGGTTTTGCCTACGACATGTAATTTGTACCCTGAGATATCTGGCAAATGCTCTTTTGAGGTTTTGCTTGGGAGGACATATAATTTGTTCCCTGGGAGATCTGTAGATAGTCTTTCGAGGTTTTTCCTATGGCATGTAATTTGTGCCCTGGGATATCTGGCAGATGCTCTTTCGAGGTTTTGTCCTATGGCATGTAATTTGTGCCCTGGGAGATTCGATAGGTTGAGCCGTGTGCTCGTAATCGGTCCTAGGATGCTTTTTTGAGGTTTTTCCATGACCACATGTAATTTGTGCCCTGGGAGATCTGATAGGTTGAGCCTTGTGCTCGTAATCAGTCCTGGGATGCTCTTTCAAGGTTTTGTGGTGACCACATGTAATTTGTGCCCTGGGAGATCCGATAGGTTGAGCCTTGTGCTCGTAATCAGTCCTGGGATTCTCTTTCGAGGTTTTGTGGTGGGGTCACATGTAATAAGTCCTGGAGATCTAGACAGGATGAAAAAGGCCTCAGATGCTCTTTAGGGTTCTTGCTAGTCAAGAGACTCTTTTAAGGTTTTGTGACGCACGTAATAAGTCCTAAGATTTCCACAGTATGGCCAGTGATAATGAAGACCTGCAGGTGGTGAGCCTACATCCAGTATTAAAAAGGACTGGCTCTGTAGAACTTCCTATGACGAGTAGAGTCAGAGATTGGTTGAGATAGCAGCAGTAGTGACGATGATGATGACGATGATCCCGAGAAGAAGACTTGTCTAGCAGAACTGTGTCGAGAAATACCTTCCTAGTTAAGAGAAGGTGTTGATGTATATGTAACTTCGGAATGCATTTCATCTATGTATTTCATATATATTTATTGTACCCTTATTAGAGATGTGTTATTCCTCTATAAGGAAGTGTCGTCATGTGGATTGACAAGTGTCTCAAGTGTGTGTACTTGCCGATGGGTTATTAGACCACCATGTGTGGGGTCGTCCCTGAAATAGATATATTATATTGTGGATGTACCTAGCAAGACAAGTCGGCCCCATAAGGTCACTGGGAAAATAGGTTAGTACAAATAGAGATCAGGAGATCTCTATATAGATCATTCAAAAATTCATCTCTCTCTCACTCAGAAAGTGGCACACTAGTGAGGAGGAGGATCATTTGCTTATAGGAGACTATCTCAAGTGTATTTTGGTTGTACTTTGGTTGAGCCATTGCTCTCTCTATCTATGAGGAAGTTGTGGGGTTTTTCACCTTAGGGTTTTTCCCACGGAAACTCTATGTCTCTTGTCTCTCATGCTTTTGATTCTTGTGATGCTTGTCATGCTTATTGTGATTGTTATGCATTGATATACTGTATATGTTATTCTCTCAATGAAGATCCTAGAGTATTGTGAATTAATGCTCAAAATTTAACACAGTATACTACTAATATACATGGGTAAGTGGCCTATGGCACTGTACAACATTCCATTGCTACTTATGTAGAATGAAACCTCTTTGCTGACATGTTGGGAGTTGTGCACACTCTTAACAATGTTCTGGTAGAGATTGGAAGGCATCTAGAAAGTTACGGGATATGGATAAATGTTGTATTGAAGCATTGGCTAAGATAATTGCATGACTGTATGACATATTTCTTTATGTGTAAGAATTTGTTCTGAATTCTATGAGCTATTTTCTAATCATGCAATTTAACTTGTTGTGTAGAAAAGATCATATACCATCACCTACAAAAGAAAGACTACAACATTTGTTCAACAACAAAGTTATCTCTTGAAAATATTGAAGATATTGAAGTTCCCAGGATCTGGGAAGATTGCCATGATCGAGGAGTACCAGTTGATCATGATGATGTTTGGGATGCAGTCTGAAGACCTGAAGGAGAGTCTGTAGTGACTTCCAAGAGGATCTACAAGATCAAGCATGCTACAGGTGGTAGCATAGAGACTTTTGCTCTTGTAGCTAGATACACTTCCATTAGATCAGTACTTTCTCTGGCTGCAGTGATGAAGTGGAAGATACACCAGATGGATTTCAAGATAGCTTTCTTGAATGGTGTAGTTGAAGAAGCAATGTATGTGGAGCAACCACTTGGTTCTGAGACACATGACAGGGAGTCATATATGTGCAGAACTTGGTATGGTAGGATAGACCGCTTTCTATCCAGTTTGGGCTTTACCAAGAGTAAAGCGGATTCCAACCTTTACTACAAGGTTGAGGAAGGAAATCCAGTGATACTACTTGTGTATGTGGATGACCTGTTTGTTACAGGTGAGGATAGATTGATTTCTGACACGTAGTGAAAGCTTGCTACTGAGTTAGAGATGAAGAACTTGGGTATGATGCACTACTTTCTTGGTATGGAGGTGTGGCAGAGTGTAGATGGGATCTTCCTTGGACAAGGGAAGTATACAGTAGAGATCCTGAAGAGGTTCAGGATGATGGACTACGAAGCTATGGAATCGAACTTGAAGCTTCTATGTGATGCTTCATTTGAACCAGTTGATGTCACTATGTATCGTCAGATGATTGGGTCCTCTATGTACCTGACGAACATGAGACCAGATATCTGCTTTGTGGTAGACATATTGAGCCAGTTCTTGACAGATCCCAGAGGTGTTCACCTAGTTGCTGTAAAGCATATTCTGAGGTACCTGAAGGGTACGGTTGATTATGGGCTCAAGTATGATGCGAATCAAAATTTTAACCTGCAAGGTTATGTTGATTCAAATTGGGCAGGCAGTGCTGCAGATAGGAAGAGCACATCTGGGTGTTGCTTTAGTATGGGATCAGGCGTGAACTCCTGGTTTAGCAAGAAGCAGTCCTACATAGCACTGAGTATAGCCAAAGTAGAGTATGTTGCGACGGATGAGCAGGTTGCAGATGTATTGACCAAGCCGTTGGCCAGAGTGCAGTTTGAGTACTTCAGAGAGAGGTTTGGTGCACTTCAGATCGAGGTTCCTTCCAAAGGGAAGTGATGAGTCCAGAAGATGCAGATGCACATGAGATTTTCTGACATGGTTGATGTGTTCTCCCATGGTCATGATGTAATTGCTGATCCATTCTCACATGGTGGTAGATGTGTTCTCCCATGGTGTAGATGTAACGACTGAAGCCATTTTTCAGATGGTGGTAGATGTTTTCTCCCATGGTGAAAAAGTAAGGGCTGGAGCCTTCCCCGAATTGTGGTAGATGTGTTCTCCCATGTCGGTGTTGTAAGTGTTGGATGATGTGCTTCATGGAGATGAGATGATCTGAAGAGGACGATGCTATGATGATCAAGAGGATCATGGATGATGAACATCAGAACGATGGTCCAGTTATTGCTCTGTATGTATGCATCATGTTGGATGCTGGATATGATCAGTTGGATGATTTATATGTATGTATGTACGCATCATGTTGGATGTTGGATATGATCAGTTGGATCATTTATATGTATGTATGTACGCATCATGTTGGATGCTGGATATGATCAGGTGGATCATGTATATGTATATTCATCATGTTGGATGCTTGGAATATGTATCTGTGTATGTATCAGGTGGATACATTGTATGATCAGGTAGATCATGTATGTTGATATGTATCAGGTATGATCAGGTGGTTCAGGTATTTGTAGATGTATCAGGTGGATACATTGTATGATCAGGTGGATCAGGTATTTGTAGATGTATCAGGTGGATACATTTTATGATCAGGTGGATCAGGTATTTGTAGATGTATCAAGTGGATACATTGTATGATCAGGTAGATCATGGATGCTGATATGTATCAGGAAGATACTGTGTATGCATCAGGTGGATGCATTGTATGATCAAGATGATCATGATGACGAGCTTTAGGATGTTTCTCCAAATGATATGTATTAGGACGGTACAGTGATGATGATCAGTATGATCATGAGCATCAGGATGATGCTTCGTGCGATGATGATCAGTTGGATCATGAGTATCAGGTTGATACTTGGAGGTCAGAGATGATATGTGGCAGGTTGTGCAAATAGCATGTAATCAGTCCTCAGAGATCCGATAGGTTGAGCTGTGTGCTTGTAATCAGTCTTGGGATGAGGTATTGCTATGTAGTATGTAATTAGTCCTCAGAGATCCGATAGGTTGAGCTATGTGCTCGTAATCAGTCCTGGGATGAGGTATTACTATGGAGACATGTAATCAGTCCTGGAGATCCGATAGGTTGAGCTGTGTGCTCGTAATACGTCCTAAGATTCTCTTTAGAGATATTGCTGGTCGTGCTGCGACACATAAATGTTCTTGGGATGCTCTTTAAAGGTATTTTCTATTCACATGTAATCAGTCCTGGAGATCTGAGAGGTTGAGCTGTGTGCTCATAATAAGTCCTGGGATGCTCTTTAGAGATCTTGTCGGTCGTGTTGCAACACATAAATGTTCCTGGGACGATCTTTAAAGGTATTGTGAAGGGGATGCATGTAATCAGTATTGGGAGATCTTTCTGGTCATGCTCACGCACATAAATGTTCCTGGGATGCTCTTGTTAGGTATTGCATCCGCACATAAAATTAGTCTTGAGAGACCACCTCTATTAGACCATTCACACAGATGATGAAGACCTGCAGGTGGTGGGCCTACATCCAGTATGAAAAATGATTGGCTCTATAGAAATTCCTATGACGAGTAGATTTAGAGATTGATTGAGATAGCAGCAGTGACGATGACGATGACTCGATGACGATTATCCAATGATGATGATCCAGAGAAGAAGACTTGTGCTAGAAGACCTGTGTCGATAAATACCTTCCTAGTTAAGAGGGAGTGTTGATGTATATGTAACTTCGGAATGTATTTCATATTTGTATATTGTACTCCTATAGAGATGGTATTATTCCTCTATACGAAAGTGTTTGTATTCCTATAGAGATGTTATTATTCCTCTATACGGAAGTGTCGTCATTTATATTGTAAGTGTCGTAACTTATAATTGATGGGTTATTATACCACCTTGTTGGGGTCGGCCCTATATAAGTCATGTGGGTCGAAGGGTTATTAGACCACCCTATTGGGTGTCAGCCCAGTCAGCATTATGTTATGTGGTTAATTTAAGGACGACCTAGTAAAGATTATTAGGCAAGTTAAGTCAAGTATAAATAGAGTGCGGGAGGCACTCTATTTGATCACTCATTATTCTCTCACACACTCTTTGGAGAGTGGCGCACTTGTGGAGGAGGAGAAGCTGCTGCTAGGAGAAGTCTCTCTCTTATGCTTGGGTTGTATCATTGCTCTATCTATCTCTGAGGAAGTTATTGGGGTTTTTCACCTTTATGGTTTTCCCCAAGTAAACTCTGTGTCTCTTGTGTGCTTGCATTATTGTGTCCATGATTGATATGTTGTAGATATGCTGTACATGTTGTTCTCTCAGTTAAGATCCTAGATCAGATTGAAGTAAATTCTAAAAAATTAACAATAGGCATATTCATGCAAATGCATAAAAGAAAAACCAATACATAAACATTATATAATGAATACTTATATTTAATGGAAATTAGTCCAAACAAATGGTTGTGTAGGATAAATGTTGCACCCAAGTGTAGGTATCAACCTTTGATACCACCCCCAAGCCAAGCTATGAGCCACCAAGGTGAAGAAAACCTACAGGATTTTCTAGCCCATCCCAAAATCTAATTGCTCTCAATGCTTAGCCAAATGCTTATCCAAAGCTTCTACAAGAATCTCACTTAGTCCATCACAACCATGGTACTCCTTCCAACTACCCTATACAACATAAGGAAGGAATCCCTTCATCGATCCATATTTCCCTCAAGAAATCCAACCCTTACATGGATTATCAGTGTGTGTAGTAAGAGTCACAAGTTGTCGTGAGCCTTTCAAGCATTCCAAGTAGAATCAACAATGGCTTCTCAATCATTTCATGAGTAGAAAAACTCAATGGGTACATGTTCCTATCCTACCCAACATCTATTCTCACTTACAACCATCTCATTTCTCTAATGTCTTTGATTTCTCTCTTCCCCATTTTGAATTTTTGATCAAATTTCAATCTAATGTGGTAATGGAAATGGGATGAACAACAAGAGGAAAAAAAATTCCTAGTGTAAAAATATATTGTCCAATTATTTTCTTGAGAGAATGAGTGGTAGTCTCCAAAGGAGATGAGAGGATGGTGAAAAATAAAATTGACATAACTTATGATGATAGAAGAGAGGACTAGTCTTACAACAATCATAGATATATATTCATCCCATGCTTCCATAACTACATTAAAATCATTTCCCCGCCAACCCCCACATGCATTACAAGATTGGATTTAATAATCAAGAGGAAGTAATTGGATAATTTAAGGAGGATTTTAGTAAGATATGAGTTCTAAGGTTTACACTTGGAAATAGAGGATTTAATCTCCCATAGACCCCCCTTTATTCTTTCCCTCTAGTGAAATAATATCCCCTCTTTGGTGCTCCTTACAAAACCAACTTGAACCATTGTATTAATTTCAACAGAATATTTATATAGCTTCACATCATTGTGATAATTCTACCACATGGTCCAATATATGGATACTTGCATAATACATACCTAGCCATTCACTAGTCAGGCATTTGCCTTGATATCCACACCAGTAATCCAACTAGCATATTTACATCAATTACATAATATGATTTGATATATTACAACCATAGTCAACCATGTTCAAACATAGTTAACCATAGCAAACAATGGTCAAACCATAGATAAAAACAGTCAACAATGGTCAACTACAATTAACCATGGTCATACATAATGAACAATAATTAAAAATTTCCAACCATGATCATCCAAATTCAACCATTGTTAAATACAGTTAACCAAAGTTAACCATAATTAAACATAGTCAACCATGGTCAACCATAGTTAAATGTGGTCTTATAATGAATAATGGTCAAATATAGTCCACCATGGTCAACCAAAGTTAACCATAATTAAACATAGTCAACCAAATTCAACCATGGTCAACCATAGTCAACTATGATCAAACATATCCAAACATACTCAACCAAAGTCAAACCATGGTCATTCATAGTCAAGCATAGTCAAATATAGCCAAACATACTCAACTATGGTCAGACAAAGTCAAACATGGTTAACCATAGTGAAATATGGTTGTTCATGGTGTTATACGCAGATAACTATTCAGAAAGGTGAAGGGTGTAAAAACCAAGGATGGTTGCGTTGTGAAAGGAGTGGTCTCTCGACGTTTCGAGCCTCTAAGTGAGGCTCATCATCAGGAGAATATGTGAGACACATCTTCACTTGATGATGAGCCTGACTTAGAGGCTCGAAACGTCGAGAGACCACTCCTTTCACAACACAACCATCCTTGGGTTTTACACCATTCACCTTTCTGCATATTTAAATATGCTCAACCATAATCAACCATGAAAAACCATAGTTAATCAGAGTCAACCATAGTCAACCAAAGTCAAACATGGTTAGCCATAGTTAAATTTGGTCAACCATAACCAATAATGGACAACAATAGTCAATCAATGTCAACCATGGCCAAACATATTCAATCAAATTCAACCATGGCCAATCATAGTAAACCATCATCAAACATGCTTAGCCAAGGTCAACTTTAATCAACCATGATCAGCCATAGTTTAATACAATAAATCATGGTCAACCATGTTCAAACTATAGTTTCCCATAGTCAAGCACAATCAACTAATGTCAACCATAGTCACCCATGGTTAACCAAATTCAACCATGGTTAACTTGGTCAACTATAGTCAACCATGACAAACCAAATTCAACCACAACCAAATATCATGGTTATCGTAATTTATTGATATTGATATTTTAGTTCACAAATATGCAAATCCTCCTTATGAACATTAGTGGTCAACTAACATAACCACATAATTAAAGTGATTTATATACTCCAATTAATGCATTTATAATCATATATTTATAACCACTTTAATTATGTTTATGCTAATAAGCAACTCTCATATAAAATTCATTGTATGTTCCTTACAATATTTTAAGTCAAATAACATGCAAAATACATAAATGGAGAAGGAGAAGTCATCACATTAAAGTTCATTTTTAGTGATGGTAATCCATTTGAAAGTAAAGACATAAAAGTCATGAAAAATGCCAGGAGTGAAAGGTAATAAAGAATAGATAAATGGCCATGTTGAAGAGGAAAATAAAATGGTTGCAATTTCCCCAAAGTTATATTGAACTTTAATTATTTCACATACTTTCACTCCATAGAAATGTAATAATAATTCTACTTAAATAGAAGAAAGCCACATAAATCTAACAACTCCAA
Organism: Larix kaempferi; assembly: GCA_027924585.1. Classification (NCBI taxonomy): domain Eukaryota; kingdom Viridiplantae; phylum Streptophyta; class Pinopsida; order Pinales; family Pinaceae; genus Larix; species Larix kaempferi. Next base: position 2,857,956 of record BSBM01000778.1, read on the forward strand.
CAACTTCATTAACTTTTGATTGTTAAAAGATGTCACTTCATTAACTTTTTATTGTTGAAAGATATCATTACTGAAAGGTAATAAAGAACATATAAATGGCCATGTTGAAGAGGAAAAGAAAATAGTTTCAATTTCCCCAAAGTTATATTGAAATTTAATTATTTCACATACTTTCACTCCATAGAAATGTAATCATAATGCTCATAAATAGAAGAAAGCAACATAAATCCAACAACTTCATTAACTTTTGGTTGTTGTTTGTTATCTATGCAAAATCTTTCACTAATAAAACAACAAATATATAGATGGTAGCAAAGAGTCTAAATACTATGTCAATTCATGCATACAATATAACGTCCACTATGTCCAAATTAGATGTAAGAAACGATTGTTGTTTGGTATCCATGAAATCTTCTACTAGTAAAACAAAAATTAAAAATTAATAGGTAATGTAGAATCTAAATATTGAGTTAATTCATGTATATAATACAACTTTAACGATGTCCAAGATAGATGTGAGAATGGTTGTTTTTTATCCATGAATTCTTTTACTAATAAAACATAACTATATTGTTGGGAATAGAGAGCCTAAATACTAAGTCAATTCACTCATATAAGACAACCTCAACTGTGTCCAAGTTAGATGTAAGAAATTGTTTTTGTTTTCTATCCATGCAATCTTCCACTAGTAAAACAAAAAATATATAATTAGTAATGAAGAGTCTTAGTTAATTGGTAATGTAGAATCTAAATATTGAGTCAATTCATGCATATAATACAACCTTAACTATGTCCAAGTTAGATGTGAGAATGGTTGTTTTTTATCCATGAATTCTTCTACTAATAAAACAAACTTATATAGTTGGCAATAGAGAGTCTAAATACTATTTCAATTTACTCATATAAGACAACCTCAAGTGTGTCCAAGTTAGATGTAAGAAATTGTTGTTGTTTTCTATCCATGCAATCTTCCACTAGTAAAACAAAAAATATATAGTTGGTAATGAAGAGTCTTAGTTAATTGGTAATGTAGAATCTAAATATTGAGTCAATTCATGCATATAATACAACCTTAACTATGTCCAAGTTAGATGTGAGAATGGTTGTTTTTTATCCATGAATTATTCTACTAATAAAACAAAACTATATAGTTGGCAATAGAGAGTCTAAATACTATTTCAATTCACTCATATAAGACAACCTCAAGTGTGTCCAAGTTAGATGTAAGAAATTGTTGTTGTTTTCTATCCATGCAATCTTCCACTAGTAAAACAAAAAATATATAGTTGGTAATGAAGATTCTAAATACTAATTCGATTCACTCATATAATAATCCTCAAAATGGTTGTTGTTTTCTAAATATTGAGTCAATTCATGCATATAATACAACCTTAACTATGTCCAAGTTAGATGTGAGAATGGTTGTTTTTTATCCATGAATTATTCTACTAATAAAACAAAACTATATAGTTGGAAATAGAGAGTCTAAATACTAAGTCAATTCACTCATATAATACAACCTCAAGTGTCTCCAAGTTAGATGTAAGAAATTGTTGTTGTTTTCTATCCATGCAATTTTCCACTAGTAAAATAAAAAACATATAGTTGGTAATGAAGAGTCTTAGTTAATTGGTAATGTAGAATCTAAATATTGAGTCAATTCATGCATATAATACAACCTTAACTATGTCCAAGTTAGATGTGAGAATGGTTGTTTTTTATCCATGAATTCTTCTACTAATAAAACAAAACTATATAGTTGGAAATAGAGAGTCTAAATACTAAGTCAATTCACTCATATAATACAACCTCAAGTGTCTCCAAGTTAGATGTAAGAAATTGTTGTTGTTTTCTATCCATGCAATTTTTCACTAGTAAAATAAAAAGCATATAGTTGGTAATGAAGAGTCTTAGTTAATTGGTAATGTAGAATCTAAATATTGAGTCAATTCATGCATATAATACAACCTTAACTATGTCCAATTTAGATGTGAGAATGGTTGTTTTTTATCCATGAATTCTTCTACTAATAAAACAAACCTATATAGTTGGCAATAGAGAGTCTAAACACTATTTCAATTCACTCATATAAGACAACCTGAAGTGTGTCCAAGTTAGATGTAAGAAATTGTTTTTGTTTTCTATCCATGCAATCTTCCACTAGTAAAACAAAATATATATAGTTGGTAATGAAGATTATAAATACTAAGTCGATTCACTCATATAATAATCCTCAAAATGGTGGTTGTTTTCTAAATATTGAGTCAATTCATTCATATAATACAACCTTAACTATGTCCAAGTTAGATGTGAGAATGGTTGTTTTTTATCCATGAATTATTCTACTAATAAAACACAACTGTATAGTTGGCAATAGAAAGTCTAAATACTAAGTCAATTCACTCATATAATACAACCTCAAGTGTCTCCAAGTTAGATGTAAGAAATTGTTGTTGTTTTCTATCCATGCAATCTTCCACTAGTAAAACAAAAAACATATAGTTGGTAATGAAGAGTCTTAGTTAATTGGTAATGTAAAATCTAAATATTGAGTCAATTCATGCATATAATACAACCTTAACTATGTCCAAGTTAGATGTGAGAATGGTTGTTTTTTATCCATAAATTCTTCTATTAATAAGACAAACCTATATAGTTGGTAATAGAGAGTCTAAATACTATTTCAATTCACTCATATAAGAAAACCTCAAGTGTGTCCAAGTTAGATGTAAGAAATTGTTTTTGTTTTCTATCCATGCAATCTTCCACTAGTAAAACAAAAAATATATAGTTGGTAATGAAGATTCTAAATACTAAGTCGATTCACTCATATAATAATCCTCAAAATGGTTGTTGTTTTCTAACTATTGAGTCAATTCATGCATATAATACAACCTTAACTATGTCCAAGTTAGATGTGAGAATGGTTGTTTTTTATCCATGAATTATTATACTAATAAAACAAAACTATATAGTTGGCAATAAAGAGTCTAAATACTAAGTCAATTCACTCATATAATACAACCTCAAGTGTCTCCAAGTTAGATGTAAGAAATTGTTGTTGTTTTCTATCCATGCAATCTTCCACTAGTAAAACAAAAAACATATAGTTTGTAATGAAGAGTCTTAGTTAATTGGTAATGTAGAATCTAAATATTGAGTCAATTCATGCATATAATACAACCTTAACTATGTCCAAGTTAGATGTGAGAATGGTTGTTTTTTATCCATGAATTCTTCTACTAATAAAACAAACCTATATAGTTGGCAATAGAGAGTCTAAATACTATTTCAATTTACTCATATAAGACAACCTCAAGTGTGTCCAAGTTAGATGTAAGAAATTGTTGTTGTTTTCTATCCATGCAATCTTCCACTAGTAAAACAAAAAATATATAGTTGGTAATGAAGATTCTAAATACTAAGTTGATTCACTCATATAATAATCCTCAAAATGGTTGTTGTTTTCTAAATATTGAGTCAATTCATGCATATAATACAACCTTAACTATGTCCAAGTTAGATGTGAGAACGATTGTTTTTTATCCATGAATTATTCTACTAATAAAACAAAACTATATAGTTGGCAATAGAGAGTCTAAATACTAAGTCAATTCACTCATATAATACAACCTCAAGTGTCTCCAAGTTAGATGTAAGAAATTGTTGTTGTTTTCTATCCATGCAATCTTCCACTAGTAAAACAAAAAACATATAGTTGGTAATGAAGAGTCTTAGTTAATTGGTAATGTAGAATCTAAATATTGAGTCAATTCATGCATATAATACAACCTTAACTATGTCCAAGTTAGATGTGAGAATGGTTGTTTTTTATCCATGAATTCTTCTACTAATAAAACAAACCTATATAGTTAGCAATAGAGAGTCTAAATACTATTTCAATTCACTCATATAAGAAAACCTCAAGTGTGTCCAAGTTAGATGTAAGAAATTGTTGTTGTTTTCTATCCATGCAATCTTCCACTAGTAAAACAAAAAATATATAGTTGGTAATGAATATTCTAAATACTAAGTCGATCCACTCATATAAATACTAAGAAATGGTTGTTTTCTAAGTGTGTAATATACTACTAATGAAACACACAATGTATAGTTAGTAGTGAAGAATATAAATTGTGAGTCAATCCACTTATATGATACAACCGCAATTATGTCTAAATTAGATGTAATAAAGGTAAATAAAAATTATATATTCCATAGAAATGAAATAATAACCATAGAGATAGTGAAAAAGAACATAATCAAGGAAATCAAACAACATCATTGAAACTTGGTTGTTGTTTCCTATCGACTCAATTTTCCACCAATAAAACTATAAAATATAATTAGCAAGGAAAATTCTAAATAGTCCAAGTATCTACTCATACAATACAACTTCAACTAGGTCGAGGGTAAATGTGAGAAAATAAAACACAAAATCCTTCACTTCACATTGAGGTAATAATAACCAATGATATAAAGAAAAAGAAGAAAGTTAGAGAAATCCAACAATGTGTGTTTCTTCAATTCATCTTTTACTAGTAAAACAAAAAATGTATCAATAATTTTATTAAAACTTGGTTGTAGTCTATTTTCCATTCAATTTTTCACCAATAAAAAAAATCTATATATAACTTGTAGAGAAGAATCTAAAAATCAAGTCAAAACACACTTACAATACAACCTCAACTATGTCTGGATTAAATGTAAGAAAAGTAAAACTAATAGTTTTAAAAGCAAAGAAAAAATATAACCAACCATAAAGATAGAGAATGAGGAAAAGGTTAATAATTCCAACATTGGTCGGTATCAATTCAATCTTCCATTAATAATATATATATAATGCCTACGAGTATTAAAGACAAGTCCGATATGACCATAACACTAGCCATGCATTGATTTGTCATTTCACTTGCAATAGAGCATGATTTGAGAGTGGTGAGTCTAGGTTGAAGCTATTTAGATGATTCTTTAAACACCAAAGGAAGAGGGGAACTTACCTTATAGGAGATCCCCAATAATGAGAGTATAATATCTAATAATAATGATTTCTTAGCTAGGTATTTCCTATAATTGTTTAAGACCCTAATTGACCACCAAGGCCTTTTCCTCATTGTTAGTGGCATGTCCTATCCTCAATATTATGACAAGTATTTTCGTCTTTTGAGATAAACTATTATCCCCCTACACTTGTCACCCATTTAGTTAACACCATCGTTACAATAAATGTACATTAACCATCTATTATTACATTTCATATTAACAATAAACTTTACATATAATAATAACAATAAAATTTAATCTCAAAGTCTAGCTCGATGTCAAATTGATGTATGAAAACATCTTATTTGTGACACAAGGGATCCTCTCCTATAGTGATTTGAATTCTTAGTATACAAAGGTGTGTATATCTTGTCCCCCTCCATATTCGAAAAGTATTACTCTCTAATTGAACAATTTAACACCTAATTTCTTTGCTCAATATTGTATTATTAATCAAAATAATTCACCATTTGTATTAAACAAGAATAACTATTTTTTAGTTAAAGAAATAAATAATAACCAACATAGGTCTATCTTAACCTTGAATCTACTAAGAACTAGGATGAATAAAAAAATTTAAGTGGAAACATATCAATGCTTAAAATGCCAAAGTGAAGATAAATCTATATCAGTTTATTGTTGGTGTTGTTGTTTTTTACTCTTTAATTTTTTTAGATTAGAGAAATAAAATTCACTCTGATTTTCCTTGGAGCACTTCTCTTAAGGTTCCATGCTCAATGTAGATTCACCCACCTCTTGGTGGGGCCTTAAAGAAAGGAAGAGATTATGCTTAAGATCTTATGTGTAATGGATGACCAACATTCATCCTACTTACTATATCAATGGCTTATATTAGGTTATCAGGTTATGGAAAAGTTGGAGGGCATGATGAAAGAAAAGTGGGGAACAAACTAGATTTACCTTACCACATGAGAAATGACTTGTTTTGGATCAATGGAGGAAAAGTTTCAAACTACCCAAATTGAACCTACGTAAAATATTGATAGTCTAGATTGGCTCATGGGGTTTTGGAAAAGGGGGAAGGGCCCAATGGAGGAAAATTCATAAATGACCCATATTGACCCTACCTGTGAGATCGATATTCTAGATTGGCTCACGAGATTATCCTTTTCCAATGTTAACTATTGTGACATCACCTTCATGGATGAATGTTTTTTGTCACATGTTAATCCTCCTTTAAATAATCATTTCAACCCCTTAGTCATAAAAGTGAATGTTGTTACGGTTACTCATTTTTAACTATTTAGTTGTCTTGTTACTATGTCAAGTGTTAATGGATAATTTTCTATGGGCCAACCTGCCTAGTCTATACTTTATGTCCAAGGAGAGACCACAGTGAATCTTCTTTCACCTTTTATCATCGGAGCAAGTAATCCCACCCCTACACATGTTGTATCCACATCCTTCCTTCGGGGCATTCCATATATGCCATCATTTCCATCTACAAGTCAATTGGTTGCATTAATGCGATTGTCCACACCTAGCTATATATTTTGTGGGGGGGGGGGGCGCATTGACTTTTCATCATAGGGGTAGTTTTCCTTCTACCTCGGGTATCCTTATTAGTATCCTAGTTATCCCAAATGCTTTATTTCTTTTTGGGTGGAATACATCAATAGGGGTTAGTTCTACTTCTCCTTTCAGGGGCGTGGTATCTCTAGTAGTTCCCTATACCCGAGGACAATAATGTCTCTGGTGGTTTCCCTTTCCCCTAGGGTAGTAGTGTCTTTGGTGGATTTCATTTACCTGGGGGCAATAATGTCACTGGTCGTTTCCTCTTTCTCAAAATCAATCATGTTTTTTGGGACGTTCCATATCCTAAGGGAATTCCCTCCCTAGCGAACAACCATATCTGAACGAACCAATCTTTCATCAAGGGAAATCTATCCTTTGGAGGCATATTTGACCCTAGTGGTAACCAATACACAGGGGGAAATAAATATCTTGGGGGAAATCAATTTCTAGGAGGGATTCATGCCTTAGATACCTCCTATGTTGCTGGAGGAAAATTTATGGGACGACCATACAGTCCAACGAATTTGAATGCACAATGAACTTTGACTCGGAATTTTATTTCCAACACATATTTTCCATTCCTTATGAAATTATATTTATGTAATCTATCAAATTTGACTAACAATCCCATATTGCATAATCCTTTATGTATGATAGTGCCCCTGAAGGTATCAACATACATACCCAAGTTTGATGATAAGTCAAGGGAAGAACCATAAAAACGCATAACAACATATCGTCTATGGTGTGTTTTAAACTCCATGATGGATGATAGTGTTGAATATGACTCTTCCTAAGGAACCTAAATATAAGTTCATCGACATGGTACATTGAGTTGCCTAGCACTTCGTATAGTAGTTTTAATGCTCTGGTGATGGAAATTATGACACATTTTCAATTTTCTATCTCTTATGAGACTGAAACAAACCTTTTGACCTCATTATGTTAGAATACCACCACGCACATATTTGATCACATCAATGAATGGAGGTGATAGTGAAGTCTTGTTAATGCTGCTATACCAAATAATGTATTAGTAGGTTTGTTTACCAAATCACTGTTACTGACCATTTCCATAGACATCGCTATGGTCGGGGCCATTATTGTGGAGTAATATATTCATCGTGCCCAACATTTAGACTTGATCTACTCTCACTCTAACACTTTATATGAAATTATTCTACATTATCCTCAATTGTTGACTAATCCATCAAAACCCTCTCCGGGACCACATGCCAATGGCGTGGTCAATCCTATTTCCACTACTTTTGTGGGCCGTCTAAGTGGGAAACTCAATCTACTAGTATTGCTAACACACCCACCACCACTGCACTCGTCACCAAATCAACTCAAGTCTCAACTCAAACCTCTAAGGTGAATATGGTGCAATGTACACAACCACATAAATACAAAAGAAACAAGGAGAATAATAAATAGAAAAACTCTTCAACTGAAAAAGATACTACACAATTCCCCAAATATAATGCTAGGGTAAATAAGAAGGAAAGTAAGCTGAAATTTCCTTGTAAGAATTGTGATAGTGATCACATGGCACATGATTGTCCTTGTTTGAAGGAACTCAATGAGTTCATTACCCAAAAGGACTCCGCTAAAAACCTATTGTTTTGACTAATACTTTCCCTCCTCGATTATAACATCAGAAAATGGTTGTTGAAAATCCTACACATTCATAAGTTAAGGGATATTCGAATGTCTTTCACTATGAGGAGACTATAACTTTATAAACACGAACTCATCAGTATGGAATTCCAGATTAAAGCCCTCTTGAGAAGGATTATATTTCTCCTTATCGTCCAAATGGCCCTCTTCAAATAGAGAGGCCCATTTTTGAAATAATTTTACACCCTTCGAAGGGTTTACATTGATAAGTGACACATAATCCTAATGCCCAGGCATCATGCAATTAAAATATTTTAGAAGATTTTACCCAGGCCCCTTGTGCTATGTTAGATCTTGAGGTGTTGGAAATTTGTCCTGCACAATGTAAATCATTGTTGTCAACCATTGGTGGGATAATATTGATCCCCCAAAATCAAGTTTGGTCACATTTTATATGGACAATAGCCAACCTAGGCTCTCCCACTAGATCATTTTTCAAATAAAATTAGTCATATATGGGAATAACATCTTTCGCATGGTCATTGATGAAGGAGCCTCTATGTGTTTCATGTCCATTTACTGTTGGTGATCCATTGAATATCCAACATTAGCATAGTCCAATACCACTTTGAAATCATTTGATGACCATACTTTTACACTTAGGGAATTCTCACTGCTTTACCTATTAAATTAGCAGCAAAAACCATTTCTCTTGAAGTTGAAGTGGTTGATACCCCATTGGATTATAACCTCCCACTTGGGCATATTTGGTTTTATGAAATGAAAGTTGTAGATTCGTAGGTATTTCATGTTATTCATTTCCCTCATCAAGGAAACACTGCTACTATAGACTAATTTGACTACTACAAACCTAATTTGGATACCAGCAATGGAAATAACATGTCGTTCATGCGTAATCCCATAAGTAATTATGATATTTTTGGTTACAAATTATTCAGAGACTCCTATTTGATGGTTTTGTTCCCTTTTCATGCACGCAATAACTCGAACAATGTTGCTCCCATTTGTATGATCACTTCCAATGTTGATGACTCCCTTGGATCTCTTGATCCTTGGGTGGTACCTCATGCTTCAAAATTTGAATCTTATGGAGAGAAAATGCTTCTAACTGTGATCTAAATTGTTAATAAGGCGATCCAATTATCTTCTATTGAAACTGATTTATACCCCCACCCAGCTGTCAATTCCAATCAGTATCCATTTCCCACTTTGACTGCTTCTTCACCTAATTCACATGAATTTCTTACAAAGGTCTTACCTTCAGATGAGGAAATTATGGAAGTCATGTATGTTGATGTAAAGCCTCAGGAATAAATGCACCAACATGAATCTTTTATCCCTGATCTGAAAAAGGTGGAGAAAATGTTACAAATCTTGGTTGCAACTATGGATGTCGATTTCCCATCATATTCCATTCTAACACACGATGTGCTTTCATAAGAGACATTGGGAAACATATTAAATACCATGAGGCATAAATAAATAAAACCAATCCTAGAGGTAGAACACTATTATCCTCAACTATTAATGTTGATGTACAAACACCAACCTATGCAAGTCATTTTGCGAAGAAACAACCGACCACTATCAATCATGTTGGGAATGACATTCTTTTTGGGAATACTCGGCAAGTGGGGAATGGAATTTTTCATAAATAATGTTACATGTAGGCAAAAAAAATCCATGTGGTGCTTTGTATATTGTGTATCATATTTTGGTGTGGTGTATATTTTCATTTTTCCGGTGTGTGGTGTGTCTCAGTCCATCTTAAAAAAAATAAAAAAGGCATTGCATAGGTGTATTTATTCCTATTTATCTTTTGTTTTGTTATTGAAATATATTTTCGAGATAGTTTTGGAAATTCTTTTAGTATTTGATGGATGAGACATAGGATTTTTCAACAACATTTACCTATGGTACGTAATTTATACCTTTGACTCACCTAGGAACTCAACCGCCCCAGGTATTCTTAGTTATTTGTTTGTCCTATTCTTCTTGTATAAATATATTTCATTCTCACTAATTTAATCAAGTCCTTCTAATACTTATTCATGGTATTAGAGCGGCTACATCCCAGACTCTCTCACGAGAGGAGATGCAATCCTGCTGTGCCTATTTTTGAGTAGATCCATTGTTTTTTATTATTATTATTACTGTATCCTCTCCTCTTGAACTAGTTTTTGGGTGACCTACTCTCCTCTGCTGGGTGGCCTCAGATATTATGATTAGTAGGATATCTGACCCCTTCTACCATCCAAATCGTTACATTTTGAACCTGTGTTTGGAGGTCCCACAAAGATTTGAACCCAGGTTGTTGGAGTCAATGTCCAATTGCACATCAAACTCAAATCTGTACATCAAGATCTAAGAGTCTCCTCTCCAAATTTTTTGAATTTGATTGGAAAAACGTTTGTTCGAATCGAAGATGCTACCTATGAGTGTATTTTCTTGGCACCTAGGGTTCTCACGGCTGATCTAGGTCTTGGATCACTCACTATTTGATTCGTTGCTCACTTGTAAATATGAAACTAGGTTGTTGGGAGTGAGCAATGAGTTGGTTAAGCTAGGGGATAATGTGAAGATCATCGACATTGATAGAGGGATTGGTATTGATTATGAGGGTACTAAGTCTTATTTCTCTCCCATATTGAAGATACAAAACCTCCTTTCTCGGTTGCAACGAATTTCTTAGGCAACAAATTTCTTATGCCTAGATTTTTGTTGACTAGTGTATGTACTCATTCATGAGTTGATCTCTTTGTTCTTGGAAAATATTTTCTCACATCCCCATTCAGATCACAACTCCATCTTGTTCCGTTTCCAAGGATGTTTTGATCCATGTGTTTCAAGGATCCAAGAGCCATTGTTTGTGGATCTGCCACAAGCTATCTTCTAACATTTTAGATATCTTGGTGATCAGAGATCTCAAGAGATCTATTGGTTACTTGATCGCTTCTTCTAGATAATTGTGGGTAGCATAGACTAGGCATTGGAAAAATGTGTGGTATATGCCCCATTATTTCTTAGTTCCATGCCTTATTGGTGTGCAGTTTGTCATTTTTGGAGCAAGTTGGATCGTACCTCTCGATCTTGCTTTTCATATTTGTTCCATATCACCATATTATAATTTTCTTGTTGGAGGATTTTTGGCATAGTTACTTTACCTTTGACAAATTTATTGTAATCAATTTTCCAACTGTGTTTTTGGCCATAAATTCTCATTGATGTTTGTCACAGTAGCTTCTAGTGGGGGGATTTCAGGTTACTCTCTTGCACATCATTTATCTTGACCTTGATTATTACCGGTTTCTTGGGATATTTTAGAGTACAAGAACCTTGCACAATGGACATTGCACCTGTTACTGGTTTTTCTTCAAATTGAAACCCTTTGTTGTGGTCAGATCATCGAGTCTAGGCCAAATTTTCATGATCACCATATTTTGCTATTGGGAATCTTTTTTGGCTCGGTGTTTATGTGAGTGTCATTGGTCTGCTGGTGATTGCATTTTTTTTTCTGATCTAGGCTTTCTACCATTTGTGCCATCATCCACCTATGAAAAAAATATGGTACCTCGAAAAATTATTTTAATTGCTTCTTGTAAATAGTTCACATTACTTTGTGCCTTAGGATTTGGCATTTTTTGGGTTTTGCATTGTGTGTGTTTGAGAGCATAGAGTTTGCTTGTTGCTTATTGAAGTTGGGTATGATATTAAAGGAATTATGTGAGAAGAAAGATGCTAATCTGCTTCAGAAAGAGTTCGTTTCTTTTCAATCCATTGGTTCCTTGTTGCAGATAGAGAATGTAAAACTAAAGAATCAGTTGAGGATTGCTTTGACTGAGAAACCCCAAAAGGTTGATATCCTGCAAAGAAACATGGAAAACTTCTTTGGAGACATTGAAGACAATTTTTTGGCAAAGGTCGATCTTCTCAATAATCTAGAAGAGGAAGTAAAATCTCTCTCAACAAAAGAAAATGGTGCCTTAGAAGAGCATATTTGCAAGCGGGAAGAGATTAACGCCTGACTAACTAATGAGGCTGCTTGCTTACAGGATTTTTTTGATGAGATTCATGCAACAACAACTTCTCTTCAAGAAAATGATGACAAGATGTTTGATGAGTATCAAGATTTGTAGGAAGCTCATGGCTCATTGTTGCTGCAGGTGATGGAGAAGGATGAGCAAATTCAAGGATTATTGGTCTGTAGACAAGACCTTGAGGAAAAAGTATCTCAACCGCAAAATGGTGAGATGAAGACTATTGATATAGCCAACTCACATATTAATTAATGTATCCCACCCTTTTGTAAGTATGTTGATGTCTATATTTCATCACATGCTTTTTCGTCTTCTAATGGTTGTGTTTCTCCTAGTTTTGAAAAACACACTACAGTTATTGGGTCTCGCCTACTAAGCAAAATGGGCTATACCAGAGGAGGTCTTGGAAATAATGGCTAGGTATTGTTGTTCCTATTTCCCCCAAGTTCCCAACATCAAGAGTAGGTATTGTATATGATTTTGTTTCTCCCTCTTTATCTTCAGCTGGCCTTTCTAAGTCAAGGAATGTTGTATTTCTTCTTGGTGGAATTCAGAGTGAAGAGCAACCTATTGATGAATGTGTTGCTGAGTTGGATGCCCATAACAAGACAAAACTTGAGAATGATGTTGATGTTTCTATTGGTGAACCAACACCTTAGCTTTCCTCTTATGTTCATACAAAATAGAAATATGTTCCATATAGAAATTATCATACGAATCGGAGAAATGTGCCAAAGAAACAAAATTCTTGGAGGAGGACACATCTTCTTTCCAAAATTTCCAAAGAAGGTGTGAAAGAAAAAACCATGGACCAGTGTCGACTATTCAATGTGGTTGGATTGATGAATGGTCATGGAATCATTTTCATAGATGTTTGAGGACTTCATATCAATGTGTATCTTCTACTCTACAATCGTACATAGTTCCTCTTACATATGATTTCCTTTGAGTGGTCCACTGATTTTTGACTAGTGGTGGCAGTCGATTGAAGATTTGACTAGTTTGATTTGTCAATTGATATTTGATTGATATCTATTGCTTCATTTTTCTATTGGTGATATCCCTCAGTTGTGTTTAATGGGGGGGGATTGGAGAATTGGAGGTTTTTTTACGTCACTTTTACCTATTGTATTCAAGGGTTATTGGTTGTATGTTTTCCATAGTTCCTCTTGTAGCCTTTATTTTATTACTTTTGTTTGTAGCATTGCAATGAGCTCTAAGATCTCTTTATGTTAAGTGGTTGCACACTACATTTTTCAATGAACTTAAAAGTTTAATCCTACCTTGTAAATGGGTATCTAAAAGGGTTTTATTTTCTGGAACCCATAACGAGGATTGTTTTTTGTGATGACATTTTTTTATGGTACCTCTCATTCTGCACTTTTGAGAAGTGGACTTTTGGCCACTCATGCATATAGTTTGTTGGAGTGTCACCAGGATTTCATCTCCATGCAATGCTTTGTTTCATAGTGTCTTGGAGCTTGCCACAATGGAGTGTTTTGTTGGACATCATCATCGTATTCAACTAGCACCTTCATCCTTTTTCCATCAGTTCAGCATTGGGGAGGGTGGTATGCATTGCTTCCTTGGGGTGGTGTGCATTAGCAGTTTGGATCATCCATTCAATATTTTGGCATTTCCTAATTGGATATTTTTTGTGCACATGCCTCTTTGTTTATTCAATGGTTGATGGTGCCTTCTTCTATTCGAAGCCTTGTCTGGTTCTTAACCGATACATATTTCTTTGGAGCATTTTTGTGGTGGTTGTCATTGCTTGCATGTTTTGTGCCTCTATAATCTATCCAGTTCTTCAAAGTTCAACCATGAATTTATTTGGATAACTTCTTCATAGTTTTTATGGGGCTTCAAATCTTGCCATTCATTGAATCATTGTGGATCTTCATCATTTTCAGCTCTATTTCCTTTTTTCAACATGTGTTTTTTTCTCTCTTTCAGGGAGTATTTTTTCCCATCAGAATTTCTTCTTTTCTCCATTTATGAGAGTAGTTTGTACATGAGTACCTCATCAGGCCTAGTTTCTGAGACCCATCTTTGTTTTCTTTTGTTTCCTCCCTATGTTTCACTTATGGGGGGGTGTCGGTGTTGGTATTTCCAACACTTCCAACTTGTGTGAGTTAAGCTCACCTAGAAACTCAACAACCCTAGCTATCCTTAGTTGTTTGTTGGGCCTATTTCTCTTGTATAAATATATTTCATTCTTCTTAATTTAATCAAGTACTTTTGATGCTTCTTCAGGTTTTTCTTTTCTCACTCATTGCATTTTTTAACCAATATTGCTCCCATTAATATGCCATAGGGTTGATCATGTATGGTTGCGATATTATCCATTCCTTTTTTTTGCATGTTGTAACTTAGACATTAGTTCCTACCTTCCATGGGAATCCTAGTTTAGCATCCCAGTTGCATTTCGATTCCCATGTTTCCTATTTATATGGTAGGGATCCCTCTTTAGTCCTACTATGATTTCATGTCCCCTCATTGATGATTAGTAGAATGAGTTCCTAGCCTAACCAATCCTTTGGGTTGAGTAGAAGATTTCATGCATTTGGGGGTTAATTATGAAGTTAATGCATTAATTAGTTAGGAAGTTTAATTTTATTTTTATCCTAAGTTTGAAATGCACTTGGTAGAAGTAATTTTTATTAATTAGATATTTTTATTTGGGAATAAAGTCGCTAATGATCCACAAGTGTGCCTTAGAAGATAAAGTTGACTAAGAGGTAACCTGCAAGATGTTGGAGGAGCCTAAGTCGGCCTGTCGACTAGGTCCTCCACCCGGCTTATTGTAAAACATGTCAACAATTGCGTCGAATAGAACATGTCAGGTTAGGTCAGTCGATTGAACTGACAAGAGATTATATAACTGTATGTCAAACATATTTATAGGTTGGTGAGCTGGCGCATTGAGTTAACTTAGATCTGTTCTTATATGTACTGTTCTGCATCTTGTTGAGTAATAAAAGGCTTGTGTTCTCTCCATCTTCGTGTTTGTTGTATCTGTATCTTGTGTGATTTCTTATATATAATATGTATCACTGGTAACAATGCATCCCCCTCGACTACAAAATTGGTTCTGTTGTTGGTGATGCATACATAAAGCGATAGCGAGCATGATCAATGATGTCAAAACAAGAGATTAAGGAATGGTGGGAGAGAAATATTGCTAACTACCTACAAAATTATGCAAGAAGAAACAAGCTGACGATTGCTCAAGCAAGGGAGAAATTATTTTCTGAGACTCATGAGAAGTTCGTGGAATCTGTGCCACTCGTGCTGAAGAAGCTCCTGGATGAGAAGACAAGTAGATGAAAAGGAGCGTGAATTGGTCACGAAGTTGATTAACGGAGGTCGTACGAATCTATCTGAATGGTGCGAGAAGATTAATTCCGATGAGTTCTGTGAAGAATGCGCGATTGAAGAGAGAGTGTCTGTTGACAACGTGAGAAGAATATTTTTCACCGAACTCATTGCCCAGTTCCTATGTTCCTTGCTGACACTTTTGTTCAAGTTCCTGATCGAAAAAGGCATCGCCCATATTTTTGTTAGGATATTCCTATACTCCATCCTAGTCCTAATAGATTTTCAGTTATTTTCATTTTCAGTCTTTTAGGGTTTGCATGCATTCTAGGGTTTGCATGCATTCTAGGGTTTGCATGCATTCCAGTCATCAGTCCCAACACCTAGCCCTCAGTTAGATAGCCCCCGGAGCTTCTTCTTGATCAGTTTCAGCCCTCCTAAAGCCTAGTGCACCCTCCTTTCACCTACTACATGAGAGAGCCACACTGCTTCACCTACTAGTCCAGTTATGTTCAATTAATAAGAGTTCTCTCCCTGATTTTAGGCTTGACTCACTCTTAACTGACCTTATCACTCCGATGGACCTCTAGTGTGACTAGATATCCTATTCTGACTCCAGTTAGCTCCATGAGCACCCTCCATTGAGCCTCCTTCACTACATTAGTGCTTCCATGTGCTAGTTACACCTACCACATTCAGTTAGACTCAGTTTGACTTCTGGTTGACTATTACTTGTGCATTGATGACTTCATTGATGATGAGTTGGACTCCTAGTTATGCCTTGATGACACTCCACTAATTATGGATCTATCCATGCAGGCTAATTCGAATCACACTTTGTGTATTCGAATCTTGAGCATTGTATATTTACCTTTTTACTATTCAGATTAATGTAACATGTGTAATTATTCTGCCTCTATCTGAGCTCCTTTGGATCTATGTTCTTCTGCTCTATTCTTCTTCTGTTATTCCTAAATTCTTTCATTGTGAGGTTTACATAATCTCTTTGGATCTACTGTGAGCATTTTCACATGGTATTAGAGCCATTTGAGAGTATATTCTACCTCCATTCTTGAGAGTTTTTTGCAGGTATTTCGAAGTTCCAGCAGTATCAGCAGTTCACTTTTGCACTCATTCCAGCAGTCAAGATGAGCAATTTGAATGCTCTTTCCTCTCCTATAATCCTCACTCCCTTCAATTAGTTTGATTGGAAGAGAGAGATGAAGATGCACTTGTGGACTAAAGGGCTATCCAGATTGGTTTTTGAAAAAGATCCCATACCACATACAGTTGTGGAGAGAACCAAGCATCTAAATAAATTGGATGAAGCCTTTGGTTACATATGCATTCATATGTCTAGAGATCTGTTGTTTCATATTGAAGGATTGAAGTCTCCAAATGAGTTATGGACAAAATTGGAGAGTCTTTTTGGCAAACAAGATGGGCTAAGAGGCCACATTCTCGAAAATGAATTGGTTGCCCTTCAACCTAGCAATTTCGAGACTATTCAAGAATTCTTCTCAAAATTTAAGAACTTGGTTTCACAATGCAAGCAGTGTGGCATCACTAAAACTGATGAACAATGTGTGCTCTCCATTATGAGCAAACTAGGATCTCAGTTTTCAGTCTTTGTATCTACCTTCCATTCTGGACGAATGTCAATCCCTAGATGGAAGTTTCCAACCTTTGAAAACTTCACTAAAGCTCTCATTCAAGAAGAGGACAAATTGATTCAATTGGGGGAGATCAAGACCTCCAAAGATCAAGATCTTCTAGTTGGAGGAGCAAGTGGGACAAATGTGAAAGGGAGGAAAAAAGACAAGGATGAGAAGCCATCAAAATCCAAGCTGAATGATAAGTCAAGTCGATCAAAAGAAGCCTCCAGATCCAAGAAGAAGAGACCTGCATGTTCCTACTATAAGAGAGGAAACCATCCTGAGAAAGCTTGCATGCACAAGAAAATAGACCTACTTACCAAGCTTCTTGAACATAACAAAATTGCTATTCCACAAGATGTAAATATGTATGATTCTAGAAGTGGATCTGATGGTCATTGCCATGCATTGATGGCTGGTTTTTCAAAATCTAAAGCTCTCTTCATAGATTCTAGAGCCTCCAATCACATGGTTTCCTCTGAAGAATCATTTTCTTCTTTAGATCTCATTGATGGGCCTACTATTCACATGGGAGACAACTCTCAGATTTCTGCCAAAGGATTGGGTATAGTACGTATGGAGCATGGCAAGTTCAAATATGTTCTATTCGTTCCTTCCTTGACAACAAACTTGTTATCTGTATATCAGATGACTCACACCGGATCACCTAAAGAGGTGAATTTTGGTCCTGAAACAGTTGAGATTACAGAGATATCCACTGGGAAGAATATAGAAAGGGGGTTTGCAAATCATGCCTCCAAGGCATATGAGTTCTCTCATTTTCTACCCTTCTTTCTTCCTACTTCCTCAGAATCTGATGAAGATTCGAGTGACTCTTCTTCTGATGAAGACATAGAACAAGATCTTGATGTTGAGATCAAAGTTCAAGAAGTTTCAGATCCAGAACCAACACATGTTCTCAATCTAGATTCAAGGCCTATATGGGCTCACATAGTCCTTGCAACTACTAAGAACACAGTTGAGGATTCATCTGTTCACAGAACTACCAGACTTTAGCATCATGCCAACCTTGCATTATGCCATCTACCTCTCCATGAGAGATGCAGCATGATGATGGGGTTCTCTCTTCCATCACTTGGGAAGACTCCTCATGTTCCATTCGCTCCAGTTGCAGAAAGAATTCCTGAGAGACTTGCTTCATCCAATACATCCTCTACATAGTGGAAGGCACATCACAAGCCTAGATCCAAATCTAGCATCTGTTTTGGCATCCTACAGGGGATCAACTTGTCAATGTTTTTGCAGAATTTTTCATTGATGAAAGCTTCCTTCTTTTCTGCTTAGTATGATGGTTCTTTGAGTTATTTACTATTCTTTTGAGGGGGGGTATTTTTCCCATGAGTTTTTCCCCATTTCCTCGGTTTATGGACAGTTCTTTATTTTTCTATCTTATTTGATTGTATGGGTGACCTTTGGTCCTAGTTACCAGGGCCCATGATGGATTAAGGGGGGGTGTTAGGATATTCCTATACTCCATCCTAGTCCTACTAGCTTTTCAGTTATTTTCATTTTCAGTCTTTTAGGGTTTGCATGCATTTTGCATGCATCCTAGTCATCAGTCCCAGCACCTAGCCCTCAGTTAGCTATCCCCGGGAGCTTCTTCCTGATCAGTTTTATCCCTCCTAGTACCTAGTGTGCCCTCCTTTCACCTACTGCATGAGAGATGCACACTTCTTCACCTACCAGTCCAGTTATGTTCAATTAACAAGAGTTCTCTCCCTGATTTTAGGATTGACTCACTCTCAACTGACCTTATCACTCCGATGGACCTCTAGTGTGACTAGATAGCCTATTCTGACTCTAGTTAGCTCCATGAGCACCCTCCACTGAGCCTCCTTCACTACATTAGTACTTCCATGTGCCAGTTACACCTACCACATTCAGTTAGACTCAGTTTGACTTCTGGTTGACTATTACTTATGCATTGATGACTTCACTGATGATGAGTTGGACTCCTAGTTATGCCTTGATGACACTCCACTGATTATGCATCTATCCATGCAGGCTAATTCGAATCACACCTAGTGTATTCGAATCTTGAGCATTGTATATTTACCTTTTTACTATTCAGATTAATGTAACATGTGTAATTATTCTACCTCTATCTGATCTCCTTTGGATCTATGTTCTTCTGCTCTATTCTTCTTCTGTTATTCCTAAATTCTTTCATTGTGAGGTTTACATCATCTCTTTGGATCTACTGTGAGCATTTTCACAATTTTTGAGACTCAACCCTTGTTGATTCCGCTGCTTCCAAACTCAAATTGGGAAGAAAAAGAAAGAGAGTGGAATAAATTCATACAAGAGCACGAGTGGGAGCATTTCTTGAGCAAATGAAGTTTAGAACTTCCCCAGTTGCCTAGAGAACTTCGGGTTGACATTGGGGGGTATACAAACATGTTATTATGGAGTAGATGCATGACAAAGATTGACATATGAAAAGGAGACATGACCAGCGGTGAGAGATTTGACAGATTCGACAAAAATAGAACAATGAGTCATAAAAGCACTCTGGAAATCCATAATATTGAGCGGGAGTAGAGAAGAGAAAGTCGAGAAGAATTGAAGGAGTAGGCTAATGCACTCCGGAAGAAACGAGGACCGGGTACCATGACAGATGCAAAAGGAAATCTGTCAGAGTGAAGTCGAGCCTGCAAGCAACGGAGCGTCGATGAAGATCTTTCACCAATGGACGAAGACTTGTGGATAGAGCGAGGTAGTGCTCTCCAAGTTAATATACCTGAGGTAATAATTCCCCCTTCTCCACTGCATCTTACTGAAAGTGTCCGAGTGCAGGATATTGTCGAAGAAGATCTAGGTTTCCATGTTGTCTAGTCGGGAATATGGAGTCGTCGAAGTAATGAAGGTGATGAAGTCGACAGATTGTTGATTCATTGACCAAAAGAATGAAACTGGGTGACTTTTCAGCCTGAGTTTTCCAACAGAAATTTCCATATACTCTACTCAGATCATGCATAAGCGCACCCCCTGCCACTACTAGTATTGAGTGAATCGTTGATTTCATCAGAACCGCTGAAAAGAAGCGAAATCCATATTTGTTGTGAGGAAAATGCACCTATAGTTCAGGGGAGAAACTACCAACTTACGGTGATAAAGATAGACTTACAAGCATTCTGCAAGTACAACAAATAAATGAAGAGATTAGGGTTTAGAAATGTATGCACCTTATTCAGAAGGTTGATCCTAGCTTTTCCTCCCTCACTCTTCAATGCTTATCCAGTATCTCAATTCCCACACCTGCAAAACAACTTGATACCTTTCCCAAATACATTTGACTACATATATAAGACTGATATTCATAATAGAAGAAGACATCAAACTACAAGCAAACTGTAATCAAATCTAAGACACACATGAAATAGGTCATATTTGGAAAGAGAAAAACATCTGATCTTTATTAATGAATGAAAGCAAGTACATAAAGTTATACCTTCTTTCAAGCTTGGAACTTCACGAAACCTAGATTCAAGGTCTCCTACTTCTGTTCTCCAAGGATCCCAACCTCTAGTTAGCTGTGCTAGGGTTTATCAGAAACTAAGCACAACAGAGAGGGATGAGGGTCTCCATTCCCCCAACATAAAAATGCTAAAGACTTGGGCCCTTCACATGGCCCTTCTACCCTCCTTATATAGTCAATGAAGGAGAGGAAAATAAGTTATAATCGAGTAGGAGGTTCCCCAACCAACTTAACTTCCCCAAATTTCGAGATTTTGACTAGTACAGGACTGTGCTCTACTCTATAGTAGACAAACTAGCGCACATGTGGAGGTGGGCGCTACTTTAATGAAGCAAAGTAGGGCATATGCGCTACTATCATGCCTATGTACCAGCTCCCATGTGGAAAAATGGCCAAAAATAGGCTTTTCTGCTCATTTTTAGGAGATGGTTTGGTCTGGAAAAATGTTCCCAAGGGTTGTAATCATCAAATGGGTCAAGAATGAGGTAATTTGAACCATTTTTAGTGTCCCAAATGACCCCTCAATCCACAAGTGTCCTGTTGTGTGACTGAACTTGATCTTAAGAAGTGTCGTCATGCGACCAAGGAATGCAAGTGTCGTCACGGACGGAGAGGTGTCATTTTAAGCTATAACAACCATGCCTCTTCCCCTTGGATAGTCTTACCTTCTCCATCAAATGTGGGAGGCCTTGCCTTTCTGAATTCTCCCTGTGGGATTCTTTTGAATTTCCTTCTTCTACTAGAATTATGCCTTGGACTTATTCTAGAATCTATGGAGTCATGTGACCTTCTAGAAGAAGATCTTGAGGAGGGTGATCTATGCCTTTTGCTCACAAAACTATTTCTTGGGCTTGGAGTCCTCTTCGTAGAATGACCTCTAGAGCGACTCTCTACATCTCTTCCTTCTCTACCTACATTGCTTGGCTTGGACCCAAGGTTTATCCTCTGCTGCATATTAGTGAGGCTCTGCAAAATAGTAGCATTGAGGTATTTTTGTTCCTTCCGATCCTTCATCAACCTTTCATTAAAGCTTATCATGCTTTCAACCAAATTATGAGGAGTTATTTACTCCCTTCTCCCATTGGATTCAATCTCAACATTTTCTCCTTGTATGTTCTCTCCTAGAACATCATCATCATGCTCATAAGGGTCCTGAGCATCATTCATAGTTTCCATTTTCCTTTGAAACTCTTTCCTCTTCCTGCTGCCCTTTGCTACAACCATTCCAATTCTATCGGTTGCAACCACTGTGCATTATAAATATATTTATTAGACATTTTAGGAATGCATATAAAAACATAAAACATCAATATTTAATAGAATCACACTCATGGAATTTCACAGAGCTATTAGGCCTTCTTTCTTTTTATCACTGCAATAGCTCTCATTTCACTATGTTCACATGCATTGCTGCTCACATTGTCTCCTTACAACTTGGATATTCTGTTAGGATATTCCTATACTCCATCCTAGTCCCACCAATATTTTGATCATTTACATTTTCAGTCATGCATGCACTTTTAGGGTTTGCATGCATTTTGCATGCATCCCAGTCATCAGTCCAGCACCTAGCCCTTAGTTAGCCATCCCCCAGGAGCTTCTCAGTATTCAGTTTTATCCCCTTAGTTTCTTAATGCGCCCTTCTTCCTTGATTTTAGGAAGCAACTCGCCCTTCTTCACCTACCAGTCCAGTTGTCTTCAGTTTACACTCAGTTATAGTCAGTTACACTCAGTTACACTTAGTTACACTCAGTTACACCTACCAAACTCAGTTTGACTGATGGTTGACAGTTACTTGAGCATTGATGACTCCACTGATGATGATGAAGACTTCCAGTTGTGCTCCGATGACACTCCAGTGATCTTTTGATCACTCCATGAAGGCTAATTCGAATTGCCACCTTAGGCATTCGAATTCCTCATGCATTGTATT
The DNA here is from genome assembly GCA_027924585.1 of Larix kaempferi. Lineage (NCBI taxonomy): Eukaryota > Viridiplantae > Streptophyta > Pinopsida > Pinales > Pinaceae > Larix > Larix kaempferi. Next base: position 2,880,618 of record BSBM01000778.1, read on the forward strand.
ATTTATTTGTCCATTTGTGATTAATGAATTAGTGTGTGCGAAGTATTATTGCTTCTATCCGAGTTCTACTGCACCATATTATTTTGTTGCTCATTATACTGTATTGACCACTCTTCTTCTATTTTCTTGCTTAATCATAATCATTCTCTTGTGAGGTATACATAATCTCTTAGATCTGCTGTGAGGATTTTCACATGGTATCTGAGCATGTTGAGAGTATTGTTTATCTCCATTCTTGAGATTTTTTTGTAGGTTATTATCCAGATTTCGAGTGCAGCTGCATTTTTGCAGCAGTAGCAGTTCCATATATTCTCTATTGTTTTTGCAGGTCTTCTTCAAATTCAATGAATTCAGAAGAAATCCCTCCTCTTTCTCCACTCAACTATGATGGATGGAAACCGAAAATGATAGCATACTTGAAGAGCCATGATCTCTTTGACTGTTGTTTTGAAAGAGAGTTCGAATCTTCTGAAGAGAAGATTGGTTGGTTAAATAAAGGTGACAGAGCCTTTGGATCAATGATTGATGCTATGCATGAATGGATGTTATATAACCTCCCTGATTTTTCATCACCAAAAGAGCTATGGGCTCACCTGGATGTAATATTTGGCAGACAGAATGAAGGGATTGGTCCAAACCCATTCGAAAGCAAGCAAAGTGATGCATTCGCTCCCCTTGATGATCTCTCAGATCATGAACCAGTATCATCTCATATTGAAGTTGTTGACAAAGAACTTGCAGATTCTCCACTCATGCTCCAACTTTCTTCTCTTTCTGTGCCAGCTCACACTCTAGATATTGCAGAAGGTCCTAAATCCTCTCTTGCACTAGAGTCTGTCGGTTTGCATCATGATCAGATGATTATTTCAGAGGTAAAATCAGCTATTGGAGGTAATGCATTCGCTCCTCTCTAGCAATCATCTCTTATTTACTACTATATGATCATTAATTCATGCTTTCAGAAGGTTATTGAAGAATATGGCCTTTGCCACCCGCTTGGGATAATTTCTCATGCATCTAATGGTTTTGATCTCACCTCTTATGGTTCAAAGGATATTTCAAGAAACCATTTCCATTCGCTTGGGATAATTTCTCATGCATTTACTGGTTTTGATCTCACCTCTTATGGTTCAAAGAATATCTCAAGAAACCATGATTCAAGTCTTGGATCTAATTTGGATTCTAAGCAATTACTACTTGGGATAATTTCTTATGCATATGATAGTTTTGATCTCACCCCTATTGGTTCAAAGGAGATCTCAAGAAACTATTCTTCAAGCCTTAAATTTGATTTGGATTTCAAGCAAACATTATTATTTGATGGTTCTTTTTGGCATGATCTCACCCATGATGGTTCGAAGGAGAAGACAAAAGACTATCTGCATATTCATGATTTTGATCCTACCTCGGCTGATTCGAATCACAGGTTCAAGGATCATCCTCATACTTTTGGATTTGTTCTCATCACATTCAATCTGAAGAGCAAGTACAAGCACATATTTTTTGAGCATGATCCACTTCTTCCCAAGAAGAAGATACCTCCAGACATATGACCAAGCATCACACCTGCTTGAGTTTGGAGCATTTATTTTTTTGTGTGCCTTACAGTCTGTTTTTTGAGGAGGGGGTATGTTTCCCATGAAATTTTCCCACTTCCTTGGTTTATTGACTGTTATTATTCATTGTATTGGGTGACCTTTGGTCTTAGTTACCAGGGCCCAGGATGGATTAAGGGGGGGTGTTACAATATTCCTATACTCCATCCTAGTCCCACTAGTATTTTGATCATTTACATTTTCAATCATGCATGCACTTTTAGGGTTTGCATGCATCCCAGTCATCAGTCCAACACCTAGCCCTCAGTTAGCCAGCCCCCGGGAGCTTCTCACTATTTAGTTTTAGCCCTTCAGTTGCTTAATGCACCCTTCTTCCTTGATTTTAGAAAGTAACTTACCCTTCTTCACCTACCAGTCCAGTTGTCTTCAGTTTACAGTCAGTTACACTCAGTTACACCTACCAGACTCAGTTTGACTGATGGTTGACAGTTACTTGAGCATTGATGACTCCACTAATGATGATGAAGACTTCCAGTTGTGGTCCGATGACACCAGTTGTGCTCCGATGACACTCCAGTGATCTTTTTATCACTCCATGAAGGCTAATTCGAATTGCCACCTTAGGCATTCGAATTCCTCATGCATTGTATTATTTATTTTTCCATTTGTGATTAATGAATTAGTGTGTGTGAAGTATTATTGCTTCTATCCAAGTTCTGCTGTACCATATTATTCTGTTGCTCATTATACTATATTGACCACTCTTCTTCTATTTTCTTGCTTAATCATAATCATTCTCTTGTGAGGTATACATCATCTCTTAGATCTGCTGTGAGGATTTTCACATATTCTTCACCTATAAGCTCATACTTCGGCCTAAGTAGCCCTAGGGATACAACCTTGGGCTCTGATACCACTCTGTAGTGTCCCCGGTCACCTTGGTTCCCTTTAGAGGTGATGGGGGAGCTCCTTAGAAACAACCTGCTAAAACTTTGTTTTTATTAAACAACTCTTCCCTATTGCACAACCACAATAAAAGTCAGTCCACAATATGCAAGCCAGAATGTGGTTTTGAAAAGTAAGAACAACAAATATAGAGCTTCAAATAAATAACCCCTCCAACTTCTACAATGCAGCAGACGGAAATTAGAACAACAAATTCACGGCATCCATAGAATTCCCCTTTTGACTTCCACAATATGCAATCTACAATGCGTGTTTGGAAAGTCAAAACCACAACATGAAACTACGATGAAATCACCCTTCCAACTTCCACAATCCACAATGCGGGAGTTGGGAAAGTTGGAACCATAGCATGCAACTCCGATGAAATCACCCTTCCGACTTCCACAATCTGCAATCCGCAATGCAGGTTCAAAAAGTCAGAACCACTGCATGAAACTCCGATGAAATCACCCTTCCAACATCCGCAATCTGCAATGCGGGTTCGGAAAGTCGGAAGTCAGTCATGTGTTCCTGTTACTGCCAACTTTTGAGGCTAATAAATTTCTCATCCTAAGTCCAATTTTGGAAAACTTGGTACCGTTGGAAATCTCTCGACGAGCTCCGTGCAACTGTGTGATCCTCTGCCACACCTCAGGAATCTGATTGTGCCATTTTTCCAACCAAGTGTTTCTCAAAAACTCATCAATGCCTCCTTATCATTCTATAAAGAGTTTTGATTCACTTAGCCATGGCCCCTCCCTTCATCTGACCTTCAGAGAGAACATCAACACAGTAGGGTGTGTCTATTTCTCCCCCAAAGCCCTAATTGAACATTCTGAGCATTTTGGGAATTTACAACACTTAGCCCAATTCATCAATGAAGAGATCCATACAATTAAAACACATGTGTGCATATGCATACTCAAATAATCACATTGGAACCAAATGTGATTAATGCATCTACAACATGCAAGATTTACATCATATTTTAACATAAGCAAAATGATGAAACAATCATATATGAACTAGCCTCATGTTAAGGCTTATACACAAGCTTCCTACTGGTTAACTCTATGTGATCATTTTATTCAAATTGACTTGAAATAACAGATAATCATGACATTCAATTAACATGAATCATCAAACATCCAGAACACAGAATGGACATAATTCAAACCACAGATAACACTTATCTTTAAGATGAATTTGTCCAAGCAACTGGCTAGGTGAGAGTGTTAGGAACCCATGTCTTTACTTTGTTAGTATGTTGTTATTGGACGCATATGCTTTGTAAGTCATCCCGTAGTATTTGTTAATCAATAGTTGTGTTATTGTTGTTGGCGCATATGCTTTGTAAGTCGCCCGTAGTATTGTTGATCCATAGTTTGTAACGGCCCATGGTTTCGACCCATAGTATTGGCGCCTAGAATTAGTATATAAGTGGGTGTTGAGACCTATGAAGGCACCGTGAAGTTATTTGTATTGAGCTTGCTCAAAGGAGGTTGCCCCCTCGAAGTGGCCTGTGATCAATACAAAAGTGATTCTGAGTTCTGTCATTTCTGTTATTTCGCGCATTCTTGTTAATTAATTGTTGCAGGTGCCTCACATCTGGTATCAGAGCACTTTCTTGGGCTCGCTGGGTGAAATTTCTGCCAAAATTTTTTTTCACATCTGTTGCAGGTTCGGATTTGGGAATAATCCCTATCCGCTTAATTGTGGGAAGTACTTGGGCATAAGCCCTAAAACTCATTGTGAAGAGTACCACAGGAACCCCGAAGTAGCTGGCCCATTGAGAGGACCTGCCGGCGAAAAGGGCAACGACCCCTACCTGATTGACTAGTTCCCACCCGTGAGGTAAACCAAGAGCTGTCGTTTGTGGCAAAGCGGTTATCAGTTTTACCTGAGCCGTGGAGTGAGGGGTACTGCCCCAATACGCAAGCCGTCAGACAGCATTGGTGGCCGAGTGAAAACCCTGAACTGTTAGGAAGCCGCACATACCTAGGGTCCATATCTACTTTCAGCTGAACTATTGTCGATTACTGCTGCGCCGTTTCAGATTCATTTTGCAAACCGTTCCAGATCCAGCCGTTCGGCGTTGTTCCAGAATCCTTCGAACCGGAGATCTCATTCTGCAAGCAGAGCCGTAGCCGCTCCAGTCTGTAAAAAAAAAAAAAAAAAAAAAAAAAAAAAACCGAGATGTAGCGCTCCAGTCTGGAAAAAAAATTCCGTTTTTTCTCCATATCTCCCTTGTTTTACCTCTGTTTTCCTTGAAAATTTCAGGGAACCCCTGTCATTCCATTCTGCATATTTCATCCCTGAGGACCCTATCCTCAATTCCCTTTCCTATAGCCCGAAATCCCACATTTGTCTATTTTTAGGGTTTGCCATAACTTCCTCAGATTTCACCCAATCACCTTCAATTTTTACCACAGAGTTCCTTTCGGAATTCTGCTTCTTTGTTCCCCTCTGCCAAATTTTCCCATCCTTTCACCCCACTGCTGAAATCCTCATTTTTGCTTCCCTGTCTATCCAACAGTGTCCAAAAAACGAGTCAAACCCCAATTACCCTTCTGATTTTTTCCCAAATCCAAATTTTCCTTTACTGAAGTAGTTCCTGTTTTTGTTTTCCTACCCAAAAAAAAAAAAAAAAAAAAAAAAAAAAAAAAAAAATCCCTGGTTATGGTTGTCACCCGTGCAGGAGCAAAAACCATGGAGGAAGCCCTTGCAGCCATCCAAGCCAAACTCCAGGATCTGGATGAAAAATTTCTTGGTCTCCATCTTGAACATTCAGCTATGAACAACAAACGGCAGTCCGAGTCTTCAGTAGACAATGGGTTCTCTTCTTCCAGCAATTTCCGTGGTCCGAAGCTTGATTTTCCTCGCTTCAGTGGTACCGATCCAACTGGATGGATATATCGTGCAGAACAGTATTTCAGTCTGCATAATACTTTTGATGTCAACAAAGTTCAATTGGCATCCTTTCATTTGGAATAGGAAGCTCTTCAATGGTACCGTTGGTACATCAAGGCTCATCCAGAGCCCAACTGGCCAGACTTTTGTCAGCTCCTTTTGCAACGATTTGGTCCTAGTGCTTTTGATGACTTCACAGGATCCCTCACTAAACTTCGCCAACCTGGCACTGTGAGAGAGTATCAAACCGAATTTGAGAATCTAGCCAACCACACCGAAGGATTGACTGATGAATTTTACCGGAGTTGTTTTATCAGTGGTCTAAAGGATGTCATTCGCTCTGAGGTCAAAATGTTCTGTCCCAACACAATGATGGAAGCACTCGGGTTGGCTAAGTTGGCAGAAGACAAGATTGCAGCCCAGCAACGCTCCAAGCCCACTTTTGTTCCCTTCAGAAATATGGGTTCTCAGCGACCACCTATACCGCAGGCTCCTCGACCGACTCCTATCAAGCGTTTATCTGAAGCAGAGATGCAAGCACGCAGAGAAAAGGGGCTTTGCTATAATTGTGATGAGAAATTCACTCGGGGACATCGATGTGTTCAGCAAAAGCTCTATCTCCTGGATGTGGAGTCTCCGCCTGCCTCTGAAATGGGTGACGAAGATCCAGAAACACTGGATGCTCCGGTCGACATTCAGGAACCGCCTATTGACCCTCCGTCTCAAGATGACCAGCCAGAGATATCTCTCCATGCTTTAGTTGGAATCACCACCCCCCAAACAATGCGGGTCAGGGGTTACTTCAAGAAGCTTCCTCTTACAATCCTCATTGATTCTGGTAGCACTCATAATTTCATCGACCCTCGGATCGCCAAACAAGCTGATTGTTTTATCCATCCGTGCTCCAACTTTGAAGTCATGATTGCCAATGGGGGCACCTTACCTTGCAAAGGGAAGTGTCGAAATGTGCGTATCTCCATGGGAGATTATATCCTGCGCTCTGACATGTTTACCTTGCCCTTAGGCGGATGTGATGTGGTTTTGGGCGCTCAATGGCTACGCACACTCGGCCCTATCTTATGGGATTTTGCCGAACTTTGGATGCAGTTTTCCCTCAATGGACACAAACACACATTGATAGGATTACAACCAGGTTCTCTCAGCATCATCAGTTCACATCACATGGAGAAACTCCTCAAGAAGAGTTCACATGGTGTCATCGCTCAGATCAGTTCCATCCAGATGCAACCATCCGCGGTCTCCACTACTCCCTTGGATCTACAACAAATTATGAATCGATATACAGGTGTCTTTGCTGAACCAGTGGGATTACCACCTTCTAGGCCAGAAGACCATCGTATTCAGCTCCTTCCTGGCAGCGTTCCTCTCAACATCAGGCCCTATCGCTACCCATTTCACCAAAAAACAGAGATTGAAATGCTCGTGCGGGACTTATTGAAGCAAGGTATTATTCGCCCAAGCACTAGTTCCTTTTCTTCTCCAGTTATTCTTGTCCGCAAAAAAGATGGGTCATGGCGCCTCTGCATTGACTTCCGAGCACTTAATCACCTCACCATCAAGGATAAGTTTCCAATTCCGGTTGTTGATGAGCTTCTTGATGAGCTTCATGGGGCTCACTTTTTCTCCAAGTTGGATCTTCGTTCTGGGTATCATCAAATTCGGGTTCATGAGGAGGATATTCCTAAAACAACTTTCCGCACACATGATGGCCATTATGAGTTTTTGGTCATGCCCTTTGGCCTCACTAATGCTCCTTCCACATTCCAGGCCTTAATGAATAAAATATTTCGACCCTACTTGCGGAAATTCATTCTGGTATTCTTTGATGATATCCTCATCTACAGTAAAACATGGGATGAACATCTCCAGCATCTGGATCTTGTCATGCAACTTTTCTCTGACCATCATCTCCATGCCAAGCAGTATAAATGTGTTTTTGGACAAAAGGAAGTTGAGTATCTCGGGCACATTATCTCAGCACAAGGGGTTCGCGTGGATCCTGCCAAAATCGATGCCATGAACAATTGGCCACATCCTCAGACACTCAAGAGCCTTCGTGGGTTTTTGGGGTTGACTGGCTACTACCGCAAGTTTGTCAAGGATTATGGGAAGATTGCAGCTCCATTGACTGCCCTATTGAAAACAGATGCTTTTACATGGACACCTGCTGCTCAGTGTGCATTTGACAAACTAAAACAAGCTATGTGTACTACACCTGTGCTAGCTATGCCCGATTTTTCCAAGCCCTTCACGATTGAGAGTGATGCTTGCGGCAATGGACTTGGTGCTGTTCTCCTTCAAGATGAACACCCCATTGCATTCACCAGCAAAGCCCTTTCCGGTAATAATTTAGCTGCCTCTACCTATGAGAAGGAAATGATGGCTATTTTGCATGCAGTACAGAAGTGGCGGCCATACCTATTAGGGAATCATTTCTGCATCAAGACGGATCACCAGAGTTTGAAATATTTCTTGGACCAGCGTGTCTCCTCCCCGGCACAACAGAAATGGGTTAGCAAACTCATGGGTTATGACTATGAGATCACTTACAAGAAGGGTAAAGACAATATTGTGGCAGATGCTCTTTCTCGTACATTTGATGCCCAAGGTTCTCTTTCAGCTATTTCTATGCCTGTTCCAAATTGGTTGCAATCTGTTCAACAGGGTTATGTCAATGACTCTTCCTTATCTCAGATCATCCAGCGCTTGACCAACAATCCTTCTGCGGTCCCACATTACTCTTGGGATGGTGCTTCTCTGCGATACAAGGGTCGTCTGGTGCTTCCCCAGAGCACAGATCTTCAACAGGCTGTCTTCTATGAACTCCATGCTTCTCCATCAGCCGGGCACTCTGGGTTCCTCAAAACATATGAACGAGCACGGCGTAACTTCTTTTGGCAAGGCATGAAAAGGACAATTCAACAGATGGTGGCCGAATGTGATACCTGCCAGCGCAATAAGGGTGAAACAACACTCCTTCCAGGATTGCTTGAACCCTTGCCCATACCTACACGGATTTGGACAGATATTTCTATGGATTTCATCGAAGGGCTCCCTAAATCTGGCGGAAAGACAGTGATTCTCGTTGTGGTTGATCGTCTCTCCAAATATAGTCATTTTTGTGCTCTCAGCCATCCCTATACAGCCTCCTCCGTCGCTCAAATTTTTATGGACCAGATCTTTCGTCTTCATGGCATCCCTTCTTCCATTGTCTCGGATCGTGATGCGACTTTCACTAGTCATTTTTGGACAGAACTATTTCGTCACACTGGCACCAAACTGAAGATGAGTTCAGGGTATCACCCACAAACAGATGGTCAGACTGAAATTGTTAATAAATGCTTGGAAACTTATCTTCGTTGCTTCACCTCGGAACAACAACATCAGTGGGCAAAGTGGCTTCCTCTCGCTGAATGGTGGTACAATACCTCTTACCACACTGCCTCCAAAATGACCCCATATGAAGCAGTCTATGGTCAGGCACCTCCAGCTCTTCTTCCATACACCCCCACCAGTTCACCAGTTCAGGAAGTTGACAGGGTCCTTCGCAACCGAGATCAGATTCTTCGCATTTTGCGGGACAATCTTCACATGGCAAGGAATCGCATGAAGCAACAAGCTGATCAGCACCGTTCAGAGCGCACCTTTCAAGTCGGCGATATGGTTTTTCTTCGTCTCCAGCCGTACAAGCAATCCTCTTTGAAACTCAAAGGACGTCATAAGCTCGCTCCAAAGTTCTATGGGCCATATCGGATTCTTCAGAAGATTGGGTCCGTCGCTTATAAATTGGAACTTCCTCCTTCTTCCCGCATTCATCCAGTCTTTCATGTCTCTTGTCTGAAGAAAGTTCTTGGCACCAACATCAGCGGCCAAACGATTTTACCCGAACTGGATAATGAAGGATCCATCCTTTTGGAGCCAGAGGCCATCCTCAATCGGCGCACGCGTCAGCTTCGCTCTCGCTCTATCACAGAGGTCTTAATTCAGTGGCACGGCATGCAACCAGAGGACGCTACATGGGAACCACTCCTTCAGATTCAACAACAATTTCCACATCTAAAGCTTTGAGGACAAAGCTTTTTTTCAAGGGGGAGGGGATGTTACGAACCCATGTCTTTACTTTGTTAGTATGTTGTTATTGGACGCATATGCTTTGTAAGTCGTCCCGTAGTATTTGTTAATCAATAGTTGTGTTATTGTTGTTGGCGCATATGCTTTGTAAGTCACCCGTAGTATTGTTGATCCATAGTTTGTAACGGCCCATGGTTTCGACCCATAGTATTGGCGCCTAGAATTAGTATATAAGTGGGTGTTGAGACCTATGAAGGCACCGTGAAGTTATTTGTATTGAGCTTGCTCAAAGGAGGTTGCCCCCTCGAAGTGGCCTGTGATCAATACAAAAGTGATTCTGAGTTCTGTCATTTCTGTTATTTCGCGCATTCTTGTTAATTAATTGTTGCAGGTGCCTCACAGAGAGCAACATTCCACCCAACCATAGGTCTTTGTCGAGCTTATATTGTTTTAGCTTAGAGACCACCCCCGAGTTGGGTTTGTTGAGATATTGTAACTTCAAAGAATATTATATTTGTACTTTATTATTCCAGAGATGTTTCATTCCTCTATGAAGATCTTATTGTATATCCGGAGATGTTTATTCCTCCGTCCGAATGTGGTAACTCGGGTTATTAGACTTTCCTAGTGGGGGTCGGCCTTGTATGTGTTATGTGGGTCAAAGGGTTATTAGACCACCCTAGAGGGGTCGGCCCAGTCAGTTGTAGTGGGGTATTTAACCCATTGGTTAAATACGAGCCTATGTGTTCTTGTGTAAAAAGACAAGTCGGAGTAGTGTATAAATAGAGGAAGTGTATTCCTCATTTGACACACTCACTCACTTAAGAGTAGTGCACTTGTGGAGGAGAGGTCTGCTATGGTGGAGGAGGAGTTCATGTCTTTGGTTTTCATATTTGTATATTGCTGGTCATCTATATTGAGGAAGATTTACTGGGTTTTCTACCCCATGAGGGTTTCCCAGGATAAATCTGTGTCTCTTGTGTTTATGCTATGCTTGTTGTTTCTTCAGTGATCCTGTATATGCTATTATTGTGAAATGGAATGTAATGCTGCTATTTTCTATCTTATCATATTGAATTTTAACATGGTATCAGAGCTAAACTGAAGGAAGGCAAGGTATGGCACTTACGACACTTGCTTTACTTACGACAATTTGAAGGTTAGGGTTTTATATAGCAAAAACCAGTCATCGTGGAAATTTCACTATAAATCCATTTTGGCAAAGGTTTAGGATCTGAAACCTTTACATGTCGTATATAACATCTCTAGGTATCTTGTGTCCAAAGGGAACCCTCATATTCGTTGTACTTTGTAAGTTATGATCAGTACAAGTTAGGGTTTCTGCCTCTTCCAGATCTCAGTCAAAATCAGGTGACCTAGGAAAAAAGGTCATAACTTGGGCTAGGAAGCTCCAAATGAAATTTCGTAAAACGTAACAATTAGTACACAGACTGTACTATCTCAAAAAACGTTTTTCAGAGGCCGAAGCTGAACCAGTGACACGTGGAACACCGTACAAGTTCGCTCTCCTGTTTTATCCCATAAACAGGTCATGTTGCGACACTTGGCATAACTCTCTCTCAGAGAGTCCAATTGAGGTCAGACCTATCAGGATGGAAATATAACAGGGCGAGATATCTCAGAAAAATTTTTTAGAGGCCGAAGTTCAAACAGTGACACGTGTCATGCCGTACAAGTTCGCTCTCCTGTATTATCCCAAAACAGGTCACGTTGCGACATTTGGCATAACTCTCTCTCAGAAAATCCAATTGAGGTCAGACCTATCAGGATGGAAAGATGACAGGTCAGGCTACTGCAGAAAAATTGTTCAAACCCTGTGGAGCAAAAATTTTGGAGTTATAGCAGAAACAATCAGGTACATATTTTTGTCAAAACAGAATTATTTTTGGAGCACCTTTATTCATGGCTTCCGGAATTTAGGGTTTCGGAGAAAGTTGGAATTTTTTAAGTCTGTAACCACGACTGGAAGCTCCTCAGAAAAACAAGAGTTCAGAGCCTTGGATCAAACCTTTTGATTGAGCAAAAGGGTGGGCTTCACCAAACCCTAGTTCGGGATCTTGTCCAGAAGATCCAGAAGTTTCAAAGGCAATTTTGAGGGGTCAAATTTTGGAGATTTCAAAATTGAAGTATGCTAGTTTGATCAGCTCAGCAAGACACATCCTTCCATTCATTCGGAAGTGTGAAAGTCAAAGATTGAATTTTTAGGGTTTCTCTAGCAAACCCTAATCAAGCTCCAGATCAAGTTTCAGGGGGAGTTGAGGCTAAGACCTTACATAAGAAGACTATAAGAAGTCTCGACAGGTATGACTTAAGGAGGTTCAGGTATGTCTTGAAATCTGATTCTTGATTAAGTTCATGATGTGTTTGTCTTCATATTATTTATTAGTACAATCTTGATTAATGTTAGAATTGTCTTATCACCCTAGTAACAGTATGAATGCATGTGAATGATCGAAGACATTCATTGATTAGGGCTATATGATTGTACTAATGCATTATGGTGTTGTGTGAGGTTGATGTTGTCTGCTAAAAAGATATAGGTACATCACAAAAGACAAATCAAGTTCCATGACCATGACAACATGAAGACAAAGACTCATCCATAATCTTTGTTCTACTTACGAAGTATGTATGACTTTGTTATATTATGCTTAACCTATGAGACATGCAGGTTCTAGCTCAGGATCTCTAAATCATTGAAGAGATTGTTTAGGTATGTTGTACATAACTAAGCAGGTATATTAATCCAGGTATGTTTACCTATGTCAAGTTAGAATATTACCTTGTGTTAGGATCCCTTATATAAGTATACTTGGTATGATTGGTTATGCTTATTCATAAAGATTTTATGCATACTATGTCTCTTATCTTGATGATTTAATTAACCTGAAGAGTACTATGATCAAACAAGAATATGCATAAGTAAAAGAAGACTTCCTTGAAACTCTGAATACTAATGATCATGACTATATAGATATTGAAGATTATTTAGAATTAGAATGTTTTGATAATATTGAGAATATACTAATGAATGTATGTTTGTGTATGAGATCATGAGGATGACACTAGTGCACACTTGAGCATGCACAGTGGCACAGAATGAATAGAAGTTCAAAAGAAATATAGAAGATCAAGCGGGAGGAAACCACACAAACACAAAAGATAAGTATTTAAGTTGGTATTTGAAATAATAAATGATATTGTCTGTAATAGGCTGTATGCATATTTGTATTCCTATAATATATCATAATGAGTGTAAACATTCATAGAGCATTGAACAGTATACTACTAATATGCATATGATTGGTAAGTTGGACAAACAGTCCATTGTTGCTTGTCTAGAATGAAACCTCTTTGCTGACATGCTGAGAGCTGTGCATACTCTCGATAGTATGTTCTGGTAGAGATGGAAGGCATCTAGATAGCCACTGTATGCATACAGGATATGGAAAAGTGTTGTGCCAAAGTATTGGTCAAGATAGTTGCATAACTATGTAAATGATATCTGTATGCATAATAAGTTATCATGTCAACATGATTTCATGATTATGAAGTATTACTAATCATGTACTTAATTTTGATTTGTAGGAAAGATCATGAAGAATGATGAACACCGAACAAATGATGGATGTTCAACAAGAATATTTACAAATCAAACAAAATATAGAAGGCTTGTGGCTAGAAGATTCTCTTAGAAAGAAGAAGAGAATCATGACGAGATGTTTGCTCCAAGTGACTAGATAAGACCATTCTCTTAATGGTGTAATTAAAGAAGAAGTGTGAATCAGGTTCTGTATGGGTACCCAGGATTGGTAGTCAATTGATGAGCTTAATGATCATCATGGGTGATATGGATCTCAACTTTTGCTACAAGGTTGAATATGGTTTCTATACACAGATGACATGGATGCAAGAAGGAAATCACCACAGAGTTCGAATGATGTTGAGGTTCATATCAGTAGAACCATCTAACGAGAGATGGCACAGATAGATGACTGCATAAATGAAAATGAAAGATCTCAGATTAATGTATTACTTCCTAGGTCTGGAAGTATGGAAAGGCTCAGAAGGAATCTTTCTCAATCAGGGAAAGTATGTCGAGAAATATTAAAAGGACTTTATATGTTGGAATGTCCAGAGTTAGTGTATATAACTCTGTACAGACAAATTATTGGGTCACTAATGTATCCAATAAATACTAGGTCAGATATATTGTTTGCTGTGAATACCTTGAGTCAATATCTAGTGGAAACTAGATGTGTTCACCTATTAGTTGCAAAGCATGTGATCAGGTACCTAAAGGATATGATAGACATTGATCTATGTTATTTTGGAGATCATGAATTCAGATGGCTACACAGATGTTGATTGAGAAGGAAGTGTATCAGACAGGAAGAGCACATCGAGAGGATGTTATTGTCTGGGATCAGCCATGATCTCATGAGCACAAGCAGAATATATGGCTGCTTGCTCTGCTAAGTTATGAAGCAGAATGGCTTCAGGATTGTTTGACTTAGAGATAGACCCAACTGTGATCCTATGTGACAAACAGAGTTGTACTAAAATGGCAAAGAATCCAGTGTTCCATGATAAGTCAAAAGCACATAGAGATCTGGCATTTCTATATACGAGATATGGTGCAGATAGGAATTAAAGTTTGAATTTGTAACAAGTTACCAATGTACTAACCAAACCTCTACCGATCCGATGTACTAACCAAACCTCTACCTCAAGTAAATTTTTTTGAGACAAACTTAATATAGTCCAGAAGGACCCTCCTCGAAAGGGGGAGTGATGTGATCACTTATGATGAGATTGCCTGCATCGACAGTGAGGTCGATGATGTGAATACCTATATTGGTGATGCTGACAGAGAGGTTGGTGGATGGTCCTTAGACAGGGTCTAAGGTGACAAGGGGATTGCATCATCCTTGAACACATGTTCTAAAAGGATCCATAGACGTATGTCTTCAAAAATGAAGTCCTTGGTGAACTTGAGGGGATTGGATCATCCCTGGACTTTAGTCCGAAAGAAGAGCCGTAGACGTATGTCTTCGAGAATGAAGTTCTTGGTGAACATGTGAGGGGATTGGATCATCCCTGGACTTCAGTCCGAAAGAAGAGCCATAAACGTATGTCTTCGAGAATGAAGTTCTTGGTGAACATGAGAGGGGATTGGATCATCCCTGGACTTCAGTCCAAAAGAAGAGCCGTAGACATATGTCTTCGAGAATGAAGTTCTTGGTGAACATGTGAGGGGATTGGATCATCCCTGGACTTCAGTCCGAAAGAAGAGCCGTAGATGTATGTCTTCGAGAATGAAGTTCTTGGTGAACATGAGAGGGGATTGGATCATCCCTGGACTTCAGTTCGAAAGAAGAGCCGTAGACATATGTCTTCGAGAATGAAGTTCTTGGTGAACATGTGAGGGGATTGGATCATCCCTGGACTTCAGTCCGAAAGAAGAGCCGTAGACGTATGTCTTCGAGAATGAAGTCCTTGGTGGACGGTTGAGGATTAAGTCATCCTTGGACATAGTCCTAAATGTACGGTTGAGGATTGAGTCATCCTTGGACGTAGTCCTAAATATACAGTTGAGGATTAAGTCATCCTTGGACGTAGTCCTAAATGTACGGTTGAGGATTAAGTCATCCTTGGACGTAGTCCTAAATGTACGGTGGAGGATTAAGTCATCCTTGGATGTAGTCCTAAATGTACGGTGGAGGATTAAGTCATCCTTGGACGTAGTCCTAAATGTACGGTGGAGGATTAAGTCATCCTTGGATGTGGTCCTAAATGTACGGTGGAGGATTAAGTCATCCTTGGATGTGGTCCTAAATGTACGGTGGAGGATTAAGTCATCTTTGGACGTGGTCCTAAATGTACGGTGGAGGATTAAGTCATCCTTGGACATGGTCCTAAAGGTATGGTGGAGGATTAAGTCATCCTTGGACGTGGTCCTAAATGTACGGTGGAGGATTAAGTCATCCTTGGACGTGGTCCTAAATGTACGCTGGAGGATTAAGTCATCCTTGGACGTGGTCCTAAATGTACGGTGGAGGATTAAGTCATCCTTGGACATGGTCCTAAATGTACGGTAAGGATTGGATCATCCTTGGACTTTGGTCCTGTGAACTGAGCCGTAGACATGAGGTCTCCGAGAATTGATAGGACTGGATCGTCCCTGGACTTCGGTTCAAAAGGTACATGACAGGACTGGATTGTCCCTGGACTTCGGTTCAAAAGGTACATGACAGGACTGGATCGTCCTTGGACTTCGGTTCAAAAGGTACATGATAGGATTGCATCATCCATGGACCTATGTCCTAAAGAGAGCAGGATTGATCATCCTGTAATATGATTGTGTGTGTTGATGTGGTTACTTGTATCGGTATGGATACTCGTATTGATGATGTGGTTACTTGTATCGGTAGGATACTTGTATTGATGATGTGGTTACTTGTATCAGTAGGATACTTGTATTGATGATGTGGTTACTTGTATCGGTAGGATACTTGTATTGATGATGTGGTTACTTGTATCAGTAGGATACTTATATTGATGATGTGGTTACTTGTATCGGTATGGATACTCGTGTGATGACGATGCTGATGATCGTGTGATGACGATACTGATGATCGTATGATGACGATGTTGATGATCGTGTGATGACGATGCTGATGATCGTGTGATGACAATGCTGATGATCGTGTGATGACGATGCTGTAGATCATGATGATCCAGATGCTGTAGATCGTGATGATCCAGATGATGTAGATCGAGATGATCCCGATGCTGATGATCGTATGATGATGATGCTGATAATCGTGAGGATATAGATGTTGATGTTATTGTAGCTGTTCGAGTGCTGCAGAAGATAAAGACTCAGTACTGAAGATGTTGATGTTCCAGTATTGAAGTTGTTCCAGTAACTGGTTGAGTTACTGATGATGTTGAGAAAGCTTCCAATGATTTATAGATGTATCATGTATGATGTTGATGACTCCTTGCTCGTGCAGATGCTGTTATAATATCCTTCTCGTTAAGGGGGAGTGTTGAGATATTGTAACTTCAAAGAATATTATATTTGTACTTTATTATTCCGGAGATGTTTCATTCCTCCGTGAAGATCTTATTGTATATCCGGAGATGTTTATTCCTCCGTCAGAATGTGGTAACTCGGGTTATTAGACTTCCCTAGTGGGGGTCGGCCCTGTATGTGTTATGTGGGTCAAAGGGTTATTAGACCACCCTAGAGGGGTCGGCCCAGTCAGTTGTAGTGGGGTATTTAACCCATTGGTTAAATACGAGCCTACGTGTTCTTGTGTAAAAAGACAAGTCGGAGTAGTGTATAAATAGAGGAAGTGTATTCCTCATTTGACACACTTACTCACTTAAGAGTAGCGCACTTGTGGAGGAGAGGTATGCTATGGTGGAGGAGGAGTTCATGTCTTTGGTTTGCATCTTTGTATATTGTTGGTCATCTATATTGAGGAAGCTTTACTGGGTTTTCTACCCCATGAGGGTTTCCCAGGATAAATCTGTGTCTCTTGTGTTTATGCTATGCTTGTTGTTTCTTCAGTGATCCTGTATATGCTATTATTGTGAAATGGAATGTAATGCTGCTATTTTCTATCTTAGCATATTGAATTTTAACAGGGTTGTGTATCCACTAAGGAGGAACTAAACATGCTCACTCACAACTATGGTTTCACACAATAGTTTGTTGAAATATTATAACTTCGAAGAATATTCTATTGTATTTTATTATTGTAATTTATTCGGAGATGTTTTATTCCTCCGTCGGGATGTCATTATTATATATGATTATGTAAAGTCATTGAGGTAAACCCCCCCTTGTAAGTTGGGGAAATAGATTCCATTTGATATAATTGTAATGGGGTGTTTAAGTCCCCTATAGGAGTCATCCCAGTCATCATTAAGTTGAGTGGTTAAGTTGTTGGGGCCGACCTAGTTAGGAAAAAAGTCAAGTGGAAGATAAAGTATAAATATGAGTGATGTGCTCCTCATTTGTACACACACACTCACTTGTGTAATTCACAATGGATAGAGAGAGAGATATATCTCCAAGGAGAAAGAGCACTTGTTTGGGGTTTTGTCTTTGTACTTTTGATCATCTATATTGAGGAATTTTTTATGGGTTTTCTTCCCCTAGAGGGTTTCCCAAGATAAATTTGTGTCTCTTGTGTTTATGTTGTGCTTGTTATTCTTACAGTGATCCTCTATATGCTATTGTTGTGAAATTGAATTGAACACTGATGTTATCTATCTTATCATACTAAATCTTAACATGGTATCAAAGCTATCCTTAAAGAAGGCAATGTATGGCATTTACGGCACTTGTTTCACTTGCGACAATTTGAAAGCTAGGGCTTTGTATAACAAAACCTAGTCATCATGGAACTTTCACTATAAATAACTTTTGGTGAAGTTTCAGGATCCGAAACTTGTACATGCCTAATATGAAATTTTCCTATACCTTGTGTCTGAGTTTCAGCCTCAAATTCATTGTACTTTGTGAGATATGATCCGTACAAGTTAGGGTTTTTTCCTCTTCCAGAATGCAACTCTAAACAAGTGACCTAGGAAAAAAAGTCATATCTCAGGCTAGGAAGCTCCAAATGGAATTCCGTAAAAAGTGAAATTTAGGGAATGGACTTTAGTTTCACAGGTCCAAGTATCAGAGGCCGAAGCTGAAACAGTGACATGTGGTGCGTCATACACGTTCGCTATGTTGTTTCATGCCATAAACAAGTCATATTGGGAAACGTAGGATATATCTCTTATGGAGAATCCCGTGAAGCTCAAACCTGTGTATTTGGAAATATGACAGGTTAGGCTATCACTGGCCAAAGTTTCAGACCTCGAGGATCCAAAATTTCAGAGATACACCAGAAACAATACTGCACATCTAAAATGGCTCAACAGAGGAAATCAAAGAAGAGGAGGAAGAAGTTATCACTTAGGGTTTTTAGTTTTTTAGGTATGGCATGACCTCATACAATGTTGGAGACACCTGATGCAACATTGGAAACTTTGAAAATGGATTTGGAATCCATTAATCTTCCATCAAAATGTTGTGGGAGGAAGGAGATTGAAAATTAGGGTTTCCAAGTAAGAAGAAACCCTAGCAAAGTTGGGAGACTCATAGGGTAGCAATGAAGGAGGTTTAAATCGCACTTATATTTTATCATCCTAGAACCTTGAATCTACATAAGATGTTACAAGTGATCTACCTTGGATGATTAGGGTTTTACCCTTATAGAGAAGACTACAAGAAATCTCGACAGGTATTACTTGAGGAGATGCAGGTATGTTTTGAAATCTGTTATATTTATCTGATGATTAAGTTCATGATATGTTTGTATTCATATTATTGAGGTTAGTACAATCATGATTAATTTTATATTTGTCTCATCACCTTAGTAAAAGTATTAATTAAGGGTTATGACACTTATGATTGTACTAATGCACTTGTGGTGTTGTATGAGGATGATGTTGTCTGCTAACATGAAAGGTACATGAATAAAGACAAATCAATTTCTAGATCAAGAACATATGACTATGATTACATGAAGACAAAGAATCATCCATAGTCTTTGATCAAATATAATCTCTACTTACGAGGTATGTATGATTTGGTTCTACTATGCTTAACTTATGATATATGCAAGCTACTAGCACAAGGTCTCTAAATCATTGAAGAGAACAAAGAAGATACTGTTTCAGTATGTTAGACATAACTAGCAAGCATGCTAATCCAGGTATGTTTTCCCATATCGAGTAAGAATCCTACTTTGTGTTAGGATCTTAGATAAGTTAGCTTTTGTATGATTGATAACGATTATTCTTGAAGTTAGAAGTTTAAGTAATCAAGGGTGTATGCATATTATGTTTCTTAGTTTCATTAATGATATGACAAACTAGAAGAGTCCTATGGTCAAATAAGAATATGCATGAGTAAACGAAGTACTCCCTGCAACCTTGAATACTACCGCTTGTGATAAATTACCTTTGTATGAAATGATCATGACCATACATGTTTAAGATTATTTAGAATCATAATGTTTTGACAGTATTGAGATTATACTAATGAATGTATGAGATCTTGAGGATGACACAATTATGAAACTAGTGCACACTTAAGCATGCATAGTAATCTAGGATGGATAGAAGTTCAAAGACAGATAATCATGACGCTATCATAAAGGGAAAATAGAGATCAAGAGGGAGGCAACCACACAAACATAAAAGATAAGTATTTGAGTTGTTATTTGAATTACTTCTTGAATCTCTGAATAGTTAATGATATTACTCGTAATAGTTGTATGCATATTTGTATTCCTAGAATCAAGAAATATATCATGCATAGTGTAAGCATTCATATAGCATTGAACAATATACTACTAATATGCACATGATGGGTAAGTTGGGAAAACATTCCATTGTTTCTTTTCTAGAATGAAACCTCTTTCCTAACATGTTGGGAGTTGTGCATGCTCTTGATAGTATGTTCTGGTAGAGATGGAAGGCATCTGATAACCCCTGTATGCATATAGGATATGGAAAAGTGTTTTTCCAAAGTATTGGTCAAGATAGTTACATAAATATGTGAATCATATTAGTATGAATAATAGGTTATCATTGAAATGTCAACATGATTTGATAATTATGAAGTGCTACTAATCATGTAATTGATTTTGATTTGTAGGAAATATCGTGTGCGATGATCTACAAAAGAAGGATGATGAAAACTTGGTCCGAAGAACAAGTGATGATTGTTCAACAAGAATACTTACAAATCAAACATACTATAGAAGTACAAAGCAAGGCTTGTGGCTAGAGGATTCTCTTAGAAAGAGGGAGAGGATCATGATGAGATGTTTGCTCCAATGGCTAGACACACTCTAGAGATAGATTACACCCATGGATGACTAGACCGTTCTCTTGAATGGTGTAATTGAAGAAGAAGTGCATATCGATAAAAATCCCAAGATATGAAAGAGAATCACATGATTGAAGAAGGCTATCTACGGGTTCAACAGGTACCCAAGATCGATAGTCATTTGACAAGCTTGATGATCACCACGGGTGATGCGGATTTCAACCTTTTCTACAAGGTTGAAGATGGTTTCTATATACAGATGACATGATTCTCTCATATGGATGTAATAAGGAACTCACCATAGAGTTCAAGTGATCTTGAGGCTCATATCAGTAGACACATCTTACGAGAGATGGCACAGATAGAGATGCAGAAGATGACTTAATGAAAAGTGTGAATGATGTTCAGTCATAGAGGGAGAACAATACTCAGATGTAGAAAACTCCACTTCAGAGGGAGTATATCTCAGAGTTAAAGAATCTTGGCATGATTCTTGTGACTAGATATGTGGCTAAGATCAGATGAGATTTTTCCTTAGCCAAGGAAAATGTGAAGTAGATATATGGGATGATGGACAGTGCTTTCTACAGTTTACAGACAGATGACTGGTTTGTTGATGTATTTGACGAATACCAGGCCAAATATATGCTTTGTTGTGAACACCCTAAGTCAGTATCTAGTTGAGCCTAGACGTGTTCACCTGGTAGCTGCAAAGCATGTGATGAGGTACCTGAAAGGTATGATATACTTTGGTCTATACTATGTTGGAGATCATGACTACAGATTGTATGGTTATATAGATGCAGATTGGGCTGGAAGTGTCTCAGACGAGAAGAACACCTCAGGTGGATGTTATTGTTTGGGATCCACCATGATCTCATGGTTTAGCAGGAAGCAGTCCAGTGTTACTCTCAGCACAGCTGAAGCAAAGTATATAGTAGCGTGTTCTGCTAGTTGTGAAGACATATGGCTTTGAAATTTGATGTTAGTTCTATTTGATTTGGAGTTGGATACCATGGCAATTCTATGTGACAACCAGAGTTGTATAAATATGACGGAGAACCCAGTGTTCCATGAAAAGTCAAAGCACATAGAAATCTTGTATTTTTATATACAGGATATGGTACAGAAGGGAGCTATAAAGATCCCGTATGTGAGCACTGATGAGCAAGTTGCTGATGTGTTGACTAAGCCTCTATCTCAAGTAAAGTTTGAGTATTTTCGAGACAAGCTTGGTGTGGTTCGAAAGGAACTTCTTTGAAAGGGGGAGCAGTGCTGATGCTGATGATGATGTTGCAGTAGGATTGTATCATCCCTAGACACATGTCCTAAAGGGATCCGTAGACTCTTGTCTCCAAGAAATATGTTGATGATGTTGCAGTGGGATTGTATGATCCCTGGACACATGTCCTAAAGGTATCCGTAGACTCTTGTCTCCAAGAAAGATCTTGATGATGTTGCATTGGGATTGTATCATACCTGGACACATGTCCTAAAAGGATCCATAGACTCTTGTCTCCGAGAAAGATGTTGATGATTTTGCAGTGGGATTGTATCATCCCCAGACACATGTTTAAAAGGATCCATATACTCTTGTCTCTGAGAATGTCATGATGATGTTGTATTGGGAAATCCTAGATTTGATCTAGGTCACATCCAGTATGAAAAAATATTGGCACTGTGGTTGGTATTGTATCTTCCATGGACCTTAGTCATAAAGTGATCCAGATATCTTTGTCCCCGAGAATGTGGTTGGAGTGTATCTTCCTTGGACCTTAGTCCTAAAGTGATCCGGAGACCTATGTCCCCGAGAATGTGGTTGGAGTGTATCTTCCTTGGACCTTAGTCCTAAATTGATCCAGAGACTTCTATCCCTGATAATGTGGTTCAAGTGTACCTTCCTTGGACCTTAGTCCTAAAGTGATTCGAAGAATTCTGTCCCCAAGAATGTAGTTGGATTGCATCATCCTTGGAATTATGTCCTAAAGTGATAGGGACTGATCATCGTGTAATTGGATCAGGATTGCATCATCCTTGGCATTATGTCCTAAAGTGATAGGGACTTATCATCCCGTAACTGGATCAAGATTTCATCATCCTTGGGATTATGTCCTAAAGTGATAGGGACTAATCATCCTGTAACTGGATCAAGATTGCATCATCCTTGGAATTATGTCATAAATTGAGAGGGACTGATCATCCCGTAACTGGATCAGGATGGCATCATCCTTGGCATTATGTCCCGAAGTGAGAGGGATTGACCATCTCGTATTGGATCATGTGTGTTGCAAGTTATGCTGCTATGATGATGTTGTTGATCGAAAGATCAAGATGATGACCTTGTTGATCGAAATATCAAGATGATGATGTTGTTGATCGAAAGATCAAGATGATGATGTTGTTGATCGAAAGATCAAGATGATGATGTTGTTGTTGATCGAAAGATCCAGATGTTGTTGTTGATCGAAAGATCTAGATGTTGATGTTGTTGTTGTAGACGATCGAGTTATCGAGTGCTGCAAAAGATGAAGGCTCAGTACTATAGAAGATGATGCTCCAATATTGAATATGTTGAAGATGTTCCAGTTGCTGATGATGTTGAAGAAAAATTTCGATGATTTATAGATGTATCACCTTGATTTTGTTGATGATGCTCTCTCTCCTTGCTCCTTCAGTTGATGTTGTTGCTATCAGTAGAATACCCTTCTTGTTAAGGGGGAGTGTTGAAATATTGTAACTTCAAAGAATATTCTATTGTATTTTATTGTTGTAATTTATTCGGAGATGTTGTATTTCTCCGTCGGGATGTCATTATTATATTTGATTATGTAAAGTCATTGAGGTAAATCCTCCCTTGTAATTCGAGGCAATAGATCCCCTTTGAGTCAATTGTAATGGTGTGTTTAAGTACCCTAGAGGAGTCGACCCAGTCAGCATTAAGTTGAGTCGTTAAGTTGTTGGAGCTGACCTAGTTAGGGAAAAATTCAAGTGGAAGATAAAGTATAAATAGGAGTGATGTGCTCCTCATTTGGACACACACACTCACTTGTGTAATTCGCAATGGATATATATATATATATATATATACAAGGAGAAGGAGCACTTGTTTGGTGTTTTGTCTTTGTACTTTTGATTATCTATATTGAGGAAATTTTGTTGGGTTTTAATCCCCTAGAGGGTTTCCCGAGATAAATTTGGGTCTCTTATGTTTATGATGTGCTTGTTATTATTTCAGTGATCCTGTATATGCTATTGTTTTGAAATTGAATTGAATACTGATGTTATCTATCTAAGCATATTGAATCTTAACATAGTCATGATAAGCCAACACACAGTTGGGTTTATCAAGAATGCAAAGAGACAAAGGAGGAGGATGCTAAGCCAATGAGATCAACCATAGAGATACAGGCATCTCAAACTAACTCAAACCATCTTGGTAGCCAAAATACCTACCACACCCAACACAAGGAAGGCCCCCTTCTCTGCTACACAGTACCTCAGGTGCCCCTTCCCTCTAGTGCTCTTCAGGTTGGGCATAGAGAGGTCCAAGGTGCTAAATCCTTAAGATTCTAGCCTTCATTGGGTTTTTCAAGCAATTCCAACCTATGTTATTTCTTCCACTCTATCACCCATGCTTCGATTTTTCTCAGCTTCTATTATCGAAACAACTTTTTCCTGCCACTAGATTCTCGCTGTCCAATCTAATTTTTTTCCTGGGTTTCTGAGCATCTCCCCTCTCAAATTCTCTCTCTGTGTTTTGGTAGACGGATTCCCTGTTGGATTTTCTTCCCCACATAAGGTTTCTTGGGATTTTTTGCACACCCGAATGTGGCTTCCCCTACATGGCTTCCTCACACCCCCTTTCTTGGGTGATTTTACCTCCTTCTTCACTGCTGAGCTATGTAATGTATCAAGACTGATCTTTGTCGTTCCATGTTCCCCCAACCCCCTCACCTCTCCCTAATGGATACACATGGTCCCCTCTTATTGGTTGCTCCCATAGCCAGTTTTTTTGTATTTCTATTGCAATATTAATATTTAAATCATTTTTACAATTTACATGGCTTAATAGCACATGGCTAACATAATATCAAATATTTTCCTTTTAAATAAAATCGAGTATCCACTAGCGGGGCCTTGTCCTTGAGCTCCACGCGAGGAAAACATACATCGCATGTATACATTATTTATATTAAAACCCAAAATATACTAAGGGTCAAAATGGGGTATTACGTGTGCAGTACCCATAGCCTTTGCAAAACAGAGATTTAATAATCGGAGTTCATCTTCAATATCCCTTTTTTACAAATGAGCATATTGATCCATAATTTCAGCAACAATAGATACCTTTCTTTGGGTCCCTTAAAGAATTTCCTCTCTGCGTCATTGTAGGATTTAACCGTGTCGACAGCAAAGTCATTGATGTATCCTTCCAAAATGTTATCTACCAAACGTCGACAGCCCTTGAATCTTTATTGTCAACCCTATTCAACTAATGGATTAGTTCCAGAGTCCAATGTTCAGGCTCACCTCCTTGGAAATTCTTCTTCTGAAAAGTTAGTTGTGCCAACCATTCATACAACAATATCATAAATTCGCAGAAAAATACTTCGTGGGTATCAGATTAAATGCACTTTTGCAACCCCTCGTTTGTTGACCATCTAGGATTATGATTTTCTTCTTCAGAAAACTCTCGTGTCTTCTTATCAATCCAATCCTGAATCTATAGTTTTTTCAGATGCCACAACCTGTCCTCTCCCTTTTGCACTAAGGTCTTGGAAACATAACCATTTTTTGACACGGTTATGTCAACAGGTGTTCACTTAGCACTGTCGTCAACAAACCTCGACACAAATCCCATAGATATCAGCCCAGACAAGTTTTATCCTTCCAGCAACACCCGCAGATCAAGTGAGCTATCATCCTAGATACCTAAGGGGGGCTGCAGGAACCACGTTTCCATAGATTGCAGAGGACATGCATCATTCACATTCAATCATAACACAACCCAGATATTCGACATACTTAACATTCACAGTAAAACATAATCATTGAACCATCAACATATTAATCAAATAACAAGCTATAACATACTGATCTAAGATACATATCATGTCGCATATTCATTCATGAAACCTATCAAACCATACTGCAATATCCAACATTACGACTTAAATCAACCATGCTGCGATAATTTACAATGAAAAAAAGATGTCGATAAAATAATCTTTCTCATTATTCATTGTCGCTGAATACACAGAATTACAAAAGCGGATCCAAGGATCAAATCCAGATAACAGTTATGAACTACAGATCAGATCTCAAGATACCAACACAAAAGATAGATCCAACATGAAAACATAAATATAGAAAAGGATACAAAAGGGATGCCCTTAGGCTTACAATTCTACTTCTATTTATAAGCTAACTTGGTCATTACACTTGGTCCAATGACCCATTAACTAACTAACTATTTAATCAATTGTTCTACATTATCAACCTTATTGCACTTTCGTGGTCGGTCCTTTGCCTCTGTCGATGACGCTTTCGTCACTGATTATACCAACTTATGCATTTTAGACCTGTGCCAACATCAAATAAGTGGATCACTTCTGGTGGTGATAATTCTATAACTTCCCTTGGGTTTGCATGAGCTATAGGGTCTTGTGATCAGTGTGGATGATTGTCTCTTTTCCAAGGATGTAATGCTTCCATTGTTGGTAGGCTTGGACAATGGAATGCATTTCCTTGTCGTAGGTGAGATACTTTCCTACTGTATCTAAAAGTGTCTCACTGTGATATGCCACTAGATGGCTATCTTGAGTGAGGATTGCACCAACAACATAGTCTAAAGCATCTATCTCAATCTTAAAGTGTTGTTGCAGATATCGTAAGGAAAGGACTGGGGCCAAACATAAGCGGTGCTTTAGCTCCTCAAATGCTTGTTTTTGTTGCTTGGACCAGCTGAACTTGGCATTATATCCCCCCTTGGTCACCTGGCTAATGGACCGGGAAGTATTAGAGAATCCCAACACAAATCTACGATAGAAGTTAGCAAGGCCTAGGAAACTGTGAAGCTCTGTGAGAGTTGTCGAGGTTGTCCAATCATGGATGGCTTGGATCTTGGATGGATCCACATGAACACCATGTTCATCCATGATGTATCTCAGATATTGAACCGTCTTCATCCCAAATGAGCAATTCTCTAGATTAGTGTATAACTTGTGTTGTCACAAGGTGTTGAGGACCTGGTGGATATGTTGCAAATGCTCTGCCCATGTTCTGAGGTAGATGACGATATCATCGAAATATACAACCACACAATAATTAGTGAATGGCCTTAGGATATCGTCCATCATACTCATGAAAGATGTTGGATCATTAGTCAATCGAAAAGGCATGACAAACCACTCAAAAAGGCCTTCCAAACATCGGTATGCTAAATTGGCACTTGATGTTAGCCAGAATTCAAATCAATCTTGATGAAATATTTGGTGCCCTTGAGCTAGTCAAGAAGGTCGTTGGTACGGGGAATGGGATACCGATTTTGGACTGTGATCTTGTTTAGAGCTCGGTAGTCAATACAGAGTTGCCATGTCCCGTCTTTCTTCTATACCAACATAATTGGGCTCCCACAAGGTGAGGAGCTACGTTGAATGTGCCCCTTTTGAATCAATTCATGAATCTAGTGTTTGATTTCTTCATTTTCCATGAGGTGACGCATATATACTAGTATGTTAGGTAAATGCGCACCAGGTGTCAAATCAATGGAATGCTTGACCGGGCAATGTACTGGCACCCTAGTGGGTGTGGTGAAGATGTCTCTGTATGCTTCCATGATCTTTTCCACCTGTTTCTACTGTGTAAAGGGGTTTTGCATGGAGATGGTGGATGTTGCTACGATATTTCGTTCACCCTTAGAAGGAACCATAAATAGGATGAATTTCCATGTATGAAAGATTACCTTCCTGCATTGCTTAGCTGTGATGAGGGACACTGCAGTGGTGGGAAGTGTCTCTAGTATCCTGTAGAGTTTCTTTCCCAAAGTAATAATGACACTACGAGGTCTAGACTCATACACAGCATGACGTTTCCACATGTATGGTTGTCCTTAAAGAAAATCACAAAATTCAAGTGGGGAAACGTCACACATTACCTCATCTTTGAAGGGCTTGATCCTGTAGGAAAGGCGACACTGTTGACTACATGAATATCTCGTCCCTGACTCAACCAACCAATGTTGTAAGGTTGGGGATGTGGAATCGTCAGAAACTTAAATATTTTGATGACCTCGACCGAGATGAGTTTTTTTTGGATACCACTATCAACAATGAAGTGTTGCAGAGTCCCATGCACCCATAGTTGTGAATGGAAGAGGTCCTCCCATTCATCTAGATCCTATGACTCTTCTAGTTGAATATTTGCAGTTGTGATGGTGGCACTAGGTTTCGCTTCAATGATCTATTTCCCCTTTTCTTTCTCTCCATCAGGTTCTGAGTTAGAGTCTAGATCCAGGGATTATGTCTCGCCAACATGGATTATTTTGAGTGGCATTTATCAGTGTTGTGCCAAGGGCTCTTGTGGAATTCACACCACTTTCCAGTTTCTTTCTTTGATTTCCCATTACCCTTCTTTTCCGATAGCTTAGTCTGGTTTTCAGGGCTTTGGTCATCCTTGCTCTATCCTTTGCTTTGTGAATTAGGGCCACCTTTTCTAGGCTTATGTTGTTGATTTATAGACCCAAAATATTGCTTATTCTTTTTCTTAAAATTCTACTAGATATTGACGGCATATTCATAAGATGCTCCTAGTGAGGATATGTCTAGGAAATCCATCTCTGTCTGGATGTACATATGTAGGACACTATGGTACTTTAGGACCAAGTGTCATTCATAGTATCAAATACCCAGTTTGGAGTGCAGGGTATGGAACATGTTGGTAAACTCTAGAACTTTTTGGTCTCTCTCCTGGCGCAAATTCATCCACCTGGTGTACTGGTCATCATAGTTTCCGACAAGGCAGAACTCTTCCTTGACGGCATCAACAAAAGCTTCCCAAGTGGGGTCTGTCCTGAATAGTTTGGACTCATCTCTTGCATGCCTGTCGCAGTACCCATCCCACTAGTCTTTGATATGGGGGGAGGGATTTAAGTAGCGCGAATGTGATCTCTTTGCTATCGGAATTTTTTTGAATAGAGAAGTAACCCTCTAACAGATTTAACCATTTCTCTTAATCATTTTCATCTATATTTCCTTCAAATAGGGGAATGTCAAATTTAACTTGTACCTTGAAGGGATTCGCACCCCCGAAACGACTTCTCATTGAAGGTGCATCAAATGTCGTCAGCATCCTTCAAAGGATCTGTGTGAAATTATCCATCATCTCATTCCTTTGTCGTGCGAGGGCTTCCTCAAGAAACATATTAATATGATCTCCTGCTCTATCATCTCTCTTTTCTTCTCCCACCATGGAAGTCTTCTTGGGTCAATGATGAGGGTTTTCCCTAAGCTCAACTAGTTTGAGACCCAACTCTCAATATTCAGATCTCATTGGGGACATGCACTGAGAAATCACAAGAGAAGAAGAGTCTGATACCATTGATCTAGATTAATGTGATAACGAAATGAAAGAGCATATTAATATTCACATACACAAATACATCACAAGAAACACAGTGATACAATAAACTCATATTCTATTAAATGAAATGAAATAGAACAAATTGTAAAATAAAAGTAGCTAGAATGGAGGTTAGTTATATCTCTGAGAAGAGATGTGGTGGCTACGCTCATTCATGACAAGATGGATACAAAATGAGGATGAAAGATCGTATTTATCATAAACATGAGGGAAATAACCCTAAACATCCAAAAACCTAACCCTAGGAGATGAACCATCATAACATTTGCGGCCCCAAATTGGTTAGTTGATAACACGGTCTTAGGAGCAAGGATGGGAGGCTCACCATTTAGAGGATAACAGTTTGAACTTGACATTGGAATTCTCCATATCGTGCATTCAAGAAAGACCCTATTTATATTTTGGGTGCCCTGCTACCACTCTATCTCAATAGCTAGATTGTGTGTTTGTTTCAAGATTCACTTGCTAAGGAGCCCACAAATAGGATGAATGCCATGAGAAAAGGCAACGACGATGCCAAGGATTTGAAGTAATCATTGTAGGTGACTTATAACATGAGAGATTTTGGAGATGTTGCATGAGCCAATGACATTGAATGATTTTTTTGTTGATCTTGATTCCCTTTGTTAATGTCCATATTGGAATTGAACTTGCACTCTTGTATATATATTATGGTTGGTTCCAAGATTTGTTTTTCTTGTGTTCCACTGGCATCCATGTTAACATTTTTTTCATTCATTGCATAGGTTTATACTTTGCAATTGAAAAAATATTCATTATTTTACTAATTTAGGAATTTTAAAGAATTTAATAAACAATAATAAAAAAATCGCAAAAATATGAACTTACCTATCCAATGCAATGAACAATCACTCAATGGATGGCTTGATAGAATTATTAACTGCAATGAGTGAGTGGGGTGGCCCCTTGGTCCACATATGGGTCAGGTAGATGAGCTCTTGTTCGTTTCCAAATGAAATAGGCTGCGACTGTATTGCCTTTTTTTATTTGGTTTAGCAAGAGTGTGTGCATGCCCTTGCGCACGTACGCTCCATCAATGCGCATGCGCAACAATGTGCATGCACCTCGGTTCAGTACTGAACCTAGGGGTGCGTGCGCGCTTCCTTAGGTGTGAGCTAGTCTCTATTTTTTTCCGCTATCGTGGCCCCATTGCAATGGTTTTGGGGAGCGTCTTTGTGTTCCCACCCCCAAGTTAATTTATTCATATTGTATTAACATATTAACTAGATCCAAGGTAAATGAAGGAAAAGAAAAAATAAATTCTTCACTTCACATAAAGTCAACAATAACCATCGATGTAGAGAAAAATAAACAAGTTGAGGAAATTCAACAAATTTATTGAAACTTAGTTGTTGTTTCTTTCCATTCAATCTTTTACTGGTAAAACAAAAAATATACCGACAATTTTATTGAAACTTGGTAGATATTTGGTCTCAATCCAATCTTCCACTAATAAAACAAAAATTACATTTAGTCTTCCAATAATAAAACAAAAAAATATAACCATAGAGAATAATCTAAAAATCATGTCGATCACTCTTATCATACATCCTCAACTCTATCCATGTCTAGGTTAAATATATGAAAACTATAACGAAAAGACATAGGTCAAGAAAAATAAAAAAATATATAATTAATAACAAAAAATCTAATAGGTCCAAGTCAATTCACTCATACAATATACCTTAACTAGGTTCAAGGTATTCTCTCTAGGAAAGGGAAGGATAACCACAAATATCGAAATAAATGAGAAATCTAACCACTTTAATGAAATGTGGTTGTTTTTTTCTATCAATTCAATTTTCCACTAGTAAAACAAAAAATATAGTTGGTAGAAAAAAATATAAATGGTCCAAGTTAATTTATTCATGTGTTACAACCTTAACTAGATTAATTTTCGACTAATAGAACAAAAAATATATTCAATCTTCCACTAATAAAACAAAAAGTATATAGTTGTATAGAATAATCTAAAAATCATGTCAATTCACTTATCATACATCTTGTACTCTATTCATGTTTAGGTTAAATGTATGAAAACTAAATGCAAAAGTCTCAAGTTAAGAAAAATAAAAATATATAGTTAACAACAAAAAAACTAATTGGTCCAAGTCAATTCATCCATACAATACACCTCAACTAAGTTCAATGTATTCACTATAGAAATTGCAATGATAACCATGGATATAACTTAGAAAAGGAATCCCAACCACTTTAATGAAACTCGGTTGTTGTTTTTTATCAATTCAATTTTCCACTAGTAAAACAAAAACTATAGTTAGGAATAAAAAAAATCTAAATGGTCAAGTTAATTTATTCATGTGTTACAACATCAACTAGGTTCAAGGTAGATGAAAGAAACAAAAAAAAAAATTCTTCACTTCACATAAAGACAATAATAGCCTTGGTCCATGGTAGATGTAAGAAAAAAAAGTCTCTATTCCAAAAAAAGGCAATAATAACCATCGATATAGACAAAAAGAATTAAGACTAGGAAAATTACCAAATTTACTAAAACATGGTTGATGTTTGTTTCAATTCAACATTTCACTTGTGTGCAACAAATTTATTGAAACTTTGTTGTATATACCAATAATTTTATAGAAGATTGATTGTTGTTTGCTCTCAATTCAATATTCCACTAATAAAACAAAAAATATATAATTATAAAGGAGAATCTGAAAATCATGTCAATTCATTTTTACAATACACCCTCAACTATGACCATGTCTAAGTTAGATATATAAAAACTAAACACAAAAATATCAGGTGGAGAAAAATAAACAAATATATAGTAAACAAAAAAAAAAAAATAGTCCATGACCATTCACTCATCCCATATAATCTTAACTAGTTCAAGGTATTCACTCTGGAGAATGAGTAGCATGGATATAAAAATAAAGGAGAAAGTCAAAGAAATCAAACCACATTAATGAAATTTAGTGGTTGTTTCCTATCAATTCCATTCACTCATTCCATACAATCTCAGCTAGGTCAAGGTATTCACTTTCGAGAATGATAAGCATGGATATAAAAATAAAGGAGAAAGCCAAAGAAATCCAACCATGTTAATGAAATTTGGTGATTGTTTCCTATCAATTCAATTTTCTAATAATAAGACCAAAAATATGGTTAACAACAAAAAAAATCTAAATAATCTAAATTACTTCATACATTACAACCTCAACTAGATCCAAGGTAAATGAAAGAAAACAAAAAAAAATCCCCACTTCACATAATGGAAATAATAACCATAATTCATGGTATATATAAGAAATGGAAAAAAAAGTTTCAATCCAAGATAGATGAAAGAAAACAAAAAATAGAATTTCCACTTCGCATAATGGAAATAATAATCATAATTCATGGTATAGGTAAGAAATGGAAAAAAAAGTTTCCAATATAAAGAAAGATAAAAATAACCATCACTTTAAAGAAAAAAAGTTAGTTGAGAAAATTCAACAAATTTATTGAAACTGTTGTTTATTTCCATTCAATCTTTTATTAATAAAAAAAATACATATATTCAATTTTCAAGTAATAAAACAAAACAATATAATTATAAATCACAAACTCAAATTCATATCAATTCATTCTTACAATACTTAACCTATATCTAAACATAGGTATATATAAAATAAAATTATTTTTCTATTGATAAAATATTAAAAAATATAATAATCTTTAACTAATAAAGCAAAATTTATATAATTATATAAAACAATCTATGTCAATTTATTCTTTAATATTTCAACATTGTTTAAATTAAATATATGAAAAATAAAACCAAAAACCTATATAATATATGATTAAAGTGAATTCACTCATACGATCTTTTCAAATATGTGCAAATATGTTCAAGGCATTCCCTCTAGGAAAAGTAATGATAACCGTTGATATAAAAATCCAATCACTTTAATAGAACTTGAATATTGTTTGTTATTAATTCAATATTTCATTAGTAACCAATCATTTTTCCATTAATAAAACAATTAAAATTGTATGAGAAAAATATGAAAAACCAGTTCAATTTACTCTTACAATACCACCACAAGATAAAAATGCGAGACAACAAAAAAATTATTAAAAATAGAAACGCAAATCCCAACAACCTTACTGAAACTTAATGGTTAGTTGGCATCGATTCATTCACTAAAGACAAAAGATACATAATTCAAAAGCCAACGACGAAAATTATACTTAATATGATTTACAGTTGGGTATATTACGTTAAACTTTTGGTCTACAGAACATAGATAGAGTGTAAATTTTCAAGTCTAGGAATGTCTACTTTAATTGTTTAAATTATTATTTAAAATTTATAACATATGTGTTGGATGTGTTTGGCATATTGATGTAGAGGAACACTTGCAATATTTTGAAGTTAAAGCTTATTAGTTTGAGAGAAAGGAGGTGGTGGAATTTATATAAGAGATATATAATTATTTATATTTATAATATTATATATTCAAAAATAATAATATTTGTATAAAGAAAAGTTAAGGATATCAAGGATATTAAGAAGAAAGATTAAAAATGGTTAAGTCTATCATTATGGCTCACATTCATAAGCTCTTCAATTTAATAGTTATACAAGTTTCCTTAAATCTCATACACAAAGCTTCACGGTTCCTATTTTAAAAGTATAGATAAAAATAATCTATCTAATTATAGGACCATGATGATTAATCATGTTTCAACCAAGTTATATGGAATTATTTCGAAAATGAAAACCAACATCTGGCTAGAAAACCATTAAAATAGAGCTAATGGCTAAGCAAGATTTATGAGCTACCATCCAACTGTGAACCACGTTGTTACGCTTAGTACCATTGCTAAGGATTGTCACAATAATTAAACAAATATTTTGTGTTGTTTTGTTGACTTTAAAAAAATATTTGACATAATGTCCGAAAACAACCTTTGGAATAAATTAAAAGAGCTAAAGATTCCTTTCAATTTTAGAGCTACTAATATAAGGCTGTATGAGAATGTTATTTCCAAGTTTAGGAATTCTAAGGGTTGGTCAAAACAAATTAATTGTAATATAGGTTTCTAGCAAGGTTGTCCCTTGTCCCTACCCTTTTTGGTATATACATTCATAAGCTAGAGGGTTGTTTGGAAGATGTAGGTTGTGTCGGCATGAATTTGGTTAGTATAGTCATCATCCTTCTTCTCTACATTGATGATATTATTGTTCTTATCATGAGGAGTCTTCATGATCTATACAAGTGACAAAAAATTCTCAAGGATTTTTTTGAAGGATGGGTGTGATTGTTAACACTAACAAAACAAATATTATGATAATTAAATGTACAAACAAAATCACTTATGTTAATTTCATGTATGACAACAACAACTTGGAGAAGTGGCCTCATACACATATCTTGGAATTAATCTTCATCACGAGCTTAACTGGAACTATGACATTGAGAAAATGATTAATGGAGGGTGGAAAAATTATTATGGACTTGATAACGTTTGTACATCAACGAACCTTTGGATTTGGGATAATTACAAAATCCTCTTTGAAACTATTATCATTCTTCTGATCTTGTATAGATTTGAAGTTTGGGGTTGTAGCATCTGTATGGAATCATGGAGAAGTATAGCGAAAATCCAAAACCATTTTATAACATAGAATATCAAAATTAAAGGTAGTACACCATATCATATTCTCCTCATAAGAGCAAGTCTCTCCCCGATTGAGAGCATGACTATGACTAGGTATGTAGTACAAGAACAAGATAAACAACATAGGAGACAATAGCTTCCCTAAGATTACTTCATACTCCAATCAAAACCACTCAAGGCTTAAGCAATGTTTGCATAAAGATACCAAGTCTTGGCTAAATCATTGGGGATTTGAGGAAGAGGTCACTATCTCTAATTGTGATAATATTAAAAGTAGCATCACATCTAAATTTAAGGAGAAATTGTGGTGTGGTGAATAATTAGAGGAGTAAAGAAAATTAAGATACTATAAGGAGGTGATCAACCCTAATATAGAAGATGAAAACCATCTCTATGTTTTAACCAACAAAAAGAAGAAAATCAACATTGTTAAAATTTAACAACAAACTCTCATGAACTCCATAGTGAAATGAGGCTACCTCAAATGTCATGAAATGAAATAAGATGTTGTCTTTGTGATATTAATAGGTTGAAGATGAAAACTACTTTCTCATAAAATGTTTTGCGTACACCCATATTAAAGTTCAATTTCAAAATATTTATTATAATATTAATTTTCATAACCTTTTAATTCATCATTACTATGTTAATCTATAAATGCTTTGATTAAATCTTCTTAAATATAAATATCAAATTGTAAAGAAAATCAAGTGATTCTTTACTTTTTAATCTAAGAAATTAAAATTGATCTCAACCAATGTTAATAACCTTATATATAATTATTAATTTATTATTACTTAAACTGTATTAATCAATAACATCATGTAACCATGAGGTTGTAAATTTAGACATTAGTAAAATATAAATGTCAATATAAGTAATACTATATTATATCCTTACATTTATGGTAAGTGTTGAATATTTTCATATCTCTTAAATTATTATTATAATTAATTTATTATTACCGAAAATGTATTAATTAACAAAGTTATGGCACCATGAGATTGTAGATTTAGACATTAGTAAAATGTAAATGATGTAATTAATATTATATTATATTTCTTTTTGGGTTATATATCATGATTTTACGCTCATATGAAAGTGGGCATTTTTTTATAATTTATATTAAATTAAATGAATTTGCAATATTTGTATATAATAAGAATTTATTGTTTTGAAAATTTAATTTAATATTTATTAATTTTACAATAATTTTATTTATAATTGTGTTAAAGATGTTTTTTAAGACGGTTGAAATCATTGTAGTTATTCATCTATCATTAACAATCAACTGTCTATTTGTATTTGATAATATTGACACTTGCAAGGCGATTGACTCAGTGGAAGGAGGGCATTCATGGCTGGTCGAAAACCCTATGGTTGTTTCTTCCTTGATTTACCTTATTCATAAGTGGAAAACAATGGTTCTTGAGTCAAGCGTGTCACCCATTACGAGCCTAGTACCAACCAGAAAAAAAATGTGGGAATTTCTTTCTTTTAAATCCACTATTTTCCATATATGTCGGATATGTTTTATGGTTTTCATGGTACATTCTCGTTTTTTATTATGGCGGGATATTCTTTCTGCAGCGAAAAGGACGAAGGGAATTCTCCCGAGGTTTTGGGATCCCCACCTGTCTCTGTCCCGTCATATGTTTTTTTCGGTGACAGGGGACCGACAGGTGGAGGTTTTTCTTTCACTTCTTTGGGACATCCACCCATTCTTGTTTGGACTAATCTGGACTTAAATGTTATTTCTGAGCCATTTTTACCTTCTGGCAATTCTAGGGCTTTTCAAAACTCCCCGGCTGCGGACACTCATAGAGTGGTTGACTCTTCTCTGAAGTCTGATCAAGGTTGAGAATCTAACCTTGCTCGTTGTATTTCATCCTCTGGCAAGAAAAGGCTATCTGAATCTCATCCCTTTTGTTTTGAGAAAGCCAAAAAGGGTCATCCTTTATGTGTCTTGGGGAGCGATGTCACATTTGATATGGTAACGAATTTATCTTAGCGCGCTCTAGTGGGCAGGTTCGAATACATCAAACCCTCTCGACAGGATATTCTGAGCTAGCTTAGGCACAAATGGTAGCCTTACATTTTGAACTTTCCTCGTGTATTGATGCTCGTGAATGGATGGGTCTTGTTTCAGTTCCTCTCCGAGGAAAACCAAAAAAATATAGAAAGTTGCTTCTGGGTTTTAGGACTTGATTCGTTGGTTTTATCTCACTGGAATTTGAGCTTTGACCCTAGGAAAGAAAAATAGCCGAAGAGACATTTATGGGTTATATTACCTGTCTTCCCCATCCAATGCTGGAACCTTAATGGTTTCATGGTGGTACCCAACTCCATTGGCAGATTCATCCTTATCGAAGATGACAAATTGATGGGGGAAGATAGGCATTCTCTTAGGATGTTGGTTGAAATTTACTCTTTGGATGATTTACTAGGGGAATTGGAAATAGTATGGAAAGGAGGGTTCTTTCATTCAACCCCTTGACTACTAGAAAATCCGATTTCATTGTCACGCGCTCCATGAAATAGGGCACTCTAAATCCCAGTGTCATCATGGGTCTGTAGGACTCCAAAAGGCATCGACAGGCGAGCCACCTTCTCCATCGGAGCTTGTTGAACTCGATGAGGGTTTATACTTTCCTCTTCCCCTCGACCACCATTCGTCTTCATATTTCGTGGGTAAGTTCGCACAAAATATTCATGTTTTGTTAAAATTATTATCGACGGAAGACATATTTCAGGGTTTAGTTGTCTCAGGGTTTTGTAAGGACATTGATATTGAGTAGGATGTTCATTTCCCTGACTCATCATATCCCCTTGCCATGGATTTTCAGGATGGTTTGGGACAAGGTTTTTAGTCCAATTTGGGGGATGTAGAAGGTGACTATACCCCCTTTAAGGACTCCAATTTAGCCCCCATATCTACCCATGTTGTGGTTTCCTATTCGGACCCCATATCTACCCTTGCTAAGGATATCAACAAGTCGGTCTCTTCTAACTTCGTTCATATTGTCCCTTCTTCCTTACCTCCTCTTCTTTCTAAACCTTTTGTTCCTCTGGGGTTTGAGCTATCCCCTTCTCCGCTTAGAGACTCTCCCTCAATACTTGGTGTTGGTGGTTCTTCTTTGGGTTCCCCCATTCCTACGTATTCTATCGATGCTCCTGTAAACTTTGGCGTCATACCTATCTTCTCCATTTTTAATGAAAATGTCACTATCTGCAAATCTGAAAAGAACCTAGGGGTGGGGGGGGGGAGGGGTCTTGTAATCTCTGTGGGAGAGGATTTCGTGATGACCAATAATACCTTAAAACCTAAACTTGGCTCTCTTTTTGACAAGGGTCTTCCAAAGGATCTTGTTTCTACTATCTCTACTAATACTAGGGCTCTTGGAG
The DNA here is from genome assembly GCA_027924585.1 of Larix kaempferi. Lineage (NCBI taxonomy): Eukaryota > Viridiplantae > Streptophyta > Pinopsida > Pinales > Pinaceae > Larix > Larix kaempferi. Next base: position 2,918,748 of record BSBM01000778.1, read on the forward strand.
TTACGAAAGCTCATGGCGAGGTGGCTCGATGAATCTTGTGACCTTCAACATTCATGGGCTCGGTAATGGCCCTAAACGTGCTTCCTTCAAACGCTTTCTAGATTATGTCCGTCCCAGTGTCACCCTTCTTCAAGAAACCATGTCTTCTTCACTAGTGGCCTGCAAATTTTTTCTTAAGATCAAACCCCTCTAGAGGGTATTTGCAGTGGACTCAAATGGGTTATTGGGAGGGACCCTCATATCCTGGAACCCAGACGAAGTTGACAAGAGGGATTACCATTCTTTTGCAGGTATAATTATCGAAGGAAAAATGAAGGGATTCAAAGAGGTGATAATAATTTTGAACATTTATGGGTCCTACCAAAAACAAAGCTTTTCGGGATCAAATCGCTGAGTCGGGTTCGTTAAGGTATGATTCTCTTATTGTGGCAGGAGACTTCAACTTTACTTTCACTACTAATGAAACCTGGGGGGATGGAAACATTCATGATCCTTTAGCAGAGTATTTCCATGAGTTGTTTGAAGATTCTAAATAAGTGGATGTAACCCCAAATGTATTGGTGCCTACATGGTCAAATCGACGATGTGGTGGAGTTGGTCTTGCAAAAAGACTCGATAGCTTCTTCATATCTGAAGCCCTGTGTGATACTTTCCATAGATATTGCTCTTGGTCATATTATGTCGACATCTCAGATCATGAGGCTGTTATTCTTCAGTTAGACTTTGGTAACAATTTCACCTTCTATCCTTTTAAATTCAATTTGATGTGGTTGATGGGCCAGTCCTTCTATGGCATGATAAAAAAACAATGGGAGTCCTATTCTCAATAGCCTCGGCTTTCCCCTCTATTTAAAATGATAAATAATTTATCCTTGCTTCTCCAAACAGTGATCTCTTGGGAGAAAGAGAAGAAAGATGAAAATAATAAATTGTTGGTTGATATAGAGATGGAGATCCAGCGATTAACCAGTTGCTGTGATTATGACATGTTCTCACTTGAAAGGAAGGACATGTTGGGCTCCCTGGTGGATAGGAAAATGGCCATCCTCAAACAGATTGAGGAAACCTGGAGGAAAAAGAGTAGAGAAGTTTGGCTCCTTGCAGGTGACAATAATACAAATTTTTTCCATCGTTTCTCCAATCAAAGGAGACTTACGAATGCCATCTAGGACATACCTAACAGGAAGGGAGGATGTGTATGTGACCAACCTTCTCTAAAGCAGGATTTTGTTAAACATTTCTAGGGAATATATTCCAATATCTCTTTCAGTAATCTAGAGAATCAACTTAAGGCTATAAAAAGCTTTCATTGGTCCTTCAGTAGAGAATATTGTCTGGCTATTGGTATAACTATCCAGGAGGAAGAGGTCTTGAAGACACTTAAATATTTTACAAAAGATAAAAGTGTCGGTCCCGACGGGTTGACAATGGAATTATATCTCCAGTTCTTTGATTTATTTGGAAAATAATTAACTGAAGCAATTGATGAAACTAGGCAAAAGGAATTTATTCCAAGCAGTCTCAACACTACCTATATAACTCTCATTCCCAAAAAGTACAGGCCTGTAGAATTCAATGATTATCTCCATATTTCATTGATATGTTCTACAAGATCATCACTAAGAGAATTGTGGAGAGGATTAAACCGATTATGGGTCTCTATATATCAGAAGAACAATTTGGCTTTTCTCCAAATAGGAAAATCTTGGGCGCGGTGGGTGTTGCTCAAGAGTGTTTACACTCCGTGAAACAAAAAAGGATTGATGCCTTCATTCTCAAAATTGATTTGTAGAAAGCCTATGACAGGTTATATTGGACTTATTTAAGGTTTATCCTTCTTCAGACTAGGTTGACTATGAAGATTACTAATTGGCTTATGGCATGTGTCACTTCATCTAGCTTTGTTGTTCTTATTAATGGATCCTTGACATCCTTTTTCAAGGGTAATCGTGGCATTAGAAAGGGATTACCATTATCTCCCTACTTGTTTATTTTGACTATTGAGGGTCTTAGTCTGTTAACCAAGAAGTATAAGGATCAAAAATACTTTATTGGGATCAAAGTCGTTGGATCCCTTTATATTAGTCATATTTTATTCATTGACAATGTTCTTATCTTTGGCATGGGTTGTTTAGCAGATTGGAAGCATCTTCATTAGATCCTCTTTATATTTTGTGATGCGTTGGGTATGAAGGTCAATTCACATAAATTGCAATTCATCCATCTTTGAAGGGATTCAACTATTATTGATCAAATTGACACTTTTTTTTCTATAAAGATGACCGTTTTAGAGGACAGGATCAGGTATCTTGGTTATTATTTGAAACCGAAATGGTTATAAAAAGGACGATTGGAAATGGGTCATCAAAAATGATTCAAGCGAAGATCAACTCATGGTCATACGGGTGGTTGAATTTGGGAGGACGCCTTGTTCTGGTAAACTATGTTCTTCAATGCTTACTTGTTTATTAGTTTTCTTTATTCCATATCCCTTTGTCAGTGATCACCACGATTAGAAGACTTATTTTTCAGTTTCTCTAGGTTGGTAAATTAAATACAAAAAAGTTCCACCTAGCAGCTTGGGAATGTCTATCAAAACCTAAGTTATTGGGTTGATGGGGGATAAAAAATTTGGCCTCCTTTAACAAAGCATTTTGTGACAAACGTCTCTGGAGAAGCATCTCTTTTGAGGGATTGTGAGGTAGGGTAGTCAAAGCTAAATATCTTCATAGACTTCCTTCTGTTTACTAGTTTCGATCTCGTCATTAGCTAAATAAGAACTGTTGCCTTATCTAGCGTGGTCTTGTCATGTCTTACCAGATCATTAACCAGACCATTAGTTGGCTTGTGGGAAGAGGCACCCAAGTATACCTGGGCATCGACCATGTGGTTGGTTTGGAGGGTATGTACAAAATTTCTGATACGTTGGTAAGGGAACTGCAGAAAAGAGACATGTTTGTTCTTAAATAGGTAGCTCTGTTACAAAACGATGGGGAGACCAGATGGTATTTTTTGGAAAAGTTCCCATACTCGTGGAAAGAGATGCACTTGAAAGGGATTTATTCATAATCCATTGCTTGATGATAGCACCATCGATCCATGAAGATTTGCAAAACCTTAGGAAGAACATTTTCCATATTCATTTTTACACATATTTGAGCAAAAAAAAGCAAGTTTCCAAAGATTTAATTGCTTCGAATCTCTTGTTGCTAGATTTAGGAATATATTCTTGTGATTCTTTAGGATTTTTTGTTTCCTTTGGGTGAGATTTCTTGCGGCTATTATTTACTATCTTGAAAGTGTTCTGCTCCAATTCCATGTGAGAATTTGAAAGATGGGAAGGATGAATCTCCTGAGTCTTTGGTCAATTTTTTGCAAAGTACAAGAGATGCATTTGAAAGGGATTTGTTCATGATCCAATGCCAAATGATAGCATCATCCATCCATAGATATTTGCAGAGCCTTAGGCCTTAGGAAGACTTTTTTCCATATTGACTTCTATACATGTTCGAGCACAAGAATGCATGTTTCCAAACATTTCCATAATTATAATGAAGTTGTGGAATTCTCAATAAAATTATTAGATTTATGTGGCTTTTGTCACCTCTAATCCCCACCCAATATTCTCACTTATTACTCTCTTAGTCAACCGCCTCACTCATGGCATCTCTTGTGACTTCTCGAAGACCACCACCCAAGACAGCTAGAAGTCAAACCTCCACTTTCTTCACCGTGTCTCTAACAATTTCTATGTATCTTCCCTACAAAAATTCATTGTATATTTAAAAATAAACTATGATCCCTCTTTACATCTCACTCTTTTACTAAATATCAATATTACAATTACAAATAGGATCCATTAATTTAATATTTTTATTGTGTACATTACATGAGAACATATCTCTTATACCAAGCCTTTAGAGCGCAACTAGGTGAGGTTATTCAAGGTTGGCAAGATGGCTCTTCCAACAAAGGTGGGACTAATTTGGTATGCATGTGGAGGAGAGGTCTCATTCTGGTACGAACTTTGCAATTTTTTTCCATGGTTTCAAGTTAGTTAATTGGAGTTTGAATATGGGCTACAACGAAAGAAGACTCAAATTGTGAATGGTTCAATGGGAGGTTGACCTTCCTTCTCGCATATTGGGTTTTGGTTAATTGAGTAGTTTTCAATGATAGCTCATCCATATCCATTATGGACGAGCATTGCAATACTAGTCAATGTGGACCTTGTGAAATTGTAGACCTAAATTAGGTTTTTAGAAGGGTTGTGCATCAATATGAAGATCTCTAGGAAGTAATTAATATCCTTAGCAATTGTGTGACTTCATCTTTGGAGGCTCATCTAGTCAAGGAGTGGATTTCGAGGCAAGGGTAGCCATCCAAGTTAAGCAAATTGAGAAGCTTACAATAGAACATAGCATGCAACTCCAAATGATCCAGGGTCTTTTAGGGAGTGAGAGCTCTCACTTTGTAACTCCTCATCCAAATGTAATAGTTGGGCCTATCTAAATAGCTACCAAGGAGGAAGATAGAGTTCAACGGGACCAAAAGGAGATGGAGTTCAAATATGTAGCTATGTAAACCAATGGAGTCAAGAAAGAAGCCAATAGTGGGCATGATTTTCACTATCTTCTCATGTTGTTTTTTCTTTTTTCTTTTTACTGTTTTGTCAATCAACGCTTTTGTTACGCTAGTATATTAGTAATTTTTTTAGTTTTAGTGAACAATGTAAGAATTGAACATGCTATAGAGAGACTTTTGTGAATTTGGAAAATTTTGAGTCCATCATTAGAATACAAGTAGGCTCTCTTTATTTAAATTGTATTACCTCTATGCAACCACAACTTTCGTTTAATACAATAGATGCATTTACTATAGATGCACCTTATTGATAATGATGATAGTTATTAACATCCACTCAAACCAACTTTGGTGTATCAGACCTTAAAAAAGTAAATAGTCACTTGGTTTTCTTTAGAATTTTATTTCTATGCTTGAAAATCTTTAATAGAAGCATTCTTAAATGATCATAATAATAATAATGAATTAAAAGGTTAAGAAGTCAGTATTGAGCAAATATTATTTTGAAATTAAAAAGTAAAATTAAAACTATATTATAAGTAATCAAAATCTATAAATTAAAATAAACATTTTTATTAGTCTTAATTTTATTTTTTAATAATAATAAAAAAATAAATCAAATGAAATCAATATAGTTATTTAAACAATTACTTATGAAACAATTTATTTATTTTTATTGAAAATAATTAATAATGAAATATCTGGATAAATATTTACATATAATTCTTACAAAAATAAAATATAAATTTTCAACAAGAAGTTTTCTTAAAAACAATATAGTATAATTAAATGAATACGCCTACATTTGTCATAAGGAATTGTAAAAAAAAAAATGTAAATAGAAAATAAAACACACGGCCTTTAGGCGAGTGGTGGATGATATGCATTACGAAATTAACATTATATCATCAAAATGTTGTGTAATTAATTGTTTCTTAAATTGTCGAAGGATGCATATGCCTATTGTGGAAACTGCTCCCACCACCTGACAAATGAATGGACACTACCCATTCCAGCATTTGTTCTTGAATTTCCTCAATTTGATTAATATCAACTATTTCTCTTTGGAGTAAGTTGATAAATTTCTCGGCAAGAAATTGCTTTTCTTTATATGTGATAAAAGATTCTTTGAATATCATGATATTTTCATAATAATTAAGTGGTAGAACTATCATCACGTTACTATTAATTTCTCTGCCACCAAATTTCAATAAAGTTACCTGAATTATGCGCCACTCACTTATCTTTCTCTGTTATTAGTCTTTTTCACACAGTTAATCTTTCTCTGTTATTAGTCTACACAGCTACTCACGCCATATCTCGCGACTTTTCCAAGATGATTTCTCTGCCCACTCAAGATGTCCATTTCCCCACCAAATTGCAATACAGTTAGCTGAATTTTGTGCCACTCACTTATATTTCACTCAGTTAGCTATTTTGTGCCAATACTCGTGATTAGTCCACCAAGCGCCATTTCTATCTTATCTTATCTTATCATTCTCTGAATTTTCCGGTTTCTGTGTATCTTCCCTGTTATTGGAGTAGGGCTCCTTTCTTTATATATACTTCCATACCCAACAACACCACTCACTCAGCTTTGAAGGACGATTGGATTCCGGAGAGGGAGAAATGGAGCATAGACGCCTTGTTCATATGATGCTACTGTGCTTCATTATCACGGTGGCCACTCTACCTGTAGCTACACCAACTTCGAAGCAGCATTCTATCCATGGCTACGTGGGCGGATTAAGTTTTCATGGGGTTGATTCTTCTTCTTCTGATCAATTTGTTTTGAATGGACGCAATATGCTGGAAGATGCTCATGGATCCCTGTCATCTATGGAGAGTCACGAGAAAAGGGACGTGCAGGCTCTTCTGTCTTTTAAAAAGCATATCAAAAGCGATCCATCTGGAAGGCTGTCCAACTGGACAGCAGAGAACTCAAAGGAGGTATGCTTCTGGTTTGGTATTACCTGCAGGCCACACACCAAAAGAGTTGTTGCTCTAATACTTCCCGCGGTTTCTGATATATATGGTGTGGATCCTAAATTACAATGGGAGGTATGCTTTCCCCATCTCTGAGCAACCTGTCCTTATTGCATACGTTGAATCTTTCAGGTAATAGTTTTACCAGAGTGATTCCACCCGAATTGGGGCAGCTTAAAGCACTGGGAATACTTGACCTCAGCGTTAATTATTTCCATGGAGGATCGATTCCAAAGGCATTGTGTAATTGCACACGCCTTAAATGGATCGGACTTTCAGACAACAGGTTGACAGGGTCCATACCAGCAGAGTTTGGTCGTTTAGTCGAATTGGAACATCTCGACTTGACCTTCAATGTTTATCTGGGCGGAAGTATCCAACTTCTCTTCCCAACTGCACCTCTCTCCGAGAATTGTCGATTGGACTGAACAATTTCAGTGGTCCAATCCCTTTTATTCTGAGTTCCATGAGAAGTCTATCTCACCTTGACCTCGGTTCCAACAATTTCAGCGGTTCAATCCCTTTCATGAGAAACTTATCTTACCTTGACCTCAGTTTGAACCATTTCAGTGGTCCAATCCCTTCCATTCTGAGTTCCATGAGAAGTCTATCTCACCTTGTCCTCTTTGCCAACAATTTGCCAACAATTTCAGCGGTTCAATCCCTTTCATGAGAATTGAGAAACTTATCTTACCTTGACCTATATGAAAACCATTTCAATAGTTCAATCCCTTCCATTTTGAGTTCCATGAGAAGTTTATCTCACCTTAACCTCGGTTCCAACAATTTCAGTGGTCCAATCCCTTTCTTTTTGAGTTTGATGAAAAGGCTATCCTATCTCGACCTTGGTGGAAACTCACTAAGTGGTCCAATCCCTTCCTTTTTAAGTTTGATGAAAAGGCTATCCTATCTCGACCTTGGAGGAAACTCACTAAGTGGTCACATCCCTCCCACTCTTGGTAATTGTACTCAGCTCCTTAAGCTCGACTTGTCTGGAAATGATTTGAGTGGGAGAATACCAAATGAATTGAGGTTGTTGCAGAAATTAGACTCCCTGTACTTGTCTTATAATGATTTGAGTGGGATAATAACAATTGAATTGGGGTTTTGTTCTTCCCTTACAGATTTATATTTGAGTGATAATCGATTGTTTGGGAGGATACCATCTCAATTGGGTAATTTGAGCAAGCTTGAAGCACTTGAGTTACAAAATAATAGTCTCAAAGTTACAATTCAGGAAGCTATTACAAATTTGAGCAAACTTATAGCATTTTACTTGGAGAACAACAATCTCAAAGGTATGATTCCAAAATCCATAGGAAATATTCAATCTCTATTATACATGGATTTGAGCTCAAACAATTTAAGTGGATGTATCCCATATAGCATAGGTAAGCTAAAAAATCTCATCAATATGGACATACATAATAACAATATTCTTGGGAGGATTCCATATAGTGTTAGTGGTATGGTTTCACTTGCAAATTTAGATCTATCAAATAATAGCCTCGAGGGACCAATTCCAGAGGGCATTGGCAATTGCTCGTTTATCACTACTTTCGATGCTTACTCTAATAACTTCTCCAGGACTCTGTCTACATCATTGGCCACCTGTACGAACATTGTTTTGCTTGATCTAAGTGGGAATGGATTTACAGGGGAACTTCCTAGCTACCTTGCATTTTTTCATAACTTGAGTGTTTTGAACATTGGTTATAATAATTTCAGTGGTGGTATTCCTAAATGGATCACAAGTTTCATCAAGTTGCAATGGTTGGATTTATCCAACAATCAATTTAGTGGAAGAATACCATTTGATCTTGAAAGGCTTCATGGATTTGTATTCAATGTATCTTGGCAAGGAGAATGGTTAGAGAATGAGTATCGTGCAGCATATTTAAATATGAAAATGTCTGATTATTTGTCAATTGAGATGGAAGGAAGTAATCCTATTAGACTACCAAATGTTTCACGTATAGGCATTTTATTTGATCTGTCTAACAATAATCTTATAGGGGAAATACCTACAAGCATTGGAAGTATGAGTGGCCTGCGATGGCTAAATTTATCTAGGAACCAACTGGAAGGCCCAATATCCACATCTCTTAGTAACATATCTACTTTAGAGGTGTTGGACTTGGCCAAAAATAATTTGAGTGGACCAATCCCTCAAGAACTATCTAATTTACATTGGTTGAGCAGATTGGATTTTTCATGTAATGGTCTATGTGGGACAATTCCAACACGGACACAATTTTCAACTTCTAATGCAGCTTCATTTCAAAGGAATAAATGCTTGAAGGGTTGTCCTTTAGATCCATGTAGCAATCGAAAGGAAGAAACCATGGCATAAGGTAATAATACTAGTAAGAGTAATCATGTTAAAGTGGAATGGTTGACCTATGTGAATGAAAAGATGTCATGTATAGAATTGGGGATAGGAGTGGCCATTGGATTTGGGGGAGTAGTTATTATGTTCATAGTGTGGGAGGGAGCTAGGAATTGGACATTACATCCACACCCAAAAAAACCACAAAGATTTTATGGATTGTATCAACCTCCTAAATAATAGGACATTGTACTTTATTACACCAAAATATAAATAAATAAATAGTGTACTATGTGACCTGTTTTGATATTTACACATATCAGCTTTTTATTTTTTGAGAATTGATGTATATATATACATAATTTTGAGTCTTTCGGGAGGATCTCTATTTATGTGATGGCACTAAACAAAATTTTATTTTTGGATGATAAAAGCTCTTAGAAGATCTTTGGCAATATGTAATTTGATTTTAAGTAAAGAAATTACTTTTTGGATAATTTTCCAATGTTATATATTTCAAATTTATTTTTAATTCATAATTCATACCATTTCAAATTTACTTTATACTTTATCTTTTTTTTTAATTAATGATAAATCATAATTATTAAATTTTAACATTATATAAAAGTATTTTTTTTTAATTTTTATAATATATTAAAAGCATCATTACTATTTTAAATAAATTTTCATACATAGTTATTACATTTATTAAATGTTATACATATTAAATCTATATTTCATTGTAATTATTAAATTTATATATATATATATTTAATGATGAAATGTTCTCACAATACAGTAAAAACTAAATATAATAAATGCAGGTAATTTCCCTTTTTTTTAAATAGTATGACAAACAACTTCTGTAAAATTTCCATGTTCCAATATAAACAAGTAGTTTTCACATAATGTTTCATAACTGATGGAATATATAATTCTACCGAAAGTATGCTAAAAAAAAAAATGAGGTTAAAAATATTTATTTTTAACCACACAAGATTCGTTTACTCCATAAAATAATTAGCCATACATCATACTCCTCTTTTTTTTCATTTTATTGAGTTTTAAACATACTTATATGAACTCATTTCTTATCTGAATCTTTGATTACCTTTCTCTTCTTAAATGAATAAAAGAGTATTCTTATAAACCGTATACTTAATTACTTTATAAAATCATGCATAAATGTTATAACAACCATCCAGAACTTTTCTATGACTGTTAGTTATATATAAATATATATAAATCTTTAACTATCACGTTATATACATTTTAACATAAGATTTCACAAAGGATTCTCCAAGTGAGTTCATGCATGCTCAAGGTGTAAAAATTAGATCGCTCTATGAAGTAGCTGATCTCTTATTCGTAGCTGATCTCTTATTGGTTAAATGTACTCAACCTCTATTTTTAATAAGTGATCGCCATATTAGATAGCGGAGTACTATATGTTCTAACATAATTATAATTATCGGTCGCTATTTCATATATGCTCTATCATGAGTTAGCAAATCTCTCTTAATTGAATTTATTTCATATACTCTATATTTTATAAATGATCGCTATAGGATATAGCGCTCTGTGGATGTAAATTATTTCACATATGCTCTGTCATGAGTTAGCAAATCTCTGTTAATCCGCATCCTGTCAAATATCACAAAATGTAAAAAGGAGCAACGCATCCGCTGGAGCTTTCTATCGATGGAAACAAACAAAAAATTACCCTAAACAAGATAGAATCGGTATACCAACGAATAGTCCCAACTGGGAGAATTGGAGGTTAACCCATAAACAAAACAGAACTGGCATACCAACGAATAGTCCCAACCAGGAGAACTGGACGTTAAACCATAAACAAAATAGAACTGGCATACCAACGAATAGTCCCAACCGGGAGAACTGGAGGTTAAACCATAAATAAAACAGAACTGGCATACCAACGAATAGCCAGAGTTTGAATTATAAACAGATTTTTCATCTCCTTAATCGGATCAAGTTTGGGGTTTTGAGTTACGCAGCAATCGATTCAAGCAAGGAAAGAAAGACGTACAGAGTTTGATTTACAAATCGTCTTTTTTCCTGGGAAGATGAGGCACAGACGCCGTAAAATCGAGAGAGACTGAGTAACAGCACGCAGTTTACTCGCCCGCTTAAGATATTCAAACAATAAGAGTAACACTACTCTGCAAAAACAACATCTACAGAGACTGCAATCGAGAATATTTATAAAAGACGTTTATGCGAATACATAGTTTCAGAGGGTCAGGCAAGGAATACATTAACCAGATCACCCTCCTGTATATATGACCGTAATCATTGCTTCTATTGATATCTTACATAGAGTCAAACTATTGCCATGGCCTTCAAAGGGTTGTACATTCTTTTAACAAACACCCACACACAAAAAAAGAAAATGACTGGGATATTTTTACAAAATTATATTAAAAAAAAACCGATTTATATATCTTCTGAATAAAGACAACTAAAGCTATAATACACTTACTTGGAAACAATCAAGAATAGTTTTTTGGAGAATAAGCTCCTTCCAATTAACCATAGGAGAGAGCAATGCAACCATTTGTCTAACTCTTTGTGTCATCCTAATCAAATCTCCAATCAATTCATAAACTCTTATGATTTAGGATTTTGTATGGTAGTTGAGTTTTAGATTGGATTTGATTAGTAAAAATCTCTCTTACTTGCTTACACATGTTCTCTTGTGTCATGGTGGTGTCTCCTCATTTCGCTGAACTTTCCAAATACCTTTTCTTTTTATTTAATAAAAAAATAGTTTGTTATGCAAAATGTCATATTATCTTTTTAAGTTTTAAATAACTCTTACATAAAAATAATTATGACAATATTAAAAATAAAAGAATAAATAAAAAAATTTTGGTGTCAAATGATTTAATTTTAAAATTTTATATATATTTTAATAATCTAATTTGAAATAATTCAAAAATAAAAATTAATATATTTTAAAAATTCAACACATTTTAAGTTTATAAAAAAAAAAAAAAAAATTGAATAAATTATATATTAGATATAAATTATTTTTATAGTTTTTCAACCATATTATGTTTAACTACAATTTACTTCTAAAATATTGATTTGTTAATTCATTTCAAAATAAAAAGCTAACATGAATTGTAAATTTATACCAAACATATTATGAAAACTTACTCTTAGTTCTCTTAAAATTTTAAGAAGATATTGTAAATTATACCAATGAAAACTTACACTTCAGTTTTATGGATAGTGTCGGTTAAATAACCAAATTAGTTCTCTTAAAATTTTAAAAAGATATTAAAACAAAGCTTAAATATTTATAAATATATTAAGAAAAATCTTAAATATTTAATATAATATTAATAATATTATTTATTAAAATATAAAAAGAAAAAAACTTTTTTATGAATTTAATTTTATATTAAATATTTTAAATAGGTTTGTATTAAATTTTAAATATTTTTTATAATATTTTTATAATTTTAAAATTATCTAAATTATAGTGATTTAAAAATATATTTTTTAAATATTAAATAATATAAAATAAAATTATAAAATAAAATAAATTAAATTAAATTATAAAACAAATAAATCAAAATTGAATTCAATATATATCAATCATCAACACCATATCTCTCACATATATAGGTTTTAATATATATAATTGATTTTTTTAATAAAATAAAATTAAAAAAAAACTTTTATATTATATTATATTTAGATTTTATTTAATATTAATAACATATTTTACTATAATACTAAGAAAAATTATATTTTTTATATAACATTGAAAATATTAAAATTAAAATTGATGATTTTTAAGATATAAGATATATATTTAATACTAGGTTCTAATAAAAAATGATAAATAATAAATAATAAAGTTTTATATTTTAAATTGTTAGTTTTAAATATTATAGTAAATATAAAAATGAAATAAAAAGTTATATAAATGTTAGTGTAATTTTGAGTGTTATAAAAATAGTTAATTTATTTAAATTTTTTTTTAAGAATTATTACAAAATTTATAAGTATAATTAATTGGTGAATATTCATGATTTATAAATAAATTTTTTGAAGATTATTTTGATAAATCTTTCATTAAATTATAAGACCTTTTAAAATTTTAGTAAATCTTTCATTGAATTAGAAAACATTGCTTATGATTAATATTTTTATAAAGTATAAAGCCACATATAATAATAGGAAAACATTTTCATTAAGCTTAATATTCTTAATTACCATGTTTAGAAAAAAAGACACAATTTCCTCCTTCGAAGCAAATGTGAAAGCATTAACGGTCACATTCATCAAGGTGCTTATTGTACACTCTTGCAAATACCTTTGTTAGTTTTGATCCTTTTGCATTGATTCATACCTTCACTTCTTTCAATTCTTTCAAGCTTGGGAGAGAGTAATGTTTGGTCTCCCACTTCATAATTATCAAGCTTAGTAACTAGCTTGGAATGTGATCCACCAAATCTTGTATTATCCATGTTGATATAAATCAATGTAGCATTAAATCCAAATCTTGTATTAACCATGTTGATATAAATCAATGTAGCATTAAATCCAAATATTGAAGGGATATCACCATCCAACAATTTTGGTAGGCTTCCCACATTATCATATGCTAAGAGTTGATCTTCATCCATTTTTTTGTTATTTTAATACCTTCTCCTCTTTCCAAAACATAGTTAGCTTGTCTCTAATAAATCTTAAAGGTGCTTCTAAGAAAAACTTTTATTAAATTCTTTAGAAAAGCTAGTTATGGCATTTTCCCTCTTAAATTTACAAGTTATCTAAACATACGAATGAAAAGTTGCCTCTTCTCTTTTGTAATATTTGGTCATTTATAAACATTAACATCATTTATTTATGTCTTACTTTTTATGATATTAAAATTTTCTAGCAATTAAAAATTAATTTACATCATAAATTATTAACAAATGCTTCTTATTTGTATATAACATAAAAACAAAATCGAAAATGAGTTAGAGTTATGGAAAAAAAAGAGTTTGATTATACTTCTCTAAACCACATATTAGCGATCTCAAAACTAACCTCTTATTAGAGTATGAGTACCGCAAACTTAGAAAGAATCCTACAACAATATGATATGGCATGGTTATCATCATTTGATAGTAATTGCAAATAATCAACACTAAGGTCTTTGAAAATGAAGTCCGAATCATCAACAATCAACAGTTTTCCACTCTTCTCTTCTCTAACCGAAAGGAAATGTTGTATTCTTTATTTATATTGACATCACTATCACTAGAATGTGCAAGAGCACAATTGAACTTGAAAATATGCACACGGGAATACGACTAAGTGCTAATAATGACTTTCTAAAATGCAGTTCAAATACAGTTGGAATTCCATAAATGACTAAGTGATTTAGAGTATACGAAAATGCAAAATGTTATATAAGCTACTAAAGTGGGGTATGATCCAATTCTAATAAGTGAGTACTATCATATAACATGATGTTCACTTTGTCAAATGATTCCAATTCCAATTCCAATGAGTGAGTAATATCATAGTACAGTGTGATTCAAAGTATACAAAAATGTGAACTTTTATATAGGTTACTAAAGTGGAGTATGATCCAATTCCAATCAGTGAATACTATCAAATAATATGATGTTCACTTTGTCAAATGATCCAATTCCAATGAGTGAGTATTGTTATAGAATAAGATGTTCACTTTGTCAAATCATATTATGGGATGACAAATATGGATTTTGAAAAAAGAAAATTTCCATGAGTGATGAGATAGGTGGTTGTTTATAAATACTTGAGTATGGAATACATGTAAAAAGGATAAACATCGTGACGATTTGATATGTATTTGCATTAATAATTTAGTGGAGGAAAAATTATGAAAATTATTCTTCATAAAATATATGTATGAATGAAGATGATTTTCAAAGGGAAGTAAGATTGAAATTTTGAAGATGGTATCCTTTAAATAAAATTGAAAGCAACATGCTTATGGAAAATTCTTTTAGGAGAATTCCATATATTAATAAAAGTTTAGAATATTCATGACAATAAGGGAATAAGGGATCTAAGCTTAAGACAAAATGGATGTTAGTTAAAGAAGGTGTCAATGTGTTAATTGTGATGTGCCATGGAGGTAGGGATAGAATTAGGACAAGGAGTAATCAGTTGATTGCGGTTGTTGAAGTGCTTAAGATTGAGGTTGTGATGAAAGCTCTTCTGTATAAGGTTTGAGTTGTGATATCTTTTAATGGGTCATATGTGAACTATAGGAATTTAGATATTTTATGTGACATAATGACATATCAAGGTCAATTTATGGTTATTACTCAATACAATATCAATTGTAATGGCACAAGGTCAAATATGATATGATCATTTGAGAAGATCGTGGATATACTTTTGTACGTTGATTTCTTTTGTCACTTAGATGAACAGATTCTTGAGATTGTGAAATGAAAAGTCGTCATTTTTTAATTCATTTAGTATTTATTGCAAATCAATGATTGTTCCCTTCTTCCTTATTAAGCCTGCAAGACATAACAAAGCATCAAGTTTATGGTTTGAAGGCAATGAGTGATAGCATTTGATTGTATAGATGGTAAGATTGAATCTCATTTCCAACAACACTTAATAGTTGTAAGTGAGATGGTTTAATGTGTTGCAACACGATCCATTAGTGAGCTAGCTACTCACATGACACCAAATGTTTTACATAATCCTAGTGTCAGTGTTAAGAATGTTAATCTCCATGTTTAAGGGATGAGGAAAATAAAAAATATGTCAAAGAAAATAAAAATACCATCGTTGTCTATGTATTTAAAACCCAAGGTCCACAAGGCAAAGATAAAGGTGAAGAATGTGGAGTGTGCTTAAAAGTGAACATCATTGTGAAGGGTTATAGATGCTATTGAAGTGGAGTATGATCTAAATCCAATAAGTACTATGATAGAATAGAATGTTGACTTTATCAAATCATATTATACAATCACAGATCAGGATATTGCACACGAAATGATATCTCCATGTTTGTTTCATAGATAGTTGAATAGAGAGATGATGGTTAAAAAAAATATGAGTATAGTAGACACTCCCAGATCAGGATATTGTACACAAAATAATATCTCCATGTTTGTTTCATATATAATTGAATATATAGATGATGTTTGAAAAAAATATAAGTATGGTAGACACTGGTGCCTTTTTAATGGCGATGATGCAGAAAAACTTATTCTTCGAGTACCTATTATGAATTAAGAGGCTCGTAAAGGGGAAGCACAAGAATAACATTTCAAATATTTCTTCTTAAATAAAATTGACAATAACATGCTTATGGAAATGGATATTAGGGGAATTTCATAAATTAATTTTAAATGATTATGAAATATGGAAAAATTGATAAGTTTCATGAGAATGGTGGATCTAAGCTTGAGATAAAACAAATGCAATATGCAAAAGGTATTAATATATTAATTGTGATGTGCTATGAGGATGTGTATGCTACTATGACAACTAGACTTAATTAGTTAATTGAAGTTATTGAAGGGATTGAAATTGAGGTTGTTACTAAAAAGCTTCCAAATGATGTTCCTAATATATTTTAATAGGTGTGACCATATGCATTTATCTAATTTATGTCTCACAATGACATATTCAATTCATTTGATGGCTATCACTTAAAATGATAGCAAATGTAATGGCACAAGGCTAATGATGAGATGGTGTCTGTTTAAATATATTGTGGATATACCTTTGGATGTTTTAACTTTTTGTCAACTAAATCAACACATACTTGAGATTGTTAAATGAAAATTCATATTTTTTAATTCATTTAGAATTTCTTGTAGATTAATGATTGCTGACTTTGTTCTTTGTTGAACTTGTAAGACACAAAAAGAAGAATCAAGTTCAAGGTGCAAAGGAAATTAATGCCTTTACTATATATTAAATTCATATTTTATTATAGTTATTAAGTTTTTACACATATTTTTACTAATTTAATTTTAAATAATTGTAAACTCAACTTAATCAATTTTAAAAATTCCACAATTTTTAAATTTATAAAAATTGATTTCATTATTTTATATTTTAAATAAAGTTTATATTGAATATATATTATTTTTTATTTTTCAACAATATTATATTTAATTACAATTTGCTTTTAAAATATTTGTCACAAAATTAAAATTTAAAATAAAACATAATTTAAATTGTAAATTTATACCAAACATATTATAAAAACTTGCTGTATGTAAAATGTGCATGTTGGTGAAGGGAATTCTTTAAGTAAACGAGTTCTCTTAAATATTTGAGAGGATTTTAAGAGAAGACGCTATGTATTGTTGAAGTGCACAAGGTTATAAAATGAGTCCCTTACGGAAATCTGCTACGCCATATTCTCTGCAAAGAAGGTGTTTTAGTGGATCCTGCCAAAGGTGGTTCTGATCTTCCACGGCTCACCGATTTAATATAAATATTTTAAATATATTTATAATAAATTATAATTTCTAATATTGATATTTTAATTTTTTATTTATAAAAAATATAATGATTTAAAAATAATTTATTTTTTAAATATAAAAATAAAATTATAAAATAGATAAACCAAGTTTAAATATAAAACATAGAAACCCACATATATATATATAATTTAATATTTTAATGACACATTTAGTAAGAATAATATTGAAAACATTAAAATAAAAGATATAATGATTTTTATGATATAAGACTTATACTTAATATTGTTCTAATAAAAATGATAAATAATAAAGTTTTATAATTAACATTGTTAGTTTTAAGTATTATAGTAAACATAAAAATAAAATTGATATATTTCTAAAGGATCAAATTTTTAACAGAACCAGAAGCTATAGAGTAGACAAACTTGTCTTAACTATGTTGTTCATATTGCTAGCTAAACTTATAGATCCATTGACAAAATTATGATAATTGAAATAAAAACTATGACAACAAGAAAACTATTAAGCCATCTCATCATCAGATATGGTATCAAGAAACATGTCACGTGCTAAAGGTTTGACCTCTTGAACATAACATTTGCCAGTTGTAGCTTTGATCAAGAAGTTCAATTTGTGATTCATCTCGTCCATTTTAGGGGAAGCTCGTTCCTCTCCTCTTTGGTGCTGAGGATAACCTTTCATAGCAAGGATTTGGTGGTACAATGGAGTGCCAAAGTTCTAAAGTACTTAGTATCCCACATCCTCGTCTAACTGGCATCCTCCACCCAAAGTCTACATCTACTCTACAATCATCTCTAGATCAATGACCTTCTGTTTCTTCTTTGCCTAGTCCTTTTCCCTTGAAATATGTATCCATAACTCAGGGGGAATTGCTTGGTAGTATATATTTTCAACTTTAGTTGTCTCGTTTGTGCCCTCGGCCTCAATTCCCACGATGAATTCTGTGATGACATCCCCATCGAGCCATCCTCACTAGTTTTGAAACATTAGGTAGGGGTAGAACCAATGTAACATACTCATTACCCTCACTTATCCAATTTGGGTATGGTGTATAAATTTTTTCTCTTTACATCTAAACAAGATAAAATGTTATTCCCAACAAAAGCAAAACCCCCACGGTTCCATACAATAATTTATGTTTATGAAACAAAGGAATTGGTCTCATTTGAAATAACTTTAGTCATTAGAGTGTGCTTATTGATTAATAACATAACCATTTGGATCCATACAAGAGTTGTAATAAAATTCACAATGCCTATCTATACATAAAGGACTTATCCTCATAATCAGACATTCTCTAATAATTCACAAGCCACAAATATAATGTTTAAATATATCTCTCAGTATTAAGTATAATGATCAACGCTGTAAGGGTCATAAATCATAGCATTTGAATGTTGTCATGAGATGTTGAAAGCTAATGAGAGTCTCTTTTGACGCGTTAGATTCAATATAAAACTGGAAAAAACAGTCATCCCTCAACTTACATGGATATTTTGAGATAACTATACAATGGATATTGCTTTGAATAAACAAATGAAATTTAGTAAATTGAATCATGTTTCCGAATATATAAATTTTATCTATTGAAAATGTCCATAACTATCTCAAGTTTGATATTTTCTAACATGCACTTTTTTGGGGGGAAAATGATAAGATACATGTCTTTGTGAGCGCAACCTTTGAGTGCCTAAATGATAGATTCAACCTACAAAAACCAATAGACATATAGAGAACACATAGAACTAGTGAAACACTATTTTTCCAAAATAAATTTAATAAATTTTAATTATTTAAGTGATCGAACCTTGAAAATAGTATGTTGATTTTGGGTGCATCTTTTAAAGGTCTTAATGCAATGATCATGAAATGATTTTTTAATAGCATGTAGAGGTCGGTGTCTAATAGAGTAGCATACAATTTTTATATAAATTCTTGAGAAACAAAAACGTTATCGAAAAAATACTATAGTGTGTTTTTGAGTTAAGGAGTAATGGAACAAGAAAAATAGAAAAAAATTTACATATTTGGAATTTGTAGAAAGAAATGCTATGTAGGTCTAAAACTTCATAAAAAATTATTGTGTGTATCATACTGTAACGAGTGGTAAAACACATGCATATTGAGAAAATAGTTGAGATGCCCAATTAGCTATAATTTATCATATTCCATAGCACAAGTTTGGTTAACCCAAAGCTAACTCTGAAGTAGACACATGGGAAGAGGGATGACACCTAAATAGGTGACGAGGCTTAGTCTTAGTGCTAAGAAACACATGTTTCTTTTAAATTGAAATTTCTTGCTCTCTCCAACAAAACTCAATGGGAAACAAAATGCATGCACGATATAGAACTGCAAAACTCACACGTGATATATAACTATATAACGTGCACGTGATATTTAACTCTATAAATATAGCTATATAACTATATAGCTATAATGAAAACTATAACTAATACAAATATATTCTATATGACACTAAGGATTAGTAAAGGTTAGGGGGGAGGGGGGAGATAGATAAAGAGAAGAGTAGGGGGGTGAGAGAAGAGACCAAGAGATAGAGATCAAGGGGCTAGCAATTTGGGGAGGAGTAGGGTGGTTAGAGAGAAAGGGAGGTATATGTGAGGAGTTGAGGGGTTAATGGAGTTAGAGAGAGAGAGAGAGAGAGAGAGAGAGAGAGATGGGGGGGGGTTTAATGGCACGAGGAGGGGGATTAGGAGAAATAAATATAGAGAGGGGTTTTAGGGATAGGGGGAGTAGGATAGAGATAGAGAGAGGGGTGGGTTTCAAGGGTGTGGGAGTATGAGAGAGATAAAGAGAGGATGGATTGTTAGGGCGTTATAGGTAGAGAAAGGGGGGGTGTTAGAAGTAGAGAGAGAGGGGGTGTTAGAAGTTTGGGGGTATGTGGAGGTGAGGAGAGAGTGAGAGAGGGGGTTAGTAAGGTTTATAGAGAGAGAGAGAGACAGAGAGAGAGAGAGAGGGGGGTTTAGTGGTATGGGGAGGCATAGAAATGTGTACATGCATGTGTGATAGAGAGAGTGACAGAGAGAGAGTGTGTGTGTGAGAGAGAGAGAGAGAGAGAACCAACGAGGCAGTGGGTTTGTTAGGGGGTTGGGGGACAGAGAGAGGGGTCAGTGGTGTTAGGGGTAGGGGGAGCAGGGGAGAGATAGAGAGATAAGGGGGTTAAAGGGGGTTAGAGGTAGGGGTTTATAGGCAGAGAGAAACATGGGGTGTTAGGGGGCTAGAGGTAAGGGGATTAGGAGAGAGATAAATTGGTGTGGTTAGGGGTAGGGGTTGTATGAGAGAGATCTAGAGAGGGGGGGTGTTTCGGGATTAGAGGTAAAGGGGGGGGGGGGGTTAGGGGTAGGGGCGTAGGAGAGATATAGAGAGAGGGGGGGTTTAGGGGTAGTGGGTTAGAGGTATAGAGAGAGGTGGGTATTAGGGGGTTATAGGTAGACAGGGGGGGTGTTAGGGGGTTAGGGTAGGGAGAGTAGGAGAGAGATGGAGAGATGGGGGGTAGGGGTGGTGGGTTAGAGGTAGAAAGAGGGGGGTTAGGGGCAGTGGGTTAGAAGTAGAGAGAGGCGGTGTGTTAGGGGGTTAGATAGAGAGATAGATAGGGAGAGGGGGGGGGTATTAGAGGTAGAGAGAGAGAGGGGTGTTATGGGGTTAGAGGTAGAGAGGGGGGGTGTTAGTGGTAGAGGGGGCTCTTAGGGGGTTGGGGGTAGAGGGAGTAAGAGAGATAGAGAGAGAGGGGGGGTGTTAGGGGGTTAGGGATAGGGGGATTAGGAGAGAGATAGATAGAGGGGGGTAGGGGTAGTGGGTTAGAGTTAGGGGGTTAGAGGTAGAGAGAGAGGGGGGCATTAGGTGGGTTAGGGGTAGGGGGAGTAGGAGATAGATAGAGAGAGGGGGGAGTTTAGGGGTAGGTGGGTATTAGAGAGATAGATAGAGGGGGGTTGTTAGGGGTAGAGAGAGAGGAGGGATGTTAGGGGGTTAGAGATAGATATGGTGAGTTGTTAGCGGGTTAGGGGTAGGGGGAGTAGTAGAGAGATAGAGAGAAGGGGGTGGGTCAGGGTTAGAGGATTAGATGTAGAGGGTTACAGGTAGAGAGAAATGGGTATGGTTGTTAGGGGATTAGATGTAGTGAGGGTGTGTGTGTGAGTGTGTGTGTGTGCATGTGGGTGTGAAGAATGTTTTGTATATGATTTTGCATCAATAGATGGTGAGGAGGGTGAACCAAATTCCTAGAGGATATTCGAACATCCATACAGGGAAGGTAGGTATCAAATTATGGTGCCACTTAAGAATGCCTAGGAATTTGCTTGCGAGGTGGATGTATTTGGAAATCAACATCTTGAAGCCTAGAATTGGGATGGTTTTGAGGCATCCCCCGAGAAATACCTTGGAACTCCAACATATCAAAATAATTGACGTGTTTTCCCAACATGAACTCAACACACATCTTTCTAAGGAAATATAAGGGAATTTCCCTATTGTTATGAGGTGGCCCATCAAAAACCATATACCACTGATCCATCCAATTCTCTTTGAATGGTGGATATATGCACCACTCAATAGAGATGTGGGGTATGTTTGTGTTTGGAATTTGGCCATTTTATGGCTCTCTAAACAAGGAAAACATATGCTATTTGGTGATATTTATTGTTTTGATGTCATTGTAACTCAACCCATCTACATACTATTTCCTTTTCTGTTCTCTATGTGATGCAATGTCGTATAGGGCACCATTTGATTGAGTAATGGTGTTTGTGATTCCATCTAGTGATTCTACAAGAGAGTGAAGGAGTTGGTATCCACCCCTCCTTGCCCCCCAAATCTCTTTGAGCCTCACTATCTCTCCCAATATCTCTAGATCAGGATCCATGCTAGTCACTATAATCATAAATAAAAAAAAAAAGAACATTAAAAACATATACATGGTAATATAATGACATCTCTTAGAAATGAAAAAATGTACAACAAGTGTTACAAATAATGACTTGAGTATTTATAATTAAAAATTTAAAATCGAACAATGACACTACAGAATCAACATAAAAAATTTCCATGTTATGTTTTTGTTAAATTTGTCATGAACATGCATTCCTAAACGCTTAGATGTTCCTCAAATATGAAGAATTGTTATTACTATTGCAAACAAAGCCTCATGACTCTAACCTAGAAGGTCTTTATATGCTTGTAGCCTTGTGGAAAAAGGTTTTGATTTAATCACATTGATACATGGTGAAGAAGGTAAGCCTATAAGAGATTATAAAATGCATATGTTTTACAATTAAGTTACATTATAAAACACATGATAGAGATGACTATTTTCTCATTGAAAGTGGTCTTAAACCACCTTGTCTACTTGTTTGTATTTGAGTGTGTTATGTTGGTTGAGTTAACACCACTTTATGTAAGGGATTATTGATAACAAAGCACACTTTTTTAGTCAGTGTGTCTTCTATATGGTCCGTCTTGGTTACATGTTGATCGTAAAATTCCTAAAGTGATTATCAAGTACCTAGGAGCTTTGCATAACCATGGTAGGAGACAAGTGATTATTTTCAAACTTAGAACCATTGATGAGGCTTGTGTACAATCACAATACCTTGAAGAAGATAATAATAAACTATAGTCTAATGGGATAAAATAGAAAAAATGGAAAAACACACAACAAGTGGAAAGAAGAAGGGGAAAGGTAAATGAAAGAAGATAGATACACTTGGAACAAAAACTAGGACCCTAATAAGCATTGTAGGAAATATAATGTTGATGTCCACAAAGAGTAGAGTTGTTGAAAATGATATCCTAATCGAAAACAAAATCGATCCAAACAACAACACAAGAAAACCAAGACTTTGTTGGTTGTAGAAGGATATCATATTGTAGACAAGAGGTTAGACATTGAAGGTAAGGTGTCCTATATCTCATTCCGAAGGGATATATATTTGAGCACCATTAATCCAAACGAGGAAGATAACTGACTAAATTATTTCATTTCTTTAATCCTTTATGATAGTCAAATTTGATTTCATCCCATCTAATTGAATAGCTTGGTTAGAGGTGCATGACCATCCTCAACCATACCCATTGGGTTGGGTGAGAAAATATATGGAGTTTTGATAGTGAAAAAGTAGTGAAAATTTAGATTTACTATTGTACAAACTCCATTAATGAGGTAGAAGCATATGCCATTCAATTGGATGTCTATGGAGTAATCTTGGGGAGTCCTTATCTTTAAGTTGGGGATGCCATATTCAAAGGAATAACTAAACAATAAAAAATCATGAGGGATGGAAAGACTTATATAATGCATGCAGATAAAAGAAAATCAAATCTTCCATTGATAAGTACATACTATATTTTTCTTTGAATGTGGAATTGTTTTATTTGCATTATTTTGTTGGTTTGGGATTTCATTTGGTTATTTTGTGATAATTTACAGTTCATTGTAGGGATTTTTTCATTATTTTTTAGCATGAAAAAGAGTGAAAATAGAATGTGGGCACAAGAATTCCCTATGGGGGGAGAACAAAATCATTGAGGACACCTCTACACACTGAAATCACATTTGCATTTCCTTTGATTGTCGGTCAGAACGAAAATGAACAGAGAGTTGAGAATGGGGTCATGAGCCAATTTTGGGGGAATAAATTAGCATTCACAAAATGCATATCATTAAGTTAGGGAGAACTTATGACTCTCCCTACATAGTTCGAGGTGATCCCTTCTATTGATTGAAAGGGATCCCAAGGTACAACTACAACAAATGCAACTATCAGAATATGAGGATTTGGTGTTGATGAGAGATGAAGTACGTGATTAGACAAGGGTCTTATCTAAGAACCAAAATAATTTTGTAACCAACTACAAGATTGATCGAACTAACGCAAAACTAGTTGGTAAGCATGAAGCTCATAACTTCCTTTGATCGATGTCAAATTGGGGAGTAACTGACATCAATATTCTTCAAATAAGGAATAGAGTGTAATAGAGGGAGATAAATTGTAGATGAATGGTTTTGTTTGGGACACGACAGTGAGGGTGATGGTGACTGAAAAACTCATAATGTTGGGGATAGGGAGACTCACAACATCGATTAAAGGTGACCAGGGGTTGATTCCAAAAAGAATAGTGATGTTCCAACAATCTTGAGTAGATTGGGGAACTGTTTGTACATACAGAATAATTGGTGGGGTCCCCACAGTTTTGGGGGTGTTGGGGGACCAACTTGATGATGGGTGGGATTCCCATGGTTTTTTATGAATCGGGGAATCGATTTGATGATGAGTGAATTTCCCAAGGTTTTGAGTGAGTCGAGGAACCTTTCCCATTATCGTGTGAGGGTTTTTTGCAAACCTGAAGATGGGTGCCCCATGAATCAATGCTATGCATACTATTCTTGCGGGGAATAACTCACATAATTGGTTTCTTTGGAGGGTGGGGGGCCTACTGGTGTCTTAGAAGTGGTGATGATAGAATGAATATTTTTAGATAGTATATTTCTCATGGAGGTATGAATGGTCAAATCTGAGTCTTAATTGTAAAATTTGTCGAGGAACTTGGTGGCATCGAATGTTGAAGGTGGTGTAGTAAATGCACAGCTATAAAATGTGAACTATGGGTTGACCGTTTGACCTCATGGATGTCAAATGATGATTTGGATGCAATGGTGCGCACATCCATGGGGGGGAGTATGTTATTCGTGACATAATGAGGTTGACGGCATGTCATAATTGTTATTAGGACCCTATGGTTATCAACGTGAATACTAGTAAACACAATGTAAATAGAGGGAAAATGTTTCCAATATGCGAGTTTGGGAATGATACCTATGATAGAAGTACGATGCCACTGCTTAGGGATGGAGTCTTGTTCTTATAATGGAAAAACAAAAAGTAGTCATCTCTTGGTCATTATCTTTCACACACTGCGTAAATACCCAAGTGTAATAAAGAACATGACAAAGGATGTAGAAAAATATTGACCAAAAAAATAATACACATGTGGAATGCATGGAAAATGACTTGTTAAGGATAGTGTCCATATGGATGGGTAGGTGTATCCATGGAAAAGAGCCTGAGATGTTGATTCTAGTGGTGTGAACGGTTCATCAAACAAAGCTATGGTTTGGTCGTGGTGAAGGTTTGAAGGTTGGGTCAAAACTCTATAAAAGGGGTGGGGCCTGTTTTTCCAGTTCATTTGTACTTTGCTCATCTTTTATGATCTGGAGCTATTGGTGGTGATTCCAAGTTATCCAAACATTTGATTTTCGAGTAGTGAGATCCAGGTAATCCTAAACCTTATCCTTGTCATTTTGAGTGGGGTAGCCGGTTTTAGGGTTTTTTATCCCTAGGGTCGTACAACCCTATTTATGGTCCCAAGGGTGACTGTGCATAATATTGGGTTTTCCTACGCGATTGCATGGGAAAATGCATTATCGCGTGCTACATACTGTGCACAATTTTTTATAATCATGTGTAGTGAAACACATGGGAAATTTATGATTTCCATGCATTGTGCAGGGAGTCTAATGCCTCGACATGGGCAGGGAACCTTGACATGGGTAGGTGTTTGTGCCGAAGGTGGATGGGCATGTTTAAGTATGGATTTGATGGACTCGATGGGAACCATATGAGTATGATTCCCACAGGATGTGCATCCATCATGTTGTTCTTCTTAACAAGGTTCATAGGTTAGGGGGATTTCAAATTCTTAGGCTCAATAGTGGGAACTGTCACGATGGTTAGTTTTGAGGTAGGCGCAATAAATGTTGTCACCGATGTAGAGACAATATTCATGGAAGTTGTTTCCTAGGGTGGAGGTGAATGAATTTCCAGCAAATGTTGGGTGAGGTGAATGGTTTCCAAAGCGTCCTGAAATCGAGGGAGGTTAGGACTATGGTTTGTGTAATGCCCAACATGAGAACAAATCAAACATGCATGATTGGTACACAACAATTTGGACTTAGGTGTCAAGTTGGGTGAATATGAGGTGCTTCTTGTTATAGTGTGCATCACATACATCATACTCATAGGGGTGTTACGAAAATTCCTAAGCTTTGGCAAGGTGGGTAACATGTTATTCATGTGGCCTTGTTACCCACATAGGGCACATGGTGGAGTGACTCTTATTGTGGGAGTAATGGTTGTCATTATTGGGTATTTTAACCATTATTGGGTTATGTCCCCTACTTTAGCCTTGGCAACGCCCGACTAATGAGTCAGGAGTACGGTTGGGTGTGAGGGGGGCTTTAGCCTTAAGTTGTCTCATTCCCCCATTTATGATTTTATGATAGTTGGCGGTGGCTTAGTCATAGGTGTCGTAGGCTCGACGCTTGGCACAGATGGTGTGATAAGCCTAGATTATGTAATGGTTGAGACAGGGACAAAATCATAATGGGATACATATTTTGATTCCATCTCTAGGTAGGGTGGCGCAAGGTACCACACAGGTATACCCAAAGTGATCCCAAGTAGAGTCAATTGAGCCATAACCAGTGTCCATTGCACTCTTGTGGGGGGGGTTCAGTCCCACCATAACCTTTGGCTCGAGTCTAAAGGTTAATGTATGTTGTGTTCATGTAGATATTCTGGAAGGAGGCATCCCTAGAGGGGCAAGGCTCCTACTGCTGAGTAACAACCCCTTGGTTTGAAAAGGTTTGTTGTAAGACAACGGTTTGGGGTTTTTTAGAGTTAAGATCCCAAGGATTTTTCACGATTGTATTCTTCTTGGCTTCCACCAATTGTTGGTAGTTGAGGACAAGAGGACAATGGTGAGTGTAGTGACCATATTCTCCACAAATGGGGTAATTGGTCATCATGTTAGATTTCTTCCCTTTCTTGGGGGGGTTAATATCCCCCGTAGGTTGGTTACCATGGTTCAAGTTCTACTGGGGAGGGGGGTTTCCTCCTTGTCCCTTTTGTTGGTTCTGTTTGTTTTTATTCTTCTTCTTCCCATAATTTTGAAGATTATGGGGATTCGTAGTGTTCAACTACTCAAACTGTTGAGCTTATTGTGTGAAAGAATTTTGGAATAAATTAACCCCCAAATGCGGCATGGAAGCATAACCAAGAGGACATGGAAATGAGTAATAAGGGTTATACCTTGGTGGTAGTATAAATGTAGTTTGCGCTCCACAGGATGTGGATGTAGGAGTGGTTTGAGCCATTTGAACCAAGAGGACATGGAAATGAGTAATAATGGTTATACCTTGGTGGTAGTATAAATGTAGTTTGCGCTCCACAGGATGTGGATGTAGGAGTGGCTTGAGCCATTTGTGGTGGAGGTACTGTTGATGCTTGACTTGCAATAAGATAAGTAGGGTTGTAAGGTCCATATTGTATATATATTTAATTAAATATTAAATTATATATATATATATATATAAAGTTTTCCAATCTTATCAACCTATAATGTGAATTCCCATTCCCAAAGATAAAATGCATGCTTTTTTTCTTAAAAAAAAGAAAAAAAGCATGGTTTTCCAATCTTTTTTAGAAGAAAAAAAGCATGCTTTTTTTCTTTAAAAAAAAAGAAAAAGAGTGAATTCCCACTCAATTTTACCTTTATGATAATTTCTAATTAATCTTTAAGTAAATGTATTGCGTAATGATTTTCTCTTTCGGAAACTTTAACGGAATATCTCTATTTAGCATTAAAAAAAAATCGTTTTCTTTATATATAAATATTTATAACATAAAGTTATTATGCTCTTTACTATTATGAGGCAATCTTCTTATTAATATATTGGAATGATCTTCATTCCAAATGATGACGTATCTCTATATGTAATGACCATTCCATTATGTATATATAATGACTATTTCCATTCATTTAAATAATAACATCTACACCATTAATATGCACTCTATTAAGTTCACAATAATGATCACATGCTTATGATAAATTTATCTTTGAGTATAAAATATAGGTTTATCAAAATAAGAATTTTCCTTCCATAATAATAACTATGCTTTCTATGAACCAATATGAAAGCTGAGGTAATGGCTCTATGGGTTGGTCTAAAGGTGGCAAATTCCTTTGGATTGGTGAATCTCAAAGTCTTTGGAGACTCTCGAGTGACAATAAAGTGGGTTTTACAGGAATTCAATCTTAATGTTATTGATCTAAATTATTGGTGTGATCGAACCCGACAGGAGATTTCAAGGATGAGACAGATTTCTTTTGAACATATTTATAGGTCACACAACACTCAAGCTGATCAGCTTTCAAAAGATGCTCTTGCTGGTCCGGAAGGGGTTCTCTTTTGGGAAGAATGGTTGGATGCCTGTCTGCTTGACATGGGTTATTTATACTTCTTTTAAGATATTTTGTAAGCTTTTTTGGGATGGCAACTCTTTATTTTGATGTAAATACCTTATGTTGGGCGGTTATAATTTTGTAAAACAACTATGCTGATGATCTCTTGAGAACAGTTTATGATTTCGATATCTTGATCTATAATATTCATACTATCTTTGTACTATTTGATTCTATGGAAAAGCAATAGTACGATTTTTTCTGTTGGAAAAAAACTATGCTTTCTATAATAGGTTTGCAATAATAATAAAAATAATGGATTATTTGCGCTCTTAAGTGAATAATAAATAATAGCTCACTTTAATTGACATAATCAAATAGTAATTTAATTACTTACTCATGCAAACGATGAGTTATCTTGAAAAACTCAAAGAAAAATAATAATTTCATACTCACAACTATTGGGTTTAAGATACCAAGCAAACATTAACAACTCACTTTCTTTCGATATGTATAGGTGCTCGGATTCCTAGTTCCCCTGCATCATTCCCATAAAAGACTTTGCATCCATGTACATCACCCACACACTCTAATGATTCAATGTATCTTTCATTTGGTGCACTCCACCTGCACCTACGCATGTCGTCATCAGGTGTGACACATACAAGAACCTATCAATTAATTTCCTGTCGATCCCAAAAACCCCATCTAGGGATGAAAAATCATAGCTTTGGTTCAACTCCTAGTCTTGATGATTATGATTAAAACATTCTAATGCCATAGAGGATGTTGGAAGGTGTCTCAACTCATATCAAGATCAACATTCATATTCATGGCCACTTTGTTTTCCAAGTGATCAACCACCTTGTTAGATGTCCTTCAGACATGAGAAGGAATCACCACCGCTATTTCTTACATAAGACACTGAAGTAGATACAACCTAATTTCCGTTATTTAGTTATGGGATAATCTATGGATGGTTATACCATTTTGGATCATTATCACCATATCGTCGATGATGAGATAAGAGTCACCTTCTATGACCAAACTAGAGAAACCATGTCTTCTTGGAATTCACAATCTTGTGGCTAGGGATGCAAGTTCAACCACATTTTTTCTTTCAATTCTTAGATTTCTTGCATAAATCCTTATAATGGATACTTGAGCATCTTTGAATACTCCTTCAAGGCATTCTTTGTCTTAGATTTCCTTTTAAGGCGCCATCAAAATTCAACTTAAGAAATCCATTATGAGGAGGGGACTAAATGGTAGGACTAGATCTACACATTCTCTTATGATATCTAGGATAATAAATATGTCAAGGCCTCAAATCCAATCTCTGCATGATTTTTACTTCAACCCCATTACATTTTCAATTGTCCTCTGTCCAACTGGAGGCTAGAATGGTTTCACACATTTTTTAGTAGATGCATTTCCAAACCTGATCTTTCACTAGTACAAAATGAGAAATAAGTGACTAGGCGACTAAAAATGTTAGTCACCATAGTTTTTTCAAGGGATAAATGACTAAACTTGAGCAATTTTAGGTGAGCCAACTAAGAACGACTAAGATAAATGACTAATTTAGTCACAGGATCAAATATACAACTAAATAACACGTGACTAAAATAAAAATGACTAACCTAAATGACTAATTAGTCACAGGAATATAAATATGACTAGATAACAATGACTAAGAATATGAATTAGTCATTTATGTTAATCATTTTTAGTTGTGTCACCTCGATAATGGAAAATTACAATTTTGACAATGAATTTGTACAATTTACTAAATTTTAACATTGTAGATGGATTCAGAGACACCCTTTTAAAGGGCTTCTCTGAATCCATCTACAATGTTAAAATTTAGTAAATCATAATATTGTAGATGGATTTAGAGACCTGAGACC
This sequence comes from Larix kaempferi, assembly GCA_027924585.1. NCBI lineage: Eukaryota > Viridiplantae > Streptophyta > Pinopsida > Pinales > Pinaceae > Larix > Larix kaempferi. The sequence continues at coordinate 2,949,317 of BSBM01000778.1, forward strand.
TGAGTGACGTTAATTGTGTCACTCAACAATGGAAAATTTCAATTTTAACAATGAATTGTTACAATTTACTAAATTTTAGTAGTGCAGATGGATTCAGAGACCTCTTAATGGGTCTTTGAATCCATATGTAGTGTTAAAATTTAGTAAATTGTAACATTGTAGATGGGTTCATGAGAGACCCCCTATGTATGAGAAAAGGTTTGAGCCAAATGAGAGAACACTTACTCAGAAGAAATGGATGTCAAACTTATCCATTGAATTCTAGACATTTGGTTCTCACGCAGAAGGGGTATGGAGTATCTAATCTAGATAGACCTACAAATGTACACTGACATACCAAATATTTTCTCTCTTATTCCTTAATAATATAACAAGGCAATAAGCAAGCAATAACTTATGACAAGCAACATGCCATCCTTAACAAGCGACATGGCATTGTTAACTAATACAATATACAACACCTATTATAATATTAAAAAAAACATATATTAATTATATAATGCAAAACAAAGAAATTCAACAATATATAATATATTAATATATCATATATGCCAATATTATTATATTAGATAAGCATATATATATAAACAATTATAATGTAAATAAAACAAAATATATAAACACGGACATATATATATAAACCCATTATATAAACATATATATGTAAAACCAATTATAATGTAATAAACAAAACATGTTAACAAAAAAATATCTAATGCATACAATGCCCGCTTAAAAAACTCAAGCCCGTTATTGACATGGCTACAGAGAGATGCCAAAATGGACTCAATTGTGAAATCAATGAGCATCTAATGAAGGGTGATTAAGGGAAGTAGCGGGTATTTTGAATAAATTGGGTTTCATTGCAAAATTCAACACATATGTTCTTTTCTTATGCAGTTGCACAAAAATAAAAGCATTGGCAGAGGGGAAACTAGTTCATAGACAACAAGGGCATGGGAGAGAATTCCTTGAACTCTTCTATCGAATTCTAGGGTTCAAGGTGGTCCCTGAACACAACACTCTAGATAGTGTCCACATTTCCTGAAGTAGCTTAGAAATGTCAGAGTAGGGATGACAAGTCCATCCTCTTTTGATCAAAACTAAATTTGATTCAGAGTTCATTGTGGGGAGTGCCCTTGCTGACATGTATGCAAAATGCAGAAGTGTCGAAGATGCCTTCAATGTGTTTGATAAAATGTTTGTAAGAGATGTCATTTTTTTGGTTGGGATGATTGCGATATATCCTTAGTAAGGGAATATTGAGGCCCTAAAACTCTTTATACAACTGCAATGGAAAGGTACAACATAGGAAGTAATTTTAGCTCCATATCACGCTACATAGCCTGTTTTCATTGTTTCAGTTGAAGATCCAGTTTAAAAGGAAAAAATAAAGATATTTATCTCTTGCTCGCATTGTGAAAGGGTGTGAATGTAGGTTTTAATGCTCAACAAGGTGTATCTCTGACTCATCCAATTCTCCCCTTCTTTGTAAATGCCAATAAATTCAGGCCACCATCGATTTCTCACTTGTTTGCATCGAGCAGGGACCTGTCCTGTCAGGACTTTTGTTTTTCCTTGTCCTATTTTAAACTTACTGAAATGGATCTGTAGTTGGTGTCTCTCATTAATATCACATAGGGAAGTTTCCTTCAACTTACCATCATTTAAGCTTGTTTGCTTGAACTATATTTGGTTGCAGGCTTGCATTCATACCAGATCATGAGTATTGTTTTAATTCATATGTGTTCCTTTTTGTGCGATGAATTGAAATAAACTTCATTCTAAAACTTTAATTAATTTTCAAATTCATTGTGTATATTTTTTTTTAATTTGTATCTGTAGAATACATTTTCGAGGAAATTGTTGGGCAATTTCATTCTGGGGATGGTACCTAGGGTAACTCTATAATGTAGAAGCTCAAGTATTTGTCAACAAAATTCTCATTTAATAGGTCAACATATCACTTCTAGTAATTGAACCTGAGTGGAGAGGGTAACACTCACAGTCACAACCATCCCCCATTGGACAATTGGTTGCGTATCTTATCAATATTAACATGTGTTAAGACTTTAGACAAATACTCAAAGATTTGGTGATCTGGTGTTACATGAAATTCCATAAATATTTATGACACCATGGGATATTTGGAGAGCCCATTTGTAATTGATTTCTTAAATTGCATCATTTGGGGATAAGATCTGTTCAGTGCTAATGTTTGAGGTCAATGTTATACTGCAATATGTCAATATATCTTCCTAATGCATTTGCGAAATTCTTACAACTGCTTAATATCATTGAATCTTGAAGTCATCCTTTTAATGATATTCCACAACTTTGTTCTTGGTCGGGTGCATTATTGCTATAATTGGTGCCTATATGCTCTTATTTTCACAAAATGGTTATTAATTTAGGATTCTTGTACTTTATGAGATATTTGTAGTTAGAGGACCCTGAGATGAGAGGTGACAATGACTATATAATTCATAGAGCTAAGAGAAAGAATTATTAGCTTTATGTTGGGTCTAGATTGTAGATAAATAAATTTCAGCTCATGTGATGTAAGAACGTTCTCTCAAAGTCGTTTGTTTTCTTCTATGTATATTAGTTTGGAATTTTTGTCAAGTTTTGAAAGACAATACAGGGATGGCCGCCACATTATGGGATGTGATGAAAAGTAATCAAATTACTGAAACATGCAAATTATCAAGGTGTTTAGAAACTAGATATAACATCTACATTTAAAAATTGGAATGTTTTGTAGTTTATTTATGCAACAATTGTTTTTTAACATTGATGCTTGTTTGACCAACCTTTCTATAGGTTGAAGTTGACTTAGTACTTTCATCCCATGAAAATGCACATCGATGGTTTGAAATAAAGAAAAAACAAGAAATAAAATAGGAGAAGAAAATAGTTGCACATGCAAAGGATTTTAAAGCTACGGAGAAAAAGACTCAACATAAGCTTCCACAGGTATGAATTAACATTGTTTATAGTACCGCAAATAATCTAGTTTTCCATGTCATACTTTACCTTGTTATGCTTTTATTGGAAAGAACAAAATTATCTTTGGAGTAACCCTATTGAGATTTCAACATAGTGTCCATTTCCTTAGTAATGCGGAGTTATTACTTATTTGCATCAATTCAACATAGTGACTAAGAACTAGAAATGAAGCACAAATAAAGTGGCATATTTTTTATTGCAACCACTAACAGTCAGATTGGAAATATCTACATAATGGCCAGACTTTGCATGTGTTTATGTAGTCTTGCATAGCTTTGTGACAACTTGCTAGATGAAGATAATATAAGATAATTCTGTTAATGTACAACAAATGAACACAAAATTAGGTCAATGGGGTTGTGTGGTACCATGATGTCAATACAAAGTGGGAGTGCTAAGGTGGCTCCTATAAAAGCAAGAAGTAGGAATCTAACCTAAAAACCAAACCAAGAGGAGCTAGTGGAATGCTTACCAATGTAGCAACATAATATAGCTACATTGTAAACCAATGTAGCTAGCGGAATGCTTAATAATGTAGCTATGCACTAAGTATTCTGCTGCTACATTGTTACAGTAGAAAAATACTTGAGGCACCTTCCAAAATTGATGCTCTTAAAACAAATGATGCCACAAATATGAAATATGTGCTTTACAATGAACATAAATTTAAGTACTACCTCTCAATGAAATGAGAGTAGTAAATTCACTATCTTAGCATTAAAAACTGCAAAGGATTAAGGAGAGTTAAACCGCAGCCTTGTCCTCTCTTATGGAGTAGAGTTACCCCATAAAAATAGCACACCTTAGATATAGAACACATGTTGATGATGGATTCCTTCTACACCTTGTCTTGATTGCACCAGGATTTGTAGATGACATAGTATTTTTTCCTCTTCTCTTGAGGGGTTTTAGAGGTAGTTGGAGGCCCTCACTGGATTTTGTAACTAGATATGGGAAGCGGTTTACTTGAACAAGAATAAGATTATGATATTCAATACGACCGAGAACACTATCAAATTTATATTTATTTTCCAGAGATGGTGAGGTGGATATCACTACAACATATTCCTATTTGTTGGTCTTGTTCACAAACCCTAGATTTTACACAAGAACCACTTTCCAGCCTTGACCTAACAAAGATCTGCTTTCCTTTTCATGCTTGAGCACTAGTGTTTCTAGTTGCATTTTCAAGAAATTCCAATGAAAATGCATATTTTCAACACCATTACCAAAGCCACCATTCTTTAATGTCTTGAAGTATGGAAGCCTAGTATGACCTCAAAATATTAGGCATGTTTGGAGAGAGTCCAATCCATTATGATGCAGTGTATGATATATTATAAATAGATTGCCTCGTAAGCGATTATTCAAGCCAAGTTATATGCCTATCATTTATGCATTGGGAGCATTTTCAAGGTTGTTTTCTTCCTTCTTAAATGATTCACACCACGATAGAATCCATTTCTAGACAAGAGAGATACCCTAATTTGGCCCTTTTCTCTTTGGATATATTTTCTCATTAGGCCTCTATGGACAAATATGGTAATGGTTCTTGGAGGCTTCTTCGCTTGTTTTATCCATCAACATTTCTATTGAGTGTCACCCTCCCTTGAGGGATTCTTTGGATGCTTGTGGTCATCTCCTCCCACTGGAAGAAGAGATCATTAGGCTAGTGGGGGATTGACATATATTGGGAGTACATATAGGTCACATGTATTTACCCTCCTCAAACTCTTGTTCCAAAAATGGTCTTCTACAATGGCCCGTGTGTGCCTTTTATAGTTGAAGGATGTTGTCATTGTTGTCTCGATTACATTTAATGCCATTGGTCACATGGCCTCAAGATTTTACTTGATTAGTTGTGCGTTGGTATCAATGTTTATGAGTTGAATCAAATCACCATATCTCGCTAATGGAGAAGATTGTCTATTTATCCATTTCCTAGATATGGCTCAATATTTAGATGTCCTATTTATTATGAAATGTGGGGAGGATACCACTACTTGTTCCATTATTTTGGAGGTTATGTTGCCATCTTCTTTCATTACCGTGTTTAGGGATGTCTAACCTTATACATACGAGAAGCGATCATTCACAAATTAGAGATCTCGTGAGACTGCTCCAAACCTTGCACCATAGGCCCATTACTTCCTTTTTTGGCATGCCTCAATGATTATAGGTGTTAAGAATCATGCAATATTCCTTGACATGGATGTATAAGACATAAAATATGTGAGGCAACACAAATAATTTTATATGGTGAGTATATGCCTGACTTCTGCATGGTTACAAGCATGTTACAAGGTTGTGCCCATTCCTTACATAATGTTTCCCCCCACGTAGATCAAGTGGTTAGGCACCCATCACTAGTTTCTTACCTTTGGCCTTGGATGTTAGGGGAGTTTTGAAACACTACCCCTTTTCTCCTTCCAAGTTCTCCTGGCCGAGGTGTCTCAACATTAGGGTTCGTTAGATGATCTTATTTGACTTTGCATGGGCTCCATCACAACAATTGATGATGACAAGGATGCCTAACCTCCATCCTCTTCTTATACTTCTATCTTTGATATTGATTAATGTCTCTTTTCTTTCCAAGGTTTAGTAGTTTACCTTTCTAGTTTTCCATTTCTCATGTATTTCTTTTTTCTCTTTCTTTGTATCTCTCATTGGCATTTAGGAGTGATATTGTCACCCCCACTTTTAGGTGTTTATTGACTATATTTTCTATCCCCACCAACCTATTATTTGGTCATTCCCAGACATTACTAAAATTATCTTATCTCATCTGATCTCATGCTTTTATGTGCCACCAAAGCTCATACACAATACAAAGGACATCAAGAGGGATGATGTATCAATTCAAATTTGCATCTTTTCATCTTTCATTTTTATTGCCAGAATTATGAGAAACATAAGAGATTTTACTCTCATATTGTTGCTTTAAATATGAGCTTTACCGCCATCTATTTGCCATCATTTACACCTTGAACTATTGTTAAGAAAATTGCTCGTGCTTGCTATTACATATGCACTTTTGAAGCATTCTTTAGAAATGAAACACATCAAATTTATAGGTGGATTGTATGGTCAAGTGCGAGGAAGAGCAAAAGTGCAAATAGATAAAGGTTCTATTTGTAAATTCGGCTATAAATATTATGCTATACCAACTTGGATACAATAACTGAGCATGACACATAAAATTTATTCTTTATCACCATGGACCACGTATCCTTAACCTGATATGTTAGTGCTTATTTGATGCTTTGTGGTTTGGGAAAGAGACATGATTGCAAATGTCATTGAGGGAGATCATGGTAGATTTGTGTTGGTCAGCGTCTATATCTTTTTTTTAATATTGTAAGATACCCCAGTGAAATAAACAAGAATTGACAAGGGAATTTTTTGGAAGTTATTTCTTTAAGAGAAAAACTAGTGAATAGATCCATCACTCCTGATGTAAAATGTCACATTTATAGTCAGGGGATTATCGTTTCGGATGTCTATTTTAAACATTATAGGACTAGATTTGGATAGGGTACTACATGCATTAATATGAAGTGATATTTTGAATAATATGATCATTTGGACGTTTTATCTAACACCTCACATCTCTTGTTTTCCTGAATTTTTAATTTTTTTATACAAAACTCAAAGATCAACCAAAGAAATTTAAATAAATTTAAAGACAATACTTGAGACAATATACAAGTTTTTTTTTGTCTCAGCTTGAGACAATTTGATCATTTATTGTCTCGAATATTGTCTCAAAACACCCCTCCATGTAGTAGTGACTATTTACTCATTGTTTTATTCCAATATGAACAATAAACATGAAAATAACACCTGCCACTAACGATGGATTCGTAGTAAGCATCTAAGCAAAATAATTTATGTCACTGTTAAAATTATTAACCACACACAAAATAAAATTTACTTACTTGAAAACAAATTGGAAAAACACTTGGAGTCTTTCAGTTCCTCCCAATCATACAAGAACACAACCACTCTATTTTTCCAACTTCAACTTCAAGCTGGATCACCACCATGGACCAATGAACTAGCTAAACAAATTTGAATGCAACACTCTTCCAAAGAGTATGTAGCAGATCAAGTGATGGACTTTCAACAAAGAGAGAAAAATACTCAGTGGCTTTCCCTCAACATAGCAACAATCTCTCCATGCACTACACAACGTCCCATGTCTTCTCAGTGCACCAATATATAATTTTTTCCTAGATCTTGTGCCATCTCAATCAAATATCAAGGAAATATCTTCATCCCTATAATTGTGGATCTAGTCGGTTTGCTGAGATTTTAACATGGACTTGATTGCTACTGAATATCTTGTTTGATATCCACTTGTTCATTGTCTCATGATGGTGTTCCCTCTTTCAATTGGTTGCTCCAAGTGTCTCATTTTTATTATTAATAATAAAATAATATAATATTCACCCGCATGAATGTGAGTATAGAGTTTTATAACTCTTTTACAAAATAATAATTGTTTGGAGAATATTTCACAAGTAAAAACATTAAATCAAATAATTCAAAAGTCATGGGGGCATTACATCCATAGCTGGTGGTTTTGACCATTCAATTTCTTAACCCTAAACTTTCCTTCTTCTTCCATTTTTCCCACTCGAACCAGGAACCATCCTTTCCCTACATGTTTATCATCCAAGTAGAACTTTGGCTATGATACCAATGGTTAGAAATAAGATCATATAGAAATAAAATAAAATAAATGTGGAAATAAAACACAAAAGAAAAAAATACAGGAGGGACACCAATTTATGTGGTTCACCAGATATGGGCTACATCCAAGGAGAAATAACCAATCCTTTATTTTATTTCCTCCAACAAAATGAAGGGATACAACCTGCAACACTTCCGTTGCAACCTCCTCTTCACTCTTTTAGCCTCTCTCACACATTACACGGCTGTAATACAATGCCCACTTTAAAATGGGGTTTCCTTATAGGGAAAACATACACAAACATAATCTCTACTGTCAAATTTGTAACCTAATGATGAACGGTCTAGATTGAGGATGAAATCACAACATTTTACAAGGAGATTTTTTCTAAAAAATTATTTTTGGGACATGTCCCTTGAACCCCTGCTAAGGTGGGATCCAAAAGGTTGTCATTGCCCCCCTAGTGAGTAAAGTGGGGAAGCAAGTGCCCCCCACCCACCTCCCCAACACAGCCCCCACCCCCCATCAAGGAATAGGATCCAAACACGACTAAAACAAGACCTCTTAATCAAGAAGATTATAATCAAGGTCCACAACCAATAACAAGGGGCTAACATGGAGACCTTCACGGTGAAATGATCACAGAGATTGGAGATCAAGAGTTCAATTTCATCAACCTTAGACTAAGGATGCAAAACAGTTTTAAATTAGAATAAATGGATGGGTGGATGCCAAAATATGGATCCATAGAAGGGGGTACAAGTCCTTGCAAGACACCCAAAATTATCTAGATTCATGGTACATAGGTAAAACAAGGATCTACTACTCTTTTCAACTTGAAAGTGCATTACCTCTAGCTAATACTCATTATACAATATGTGTGTGTGTGTGTGTGCGTGCCGATGAGGATTTTGTAATGTATTATGATGTTCTTCCAATGCCAAGATGATATATATATATATATATCATCCTAATCATCACACACATTTGTTCCCTAATAGAAGAGGCCTAAGAACAACAAAGATAGGCCTCGGAAATTTTTGGCTAGCATTTTCCTTGAAAGGAAAAAATTGCTTGCAAAAAGGAGTTCCCCACAAACTATGGTAGAACACAACCACTACAACAACAAAAAAAGCAAGGCTTGACTTCCAATAGTATGGTTACTTATAATTAATTCACTCTGCAATAGTTGGGTTTGACTTGCTTCAATAAGGACCTATTTCTTTGGTTAACTTTCCTTGGGAATATGAATCGATAATTGTCACAACATAGGTAAGGTAAAGTAAAATTGAGGCTTAACCCACATTTTAGATAGAAAATTTGTTTACATACTTACTATAATAAGAAATCATAAGCAATTATAGTTACAAAATTAAGGTTTGATCTCTGCAGCATATGATCTTCGAGATCCTAATGATTTTTTTGCAATAGTTGGTGAAATTAGCATGCATTCAAACCACTTAACAACTATTTTCCAAATGACTATATTGTAGGGACCCCTCCCATGCATTTTGATCCCTCCATCTTGAATTCATCACCTTTAATAGTGAGATCAATGTTGAAGTGCATATCCTTCTTAGAGTCATACCAATGAAAACCTTCCAAGTGGCATGCATGCATGCACATTGATAAAGTTTACATTAATCATAATTTTGATTGAAGCATTGACCTATGCAACAATTAAATTATTTGAGGCACAACTCTGAAAACAATCACCCCCCAGGTGGCATATCCTTCTTAGAGTCATACCAATGAAAACCTTCCAGGTGGCATGCATGCATGCACATTGATAAAGTTTACATTAATCATAATTTTGATTGAAGCATTGACCTATGCAACAATTAAATTATTTGAGGCACAACTCTGAAAACAATCACCCCCCAAAAGAGAAGCACTAAACTAGGTACAACACAACATTATAGGGAAAATATGTGCTTCCTACAAATGTATGCAACATACTCATCCTATGAGCACATTGAAATGCAAATTCAAGACTTTGATCCCACTCCCTTTGATCGTTGTCCATGGGTGCAACTCAAAAGAAGGGAAGAGATATGGATCGACAATTACTTCTTGTGGTCATTCTAGCAAAAGTAACATGTCCCAAGTATGGAAACAAAAACACTGGCAAAAAACTCATATTTACATAAGATGTGATATGAACAAACTTAGTGCAATTATAACACATATTGGTTGTCAAGAAAGATGCACAACTTAGTGACAAATTTGCAATAAAAGTTTGAAATCAACTTTAGTTGCAAAGAAGGTGAGTAATTGTGTAGGCATATTATCAATGATGGTTATCTATCCTATTATATATTAATTGTAACATCATGGGTGCAACAACATAACTCGCAACTGGGATATGTACCCAAGACATTGTAGGTTCCCAATACTACTAGCTACATTATAGAAATGAATAAACCAAAGAGAACCGGGGATAGATCATTCCATACACAAGTTTTTGTGTTGTTGAAGACCATGCTTGGGTGCCCTCCTCCAAAGTGCTTAATGCCATATCTACCGGAAACAAGAAGCAACTCTTGGAATCCGCCTATTAGAACAATGGTAGAAAACTATGCAACCATATATGTGTATACTTCTCTTGGGAAGTTCGGAATCTAATAGAAAGAATGATATGCAAATCCATGCTACTCTTTAAAAACTACAAGAATGAATGCCATTGTATTCATAGGTAGTAGTAACAATAAACATCCTTGCATGGTCATGTTATTGCAAGGTTGTGCTAGGAATACTTATGCTCACAAAGATATATTTCAATGTCATAATCCTTACCCATGTAACTCTCCTTTAATATAAAACTTTGTGACCCAACAAATCACTTCCCACCATCTTGATATAATAGCAATGTTGTCAAATTACTCAATCGTCTAGATACAACTATTATCCATGTAACAACCATGGTGCAAAATCTACCATCAATATTGATCCATACAAAGGCATGGTAGTGAACCCATGGTCAATGAAGGTGAAAACTCAGCTAATCTAGATGGCACCAAAGAGTAATGTTGTAGCTTCAAAATTTATTTACCATACTAACAACGTATTTCAAGGATGCATATGGATGGTAGGAAATAGCTAGTCTGACTAGACATCTTGTGGAGAAAACCAGACAAATTGCATGTACCATATGTGCCATGATATAAATTAGAAATGCCTCATAACAACCTTGAGGAGTCATATAAATATTTGCATACACGAGGCACTACAATTTTTAGGTAATTTTCCTCCAAGATATTAGACTCCATTGCTATATAACTTATTCAATTATATTTTTCTTCATAATGATGGTTCAACCACAACTAGAATAGTTCAAACCAAATGGACATCAAAACCAATTTGAGTTAGGTGTGGAGCACATATATCTTTGAAATAATTGGAACACTAACCAACCAACAATCCTAGATTCTGCAATCTTGTAAGATATGTGAGTATTATACCTAGATCAACAAGCTCTTAGCCTATATCTATAGGATTTGAACCATCCCTTCATATGTCAACATTGTCTCATCCGTTTTATATCAACGCAATGCATTTTGACACTAAAACAAAGGATCAGATGCATCCAGTATTGACCTAGTATTTCATATTCACTATTGTCATGCATGATAAACAAAAAAGAGCTCGAGAAATCTCCATACTTTTGAAATTTCTTTAAATTTGAGAGAGGTTGTTCATTGTTTTCACAATTAAGAATCAAATCCATATATTGAGACTAAAAAAATCCTCTAACTAATAGTTGAATTGTGTCAACCCAATTCAATTGATATGTAAAAATTATCCAAACCCATGTCCATGCAATAATCTCTCCACCTTGTCATTTTTGTGACCCAACCAAGGAAACGAAAGAGAAAATTAATACCAAGGGAATGATGCTTGCTAAAAAAATTAAGATGCCAAGTTTAATTGCACTAAAAGTAATGAGTTTCTCTACAGTCCAGTATGGGGAAGATGTTGTAATGTTACATGACATTAAACCAAAAAAAACAGCAATTAAAAGATTAATGCATGCTCATAAAATAGAAAAATTAAAACTAGCATGTATAGATCCATCTTAAACATGAATCTATCAAGCATCTAGAGGGATCCAATTTCTCGAGGTGTAAATTTTTTCTCGATGTGAAAAAAAATTAAGATAAAACAATTTACACCTTGAGAAATCAAATCCCTCTTGGTGCTTGATAGATCTGGGCTTAAGATGGATCTATTCTGGTAATATAGCTCTACTAGACAAACACATGGACTAAGTGCAAAAAACAAAAACAAAAAAACAATATTAAGAGTACAACATCGGAGCACATAAGAATATGGAAAAATGGAAAATCTAATTTATTCATCTCATGGAAACCTAGCTATTACAACCTCTTCCCTTACCCATGGAAGGGAAGGGATCCAAACCTCTCTTTCATCCTCTCAAACTCTCATTTGCTCAATGACTTTCCTAAATCAACAACCCAATCATGTAAATAGCCTCACTTCCCACATCAACTCCTTCTCAATCCATGTAAATCTTCCTAGATTAGCGTTTTGGATGGGGTAATTCCCTTAATTTAGGCATCAATCAATCTCAACCACCCCATCACTTGGGTAATCCAATTAACTCAATGTGCCATTAATTCCCTCTATCTGAATAAATGATTATATAACCCTTATGACATACTAGTATATCCAATTGATGCAACCAAGGGTGAAGAAATAGATAATTTAGAAAGGCATTCCTTCTTTGGGAATTGTTCTCCCTTAATGGGGGTGCATTTCTCTCTCGGGTCAATGAATGAGCTAGAAAGGTGTTCCTTCTTCTTGGAGTGTTGTTGTTGGGGAACATGCTCTTGTTCCTTATCAACTCCTAATTTAAGCGGAAAGCATCCCTAGTTTCCTCCTGGTTTAGGAATTTCACTAGAGCTGAAAAAGAAACATACCATATATAAGTCCAATGTTGTTGGGGAGAGTGCCTTTGGTGTGGAGAAATGAGCTACCATGATAAAAAAAGGAAGTACCTAGGTTGTGAAAAAAATAGTGAGATAAAATAATCCCTAGTATTAGGAAATTATTTGCTTCCAAAGTTTAATGAAGGGGATAAGTGCTTGTGAGATAACAAAAAAAACCAATTGGACCTTCGCATTTACATCCTTTGGGTGGCGTAGACCAAGTCGCCATGGGTATCCATAATATCTCTTTTATAGCGATAAATAAAATTATTTAGGTCATGAACCTCCCTGGATGGAGCATAGCAACAATAAAGGCATCCACAAGATGTCATGATAGGGAATGTTTGATCCCGATCTAGAGCCATAGATTGGGGGTTGAGCTATTACTTCTCTTAAAGGTTAAGGAGAAATGGACCAAGTTTAAATGAGAGGGTTGATGTATGGAAATCCTGATATAAGTGATCATTATGATAGGCAATGAGAATTGAATGTGAGTGGGAGAGCTTAATCCTCACATGCATAAAAGAATTTGGCCTGGATGCTTTGAACATAGAAATTTATTTTATGTGAAAGGTAATGAGAGGGGTTGTTACTCCACTTCACTACCTCATGATTTCAAATGAAACGAATCCCTCTCACTACCTTGATACATACCTTAAACTTTTGCTCATGGAATGGAAGGATATACTTGATGTTGCTCTCCTTTGTCCTATGTTTTAAATCTCCTTCGACCGAAATGGCTCCAATATTGATCACATTAGCCTATCGATGGAGGTGTTATTTCACTTGGAATAGTGTAACATTCTAAGAGTGCAAGGGGAGATTACTCTGTAGGAGATCTTGAATAATGAGAATAGAACCTCCAATGATAAATACTTTCAAGATATAGGCCTTTCATTTAATAGTTTAAGGCTCTAGTAGGCCATGGGGTCATTTCCTCATTATTAGTGGAATATATTATCCCCAAGAGCACGACTATTGATTTTGTCCTTCGAGATCAACTATGATCACCCCACATCTATCACCCCTTTACTTAACACCCATATTACAATTAATGTCTATTAACCATTTGTTATTACATTTTATATTAACATTAAACTTTACCTATAATAATAATGATAATATAATTTGAGGTTATAACTTAGCTAGACACCAAGTTAATATATGAAACCTCCTTGTTTATGACACAAGAAATCCCCTTCTTTGATTAAAGGTATTTTTATTTGATTAAATTATTTAGCACCTAATTTATTAACTCAATAAATGATGCTGCTAGTAAAAATAATTCACCATTTATCTTAAATAAAAATAATTACAAATTTGAATAAAAAAAATTTAATAATAACTTGGATAGATATATCACTATGAGAAATTAAAAAGAAATCAAAGTACACGACCCCCTCTAGATATTAACATTATAGAAATGCGGGGAAACAAGTATAGGTGTTGTTTACACTATCAAAGGATAAAGTGAATTGATGTATACACGGGTTTGGGGAAATCTCTAAAAACTAAGCATAAGTTTTGGCTATTTTGCAAGGACTCAAAATTCTTACAATAATGACAACTAAAAATTGGGAAAATGTTCGAGGTTAAATTGTATCAATGGGTTAATTTTCCATGTTTTGTCTCCAAAATATTATTTGTAATTTTTATTTTTTCTCTTAAATTCTATAAGATAAAAGTATTTTACTTTGAAAATCACCAAAATTTTCTAGAGCTATGTAATATTTTTAAAAAATATAATATTTTTACAAAAATATCATTAAGAGTTTTATGGTTGGCATTTCAAGAGTTAGTAAGATTCATTAATATTTTTAGAAATTTAAATATCTTTACAAAAATATCATTAAACATTTTATGGTTGGCAATTTAAAAATTAGTAAAATTCATTACAGCTTATACATGATTTTCAGATAAATATAAATCCTTAAAATTTTCTGAACTCTTCACTTAACATTCAAGAAATGTGAGACTTATCGTCCTCACATATTCCAAATTGATCTTCAAAATTCAAGGGATGGTTTATTGAGCAAAAATAGAAATGTGAGACTTATCATCCTTACATACTCCCAATTGATCTTCAAAATTCAAGGGATGGTTTATTGAGAAAAAATTTGGGAGTCCCCTTAATTAATTATCTCCCACGAATAGAAGCTATCCAAACATTAAGAATAGAAGCTATCCAAACATTAAGAATAGAATGCAACTCGAATTAATGAAGTTGCTTATCATGTCATTGCATAGGAAGCGGCTTATAACTTCTTAAAAGAATAATAATATAAATAAGAATAATAAAAGATAAATAAGATAATATATAAGATAAATTCTCGCCCAGACTCGATCCTCTGCCCACTGAAGTCAAGTCAAGTCAATAGGTGCGGCCTGCTCAAGTGGAAACAATACACTCTCTGTAACTACCGTCCGATTTCCCAAATCGATTTCTTTCGTTTTCCAAGTGGTGTTGCTTACTCTCTTTCCATTTTCTAACTTCTGACGGAGTCATTCATGGTACGTGTTTTCGAACACACTCATCTTCCAACTATAATGTAATGTAAGAAAACCCTAGGGGCATAAGCAGGCTTCTAACCTTAAACAATCCACAGCAATGAAATATTTCACATTAACAACTTTTATGAAACTATATTGATAAGTAATAGAAAATATATATTTTATTAATAACAATTAAAAAAATATTTTTTATTATTTTTATGAAAATATATTGATAAGAGATAGAAAATATATATTTTATTAATAACAATTAAAAAATATTTTATGAAAATATATTGATAAGTGATATAAAATATATATTTTATTAAGAACAATAAAAAATATTGAAAATTAAATATATTATTTATATAAATATAGTTTATAAAATATTTCATTATTGTAAAAAAAAAAAAATATAACATATTTTTTAAGTAAATGAAAATATTTTTATTTTTTATTTTTTATTAAAATTGATTTCAATAAATATTAACAATCACAATTATCATTCTTATGTGTATCATTAATAAATATAAATAATCTAATATAATTAATAAAATAAAAACCAAGATATATAAATGATAATATAAATTTCCATTTATAAAATTAAATATTCAAAAAATCATAAAATATAAATAAAAATTAGCATAATCACAAGTTTAGAGTTATCTAAATATTTACATTTCAATCTTTTTAATACTTCATTTTATATAATAAATCTAATTACTCAAAGTTTACATAATATTGTATAAAATATTTATTTTTTATTTTACTAAATTCCTTTTTTAAGAGGATTTTACTAAATTCTTTATTACTTAATTTTAAATGTTTAATTTTTTTTTATTAATTAATTAAAGTAATTTTTGTTGATGAAGAGTTAAAGAATAAACAAATTATAAAGGTGATATTTAAATAAATGATTACTACATGAATTAGTTCAATAGGTTAGCTCAAGTGGTTGTAAAGGTCTTGTGTCAAATCCCCAGGTGGCTATGGATTGATATATAAAGGCTTCACTTGATGTCCCCACCGAGTTAGGCTCCGTAATCAAATTCTGTGGGGTGAGGCCCTTTCTGGTGGACCCCCTTGTGAATTCTTCATGTGGATGTAGCAACTCCTCTCTGAGACTGTGAACCACACTGAAAAATGATTACTACATGAATGCTATATTCCCTCATATCAATAAAATCTATCAAATAAATAAAGAAAAATTTTAAATCTTATTTTTATAATTGCGAATAAATAAAGAAAAATTCTAAGTCTTATCTTTATAATTGCATAGGGTGGAAACGAAAGCATTAATATAGTTTTTGTAAGAGAAGAATAAATAAAGGAATTTTTTAAGTCTTATAATTTTTAAAATTGCATATGGTGGGAACTAAAGCATTAATATAGTTTTGTAAGTCAAGAAGCATGGAGAGTAGATGACTAATGAGTATCTTATGTTTTTTTTTTTAATTAAAACTCATAGAGTTTTGTATTCAAAAAAATTTGGTCAAATCAAATAGCAAGAAGATACAAATTATAAATAATAAGAAGATACAAATTATGATAATCTTTTTGGGACTTCCAAAACTTTCCTCCTCTCATCAAAGAGCTCAAAGGAAGTATGCCAACACTCCTCCTAAATTTCCTCTTTCCTTGAGTTATGAGTTCCTTGAGTGCATTAAATTCTAATGAATTGCTTACAAAGTGGAATGCACAAAAAATGCATGATGTATATATTAGGATCAACGATTTTCCTTCCTTTAAATAGAGTTGAATCCAAGATCAGTTGATGGTTTGATGGCATATTTTATTATGAGTATTTTTCTCTAATATCAT
Organism: Larix kaempferi; assembly: GCA_027924585.1. Classification (NCBI taxonomy): domain Eukaryota; kingdom Viridiplantae; phylum Streptophyta; class Pinopsida; order Pinales; family Pinaceae; genus Larix; species Larix kaempferi. Next base: position 2,966,282 of record BSBM01000778.1, read on the forward strand.
AATTTGATTCCCTCCCCTTAGTGAGAGGAAGACAGGAATGATAAAACTTCTTCAAAACTCCAGCATAAGAAGGGGGATTTGAAGACATCAGAGGATCCTCTTCCACTTGAGGGAATGTCTAGAGCGTCTCTTCTGAAACATTAATATCATTTGGATATTCTAAAGTTTTAGATGTATCAAAACCACCTTGAAGATCTTCCTATAATCCAACTTTAGCATCTTTAGTTGATTTTTCATTCTCCCCATTTTCGGTCTCTCAATATTCAAAAGATTCAAGTCCTTCAAATTTATTGTTGCTTGATTTAGGAATATCTTCTTGGGATTTTCAAGGATTTTGTCTCTTTGGGGTGGGATTTCTTGTGCCTATTATTTACTTTCTTGAAAGTGATATGCTTTGATTCCCTGCATGGATTTGGAAGATGACAAGGATGAATCTGTTGTTTCTTTGGGCAATTTTTGGCAAAGTACCCATACTTGTGGAAAGAGATGCATTTGAAAGGGTTTTTTTCATAATCCATTGCTTGATGATAGCATCATTGATCCACGGAGATTTTCAAAGCCTTAGGAAGACCTTTTTCCAAATTCACTTCTACACATATTCCAACACAAAAAAGCATGTTTCCAAAGATTCAATTGCTTTGAATATATTTTTTCTTGATTTAGGAATATATTCTTGTGTTTTTTTAGGATTTTGTTTCTCCTTGGGGTGAGATTTCCTACGAGTATTATTTACTATATAGAAAGTGTTATGCTCCAATTCCTTGTGAGGATTCAGAAGATGAGAAGCATGAATCTCTTGAGTCTTTGGGAATTTTTTGGCAAAGTACAAGAGATGCATTTGAAAGGGATATGTTAATAATCTAGTGCTTGATGATAGCACCATCCATCCATAGAGATTTGCAAAGCCTTAGCAAGATCCTTTTCCATATTCACTTCCACACATATTTGAGCACAAGAGAGCAAGTTTGGCAAAGATTTCCATAAAAATGAAGTTGTGGAATTCTCAATAAAGTTATTATATTTCCAAGGCTTTCTTCACCTATAATCCCCACTCAATATGCTCACTTATTACTCTCTTAGTTTGTTTCATTGCTCACGACATCTCTCATGACTTCTTGAAGACCACTGCTCAAGACGACTAGGAGCAACTATTTATTGTATATTTCAAAATCAACTATGATCCCTCTATACATGTCACTCTTTTACTTGATATCAATATTACAATTACAAGTAAGATCCATTAATTTAATATTTTTATTATGTACATTACGTGATAATATCTCCCTCATACCATGCTTGCAAAGCACGACTAAGTGAGTTTATTTAAGGTTGACAAGATGGCTCTTTCCAACAAAGGTGGGCCTAATTTGGTATGCCTATGGAGGACACATCTCACTATGGTGCCAACTTTGAAATTTTTTTCCATGGTTTCAAGGTGGGTCATTGGAATTTGAATATGGGCCACAACAAATGAAGACTCAAATTATCAACGATTTAGTGGGAGGTTCGCCTTTTGTCTTGCATATTGGATTTTGGTTAATTGGGTGGCTATTTCTAATAGCTCATCCATATCCAATATGTGTGAGCATTGCAATACCACTCAATGTGGACCTTGTGAAATTGCAAACCTACATTGGGTTTTAAGAAGAGTAGTGCACATCCCGTAGGGGTGTAGCTTGATTGGTGATTCGCTTAAAAATGAGATGATATGTTGTAATGGAGGTCACGAGTTCAAAACACCCTGACTTACCTATGCCCCATGCTTGCGACCTGTGTGGGTGCACCTAGGGGTATAGTGGTAGAGGATGGGATTGGACCTCTCAACCCCGTGTCATGTGAGTACCAGGCCCGTCCTAGTTGTCAATTCCCCTAGTACAAAAAAGGAGGGGTTGTGCGTCAATATGAAGGTCTATGAGAAGCAATTTATATTATTAGCAATCACATGATTTCATCATTAGAAGCTCAACTGGTCAAGCATTTGGAATTGGAGGCAAGGGTGGCCATCCAAGGTAAGCAAATTGAGAAGCTTACAATAGTACATAACATGCAGCCCTAAATGATTCAGAGTCTCTCACGAAGTGAGGGCTCTCACTTTATAACTTCTCATCTGGGACTATTTGGGTAGCTTCCAAGGAGGAAGATAGAGTTCAACATGACCAAAAGGAGATGAGGTTTGAAGACATAGCTCTAGAAATCAATGCACTTAAGCAAGAAGCCCAAAGTGGGCATGATTTTGGGTATCTTCTCAAGTTTTTTTGTTTTATGTGTTTTTTTTATTGTTTTGTCAAGCAACACTTTTATTAAGCTAGTGTAGAAAACTTTACATTAATAATCTTTTTAGTTTTAGTGAAAAACTTTTAAAATTGCACATGTTATTAAGAGACTTTGGAAAACTTTGGATAGATTTTCTTTATTTAAATTGTATTATGCAACAACAATTTTTTTTAATACAATTGCTACTTCTACTATATATGCACCTTGCTATATTTTATGTAATTAAAATCTATGAATTAGAATAAACATTTTCACCGTGGTACTAAGTTTGCAATTTTCTTCCATGGTTTCCACTTGGGTCATTGGAATTTGAATATGGGCCACAACAAATGAACGCTCAAATTGTCAACGATTTAGTGGGAGGTTGGCCTTCCTTCTCGCATATTGTATTTTGGTTAATTGGGTGGTTGTTTCCGATAGCTCATCCATATCCATTATGGATGGGAATTGCAATACCTTTCAATGTGGACCTTGTGAAATTGCATACCTACATTGGGTTGTAAGAAGGGTTGTGTATCAATATGAAGGTCTATAAGAAGCAATTTACATTGGGTTGTAAGAAGGGGTGTGCATCAATATGAAAGTATATGAGAAGCAATTTTTATCCTTAGCAATCACATGACTTCGTCATTGGAGTCTCAACTAGTCAAGCACGTGGAAATGGATTGAAATGGTGGTAATTCGATATAAGCAAATTAAGAAGCTTACAATAGTAAATAACATGCAATTCCAAACGATTCAGGGTCTCTCATGGAGTGAAGGCTCTAACGTTATAACTTCTCATCCGAATGTAAAAGTTGGGACTATTTGGGTAACTGCAAGGAGGAAGATAGAGTTCAACATGACCAAATGGAGACGAAGTTTGAAGATGTAGCTTTAAAAGTCAATGCACTTAAGCAAGAGTCCATAGTGGGGAATGATTTCCACTATCTTCTCAAGTTTTTTGTTTTTTGTTTTTTTAATGTTTTGTCAATCAACACTTTTGTTAAGCTAGTATATAGAACTTTAAATTAAACCAGCATAGATCCATCTTAAACCCGTATCTATCAAGCACCGAGAGGGATCCAATTTCTTGAGGTGTATTTCTTTTTTTAAATTTAAACTCAAGAAATTTGAACTCTCTTGATTGATAGTGTAACATCCTCTTTTGTACCATATTTATTTGTAGTTTTAAATGTAAATTGCATTTACTTCTGGTGAGGAGCTCAAGGCCAAGGCCCCACCAGAAGACTTTGTGAGCTATGTGGTAAATACCTAGTTGTAAGTTGTAAACTTGAGAGATTGAGGGAAGCAACACAACTAAGCGATGGCAACCAAATCCACTAGAGGGAGTACGAATGATGATGGTGGGTCATCCTAATCCTATGAACGTTGGAGAAATGGTAAAAAAAAAATACTTATTTAATACCTTAAGGGAGAAGGTAATCATCCTAAGTTTAGGATAAACGACTAGTCGCCGCACGCAAATAATTGATTCTGTTGTCACTAGTTATTAGAAAATTCATAAATCCAAGAGGAGTGACAGGAAACACCTTAATAGGGATTTAAGTTGAAAGGAAGCTAAAAAGTGTCACTAGCTTAATATTACCAATAATATTAATTAAATGTGGATAGGAAGTAGAGAGTAGGAATTTAATACATATATGGAATATATGTATTAAAATTATTTACTCCTAAAGGTACTTAAGACCATTGAGTAGTACCTAACTTAATAAGCTATCCTTTTTGGAACGGACTTATACGCATGATAAATAACGTATACCTTTATGCAATAGAGAGTCGTTAATACCTACTCCATCAAAAGATGACGCACATACTATCCCAAGGGATAATAATATAATTAATAAATTAAATTAAGAGATTTAGTGGTTATAGAGGAGTGGTATTCAGATTTTGTCTCTAGGAAAGGGAATGCAAATCTCATGCAACCTGCCACTTGTGAACTTGGTGGAACTCCGAGTCCTTTAAGCTGCCAGTTGTTTCTCTCCTCGGGGTGACAAGTGGAGGACTGCGTTTAATCTGGAGGAATGAGGTGAGTGAAAAGGATGATCGGAGCTTTCTATGAGGGGGCGGAAGACGCATGCGGTTGCTGGGGACTCCGGATGGAGTTAACATATAGGGGTTCTGGTTTTCGCGTCCTGGAGAGCCATCTCGGTGTAAGTAAGGAGTTTATGGAGATTCAATGCAGAGGTATGCGATCTAGTTTTGATGAAAACGTTTTTGATGTTTCCACAAGTCTCTCTGCATAGTATTATGTATACATATATATTTATACACCTGACTTTATCTTGGCACAACTAACGATGTTAGAAATAGGATTATCTCTACATTGGTTCCATTACATCAAATATATGCGACCTGAGGAATAGCTCCTGCTTATTGCGTTGATTCTCATTAGATCTGGTATTTAGGAAAATTCCCTTACCTTCGTGTTCCGATCCTGGGATTGATTCCAAGTCCCGGGCTATTGCTTTCTGTACTTTAAAAATAGGAAAAAGGCTGGGCCAATCCCATCTATGGTGTGGATCATGCCTTACAAAAACCAAATCTGAATCGTTTCCTGGTCTAAGAAAACGTGATTATCTACATACTGCCCTTTCTAAGCTAAGAACATTTACACTTTCTGAATGTTGAATGCTCTGCTATTTTCTTGATTCTTGATCTCTGTATTTTGTAGGATTTATAATTTTAAAATGTTACTCCAGATCCCGTGGATCTCAGTGTATGGGTCCCTGCTTTTTGAATGTTGAATGCTCTGCTATTTTCTTGATTCTTGATCTCTGTATTTTGTAGGATTTATAATTTTAAAATCTTACTCCAGATCCCGTGGATCTCAGTGTATGGATCCCTACCTTGGATTTGTGTTGATTTAGGAGAACCATTGTACATAATACTTTATATATATATATATATATATATATATATATATATATATATATATATATATATATATATATATATATATCCATGGACTACTACTTGGATCACCAAATCTGTGTGTGGTATAACCCTGCGTTACGGTGGAGAAACTCATTTGGAAGATCGCAGATCCTTTAGAGAATGAGTGTAGATTACCTAACCCTTCTCCTTGAACGCATTGGGATAGCTAGCGTCCTGTAAAGAAAACCGATCGCTGACATTCAGTACGTTTTCCTTGTATCAATATTCCGTTGTTAGGCATCCATCACCAAAGATGTATTTGGGTTGTTTGATGGAGTTCTTCTACATCGCCCCTTTGTTAAACATCTGCAGTTCGCTTCCTTGTTGAGAATGGTCAAGTGATTTCAGTGGTAGTTGATCGCATTTGATATTGAAACTTCTACAATAGGAAACTGTTTCCCTGATGAATCTCTGCGTTTTCCCTGGATTTTGTGTTAAGGTACTGATCGCCGTATCCATTACAAAGATAAATCTATGAGTTCAATATGTTTTTTTTTTTTTCTGTAATTTTCTTTTGACAGAAAATTTTGTCTGTCACTTATAGGAGCTCTTGATCTATAAAAGTACATGCCTTAACCCTGGACATTGTAGTGTTAGAATACTGCAGACTGTAACATATATATTAATATATATATATATATATTAATCCATGTTGTTAGTTTTCTTATAGCCTGAAAGAAACTTAGATACAAGTATGATGCTTAAAAGAAATTCCCAGCTCCCAAAAAGAGTATTCTTATGGTTATATTTATATGTATTCTGTATCCTATAAAGTAGTGCATGTGAGGATATTATATATATATTTATATCATATGTGAAAGTAATATCTTATAAAGTATAGCATGTGTGGATATTATGTATATTTATAGTTGAAAGTGATCTTCTTATGCAACATTATATAGACTAGGTTATATATGTTAGCACCTACCAAAATATTATATCAATCAATATGTAATTAGGTTGAGTTTACATATAGGTTAATGAATATAAATATCTAAGATATCAATAGATATTAATATAGATTGATATTTGTATCTCAAATTATATGTATTAATTTAAGAACATTAAGAGAGGCCTAGGGAGATAAATATAGTCATCCATAAGAAATGATAATTGCATCAAAATATCTATGTGCTAGTTTGTCTATACTCTAGTATGAAGAGAAGTTTCTCTTCTAGCCTTCTGATTTTGTTATGACTATGTTATCGCCAAAAGTTAATTTGGACCCATTTTAGGATACCTTATTGATACTTGGAAAACTCTATGTAATAGAGGCTTGACGGAAGGAGAAGGAATCTTGTTGCAACAACCATGTTGCTAGTTGTAATCCTGTTACTTTGTGCCTATTAATAAAAGATGCACACACCTTTTTGGACGTAGCCCTAGATTGGGTGAACCACCGGAAATTTGGTCTCGCCTTGATGTGTCTCTTATGTGTCTTCAAAATGTATAAATTGTCGTTATTTCATATTTATCGTGAATTATGTTTTATGTGTTCTTTGGGTGATTTACGTTAATTTTCATGAGTCGATAGTTCAAGAAAGTGTTCAAGACAAAGACGATGTGTTGACATGTTAAATGAATGTGTTAATTTATGAATGATGTGTTGAATGAAGATAATCTAGCGAAATTGGATATAGTACCTTATGACCTTACATAAGGTACTATATGGTTAAGACCTTACATGAATCAACAAAGGAGAAATAGTTTGATCGTATAAGTGAAGTTTGTAAGTACTATCGATTCGAATATCAATTGTAGTGATTGCCAATGATATTAAATAAACTTATAAAGGTATGTTACACAGTAGCAAAGAAAGCGGACTATAAATGTTTGAGATGTTTTATATTACTAATGCATGAGTGGTTTATGGCTAGAGGAGGAAAATTATTTTTTTTCTTTCCAATACCAGCAATTATGGAGATGTTACTGATAGACCCGGGTTTAAGTTTTAAGTTTTTATTTTATAAATGAACATCTATTTTTTAATTACTTTTCATAATATTTTATTTTATGAACCAACATGGATTTTTTTTAAATACTTTCCATAATTTAATTTTTTATTTTATGAGCCGACATCACAATGTAACGCTATATACATGTTACAACATCTCCCCCATACTGGACTGTAGAGCACCTTGTTTCACTCGATGCAATTAATAAACTTTTTAGTTTTAATGAAAAATTGTAACAATTGCAAATGTTATGGGGAGACTTTGAAAGTTTTTGAGTAGATTCTCTTTATTTAAATTGTATTATCTAGATGTAACCACAACTTTCTTTTAATACAATAGTTACATCTACTATAAATATACTTTGCTATATTTTATGCAATCAAATTTTCATTATTTTTATTTTTTATTTTAAATTTAATAATATAAAAATAATACTAAAAATATATCAAATAAAATTAATATAATCATTTAAACAATTAATTATGAACCAATTATAAAATTATTGTTAAATCATTAATAATGAAATATTGGCTCCACTTAAATTCAAGTCTCGTGAGTGACACTTGCTCTTAGGTGAATCAGTAAGGTGAACCACACGGAAGAAAAAAGATTATGTAAATAAAAAATAAAAACACTGCCTTTACACGAGTGGTTGATGATACATAATTAACACTATATCCGCTTTAATTAAATGAAGTGTAATTTAATTGTTTCTTAAATTATTTTAGGCTCTCCACATGTCTATTGTGGAAACTGCTACCACGACGTGATAAATGTATGGAAACTTACCCATGTTACGGCAAGCCATATGCACCCCGCAGCAGACTAATTGCAGGGGCCTCTGACATTCCCTGACTCTCCATGTATCTTATTTTACGGCAAAAAATTCTGGCTTTCTCCGTTGGCCCAGCAATCCATGCCCACCATTGAATGGATCTATGGCCCATGACCATCATCCACCTCATCTCAATGTGCTCATACGAAACACCACGCCTAAGACTACTACAGTCAACATTAATGCAGCCATGCTCATTTAAATTTTGAATTCACCGAAGGTGGATAAATACAAAGACATTCAAATTTAGATTTTGAATTTGTAGCCCGCCAAGTCTTACAGCTGCGTGCCCAACCCAAAATATAGCCGCGAATTGGAATCTTGGCTCTTGTTATTCTATCGAAGCTTTCTCAGCTTCGACATGCAATGAACTATTCTATGATATCAAGTAGATGGCGATGTCTTTGGACTTTTTACCTCATTTGGCGATGTCGAAATGGATGAGGTGCGCATCTTTAAAACAAGTGAACAAATATTCTGAAAAATGTTTCTTTATGAAGGTTCTGACTTCTCTCTTTTCCTGTGATTGCCTCACAGTTTTGAAACTTACGAAGTCAGATTCACCACATCTACCCCTCATTTTTGCTTATTTCATGTTGTGCCCTTATTTTTGCTTATTTCATGTGGTGCTCTACATTTGTAGAGTAGTGATCTTGAGGCTCTCACTGTTCTTCGGCGGATGGGTTCACTATAAGTGTGAATTAGCCGGCGTTTTTACTACCTGGCTCTCACCTTCAAGGTTACATTTGATGATAGACAATACACCTCCCTGTAGTTTGTCCCAACGATTTTATTTTGCAGTGATAGAAAATGATCGTGTAATAAATATGAATGGAAGGAATTGTTATTCCATTTATAAATGTAAAATAGCGATGTTTATTATTATTGTAACTGTTAAAAAAATCATTTGGAGTTGGATCATTTTCGTTATCATATCTGAATTTGACGAAGTTAAGTTGAGTATAACCACGCAAATCTTTATTGTAACAATTATTAAAATTTAGTTTTCCTATAACAATGGCCTCATTTATCGGCCACGCCCCAAAGGTCTAGGTATAGAATGAACTTGGACCGTATTTTTTATTCAATACACAGAGCATGCGTTCTCTTCTCTATAATTGACATATCTTGCTACCAATGTTTATACATAATAGTGTGTAAGTCTCTTTTGTGAACCATGCATATAAGTGAGCATAAACAAAACAATATATATGGAGACATAGTTTTCACATAATCACATAGATAATCATTTAAAAAAAATATTTACCAAATTATATTATTGTTTCAAAAAAGTCATATCGATGTTAGTGGTAGGGAAATTTAATGTAATGTTTATACATCTGGTCTATTTTGTTATAGTTATAAAATTTATACGAAATGGATGTGTACACATATTATTGTAATCTGAAATTTGCATCCTACTTATATGATTTAGATGAATAATGTTCATTTTGTGACGAGTTCTTAATGGTTTCCTTTCTTTTTTGGTTATATGTGCCATTTTAGTTGTTATTAATAATTCTACATTTATATATTTTCAACTTTTAAACTAAAAGTATTAATCCTTATTTGGTTTGATGGAGTGACTCTTATTTAGGAGATTATAGGGTTAACTAGAGATAAGAATAGGACTATATTCCATTCTTTACTTTATTCTTTTCTCCTTAGGGTAGACAATACCCTTCATCTAGTTTTTTAAATAAAATAAACAATAATATATATTAAATAAAATTAATAAAAAAATATTGTAAAAAGACTATAGTAAAACATAGTTAAAAAATTAAAATTAAATATAATTTTATTTATTTATTTATGATAATTAATATTTATAATAAATATAATAATATTTAAAAAAAAAATACATATTAAATTTAAAAAAATTATTTATGATCATAGATATCTATAATAAATATAATAATATTTTATCATAAATATACAATAATTTATACATATTTATTTTGTAACGAAAATAAACGTGTTAAAGAATATTTAAAATCTTAAAATTAGATGTAATTTCTTTGTGATAAGTGTTAAAGGATAGTTATTAAATTTAAAAAATTTATTTATGATTCTATACATATTTATTTTATGGAAATTATATGATGTAGTTTTTAGTTAAGATAATAAATATAAATATTATAATTTTATCTATTATCTAGTTTATTTCTTAGTTTTTTTTATGGGAAAAAATATATATTAAATTTAAAAACTTTATTTATGGTGATTAATATTTATAATAAATATAATGATATTTTATACATAATTATTTTATAGAGATTATTTCAATCTATATATATATTTTTTTTTAAATAATGAATCCAAATATTATAATTTTATGGTTTGTTTTTTCTACTTTATTTTATTTAGTTATATTTACTCTAAAAATATATATTAAATTTTTCAATATTAATTTTATTTTTATAATTTATTTACTATAATTATGTACTTTTATAATATATTTTCTATTATTTAATTTTATTGCTTTAGATATTGAAAAACCATCTTATCTTTTATTTTATTATTACAATCTATACTTATTTGAAAACTTAAAATTAATAAAAATGAAACTTTATAAGTTCTTAAATTTTATTAGTTTGTTAGTTATCATTTAATAATTAATGTTATGCTCAACTTATTGTAGGATGAATTGTTTCGACTAGCAATGTACTTCTTAGTGTTTGTAAAGATGTGTCACATACCCCAAGTTCTAGACATTTTATGATTTTGAGAAAACATTATGTTTTATTTTTATGTTAAAGTTTTATGACTATTGACCAAGTGGGGTCATGGATGACTGTAATTGATTATTTTGAATATTTTATTATTAATAAATAAAAGTGGAGCCAAATATCCAAAGGAGACTGTTGAATGAGTGTTCACTGGCCCACTAGGGGCAATGGACTGTGGTGGAGAGCAAATTGACACTTGGCAGCATCCTCAACTCACTTCTAACTGTTGCAGGGGGAAACTTCTCTACTTTTGTGGTCATGTTCCGCAAGAAAATGGAACTGAGCAGGTGGCTCATTTACTCAAATAAATTGACCAAAAGACCTAGGCATGCTATTTATCTATCCATCAAATTCAGCAGGAGGTTGTTCATTATTACTTGGTGATAATTTTCTGAGCACAAGAGATTTGATGAGGGGAAAGTTAGAAGTGAATGAGTGAACTAAGACTGCATTCTAAACTAGTGCAGCCACATTGCTGAGTTCAATATTGCTAAAGGCGGGTAGTGTTGTTGCTAAGTACTACTGTTGAGTTGCAAGGGAATTTATTTCATTATTCCACATTGCATCTTCGTCCTAGTGGTTCAATTAACAGGCTTGGGGGTCCTAAGGAAAGTAGCTTGGCTGTCTTTAGGAGTTGGTTGGGTGGAACGGGCTCCTTTGGCTGTTTGTTTCTTCTTCTACAGTTCCAGGTTCATATTGTGTTATCTTTTCTACTTCTGTTATATTAGTAAAATTAAATAGGAATGCAATGGTTATCTACTTTTCCCATTTAATCTAAGAGATTCTGTTTGAGTTAATGATTATTTTATTTCTGTAAATTGTATTGATGATTTAAAATGCAGTATGAATGATGTAGTTAAAAAGGATAGAATGATTGATTATAAAATCACCTTTCAGCATTTTTCCACACACGGTAATAGTGTCATACTTTAGTACAGAAAGGGTTAATTAAAGTAGATCAAAATGATCACATGCAATAGATAAATTTAAATGATTTTTTTATAACAGAGTTATCGCATTTCAGATCTGTATCATTGGTTTTATTTTAAAATATATCATTTAGAATTGTAAACAGTAATAGTATCAAAGAATCTTCTGCCCAACAATAGTAAGAGTAGTCTTTTAAAAATAAACAGACCCTATGTAAACCAGATTCTTTTTGTTTAGCAAACACTACATACATATTTATGAACAGGTTCTGGTATCATTTCTATCTATCTTAGAACTAGGTTTATTATAGACTGGATTTCATTTTAGTATTAACATCAAAATAAACCCTCTTATAAATCATACAAATACTATTATTACAGTAGACATATAGTATTTCATGCTCTAATATTTCTTCAAATATGTTTATCTTTTCACTACAAGAAATGTATTGCAAACATTATAATTGTAAACCAATACGATATATTATATATGTATGTAATAATTCATATCATTTCGCAAAATAAACCCTGGTTGAAAATCAAAGTATCATTGTTCGAGAGTCTATTATTTTACTGTGTTAATAATATATTGCTATCTGAACATTCGAATCCCAGTAACAACGATTTGATTCAAAACCTTTTGTTTTCCAAACTCAACGATAAATGAAATACAATAGTTTTAGAAAATCTTTGGAAGATCAAACAAAACCCTAGACCGTAGACAGGAAAAACATAGTAAATCATAGCAGGGTTTGAATACCCAGAGTTACGGTTTTCACAATTTATCACTTTATCATCGTCGGGATAAGCCCTAAACTTTCGTAGTAACAAAACATTGACACTTGATTTCGAAGTTGTTTCATAAAAATACTGAATCCATTAACCTTAGAATTACTCAGAAGTTTCAGTTCAAAATCAACTGAATTCAATTCATGGTATTAAAATCCCAACTCTGAGCCTCAGTGAAAAACACTATAAAGAGTGGCTGAAAATAGTAACTAAACAATGAGCTATAGCTCAAGGAGCAAGCTCCTAAATATCTTTAGCTTCACAACTTAAAACGACAATTACAACCATCCTCTACACGACTGTATCTACCTTTGAAACCCTGACTGAAACTAAACAATTTAAAAACTATTTTTGTGTAACTGTTGGAAAAACCCTTGGGGTTAATACTGAGGCTTACCCAGATTACTAGTATCCTGGACTGTAGACGAGCGTCATTACCATGGAAGTGGAACCTCCCAACAAACAGTGCAATTTAAGGGGTTAAACATGAGATACGAAAAGCATTTCGAAACTAATTTCTAAACTAGTAATAACATCAAACGAAGAAAAAGAGTTCTGGTACATTACATAGTCTTTCCATTCCAAAGTTTTATATATAATTACATTATAATATGGTGGGTAATTCATATAACAAAAACTATTGCTAGATATAAGTATTGTAAATTGATCCATGAAATAGCTTAAGTATGACAAGGTTTTCACTATAGTCGATGATGAAGGATAGGAAGTTGTAAACTTTGCAAGGGTTTCAATAACAATAGTATTAAATGTATATATATCAGTACCCAAAAACATCAGTATTAATCAATGGAGAGTTTTATAATGTAGACAAGAAGAAAGTCGAATTAAAAGTACCTGGAAAAGAATTTCAGTACAGATAACTAGTTGCTTACAAGACCAGTACTATGCTGTAGGATAACTGAAAATCATACCAGTAAGTTGCTAGTAGAATTCTTGGACATACCTGTTCTCTGCATTGGTATTCAGGAGCGTTAGTTAAGTAAGCCTCAGGGCAAATCAAGGACCCCTTCAGTACATCAAAATGATCTTTTAGTTTGCTAGAATCAAAATTCATAACTTAGAAAGTAAGTGTCGTTGTGCCTTGACAAATTAAAATACATAATACTAGTAATCATATTAATCTAACTTTACAACGATTTCTGGTACGACGCTATTTGAGGTTGCAAGGAATTAAGACATGTGTTTAGCTACTCTAACATTGTTCTAGGATGCTTAAGTAGTCTAAACGGCAGTTTAGGAATTTTGTCATCATTAAATTATTTTTTTTAAGTTTAGCTTGTTGTCATTATCATTTAATATTTCTGTATCGTAAATGCAGTAGTTTATGCTACTATGAAAATTTTTAATTTTAGTGAATTTTTGGGGGTTTTACAAGATGTTAGAAATTTGTTGAGTGATTTAAGTGTCAATTACAAATTATAGTATGCATGTCCAAAAGATAATATCATATAGAAAAGAAAACATAAATATAAATTTGTGACTTTAAAATGCAAAATAAATTGCTTTACCACTTTGATGTAAAGGAAAAAATGTCTCACACAAACTATTATATGAGTGGCTCATAATTTCAAGATTTCTTAAATATAACTTTTATTTTGGAATAATTTCACTCATTTTACAAAGTAAGTCATTAGGGTTCATTAACAATTAATGCATCATTTTTTATTTTCCTACTTTTCTAGATTAGTTTAGGATTAAAGAACCCTTTCGTGATCATTGGAATAGGTTTAGGTTTTAAAATGTATCTATCGTCAAGGGTTTCAACTCTGTCAAATCTTCAATATGGAACAATATTGTAATTCTACGTGCTGTAGATGTCCGTGTTTCCTTGTTTCCTTGTTTTGGGGCTTAACCTGTGAACAATAACTGTGTTTCGTTCAAAACATAATATGGATGTTGAACTTTGTAATTTTGACAGGCTTCTATATTTGGATTTGATATAAATACAATAACATAGTTTGTAGCTAAGCTTCTGGATACCTGTTACTATCGTTTCTATTTGATATCTGTTATGTTTTGAATATCACCATGGAGATTTATGAAAACTGGGTTTTATTACCCTTGTGTTAAAACACTCCTCGATTCATAAAGTTGTTGTAAAAGCTTGTTAGTGTTGCTAAAAATGTTTTGGTTTCAGTTATTGTCCTGGAAAATGTACCTCTGCTAAATGAGGGTTTTTAAACTCTGTCGAGTTTTAATATAATAAATGTTTTCCCCAAAACCGTATTTCTATTTAATGTCTGTTTAGTTGATAAAGGGCATAGCCCGTAAATCGAACCTGTGTATCGATGTTTTGAAAACTAGTTCTGAGAAATCGTGTATCAATAAATTTAAAGGATGGAAACGAGTTCAAAGCGATGTAAAGGATAAACGATAGGATTGATGATTCTTCCAATCCAAAAGGGTTGAGGCTTCGGCCTGAGTAATTGTTGATTTGAATTCCAATGTTAAGGGTTTCGTTTTTGCCCTTATGATTTCGACTCAATACATACCATGGGTATGAGTGTGTTGTCTGTTGAAATTAAAGCTAGGGTTTTAGAAAGAAAACAATATAGCTTGTATGCAAATATGGGAAACTTTTCTGCTACTGTGTACTTGTGAACAATATACTTTAGATATAAAATTGAGTAAGAGAATATATCTAGTAATATGTGTGCATTGATAATGTTCTGATTTATAAATTTGATACTATAGGGTAGGCAATTCTGTGTAGATAAATGTTGATATTTGATAACTGTGTAATATTTAACAGGAGTAAAAGAAATATAGCCATGTACTAACTATAGGAACAATTTAGTAACTATGCTTGATATGTTAGTAAAATAAAATGAAACAGAAATCTATAAACATACATAGGGGAAAATCGTATCCTATAGAACAGAAACAATTTTGATATTCATTATAACTAATTTTATTTGAAATGAAATAAATTTACTTGTTCTGATAAAAAGAATGAAAATAAGAATAGTACTATAAGTAAAAGAATGCAGTAAATAGTACTAGCATATTAACAAATAATTTACAAAACATATAAAATGATACATTTATCACCATGGCGGTATGCCTATATTTTATTATTTATCTTAATCTATTTTTGTACTAGAGTACGATGTTGTTCCTTCTTGCATGGGGAAAAATACAGAAACTATTTTACTCAATCACTTCTTATTCATATAGAATTATCAATTTGCACAGGAATTGAAATAAATTTATTAAATCAACAGTGAAAGTTAAAAACAACAGAATTGTAATTAAACAAAATAGATAACAGGACTTTAAAATAAATTAGATAAGACAATAGAACCTGTAACTAGCGATAGGGATGACAAACACCCAAGGAGTCCTGTTCCTCCCAACCTGCTTCAGAAGAAGTAGCTCAACTTGCTGACTTCTAATGAACCCCCGAGCCTGATTACTGATCCAGTAAGTGGGTGGAATCTGTGTAGAAGCAAGGCACTCAAAAATACCTTCTCCACTCGGTATCAACCTCCTGAAAAATGCCTTCTCCACTCAGCATCAAACTCTTGAACTCAATAAGAGTTTGGCAGACTCACAACATGATCAACAACAACATATCCCCTCATCAAATCTCTTGGGTGCAAACACCGCAAAACCCCAAGGTAAATTTCCTCGTCAGGAAAAGTGATGAACCTCAGTTCATAATTTGATGGCTATTATATAGACTGCCTAGGTGTTTTAGTGGTCAGTTTATAATAAATGAGCCTCAAGCTCCAGTCCCATCTTTCAAGGCACTATGACCACATTTCAAGGGAGTTGTCCTATACCAACAGCTAGTTAGTTGCATCATGATGCTGCCACTTGTCCATTTCCTTCTACCCCAGATTCCATTCCACCTAGTGGATCAGTAACCACTCTTTCAACAGTCCTCTTAGGTGTTTGTCTCCTATTTTATTTATTAAATAATAATATATTGTGCAAATTACAGTCATCCTTGGACACCTGTCCAATATAAATTTACAATAAAAGTTATCATAATGTTTCTAAACACAAAATGTTTTCTAGCTTAAAGGGTATGTTACAGTAAATGCCTTGCGCATATACGGAAGCTTATGTATATGCACAACGCACATACGGAAGCTTTCGTATATGTGCAACACATATACGAATGCTAGGAATATATGGAAGCTTCCTTATATGTGCATATACAAAAGCTTACGATTGCTAGGAATATACAAAAGCTTTCGTATATGCAAAATTGCGTATATGTGCATATACGAAAGCTTCTATATATGTGCATATACAGAAGCTTCGGTATATGCGCAACAGCTTCCGTATATGCGTTGCGCATATACGGAAGCAACTGTGTATATACAGAAGCTTCTATATATGCGTTGCACATATACGGAAGCCTCCGTATATGCGGAGTTTCCATTGCGCATATACAGAATCTTCCGTATATGTGTTGCACATGTAAGGAAGCTGCGCATATACAAAAGCTTCCGTATATGCGCAGTGCATATACGGATGCTGGGAATATATGAAAGCTTCCGTATATGCAAGCTTCTATATATGAGACCCTCTCTCTTCTAACCCCCTAACACCCTCCTCCCTCTCTATCTCTCTATAACCCCTTAACCCACCCCACCCCACCCACACCTAACCCCTAGAATTTGATCTTAATGTCATCTTGGTGGAGGTTGACAATTTGGGATGTTTTTACAAGACAGCTCTCGTAGCAGATCACATCCTGTCAAAAGTGAGATCATGTTGAAGGTTTCAGGTTAAAATGCATTTTCAGTCAAGTTTCAAGATGGGAGGCGCAGTCCTGCCCAATCTAAAATTTAAAACTCGCGTCAATCTAAAAGCAAAGCCATAGTTGCAGCTCGCCTCACTTGAGGATTTAATTAAAACACGGGAGCACATCATTTTTAATCGGGGACCGGAGGGAGATAAATTATTTCGTAGAGATGGGGTACCGTGACCCAAAATAGTTTCCTACCGAACCGATTATTTTTTCTGTTTCCCGTAGAAACATAAAATACCCAATTCATAGTTTATTCTTACATATTGAAAACATTTGAAAGCAAGTGGGCTCCAAAACTCTCCTTGCGGTTGTATTTTTCCTCCTTGAATGTTCTCTCTAACTTTGATGGATAAAGAAACCTTTCCTCTTAGGAAACAATCTATTCATTATGGCATGCAACCCCCTCTATGAGCCATTTTACTTTTTCCATAAAATTCACAAGAATGTATACTCCAACATTTATGGTAGAAACGAAGTCTAAAATTTGGGAAATTTATTGCATAATGTGATCATTACTAACACAATTTAGTAGAAAATCCTTCCTTATGTTAGGCATCTCTAGCCTAATATCATCTCCAAATAGAAGACGGAGGAGCAGTCATGGTGGATGGAGGCCATCCCCGAAAGACAAGAATATTTGTATCTAATTCCGAATGGGATTGAGCTACTTTAACCGCGGCCAAAACCCTATTATTCTTGAAAGTTTCTATCTGTGATTGAGAGGTGTAATTTTTAGTGGTGCGATCATACAATCAGATGATGAGCATGGCTATTTGGGGGATTTGGATCTGCAGCTACGCATATACGGAACCTTCCGTATATACGCAGTTGTGAATATACAGAAGCTTCTATATATACGTTTTTGTATATACGCAGCTTCTGTATATGCGCAGTTGCTTTCGTATATGAGCTGCGCATATACAGAAGCTTTCGTATATGCGCAACAACTTCAATATATGCGCAACTTTCATATATGTGTTGCGTATATACATAAGCTTCCGTATATGCGCAACAAATTTCGTATATGCGCAGCTTCCATATATGCGCAATAGCTTCTGTATATGTATATGAGCAATAGCTTTTGTATATACGGAAGTTGCTATGCATATATGGAAGCTTATGTATATGCGCAACAGCTTCAGTATATGTATATATGCAACATCTTTTGTATATACGAAAGCTATTGCACATATCTGTAAGCAGCTGCGTATATACGGAAGCTTCCGTATATGCGCAACGAATATACACAAGCTTATGTATATGCGCATATACTGAAGCAGTGCATATACGGAAGCTTCCGTATATGCATTGTGCATATGCGAAAGCCGTTGTGTATATAAGGAAGATCATGTCATGTATTGGCCTCCTGAGGTTGAATTTGTGGGAGACGGTGTTGTATATCATCATGAAACTACAAAGTTGAATCACCTTCCCCAAAATTAGTGTTTCCAACCTCATTTTGTGGCTAATGGTGAGGAATTAGACATGGGAGGTAGACTCCCTAGCCTCCTCATTTATCCGTTGTGGTTCTAACTTGGGCACAAAGATATTTAACCTCTGTAACTATGTAGCGTAGACAGAATTAGATGGTTGTAAAAATGGTGAATGTCATGATCAAAACATGAACATGAATGTAATATTTAGATGGGTAAGTGAGGCCGCATTGGTTCGATTCAATTCTAGAGCTCCTTCAACTAGTAATAAGGGAAGTGTGTCATTATCATTGCCTTTAATCTAGTGTGTGAAATTGGAATCAGGTATCTAGCTAGAGGACGAGGAGTTGAACGTCCCAACTTCCTTCTTAAATTGATGTGTTCAATGTATCATAAGGAGGAGTCCCTTCTTTGGTAGGTGGTTCAAATTCCCCCTATGTTCATGGTCATCTAGTAATTAAGGAGTGGGATAACACACACTCATAGGAAACAATACTACCTCCTTCATGGTTGGTGCCCTAATTCACCAAATCATCTATGATAGAGCTATTATCATAAAGAATGCGGAAGATAGATCAATTGTGAAATTTCTTGAAAAATAATCCATCTCTTTGGATGATGAGAAAATTGTGGTAGTTCCTTTCAATGCTTCAATAACAATCGATGTGTCACCTAAAATTGACATTGACCCAAGCAATGAGTCACCTAAAAGTGACACTGACTCTTGGGTGTAAGAGTTAATAAAAATGAGGCCTTTCTATACTACTAGTGCTTAGGCTTCATTGTTCAAATCAATGCCAATCCCACATGTGAAGGGTTTTTTGTTCAGTGTAATGCTGGTGTTTTGATTTTTGCAATGAATATTAGGGAGGGTGTGACTCTTTTCGGATCGTTGTTTTAGGGGCCGCGACTGGGAGTCTACTTCTGGTAACTTTAGGAGTCAAGCTTTCAGTCTGTATTTGGGAGTGATAAGCAATTTATTTTTCAATATGCTCTTGGGAGCTATGAACTTCTGAATCCATGTAACCTTTGATACTATGTTAATATGAAATACTCTTACTTATAAAAAAAAAGTATATACCAGTATATACACCAATGTATATACCGATATATACACCAGTGTATATATTAGTATATATATACACTAGTGTATATACAGGTATATACACTGGAGTATATACTGGTGTATAAATCGATGTATATACATACACCGGTTTATATATCGATATATACACCAGTGTATATACCTGTATATATACTAGTATATACACTATTGTGTATACACTGGTGTTTATATCAATATATACACCGGTGTATACATCGGTATATACACTAGTGTATATATCGATATATGTGTATACACTAGGTGATATACACTAGTATGGTATATACACCAGTGCATATACCGGTATATACACTAGTTGAACCCTCTTCGATCTGTACTATTTCCCTCTTTGAGTTGAACCCGCTCCTAAACATGTTTATATTTGTTTATACACTAGAATATACACTAGTGTGTATATACTAGAATATACACACTATAATATACACTAGTGTAAAT
This sequence comes from Larix kaempferi, assembly GCA_027924585.1. Taxonomy (NCBI): domain Eukaryota; kingdom Viridiplantae; phylum Streptophyta; class Pinopsida; order Pinales; family Pinaceae; genus Larix; species Larix kaempferi. The sequence continues at coordinate 2,986,513 of BSBM01000778.1, forward strand.
GCTTGCCTATATGCCTAATGTAGGCACTAGAGTATGCATTAGTGTATATAACTAGCATAAACACTAAAATATACACCAGTGTATATGCCTAGTAGTACAATGTGTACTAGTGTATATTACTAATGTCCCAGTCAATATGTAACTAGCGTATATACCAGTATATACACTAGTGTATATACTGGTATATACACTGGTATATAGTGTATATTACTAGTGTATACCAGTCAGTATGTACACTAGTGTATAGAATAACATATACACTAGTGACATTAGTATATATACATCAGTGTATATACTGATATATACACTGGTGTATATACCAGTATATACACTGGTATATATACCAGTATATAGTGTATATTTCTAGTGTTACTATACACTAGTGTATAGAATAACATATACACTAGTGACATTAGTATATACTGATATATACATTGGTGTATACACTAGTAATATACACTAGTGTATATAGTGATATATACACTGGTGTACACTAGTAATATACACCAGTGTATATATCGGTATATACACCATTGTATACACTAGTGCATATACTAGTGTATATACCAATGTATATACCAGTGTATATACTAGTGTATCAGTATATACACTAGTGTATATTACTAGTGTACCAATATGTAACTAGTGTATATACCAATATAACTTGAATCGTCGACTAGGCCCATCATATGGGATATCTTGAATCCCCTAGAGATTATTTACCATGATAAAATCAACCACAAATATCATAATATAGATTAGAAAACAAAGGAAATTGAATCAGATTGTAAGCACACTTGTTATTTTGGTCACGCATGATCGATAGTGAAACCAGGATGCCCTTACATCATAATCCCTTAGTAAAATAAATTGTGAAAATTGTTCTCATAAAATTGATGATAATGGCATCCAATTTGGTCCAACTAGTGGCATATATACCAATACTAGTCAGTATGTACACTATATACTGACTGGTGTATATACAAGTTGGTATATACACTAGTGTATATACTAGTCAGTATATACATTATATGTTAATGTAATTGTAACTTCAGAAGATATTCTATTGTGTTTTATATTGTTATTATTATTGTATTTTATTTGTACCTCCATCGGAGATGTTTTTCCTCCGCTCAGGGATGTCATTATGATGTTTAGTCATCCTAGGTCATTGAGGTAAAAGCCTCCCATGTAAATCGGGGCAGTAGACCCCCTAAAGAGTCAATTATAAAAGGTTTACTAGGTCTCCTAGAGAAGTCGTCCCAGTTGGGTAAAAAGGTCATGCCTTGTAAAGTATTAATAGAGAGCATAGCTCTCTCATTTGGACACACATTCAATCACTCAAGTTCGCATTAGTGAGAGAGAGAAAACAAGTTCACATAGGAGGAAAGAGAGAGCTACAGAAGACCATCTTATTGTCTAGAGGCATTCCTGATATTTTTGTTTATATGCTTAAACCATTATTATCCCCTTGGTATACACATGTGGGTGGGTGGGTTCATCTATTATTGGGTTATCCCTTTTAAGTTGATTGAATCATTTATAGAAATTAATTTATTTGTATAGAAATTTTAAATTACAACTAATTTATTTATATAGAAAATTTAAATTACAAAATTTCACAATTAAATATTGGGTTTTGCAAAATGAATTTTTTTAATTTTAACAATCATAGAATGCAATTTCAACACTAAAAAGATTAAAAAGAAATTAAGAATTACAAGAAGAGTTGAGGAAAAATTGCAATTTCAACACTTGATTGCTTGTTAATTTAGTAAGTAAATATTACAATCTCAACAATTGATTTGATGCTAGTAAATACCAATTAGGTATTGCATTTTAAATAATGGAAGACCACATTAGATTATAAGTTGCGTCTTTCTTTATTATTCTCATATTATATTTTTATTTCAAAGAATTTTGTGCTTTAAAACTAAGCCTAAGAGTCTATTAGCACTTTGGATATCCCCATTAACAGATTCTCAAATGTTTAAGGCTTACTAGGTATCGTAGTCTAAATGCCCCATATAGAAGATACTTTAATGACTATTCAAAGGTATTGCCTCTTAAGGATGGTGAATATGTACATATGAAATAAAATGGAAACATTTCTTAGAAATAATATATTCATTGAAGTAGGTGATGGAAGTATGATGCAGGATCGGAATCAGTAAGACTAATCCAATCTGCAAGCTCGGGAATAATTAGGTTTCCAAGTGTAGCAAAACCTGCAAGCTTAGCATAGAACAACTAAGCCTTTCTTTCGCAGCTGCAAACTGGACTTCACAGAAAACTATGGAATTACGGATCTCGTTGGATTGCGGAGCGTCGAACAAATTTCCTTCCACAATTCTCCTTCCTGTAGTCTCCTTTCCGCAATTTGTCGTCTGAACCGATCCTTTCCACAACTGTCTCCCTTCTGCAATTGTGGGTGTTCTTTTCACTATTTCTTGAAAATGACTTCCGTAAAAGGCTTCCGCAAAACTCTTTCTGCAGTTTGTGGATGTCCCTGTTTCCATAGTTGCAGGTGCGCCTTTGCAAATTCCTTCCGCAATTGGCTTTCACAATCACTTTGGATTTTCGGTACTGTCCAAACCATTGATCTTTGCAAGGCCTACCTCGTCCGTTGATCTACGATCAAATGCAAATTGTCAACTTTAAGTGTCACAGAAGTCTATCTCCCACAGCTTTAACAAGCTTTCATCTTGGCCTTGCGGAAACTATTCGAGATCGTCAATCTTTCTCTCTCCTCTGATCTGGGCCGTCCAAATCTTTACTTCATAGATTTATCAGACTACGAAATAGTAAATCGATCAGTGCAACGATCAATTTCCACCTGGTTCCTTCGAAAGGTTTCAATATGCTTTCAATTTGTGAATACTTCGGGAAATTAACACTTTATTCACTCACACGGAGGGAAATTACATTTATTTCTGGTTATTGAAAGAAGACAACAAATATGCAATCAAACACAGATTTTTCAAGCTCTGTTCTTAATTTTATCAACAACCCTTTGCTCGATTACATCCAGTGATTAAGTAAGACTCCATAAACATGTCAAATCCGAATTAATGGGATCTAGACTTCTAAAGAAAGAATTTACATAGCATACCCTATCATCAAGCAACCTCTTTCAAGATCCTAGGACATCAGTGGCAAATTGTACTTATTACATTCAACTAATCCTATCTCAAAATCAATTCACAATTAATCAAACAATTAAACCTAGAATTCTAGAAACTATTACAAAGAGCAGAAAAATAGCATGCTGCTCATTCATAAAATATAGGGCTTTGGGTCGATGCTCCTGGATCAAAGTACTTCTTAGAAATAATGTTACTTGAAAATAGGAGGATTTAACGTAGTTACATTTAAAAAGAAAAATGAATGATGCTTTTAAGAAGACTGATATTATTTTATTTAAATTAAACTTTTGCAAATAAATATTATTTATCTTTTATCTAGCTATAATAATAATAATTAATATTTATATAATAAATTGTACACTTATTATAATTAATATTTATATGATAAATTGTATACTTATTAAAATTAAGAAGAGATTTTTTTTAATTAAATAAATTACTCAAAAAATAGATAAAATATACATTTGAATAAATTATTTTTACTTAATTTATATATTATATTTATAATTTGAGTGTTTTGGAAGTTTTCCTTAATAAGGTTGATGAATAAACTTCTATCCCTTACAAAAATGTAAATGTAAGTCATTTTATCATTTGTTTTAAATTCCACTCAAAACCATCATCTAGGTTGGTATAAAGATGCCATGTCATAAAAATTTAGAGGATAAATGAAAGATAAGATATTACAAGAAGGTCATTAATCCTAATATTGAATATCAAAATTATCTCTTAGGGTAAGAAGATCCAGATAGCTAAAATACCAATGAACATTCATGAGGTGTATACTAAATCAGTTTTAATTTTTTTGTTATAATAAAAATGTGTCAAATAAAACTTTAAAGAAAACCAAGTAGTTCCCTATTTTTCTTTCATAAAGTCCCACATACCAAAATTAGTCTAGATGAAAATTAACTAACATTATCATCATCATCATTAATAATTAATTTTTTATATAAAAAATTATATATTTGTTAAAGAAATTATGTTTGTAATTACTCTATAATTAAATAATTTTAAAAAAACATCAAATTACCATCTTTAAAAACAAGTTAATTTATCATATTTGTTTTAAATGAAAATGTAATTATCATTTACTTTTTTTCAAACGAAATTTATCATTTACTTTATTATAACAATAGTTAATATTTTACATATAATATACTAGATATTTTATTTATTTACAAATAAATTGAAAAATAAATACAAAATTAAGTTAATATTAGAGAGATATTTTCATAATATTTTTAATAATTTAATTTTATTATAAAAATTAGAAATTACATTTAAATTTTCGAGTAAAGAAAGTGTTCATATTATCTTCCATAAACAAAATCAGAAATTCTCAATTTATATTTTATTATGATAATAATATCATGAGTTTTTTCATCTTTCATTAAGCTATATATATTTATACTTCATTTATATTTATTTATACTTGTAACTTCTTCATATAATAAAGAATAATACAAAAATTTAATTTAAATTTTATAAATATATCATTTAATTATTAAAAAAAATAACTACTACAACTCTTAAAAATATTATTTTTTTAAATAAAAATTATTTTAAAAATTTTATCAACTTAACAAATATTAAAAAAATTATTTATTAAGATTAAACATATAATTATATAAACATTAATAAATCAATTTATATTTTGATATTTTTTATATCAATAAATTCTAAGTAAATTAAAAAATTTCATATTTCAAATTTCTATCATAATACATTAAGAATACTTATCACTGTTTGTAAATTTTATTTTAATATAATAATATAATAAATTTTATTTTAATATAATAATATAATAAATTTTATTAAAATAACATATATTTGATTTTTATTTTTCACAATATCATATATTTTATTAAAAAAACATATATAGAGTTATCATTAAAATACTAAAACACTAAAGTTAAAATACTCCCTTCATTTAAAATACTAAAAGTTAATTTTTATATGAAACGGAGTCGGCTTGGTGTGTTGATAATGAGACCCTAAAATTACAAATGATCATTTATCAATTTATTTTATTCCCAAAACATTATATCCCACGATCTTAAGTAATGTAGGAATTTAGCTCAACAAATCTTAATTTATTTCCAAAACACTACATACCATTAATGTAATGTAACGTTGAAAAATGGTTTTAAGCAGAGTCAAAATTTAGCCCAGCATATCTTAGTTAAAAATCAACATCATAAAATTTATTCATTGAGATAAGACCATTCTATTACCATTAAACTGCATAGGTGGATCCTTGCTATCCTCTAATGAAGCCGAGGCATACATCATTTCAATGGAAAGGACTAATTTCCCCTTATAAATTATAATTTATGAGTTATGAGCACTACGTGAATAATGTATGAGTTATGAGCATGAGGGGATGACATTCAGGGTTGCACATTCAGAGCTAGCTGCTATTCGGGAAGTAAGGAAGACAGGACATGGAGAATAAGGGTAACCAAAAGGAAGGAAACGGTAGGATCCTTGAGCACAATGCCCACAAATAATCCTCCTCCAAAGACGCCCAACACTCCATTTCCTCGAACAGTCTTCATTTCCCCACTGCCCAATATTTATTAAACATTCCTCTATCTGTAACATCTCTACTACAATTCAGTCAGTATTTAGCGAAGTTTTGAAATTTTCTCCATCAGTACTACTTAGATTTTAGGCTATACTCATAAGAAAAACTTTGCAAGTTGCTTCATTGCTTGCTCAATATTTAAATTACTCGTATGACACTTTATTTTGCTTACTCCTACTAACTCTTAGTCCACATTCCATTGATAGCAATCTACCAATTTAAACAAGTAAAGTTTTCACAACTCCTTTATCTCCTTCGAACGATTACATATAAGTGAACTTCATAATAGTGGTATGCTTATATAGAAAATCGCTTTAATAAACCAATACCTATATAGACCCACTAATTTATTTAAATCATTCAACACATTATTTGTAAACATGAATATACTTAAAACACAACATACCTTTCATGATCAATACAAAGATTATCTATAACTCATATCTTACCAATCACCTAGTCAAGTATTGATGTAAACAACAACACCATCACAATATCTTAGGACAATTTGATCAAGTAAGGACACATTAGAAGGACAATATCTTAGGACAATTTGATCAAGTAGGGACATATTAGAAGGAGACACCAATTTCACGTGGTTCACCCAACTCTTTGGACTACGTTCACCAACCATTGTTGCATCATGTAATATTTATCCAAAGAATTACATTCTGTCGACGCCATTGTTGCTTTTACAGCTTATCTCACTGAGATTATTTTCTTTCGGGACATTCGTCGATGTAACTTACACATTTACAGAGAACTTTCTCTGTATTTATTATATCTCCACAAGCTCTGGCCTTAGTACAAATCTCACACCATTAGTCAATATCACAATTGCAACAAAATCAAACCCATATAAACCTATATAAATCGCTGGCATAGACATTTGATAGTACAACCATAACAAGTCTGAGTGTACCCAATCACTAGTTTTAACGCAGGGATCAAACATTTCCATCACAGTCATTTCTGAGTATTAACAAAAGACAGAGTTCAGCTATATCACGAATGATGTTTGTTAGCAAAAGATCGATTGTACCCAGTCACTTACTAAACCAGCTACGACAGGGATCAACCTATATAATCGACATCACACGCATTGGTTAGTACAACATAAAACAAAGACTGAAAGCATCTAGGGGAGAGTTGTCTATTCTTGAACAAGGACCAGTAGTTGTCATAGTACTGGTCCCACATAACCACCATATATTGACACAAATAAACCCATAAATTAAACATACACATTCCATATTAAGTGCAGAAAATATTTAAATTATGTCCAAAAATTGCCCATTAACTGACTGAGCCAATAGGTGTCAATAAATAGTCTTTATATGACAAACTGTACAAAACATCTTGTCCCAACAAAGTACAGATCTGCTCAAATATCCAGAAGTACATGAACAGCTAAATAACCCAACTCATTTTTGCCACCTACTGCAAGGTACCTATCAAAGGAGGACCCACAAATATCTAATGGAGCCTAAATATCCCAGCATTCATTGAAACCTGTTCAAACATTCATTGAAACCTGTTCAAGCATCAGAAAAGATAGTGTCAGCCATAACTGCAAGATTGTTCAACATTCCAACCCACTGTATTCAATAAATGACACCTACCCATTAAATGCACCCATTAAACAGATGGAAGCACACAGATCATGAAACAGATGAAGGCACAGGGATCCACAATGACAAGCTCCCAACCATTGGATCACTTTCAAATCAATCCACAACACACATTGAAATTTGAGAGATTGCAATCCATGTGCAACCTTCTTACCAACCCAATTCAATAGCAAACAACTATAAATGAACCACAACCCTTATGAAGATGCATTTCGTAAATTCGACCTGCAGAGTGTGTGCACAGTTGCATTTCAGAAATTCGAACAACAGAGTGTGTGCACAGTGGAGGCATACCATCAGAAGTGTGTGCACAGTGGAGGCATACCAGCAGAACTGTGTGCATAGTAGATTCAGGTTAATGTTACTGTGATTTATGTTTCTGTTTATGTTATTCATGTTATTTATGTTTCTGTTATTCATGTTATTTATGTTTCCAGTTATGTTATTTATGTTATTTACATTTCTGTTATAATCAACTTCCAGTTTCTTCTACATAACTAGCCTCCCTTCTAAATGTGCAGGTTGTTGTAGGCATGGCAAGAGTCAGCAATGCAAGGAGAACAAGTCGTCGACTGAGTAGGGGTGCCCAGCTATGCTGCACCTCATCGGATGAGGAGAGGCCCAATCATTCAAATGCCAACAATGCTCCCAGCAATTTTGTTGAGAATGACAATGTGGTGGAAGAGGACATTGTTGTCCCACCACCAACCACACAGTCACTTCCAACCACAGTTCAAGGAACAAGTTCAGTCACCAAAATCAGTGCAATAAGAGATTGGACAAAAGAAGACATGCTAGCTTCTATTGATGATATAGAGTTCAATGGATATTCCATTCGTGCTGCTGCTAAAAAACATGGAGTTGCTACCTCTTCAGTACATTATTGGATAAATGGACTCACACATACAAAGTGCAGAGGGCCTGTTACAGTTATGAGTGAAGAGGAGGAGGCCGAGGTGGTTCAGTGGTGTAAGGAGATGGCTGAAATGGGACATGGGCTAGAGCTGATACAGCTAAAATCCACAGTAGCTCAAATCTGTCAAGGGAGGCCAAACCCCTTCAAAGATGGGTTTCCTGGTAAGTCATGGTGGTTTGGGTTTAAAAAAAGGCATCCAGACCTTGTGTTGCGTACAAGTGAGGGCCTAGATAGAGACAGGGCTCTAAATCTACGGCCTGCAATTCTGACTAAGTTCTATGCCACCCTTTCTAGTGCATATGAGAACCATGGGTATGCTCTAGACCATATATGGAACTGTGATGAAACAGGTTTACAGGCAGGAAGGAACTGTGGCATGCATGTAATTTCCAAGAGAGGGAGTCGTAATGTGCCAAAGATTTTTCCTAGGAGCAGGGAGTGGATCACTATTCTATGTTGTGTCAATGCAATTGGTGCTTCAATCCCAAGATTTTATCTATTTAAAGGTAAAACTCAACTCAAAAACTATATACAGAATTGTGAACCAGGTGCATGCATGGCTACACATCCCCATGCTTGGATGACCAAAGAACTCTTTTTGAATTGGCTTACTCACTTTGCTGCATCTATACCAGGCGGTGTCTCACCTATAAATAGACACCTGCTGGTTTTAGATGGTCATGGAAGCCACATTGCTGTGCAAAAAATCGAGGAGGCTAACAATTTGGGCATCGACCTGTTGACACTGCCTGCTCATACCACTCACAGATTGCAACCCCTAGATGTTAGTGTGTTCGGGCCTTTCAAGAACTATTTCAGGGGTGAGTGAGCTTCGTGGATGGCATAGAATCCAAGGGTGGAGGTAAAAAGGTTTGAGCTAGCAGAGCTTGCAAGTAAAGCCTTTAAAAGGGATCTCACACCTACGAATATCAAGGCTGGGTTTAGGAGGACTGGAATATGGCCACTGAATTCTGAGGCTCTCATGCATGATACTAGTTGTAGCCTGGGATTTGATCTGAATGGTCAGGAAGAAGGGGATGTCCAAGCACATGTTGCTGGCCAAGAAGATGTGGAGGTAGAGTAAGACGTTGTTGCTGCTGATCATATGATATCCCTCTCTCAAGGAGGACCATACTGTGGTGATGAAGAAGAACAGGTAAGTGAAACACAGTATAACAATGAACCAATTGACAGTAACATGGAGGTACATACACCAACTGAGACAGCTGCAACTTCTGCTTCTAATCTTCTTAATCTCTCTATGCAAGAAACAGTTGCAACTTCTGCTTCTGTTCATGTCAATGAAAACGTTGACCATGCACCAGGAAGCAGCAATGGAGAATTGACTTTTCCAAGCCAGGTTACCCCACCATCATGGCTGGTAGAAGCCATGATGAATTTGGACAAAAATATTGTGTCAAGGACAAATGAAGAAAGCATGAACATGCCTTCACAACCCAGAGAATTGGAAGAAGAAATTGTTCATTATTTTGTGGACAATGGAAACCTGGAAGAAGATAGTGTCCACAACGAGGTTCCAGCTGAAGAGGACAATATGGTTCAGATAGAGCAGGAGAACATTGACCCAAATATTGAGAGGCAAGTGTCAAGCAAGGATCAACAAGTGTCAAAGAAGGGCCAGTTGCTTAGTCAATTTCTAAAGCTACCGGTAGAGAGAGTGTCAGCAAAAAGAAGGAAATTTACAGCAGACAATCTTCGTCTATGCCGAAGTTCACAGTTACTCACCTTAGAGGACTATATAAAACTATTGGTTGAGTTTGAGCATAGGAAACTTGAACTCCAAGATTTAAAGCAGAAAAAGAGGGACTTAGCTAAAGAAAAGAAGGCTGCAAGGATTGCTGCAGCAGAAATTCGAGCACAGGAGAGGCTTGAAAGAGAGAAAGAAAGACAAGAAAAGGCTCATCAAAAAAAAATGGCAAGGCATGAAAAGGAATTGAGAAAGGCTCAACAATTGCTTCAAAAAGAACAAGGGGTGGCAAAAAGTTCTGCCATTGATGCAAACATAGTGGAGGGGAGTAGGATGATGCCAAACACATTAGAACATCTTGCAGATAATACTCCATGTTTCCAAGACCTCCTAAACATCCAAGTCCCCCGCTATCAACAAGTGCGCATGCCCACTTTATTCCCTCCTACCAGTGCAGGTGTCAGACATATGTATGATTATCGGGGGGCTCAACCCAATGCAGGGGTTAGTAGCACAAGTGTGCACTGTGGCTACTCAATTCCTCCATGGCTACAAGAAGCAAATTGGATATCATATGGAGGCAACCAGCCACAACCTAATCAGCCATTGTTAGGTATGCCAACCAACCTGGCTCAAGCAGGAAACTCAACAATATTGGGAAGTGAAGATCTTGGACGACATCAAGCATAGGAGTGTCATATAGGGATGTCAAAGTTTTTGTTGTGACCACATTGCATTGTGGATTTTGTAATCACTGGGTCTAACTACTGCAACATGGCCATTTTGTATACAATCCTATACATTTTTTGGTACAATCCTAGGTCATATCGTTCCCTGATGTTTGCGGCATTGTAATCAGGGATTTATCATAAGGTTTAATATACAATTTCATCATTTCAACAGCAAGCTGTAATGTACTCTGATTAAACATTTCATTAACATTTTTTAGGGATTATGAATTTAGTTTGTTGTTGGTTTATGTTGCAATTTATGTTTGGGCTGAATTATTGAAGGTTCTAGGGTTTATGCACCTACAACCCAAAAAACTTATTGTCATCACTACCATTATGAACGACCAACACATACACACCAAAATGATTAATCATCATTATTGATGGAATCAAAATATCTTCTACAACCAAACAAACATTGTTGTATTTCTATATAAGGGAGGGATGCCAGTTGTTGGACACCCCACGTGGCTCCCTCCCCCATGCCACGCTGTCGAGTCGACACGAATGCAGCCCGGGCCCAGATGGCACCGCCACCTGTCGTGGTGGGTGGGCGCCATAAAGCGGCCTCTATGGCACACTTTTTCCCGCTTTTTCGGCGCTTTTCCCGCGACCTCTCCTTCCTCCCGTGTATTGTTGCTCGGGCCCTGTCTGTGAACGCTCCGCCACCCAGAGGGTATATGGCTTATGTTGCAGTAGTATGGGCTGAATTATTGAAGGTTATAGGGTTTATGCTGCAGCAGGGTCCATGACTTATGTTGCAGTAGTATGGGATTACAACCATATGCCCAACCATTGCAATCATAGTTTGTTGCTGGTTTATGTTGCAATCATAGTTTGGCCTGAATTATCTATCTTCTATGGTTTATGTTGCAGCCGGGTTTGTAATTTTTTTAGGGTTTATGAATTTAGTTTGTTGTTTGTTAATGTTGCAATCATAGTTTCGGCTGAATTCTTGAAGGCTCTATGGTTAATGTTGCAGTAGTGTTTATAATTTTATTGGGGTTTTTGAATTTATGAATTCTATGAATTATTGAAGGCTCTATGGTTAATGTTTATGAATTCTAGGGTTTATGCTGCAGCAGGGTCCATGGTTTATGTTGCAGTCATTTCGGCTGAATTACAACCACATGGGATTACAACCATATGCCCAAAATTCAAAGGGAGATAGAAGAATCCCAAGACCACTATAATAGCTTCATCCTAGATGATATCGTGGGCTATGGTTTATGTTGCAGCAGGGTCTAAGGTTTATTGAAGTTTCATAGTTTGGGCTGAATTATTGAAGGTTCTATGGTTTATGGTGCAGTTGGTTCTATGGTTTACAACTCTTGACCCCTATATTTTCCTTAAACTAGCAGTTAGGAATGGGGTTGAACCATTGCATGGGTGTGATACCCATCCATTCGATGCTAACTGTACTGCAACATGGTCCATATTTCTCTCCTATTATTAATAATGCTTCTATAAGGAATGTTCCATGGAGGGATCTCATGCATGACTTATTACAACTTAATACAGTATCATACTAATCAACATAACAGGCCTAAATTAGATCCAGTGTATGTACATTCCTATAAACAAATTCAATATTCTTTTGAAGGCTAGAACAACATACAACAATAATCAAGCACACAAACTGTTTAATAAAACTATGTCTATATAAATGCCCATAATGCAACAACTAATTTACCTTCTTCTATTTGCCCATAATGCAACAACTAATTTAACTTCTTCTATTTTGCCCAATATTTCAAGTTAATAAGTAAAAGTAAAAAATGCATCATACAACAGCAAATCATACAACAGCAGATAAGATGCAGCAGATCACTTCATGTTAATAGGTAAAAGTAAAAACTGCATCATACACTTATAATTTAACAATAGCATGCAACTTGTAAACTGCATCAACAACAGCAGATCATAAGGTGGAGCAGATCGCTTGTAAAATGCATCAACAATAGCCAATTTGGCAAACTTGCTGATATCAACAACTGAATTATGGGTATTCTTCCAATTAGATGAGACAATGGAAAAGTCATTGTTGTCAACTGCCATCCATCCCCTGTATGATGCAGTTTTGCCTTTTAACTATTACCATTCTACTGCGACAAAAACCAACAACAAACTAAATTCATAAACCAGATAAAATTTAGGGACACTGCTGCAACATAAACCAACAACAAACTAAAATCATAAACCATAGAACCTTCAATAATTCATCCCAAACTATGATTGCAACATAAACCAGCAACAAACGAAATTCATAAACCCCAATAAAATTATAAACATTGTTGCAACATTAACCATAGAGCCTTCAATAATTCGGCCGAAACTATGATTGCAACATTAACAAACAACAAACTAAATTCATAAACACTAAAAAAATTACAAACCCGGCTGCAACATAAACCATAGAAGATAGATAATTCAGGCCAAACTATGATTGCAACATAAACCAGCAACAAACTAAAATCATAAACCCCAAAAAAAATACAAACCCTGCTACAACATAAGGCAGCATAGACCATAGAACCTTCAATATTTCAGCCCAAACTATGATTGCAACATAAACCAGCAACAAACAAAATTCAGAAACCCCAATAAAATTATAAACACTGCTGCAACATTAACCATAGAGCCTTCAATAATTCGGCTGAAACTATGATTGCAACATTAAAAAACAACAAACTAAATTCATAAACCCTAAAAAAATTACAAACCCGGCTGCAACATAAACCATAGAAGATAGAAAATTCAGGCCAAACTATGATTGCAACATAAACTAGCAACAAACTAAAATCATAAACCCCAAAAAAATTACAAACCCTACTACAACATAAGGCAGCATAAATCATAGAACCTTCAATATTTCAGCCCAAACTATGATTGCAACATAAACCAGCAACAAATGAAATTCATAAACCCCAATAAAATTATAAACACTGCTGCAACATTAACCATAGAGCCTTCAATAATTCAGCCGAAACAAATACATAAACCCTAAAAAACTTGCAAACCCTGCTGCAACACAGACCATAGAACCTGCTGCAACACAAACCATAGAACCTGCAATAATTCTGCCCAAACTATGATTGCAACATAAACCCTAAAAAAAATTTAAATGCAGCTGCAACAAAACCCTAATTCATACACCCTAAAAAAATTTAAACGCAGCTTCAACATTAACCACACAACCTTAATTACGAGTGCAACGTAAACCATAGAACCTTCAATCATTCAGCCGAAACAAATTCACCTCCAACCTAATAAATGAATAAACACTAAACCATTCATAAACCCTACTGCATTCATAAACCCTACTGCATCATAAACCATTCATAAACCCTACTGCATTATAAACCATTCCTAAACCCTGCTGCAGCATAAACAAATTAAACCCCTGATGCCACATAAAAACCCTAATGCGAAATGCATTTCACCATTGCCACAAACGCAACGTAAACCCACCATACACAATTCAAAGTGCGAGCAGGAGGGCACCAAACCAATTCACCAACAGAAATGCACAAATTCACAACCCAGAAATGCACAAATTCACAACCCAGAAAACCAGAATTTAACCTTTAAAAGCAGCAGAAATGGTCCACGAAATCCCCAGAAGGTTGAGAGTGTTGACAAACACTGATGCAGGGAATGGCTGGTAGGAAACCTACCAGCGAAACCGAAGAAGTGTGAAGGGACGAGCCACCGCCGTGAGCAGGAACAGCCAACGCCACCGCCGTGAGCAGGAAGGGACGAGCCACCGCCGTGAGGAGGAAGGGACCAACGCCACCGAAGAAGCACGAGCAGGTCGGTACCAGCGCCACCGAACGAAGGCAACGAACACCTGATAGAAGCCACCATCGCCACCAGCAAAACCAGTCGAGCAGCAACCCAACAACACCACCACCGAACCGATGAAAACCTCCAATGGGGTCCGTCGCAGACAAATTCGAGGGCCTGTGGTGCGCTATGGGCATGGAGCGAGTGTCAACGTCGGGAGAGCTAGCGGATAGAACATACAGCAGCGGCGAACGCCATCCGTCGGTGGGTAAGGCAACAAGCGTCCGCCATATAACAGTAGCACAGCAGGATACCGACAGAACCAGAGCGCCCATGGTGCAGAACCAGAGTGGGGGTGGTGCAGAACCAGAGCGGGCGTGAACAGGAAGTGGGGTGGCGGAGCGTTCACAGATAGGACCCGAGCAACAATACACGGGAGGAAGGAGAGGTCGCAGGAAAAGCACCAGAAAAGAGGGAAAAAGCATGCCATAAAGGCTGCTTTAATGCGCCCACCCACAACGACAGGTGGCGGTGCCATCTGGGCCCGGGTTGCGTTCGTGTCGACTCGACAGCGTGGCATGGGGGAGGGAGCCACGTGGGGTGTCCAACAACTGGCATCCCTCCCTTAGCAGACAGTCATCATACAGTAAGCCATTACATTTCAAGAAGTAACGCAATAAGCTATTCCTCAAGGGTCTAATACGCTGACTCATCATATGTTTACAAAGAAACAAAATAGGAGAGCAACTTTCACTCAAGGATATCGACAATATCAAAGGATGAGTGTCATGTAATGGTGATCCACCGGGCTCCACTTCGATGTGGTAGCTCCACACCCTAAGATTCACGGGGATCGGCAATATTATTAAAACTAAAACCTTGTATTTAGAGATACCAATATTAGAATGCAACAGCGCATTCAACACCCCGGGAAGGTCTGAACAATGAAATTCTAGAAGATACGACTATATAACGCATTCAAACAAAACTTACACAGAGTTATGCAAGCAACCACCATTTCCAGAAAATAATAGGAAGAACGGTCATGTCAAGCTAAAAAACGGTTCTCTGTATTTAGAGAGATCGTTGAGATTGCTCAGCTTCCCATCAAACAACACTACACAGACATATGCAGAAAAAGCTACCAATCAATCTTAATATACAGTAAGAAAAAAATATTAAAGTAGACAGATCCCCAATCACGAGCTCATCAAAGGCAGATCGCTGGCAAACACACTCAAAACACAGTAAGAAAGTTAAGGTAGATACGACTCCATCCAAGGAGGATCGCTGATATGTATCATGCTCAGAAAAATAAACGTGTCTCTCTATCCATCCAACTCAATACACCATAAGCAAACATAATGCAGATTGTAACCATACGATTTCCTTTGGGGAAAAGATCATGCAGACACCAAAAAGGGATGTGGTCCGTTTCAAAATCACAACTCCTATCTTAGGATACATACAACACACAATACCAATACATAAATATAAGGTGTAGCTAAAAGTGACAGAGATCCACCATCGTTCACATTAATCATCTCACATCACATAGTATATGAATCTATATATACACAACAAACCGAAAATGGAAATTGGTTCCTAACTTCAAAGAAAACTCTTGATAGGGATCAAGCATCGATCCAACAGAGATTCATCAATAAATATGCAGACAGAAACAAATTAACTTGTTCAGGGATTGAGCGCTCTCCGCTTTCCTTTCCCTAAGCTTCCCTTTACTCCTGAGACAGATCTCCCACAGTCTATAAACATTATTCGACCGATCCATTCTCGGTGCTCTAAATAAACGCAAAAGCAATAAACAATGCACATACATCTTAAGCATAAGCATTAGGACGATTTCCCATAGCAAATCGAGATCCTGAGGCATGAAATACTGAACAGTACAATGCCTCTACATTTCAAACCATCAGAGATGATCTGATCTTACTCTATCTTTCAAAATCAATTCAGCAACACGAAAATACAAGTTCCTCAGTATGGAATACTGAACAACAAACGCACTAAGGGGGCGGGGATCAATTCTAGATCCACAAACTCTCTAACTCCGAATGTATATGGCATACAACCAAAAAGAATATTTCTGTACGATTTCATTATAAAAGACAACTTCCGAGTATCAATGATCTCCCAAAACAACATTTTGTCCACTCTCATCGGACTCTCCAATCTTTTTGAGTCATGATTCTTAAATAGATGAGAACCCTTTCCTTGGGCATATCGCGTCCTTGGGGGAGTTCTAGTTCTCAAAAAGGAGACAAATGGCAATGATAAGGAGGCTCCACGACGGTTAGTGGAAAACCATAGTGATGAAGTGTCTTTTTCCCATTAATATTAATACTCGAGTGAATGGAGCGCACCATTCGTAGAGGAAGATAATTCTAGTAAAGTAATTGCATCTTCTTTATTTTAAATTACTCCTTATATATATATATATATATATATATATATATTGGTTTGTGTTATAACACTTCCATATGTGTTATTCCATTAAGTTAATAACTTAAAGATGTAATAAAATTGCCTACAAGACATTATAAATAATATCTTATAAAACATATGGCTTATATATATATCTTTTATCTTCTTAAGGGTACCAAATGTATATCTTGGAGGTGTCCACCCGACCAAAAGTAATAAAATATTTCATAGTCCTAACCTAGTGTAAATGGTTAGCTTATGACAATCACTAGATGGTGGGGTTTTGTTTTAACACTGTGAACCGTTTTGGCGTCGTGTGTCGGAATCATTTTGAGCATATTTTACATAATCATAAGGGGAAGGTAAGGAGGGATATCACAACTCTTGGCCTAGACTTCTCCCTTAGTGGCTTCAACTGTCCCGTTGTTACGTTGCGACATGTCCTCAGTCTTATAAGTCTATTAATTACAGCTTAGGAACAATAAACAAGATACATAAAAGTTGTACTAGTGGGGCCTTGGCCTTGGCCTTAAGCTCCTCACCAGAACAAGTATACGTTTTCATTTTTTTTCTGCGTTACAAAAAGTAAAGTAAAAGGAGGGATATTACACTATCTTTCTTTTTTCTTCTCCCCAATTTATATCCTCCAAATTTATACACTATCTTTCTTTCTTCTTCTCCCCAATTTATATCCTCCAAATTTATACGGGAGATTGAGATGCATCTAGCCAAAACGACAGTGTCCTCCAATGCTAGCAAGCACCTTGACCCAAATAAGTGTTATTGGATGCAAAGCTTCTTCACTAACGTCATGTTCCTCTTTCCCCTTGCTATCCTGTCCCATTCCCACTGCCATACCCATCTCAAATTCAGATTCGCTATGTCCGTGAATGGTCTTTATTAACTCTCCAATTGGGTTCTGAAAAATCTCTCAACGCAGGCCTCTATCACTGCGCATCCCATGCTCTCCTAATCATAATATATGTGGATATCTGTAAAATCAATCTCACCTCAGCTAATATCAGCACTACCCTATTTACAGTATTGATGATAAAAATAAATAAAAGCAAACCGCTTGCATAATACATCAAATGAATCGATGCAATGTGGAAATCATGTATGAAACGTTACATTACCTTCTGGTTGTGATTTCCTGGTTATAAACGAGGACACTTCTTTTCCTGTGTGGAAAATGAATCCTGCTCTCGCCCCTTTACCCTACCCATTACTTGTGCCATATTTTACTCTATTGTAAGATGGATCTGAAGAAACATAAACTCCCAGACTTGTAGTAATTGAATGCACTAGAACTAGTAAATTTCTAGCCTAGAAGCCTGTTCTCTTCCTTGTTCGAATGAAAAGGGCGTATCCGTCGAGTGAAGCTCTAGGCCCGGCGATCAAAAGCGGGCGGTCATGGAGAGCGCAAATTTAAAATTCAAATTTTATCACAACTCGCGGACAAGACCTTTACGAGGCCATGGCATCCACATACATAATAGGCAGGCATGCATATGTCCTTGCATGATATGTTCTCATTCGCCTGAGGGTTGGCCGGAGGAAGAGTACATCAATGCCCCTACAACAGACTTAATTAGTCTGCTGCGGGGTGCATATTGGTTGCCTTTGAAAAATATGGCGCATATGCAGCCTACTCCCCGGCTTTGGATGGCAACACAACAACCCCAATTTCAGCAACTTCTCCATCTCACCCACATCATATCCATCCTTCCCCAGCTTCGGATCTGACACCTCCAACTCCTGGCTGTACAGCTCCCAAGCCCACTCCACCAAAATCATTTGTTCGGCGTCCTTCGACAGATCCACAGGATTTCTCCCGCATGCAACCTCCAACAGCAGGATCCTGAAGCTGAATACGTCCAAGTTGGGACTGGCCTTCCCCGTGTGTATGAGCTCCGACGCTATGTACCCCAACGTTCCCACCACATGAGTCATATGTGGATTCTCTTTGTGTTCATACAACCTAGCGAGGCCAAAGTCTCCCAACCGCCCGTTCAGCTCAGAATCCAGAAGCACGTTGCTTGACTTGATGTCTCTGTGAATGACCATTTTCTCCCAATCCTCATGCAGATACAGCAGCCCTGCCGCCACGCCCTTCAGGATCACGTATCGTCGGGGCCAGAGCAGGACTGTTGTTGAGTTCTCGAATATAAGATTATCCAAGTTGTCGTTGGGCATATAGTTGTAAACGATGAATAATTGCTTATGCCTCCGGCACCAACCCCGAAGATGAACCAGTTTCCGGTGCTGTAGGCGTCCCATGCTCGAGATCTCTGCGACGAACCCTTTCATTCCCTTAGTGAACTCCTTCGTTATGCATTTCACTACGATTTCTTGGCCGCTGCCAGGGAGAACGCCCTTATAAACCTTGCCAAAACCCCCTTGCCCCAAAACGTTCTCACCCTGGAATCTGCCGGTGGCGATGCTGAGCTCCTTGTAAATGAATCTATGGGGCCAATACTCCTACTCCCATTCTTCGATTGTTTCCCTGTTTTTCGCTCTTTTGACAAAAAGAGCCGCCCCAATCGCCAGCGAGAAGAGAACAAAAGTGGCCACGGTGACGCCGGCTATGATTCCCGTGTCCGGTCGTTTGGAATACATATTAGCAAATGATGGGAGCCGCGACACGTCAAGGGGCGGTGCCGTGCCTTCGTTGGTGAAGCTCCATGCCAGAACGTAATGGTCTTCCACGAAAACCCCTGTGGCCGCTGAAAATCCAACAAACATCTCCTCTTTCAGAACGTTGTGCAGATCAATTTCAGAGATAACAGCGGCCTTTGCGGTCTCGGCAAGCCGGCCAACGCGATAGTAACGTTGAGGCAGCTTTGAGGATGATTGTAATCGATCCAGGCCTGTATGTTCTGTCTACTCTTAAGGCTCAATCCATGGAAGCTATCCTTCCCATCCCAATACCCGGCAGGCTCCGTCTGCACCGACGTGAGGTCGTTGATGTCCACGCCGACGTGGTTGGCGTCTGGGTCATTGAATTCGAAATTCTTGATCGTATCGAACTCCACTGCGAACAAGTGATTGGATGCCTGGCCGTAGCTGGTGACGTTTAGCAAGCCCAAAAAGTGGGCTGGCAGAGCGCCCATGGGAGATCTGTGGGCCGTCATGAAGAAGGCTATTCCGTGTCCACCTACATCAGTAAGAGGAGGCATCATTGAGAAAACGAAAGTAGTGCTGAAGGAGGAAACCGTCTGGTTTCTTTTCATCTGCACGGGAATTGAATACAGCACGCGGCCTGAAATGAAATTCGAGTGATTTGTGAGGGCAAGCACCAGTTTGGAGCGGATGACTGAAGCACCCCCTCCCAAGATCAAATGGCTTTCCTTGAATCCGTCGAAGACAAAAGTGGTGTTTGGATGAGTCTCATTCATGGCCTGTGCAATAAAAAGTGGTATGATAAGGCAGATGAAGGCTATAAGGAGGATGCTGCGCCATGGAAGCATCTTGAATGGATTCTTTCGCCCGAGATAAGTAAAAAGTGAATGGATGTTGGATTTTAATGCATGGATCTTCAGAATAAATGGATGCCGGATCTTAATATATGGGTTTCTGATCTGATCTATGCCTGCCAAGGTTCCCAAGTAATTCCTAACGCGATGACTACAACTTCTAATCAGCTCTTAATCAAGACGACCAATAATATTGATGGCCGTCTATCCATGCCCTGTATTGGATGGTCACAGAAGAATCACATGCATATCCCCTGTATTAGTCAATCACATAAGAATTACCTGCCTATGCCAGCTAATATAAGGGATTAGAGTTGGCCGGTGTGGCTATTTTGACGGTCAAAATGTATAGGGGAGAGAGTTCTATAGTTGAACGGGAACCGGTAGTGGTGATAGAACCGGTGACTGTTACAACCCAAAAAATGACCAAGAAAATGCCAACTGTCAAACACATATAATTATATAAATATATAAAAAGTTTCCTATTTAAGTTCATTAAGTGTCATTCTGTACAGTAGGCCCATAGCTATCAACTATAGGACAAAAGGTTGACAACTGAGCAATCTTGACAGAACCAAACTCAAATCCATCATGTCCCTTCCAAATCCCAACATGCACTGACACAAACATCTAATTGGACCTCATCACTCCCCAGGCAGCCCAATCTACAAGGACGGATTGCCCATCACATGGACCCCATCGAACAAGCTTCAGGGTACACCTAGACCAGCATCAAGAATCACTTAACCACCAAGGCATCCCACCTGCACATTTATCAAATGTCACCTGCATAATAAATGGAGAATGAGTGTCAGCTCCAGGTGCATTGCTGTTCAACAAAGTAGCCCAATCAATGCAATTAATGCTGCCAACTCCATTAAAATCATCAAATCAACCATAAAACCAAACAGAAGCATGTCCATAGGCATTTCAAATAGCACATGGATCGACAAAGCCCCATTGATGGCCATTGGATCGACGCCAACTCAATCTTGAGCCACTCATCCAACTCCAGCCAGTTGCAATCCATGCCTTCTCAAACTTGCCAATCAAATCAAACACCAAAATGCTATAAAGACACTACAACCTTCAGACAAACTCCATTTTTTCTGCTATTCGAAATTCCCAGACCTTGTTAAACTCACCTCTATTTCCAAGCGTCAAATTTCAGAGTCCAGGCATTGCATTCAAGCAAAACACAGTTGCAGAGTTAATTCAAGACATCATTCAGAGTTCAAGTATTGCATTCAAGATAAACTTGTCTTTCAATAATGTTTTCAAGTAGCCAGACTATATCTAGTTTTATGCAAGAACCTACATTGAACATGTAAATCACATCAAGAGATCCTTTTGAATACTCCAGATCCTAGGGTCGTTTTAACACTTTGTTTTAACACAGCTATTTTAATATTCCAGATCCCTGTGAAGATACACAACTAGTTCTAATTCCATGGGTGGGAGCACTGTTATGGTTTTTGGTTTTTAATGGAGCACTGTCCCTAGCCCTATCCTTGGCCCTGTTTGTTCTAATTATGTGGGTGATTGCAGTCATGGCAAGAGTCAACACTACTCGTGCAAGGAGGTCAAGTAGGAGACTCAGCAGGGGTGCCAAGCTACAATGCACCTCATCTGATGAGGACATAGCACATGATGTTGATAATAACAATGCACACAAAGGATATGAAGAGGCAAATGATGCAGAGCGTAGTGGTGTTATTCCACCATCAACCACAGTTGAAGAGGCAAATGATGCAGATCCTGGAGGTGTTATTCCACAATCAACCACAGTTCAAGGTGCAACTGCCAGTAAGAAGATTAGTGCCATCAGAGGATGGACACAAGAAGACATGAAGGCTACCATAGATGATATAGAGTTCAATGGTTTTTCTATCAGAGCAGCTGCTAAAAAACATGGGATTCCACCAAAATCAATCCATTACTAGATAAATGGCCTGACCCATACCAAGTGAAAAGGACCTCTTACAGTGTTGAGTGCAGAAGAGGAAGAAGAAGTTGTGGTTTTGTGTGAAGAGATGGCTCAACTAGGCCATGGTCTGGAGTTGGTTCAACTCAAATCCACTGTTGCACAAATCTGTCAAGGGAGGCCAAACCCCTTCAAAGATGGATTTCCAGGGAAATCATGGTGGAGAGGATTTAAGCAAAGGCATCCAAAACTTGTGTTACGCACAGCAGAGGGGCTTGACAGGGATAGGGATTTCAATCTACTCCCTACAGTTGTGACCAAGTTCTATCAGACACTCTCTGATGCATATGAGAAACACTCATACAGAGGAGACCATATATGGAACTGTGACGAGACTGGATTGCAGGAAGGGAGGAATTGTGGCATGCGGGTAATTGCCAAGAGAGGGAGCAGGAATGTGCCCAAAATTCTGCCAAAAAGTAGGGAGTGGATAACTATTCTTTGTTGTGTCAACGCAGTTGGAGCATCAATTCCAGGTTTTTATATGTTCAAGGGAAAGAATCAACTCAAAAATTACATTAAAAACTGTGAACCTAGCGCATGCATGGCTGCACACCCCCATGCTTGGATGACAAAAGAACTACTCTTGAGTTGGCTTTGCCACTTTGCTTCCTCTGGCCCTGGCGGTGTTTCACCTGAAAACAGACACCTGTTGATTTTTGATGGCCATGGCAGCCACGTTGCTATACAAACCATTGAGGAGGCAAAGAGGCTAGGCATTGATTTGTTGACACTGCCTACACATACCACCCACAGGCTGCAACCTCTAGATGTGAGTGTGTTTGGGCCTTTCAAGTGTTACTTCAGGTGTGAGAGAGCGTCCTGGATGGAAAAGAACCCGGGGGTAGAGGTGAAGAGGTTCGAATTAGCAGAACTTGCAAGCAAAGCTTTTGCTAGGGCACTCACAGCATCAAATATCAGGGCTGGTTTTAGGCGGACAGGAATATGGCCTTTCAATTCTGATGCTCTTCAACATGACACGGGATGTAGTCAGGCTTTTGATGTTCAGGGGAAAGAGGATGCAGATGCTGCAGATAACATCATATCACTCTCTCAAGGTCATTTCCAACCACTGGATGACGACAATGAACACGTAAGTGAAAGTCAGTATGGCACCAAACCTGTTGGGGAGAATATAGAAGCTGTTGGAAGGACAGAAACATAATTAGATGGCCAAGGGATTGTTCATAACAACATTGCCGATTTGAGTGTGAATGGAGGTGACCAAGCAGTGGTAAACAACAGCGAGGAGTTGACATTTCCAAGCCAGCCAGAACAACCCGAGTGGTTGGCAGAGGCGATGACAAATATGAACAGACACATTGTCACCCCCACCAATGATGAAAGCCTTAACCTGCCTTTGATGCCAGCAGTCCTTAACAATGAAGCTGTACATTATTATATGCCACTTGGGGGTGTTAGAGATGAGATTGAACAAAATGAAGATACAGTGGACCAAGAAAATGATGATGAGGCACTCCCACCAAATGAGCCACTACTTGGCCAGTTCCTTAAGTTGCTAGTGGAGAAAGTTGCAACTCAACTATCTAATCCCACTGTTGAGCATCTTAGATTAAGCAGGAGCTCACAACTACTAACATCAGAGGACTACATCACCCTACTGATTGAGGATGAGCACAAGAAAAAGGAGATGCAGGATTTAAAAGAGAAGAAGGCCTTGGCAAAGGAGAAGAAGGAAGCAAAGATTGTTGCAGCAGAAAATCGAAGGAAGGAAAGGCGTGTAAGAGTGAAACAAAGGGAGGAAAGAGAGCGACAGAAACAATTGGCAACGGAGTAAAGGGAGCAAAGAAAGGAAAATCAAAGGAATCCAAATGGTCTGGAGAGGATAGAGGTGGTTGACAACCCATTGGATCAGTTTTCAGAGAACATAAGATTATTCTAGGACCTTATTAACATACAGATACCCCAATACCACGAGGCAAGGGGAAATACTATGTATGCCTTCCAAACACCTCCAATGAACCCAGGGAAATTAGGCTCAAGTCATAACTACGGTTACTCAATTCCTCCTTGGCTACAAGGAGCAACCTAGCCCGCACCAAATGTTTGCAGCTCAACACAACCAGGTCAAGCATCAGTATCTAACCCAACTAGTTTGGGTAATGAAGGCAGTCAACCTCCTCACACATAGGGTTTTTTGTTTGGCAGATGATAGATGTTTTGTGTTTGGCATACACATATGAAAGGAAGATTTTGTTGCTGGGGGGAATTTTGGGTGGTTCCAAAGTTTTCGTTTGACAGATGGAAGATGTGTTTTCTTTGGCATACACATGTGATAGCTAGATTAAGCTAGATTTTGTTGTAGGAGGAATTTTGGGTGGTTTCCTAAGTTTTTGTTTGATTCCAATCTGACAGTCGATATATGTTAGGCATAACCACAGTAAATGTATAAAGTCCCAACCCACCATGGACCAACCATATGTATAAATCTCGAATTGCTACTATGTTGAACAAGAATATACCCTTTATGTCAAGTATTGTTTTCTTCATGTCTCTGTCTATTTACTGGACTACATTCCTTACTAAAACTGATTGCTAGATTTCTTGGTTGGCAAACTAATTTGAATGTTAAACTAAATTGGATGGTAGACCAACCTGATTGAAAATTTAAATTGAATGCAAGTTTTTTTCTGAATGCAATACTGACTTGAATGCAAATCAACTTGAAATGGATTGATAGTAAGCATTGCAAACAACCACCGAGCACACATTTAAAGATTACTTAGGTTAGAGCACACAACAAGAATGAAAGCAGGTGGTATCACTAATTCCATGTTGCATATTGCATTCTTGCTGGAAGAGTAATGACAAATTTTTAAATGAGAACCAAAATTCTAGAAAAATACAAAATGAGGGATAACTATAGATGGGAAAAAAACATATGCATGTCCAACATTCAAATACTCCTTCATATTCTCTCATACTCTCATTAGAAATCAATGCTTATTTCACATATTCATCCAATAAAGGGATACTACAATTGTAAAAGGTTTCATGCCTCCAATTCACAGTCCAAATTATTCATCTAATTGGCATGCCCAAATCCATTTCAAGCATGCATCAATCCTATAATCAACTCCAATAAGAAATTAACAACCATTCCTTAAGAATTCAAGAAATCACTGAAAGCAATATAATCACTGAAGGGTTTAATGGAGCACTGTTATGGTGTTTTTTTATGTCAGAATTTCCCGTAACCTTCATACCATTAAACCATATTTGAATTTTCCATAACCATGAAACCTTCTCTCAATTTTAAAATATACTAAGTTATCAACCGATGAAACAATGAAACCATATCAAACCCTAATCCTATAATGAACTCCATTAACAAATTAACAACCATTCATTGCGAATTCATACAATCACTGAAACAGTCACTGAACCATAGCAAACCCTAATTAGCATGAATGGTTGTTAATTTCTTAAAAGGTTTCATGCCTCCAAACCCTAATTGCAAATTCATACAATCACTGAAACAATCAATGAACCATAGCAAACCCTAATTTGTTAAAAGGTTTCATGCCTTCAATTCACAGTCCAAATTATTCATCTAATTGGCATGCCCAAATTATTTGAGAGCGTCATCTTGCATCTCAAGCATGCATCAATCCTATAATCAACTCCAATAAGAAATTAACAACCATTCCTTCAAAATTCAAGCAATCACTGAAGCAATCACTGAAAGCAATATAATCACTGAAGGGTTTAATGGAGCACTGTTATGGTTTTTTTTTAATGTCAGAATTTCCCGCAACCTTCAAACCCTATTCCTATAATCAACTCCATTAACAAATTAACTACCATTCATTGCTAATTCATACAATCATTAATAATAAATTTCGACCCTAACAGTGTGCCATAATAATCAATTTCGACCATAACAGTGCTCCATTAAAAACCAAAAACCACAACAGTTCTCCACTAAAAACCAAATACGATTACAGTGCTCCATTAAAAACCAAAAACCATAACAGTGCTCCACTAAAAACCAAACACCATTACAGTGCTCCATTAAAAACCAAATACCATAACAGTGCTCCATTAAAAACAAAAAACCATTACAGTGATCCATTAAAAACCAAATACCCTAACAGTGCTCCATTAAAACCCAAAAACCATTACAGAGCTCCATTAAAAACCAAATACCATAACAGTGCTCCATTAAAAACCAAATACCCTAACAGTGCTCCATTAAAAACCAAAAACCCTAACAGTGCTCCATTAAAAACCAAATACCATAACAGTGCTCCATTAAAAACCAAATACCCTAACAGTGCTCCATTAAAAACCAAATACCTTAACAGTGCTCCATTAAAAACCAAAACCATTACAGTGGTCCATTAAAAACCAAATACCATAACAGTGCTCCATTAAAAACCAAATACCCTAACAATGCTCCATTGAAAACCGAAAACCATTACAGTGTTCCATTAAAAACCAAATACCATAACAGTGCTCCATTAAAAACCAAATACCCTAAAAGTGCTCCATTAAAAACCAAATACCCTAACAGTGCTCCATTAAAAACAAAAAACCATTACAGTTCTCCATTAAAAACCAAATACCATAACAGTGCTCCATTAAAAACCAAAAACCATTATAGTGCTCCATTAAAAACCCAATACCATAATAGTGCTCCATTAAAAACCAATTACCATAACAGTGCTCCATTAACAACGCTCCATTAAAAACCAAAATGTCTTATCCTAAAGCCAAAACCATGAAAACCTAGAAACCATAGCCTTGAAACGAAGGAAGTGCTCCATTAAAACCCCAAAACCATACCAGTGCTCCATTAAAACCCAAAAACCATAACAGTGCTCCATTAAAAACCAAAAACCATAACAGTGCTCCATTGAGAACCAAAAACCACAACAGTGCTCCATTAAAAAACAAAAACCATTACAGTGCTCCATTAAAAACCAAATACCATAACACTGTTCCAGTCGTAAATGAATTCAACAACAAAAATGCTCCATTAAAAATCAAAAACCATAATAGTGCTCCATTAAAAACCAAAAACCATAACCTACGACATCGTTTGGATTCAACCAAGAACACAGACGCAACCGGACCCAACCAGACCGAACACAGACAAAGAAAGCAAGCAAATCACACCGAGAGAGTGGTTGTGTTGAAAAACACAATGCAAGAGAAGCCGGTAGGATCGAAATCCTACCATGTTTTCTGGAAAGATGGCCACCGTCGAGCACGAACCAGGAGCGAAGCAGGAACCAGGAGCCGAGGACGAAGCAGGAACACCAACACCCGGAGCAGCACGCAAACAAGCAGGAATAGGAGATTTCCACTGGGGGACCCGCGCCACGGACCACGAACACAAGAACAACAGCACAACAGTTCTCCAACCCACGGCGACAACCATGGAGGCGGGCCGCTCCACCATGAAATCCAACCAGGTTAATAGCAGCAAACACCTCCGCTCGAACAGCAAACACCTCCGCTCGAACAACAACTAGATGCGGACCACAACACGACGACAGAGCCTCCAAGCAGCGGCAGGTTCGAACAAGAGCAGGAGGCGGCATCGGAGCAGCAACGGTGCCATGGCGGACAGGTTTCGTGGTGGCCAAACGTTCACACTCCGGCCCCGAGCAAGAATACACAGGCGTCTGGAGCAACTGCGGGGAAATGGACACCTGACACGGTTCTCGAGGTGTAATAAAGCGCATTAAAGCGCTATCTACCCGGGACGACGTGGAGCAGACACCTGGGCACCTCCAGACCTCGCCGGGTGGCGTCCACATGGCATCCTAGGTGTTCAAAGTGGCCCCGCACCACTTTTGGCCTCCCTCCCCTAGCTAGTCATAAAGCATAAGTAAACAATCAAGAGAGTAATTACCGAAAAAAGGACAGGACAGCAAAATTATCGATGGTATTGACATGGAAAGGTCGGTGAATCGAATTTATCGCATTAATCTACAATTCAACATACGCTATAATTTTTTGACATTCTAAATTTTATTTTTAATTTTTTCATTTTAGGAAAAGACTTGTAATAATCGAAGTTATTGATTTAATTTTTTATTAATATAATTTTAATGTACATTAATTTTAATTAAAAGTGATTTTAAGTTATATATTTTTTTGTGAGTAAGAGACAGAAAATGTACATATAGTTACAAAAAAACCTTCATATAGTTACAAAAAGACCCTTCCCAGGTCGCCAGTTGCCTCTGGTTCCTTTGTATCTTCTTATCAACTTTACACTATTATAATCTTTAGCAAAACACTGTTGTATCAATATTTTGACATAAAGAATCACACCTAGTAGAATTTTCCTCCCCCCTATAGACTCGGTTCCCCACATAATGCCTTGCCACTCTCAGTATATTTCCCAACACACCCTTCTTAAGATTATGAGTCAAACTATGCCCCTCATACTTACCCATCAACCAGCTTTACAACATAAATCATCCACATTATTTTCGCAGCCCATGGCCGTCTTCTGTCTTTGTCGGCATCTGAGACTTTTGTTTGCAAAATTGGGATGTATTACCATTACCATTCCTGCAAAAAACAAAAAGGAGAGAGTTCTAGAATTTACTCATGGGAATAACTCTATGGTTGTTCCATCCTACGCTCCCACCGCTGGCCCTCTATGCGCTTCCTCCATAGCTTGGTTCCCAGCTACCTTCTGCACCCCAACAGTCTCCTAAACCCTGGCCTCATTTCTTGAGGGCTCATTCTACTAGTCCTCCTTCCCTAGTTCCGGACACTTCGTGGTGGTCAATGGTGGTTCCTCCTGCTCTTCCCAACGAACATAAGGGGCCTTTGCTAGCCCCATTACCCCCTCCATATCCACGAGGTTACGCACCAGATCCTCTTTGGCATTGTTGTGGATCTCCATCACCGGGTCTCTAAAACTTTCCTTTTCTAGCATGATTTTAGCCAGCATCCTTCTCATAATCTAGTATGGTCTCAGCCCCACCGGTGCCCCTTGGTCTTCCAACCTTTCTTCCATCTCCTCTTCCTCCATTCCAGATATGCGCTCATTCACATATTCTGGAATTCCCCTCATGTACCATTTTCTTCTTCATTCTCCAACACTTCCTTATTTCTTTTGCTTCTACAACCCCGACTGCTTCTCATCCTCTTGTGGGGAGCCATGCTAACAGCCTTCACCAACAATGCTTCAAGATGATGCCTACTCAATACAGCCTCAATTCTCCTTTGCACATCATATTTCTCGGCTTCATTCTTCCACATTCTAATTATACCGATATCCTCCATGGTTACATTCATTGGATGAGTTACTCCACTTGAGGCAAAATAACTCCCATTATTGCCATTTACTCCATTGTTATCGTCATTCCCTTCCCTTCCATGCCTTTGCATGCTCCTCAGGTCTCCTCCCCTTCTAATCCAATAACTCCTCATTCGCGATTGCAATAACTGCATGCCTTTATCCTGCTTTAGGTCTCATCCGCTCCTCTGTCATCATACCATATTCCCCATCGTGTTAAGACTTACCAACCTTCTACTCCCTTGCATTAACTACTCCCTGCCATGAACTATCAATGCGACGTCTAGCACCTCCTTTTCATCTTGCTCACCATGCAGTTGAATTACTCTCTCCACGTGTATTCCCTAGTGAGCCACTTGGTCCTCAATCGCACCCGCATCCAGGAGATTTTAAGTTATATTTTAAAAACAAAATAATGAATATTTAATTTTAAGCATTTACAAGAAAATTAAAACTAATTTTAAGTTATATTTTTGCATCAAAGAGGTGCATTCTACAACGGCATATATAGAAAACTATAAATTAAAACGTTTCCTCAACATTTATACTCTAAAAAGGGGTTTGGACCTCGAGAGATTTGATACCTCTCAATGCTTGATAGATCTCCTTTTAAAATAAATCTATACTGATAATAAAAAATTAAATATTTAATTTAAATTATTTAAAAAAAGGTTTATTGTTAAAGTTATAATAATGAAATCACATGCATGTAATTAATACTATCTCAAGTTACAATCTAACCTCTTGTCAACAACAATTTATTTGATATTTTCACTCCTTTATTGGTCGATGCCTTCTCATGTGAAAATTATTGGGGAGAGTCTCAAGAAACAAAGATAATAATAAATGAGTGTTTGTGTGCCTTCCATTTATTGTTCAAAAGAATAATAGATGACATTGTTAATGGTGGATTGACTATAGGCATATGCAACACTTAATGGAGCATGTGGGTGGATACTTTTAAATCCATCTTCCTTTCCTCTATTTCTCTTTTCATTTGACTCAAGTTCATTTCACTGGCATTGTTGTGTTTAGACTTGGTGTATTTGGTGGGGCTTATAATAGTGCTTTTTTCATTTGACTCAAGTTCATTTCAGTGGCATTGTTCTGTTCTGTTTAGACTTAGTAGATTTGGTGGGGTTTACTAAATAGTGGATTGATATGGACAATTCAATGGATAGTCAAAGGGCATTTTCATATATTAAATTTCAGAGGTCATCTTCCTATCCCCAATTTTTCATTTTGTTTGGTTTGTTCATTTCATTGGCATGGGTGTGTCTAGACTTGGAGGACCTAGTTGGTTTTCTTTGTTAGAGAAGTTTTGTTGTTCATGATTTCATAATTGTTAATGGTAGAGGACTCTAAGTAAATGAGATGCTCAATACATACATTTTGAGATTTCTAATTTCATTAAAAATCAATTGGTTACCAATTTCTCATTTCATTAGAAAATTTGGAACTAGGTCTTTACTAGAAATGATCTACCAAAATAAGAGTATTAAATTTTTATCTTAATTATAAGATTTTCAATTTGCTTATTATATCTTTCTTTGAATTGAGTGACTAAAACATAATTTGAACATCAAATGAGATGGAAGATTTGGAAGCAAGTGAAATTAAGGTAAATGTGGTTGATATATATATCAAATAATTAACCATAAGCATGGCCAATGGAGAAAACATGGTGTTAAGGGAAGCGACTAGTGAAAGGAAGGATGGTTCACTTGTGTTCCTAAGCTCTCTAATTAAGTTTATGGAAGTTCATCTAAACTTCGATTTATTTCATTGTATGGTTTGTGTGGTGGGTTAGAGGTTTGGTTTTATGTTTGGATCACGGTTTTTTGCCATCTTTGTGGTATATGAATTGCACTTCAACAATAACAACATATTTAAAAAAAAGATGTAAATTTCTAAAATGACAAAATTATAAAAATGGTAAGAAAAATAAAACTTACCTGCAAATGCTCCTTGAAAATTGGAAATTGATGACTATAGCTCCTAGGATGATTGTAGCACCTCCTAGTTGAACATGCTCACATTAGATAAATAAGTAAAAGTAGTCGTTAGTTTGGGAGGGTCGAATAAAAAATGGTAATTGGCCCTATCCTTTTGGTTTTTTATACATAGAGGAATGAACACGCATTCCTAGTGCATGTGAGGTTAGAAGTGTGTGGACCTTTTCAAGAATGTTTTTTTCTTTTTTAATTTTTAAAAATGATGTGGAATTTATAATGGATGTGGCATATGGTTGTGTGGAGGTTCGGGTGGGGGAATCTTTTTGAAAATGAATGTGTGCATGTTCTTAGAAATGTAGATGAATTCTTAATTTATCAATGAGTACTTGTATGCAATCATTTTTCAAAATATTTACTAAGAGAGTAGGATGGTATCATTCTTCTTCTTTGTGGAACAAGTACTAGATTTTGTAGGTCAAAGAAAAATTCAAAATATTTGCTAAGAGAGTAGGATGGTATCATTCTTCTTCTTTGTGGAACAAGTACTAGATTTTGTAGGTCAAAGAAATTAGCAGGTCATATTTCAAAGTGCTCAATTTTCCATCTTCAAAGTATTTTGTTCTTGGATACAATGAAAACGTAAACATTAATAGGATATGAATTGACATCAAATAAAGTTCCCATTTTCAAAATTTAAGGGACTATCACCTGCTTTGCATCGCATTTGGTTTTAATGGCCGAAATCAGTATTTAGCGGGGTGATGATATGGAACTGAGCATTTAGACACTCATACACAATGGTTTCAATAATGTTAGTTTATGAAGGGGAGTATGTTTACATTTTCATAGGTTAGAAAATTTTTGAACACCACCCAAAGTATGCAATGAATGACTTGTTTATTATTGGAGAGTCATATCATAGGCATTACATTCCAATAGTTAAATGCAAAGCCTGATTATGGAAGATGCTTTCATGAATAAATGGGAAGAGAATTTAGTCATTCAACAATTTTGTAAAGAGGTTATTGTCCAACATGATTATGAAGATATTGTTGTTCAATAATTTGTTCACGATGAAAACATGAAGAACTACCTTGTTCACTACTGCTAAGATGAAGAGCAAATTTCTAAATATGCAATCATTGAATATTAGAGTAGTGAGTTAGTGTATGCCATTTATATGGATGAATATAATATTTTCAATACAAAATTTAGAATTCTATATCATAGCATGAAATATGCTAGGTACAATTCTATTGTACCTACAATTGTCATATTTTTCCTCTTTCTCTTTAACTTTTGTTAGAAAGCAGGTTTTGGAATTCTTCTCGGATGAAGGGATTTTTGGAGGAATGAATTTTCAAGAAGAGGATGAGCTAGTTGGTGAAGCCCTTGAATGTAATGAAAATGGAATGAAGTCTCCTCCCCTTCAATTGTTTGAATCACATAAAGAAGTCACCAACATTTACAACGAGAAAGAACAAAACTACCTTTGTAAAAAATTTACCAAGGGCATATTTAGAGAGAGGAAAGGTCTTTATCCTCCTTAGTTGTTCCAATGCCTTTTTCTCATGTTTTCATTTTTGAAAATCCTATTGAAACTTGGATGGAATCTTCTATGGCTTAGGCATCAAGTAGCTTTGGCCTCAAAAGGTTAAAAATTTTAGACTAAAGTATGAGACTTGAGTTACCTTTTAATTTCATGTAAGGTAGACTCCTAACCATGATACAAAGTCATATTCAAATTATCATTTTGATAAAGTAGGCCTCAAATACACTCTTTTCCAATATGGCAGTTCAAGGATATCATCCATAGAAACAAATTCACTATTTCAACTTCTTCAACATCTCTACTACAATTGTGATGGATATGAAGACATGTCCATTTGGAATTTTTAGCTAAGAGGGGGAAACCAACATTATCTCAAAAGAAAAGAAAAACAAATATTGTGATGAAAACCTCCTAGGATTCCATAAATTGTAGGGTCTATCAAAACTAGTGTGTTGGTGAGATATCCTATAGAAAAAAACACAAATTTCTTGTTGTTGACTCAACTCCTCTCGACAGGGGTTCACATTGTCATTAACAACACCAACAACCCCTTATACACCGGCCCAGAAAGGAGTTACCCTTCCCAGCGACACCTATGAAGCAGGTGAGGTCTCACCCTAGGCGGATAAGGGTGCTGTAGGAACCAAGCTTCCACAGTCGTGAAGAGGATATGTGTACATTAACCAAAGATTGCAACACTTACACTAGTCTATTAACCAATCATTCGCATACATTCAGAATAACAGCACATACTCGCATTAATCAACAGAAAGCATTCAAATAACCCATTATTTATCATCGCATAATTTCACAACAACAAAATTCATAACCGAACATCTTCATTCATTCATCAACACCTGCGGAACAAACCTCGCAGAAATAGTCAAGTCATTCTATCGCAGATACAACCGAATCCAAAAGGTAGGATTAATATCCAAAACGTTTCTGCCCTTAGGCTTACAATCTTGCTTTATTTATATGTTTTTCTCCTATTACAAAATGGCCCACATGATCGACTCAACTAATTTACTAACTCTTATGCTTCCGCAAATAGTGGTGAAAGGTCCTTTTTCTTTGAAATGACCCTTTCACACCTGTCGGCTTCCGTGCTTCCTACAGATCTATCCCGTTCCAACATGCCCCTAACAAAAACTTGTGGCTTGTCCCGAGACACGTCAGCCGGGCGTTGCTGATTGGCACCCACCAAGCGCTGTGGTCGATCGTTGAAACTGTTCTTGCTGTATGGGACTCGCTGTTGTGTACTTCTCATCCCCATCCATCGATCACTAGTTCGCTGTCATGTACTTCTTGCACTCATCCTCCAGTCTCTTGAAAACTTGATCATCTACCTCTTTGGAGTCTGTAGGTTCACTCCACATTCATTTCCTCCTGAGAGGAAGGTTGTTGATGACGTCAAGGTGGGAAGCAAGACGCCTACTCCGACACATCTGTTTCGCACATCGGATTGCTTCCTACCGGGGCCAGGGGCCTGCTACCCCTGTTCTTCTGGTGTTCACTGGGACCATGAAGCTTCGAACTACTACCTCATACTTAGACATCTCAGATGAAACCTCAGCTCTGTAACACCCAAGTGACGCAGTTTCTTTCTTCTCTAGGCATTCATGGACACTCGTCGTTTGGGCACACAATGCCCCTGGTGTGCTACCGCACGAGATGAAATAGACCATTTCCACAGCCTCCTTGGAATTCCTAACTTATGCACTGATTTGACTCGCTCGCTACTTGGATTTCTTGCTTCTTGTAATTACCTCTTTGCTCTGCTCGACCTCAGGTGCCTGTATTTATGCCTTTCCATTGTTCGGGATGTCTACTTCAAACCATCCTCTGCAGATCCATTCACTTTACGCGTTGATTCTGTCATTATGTCTTCTACGTGTGGTGACCGGGCTTCCTGCATGCGTGATGAGTGGCCATGTTGTTCCTGGCTATTCTTCGTGTCATCCTCGTGCGAACTATCATTTGTGGTGCCTCCGGCCATGTTGTGTACCAAACGTGCCTGGTGCCGGCACCGATCCATGCCACTAATCATCATACTTAGTCGTTGGACCTGTCAAAAGGTCCCATCCACTGGTGATTTGGTACTAATTTGATAGGGTCACCATCCTGCTACTATTATAGTCCACCCTCTAAGCTGCGAGACAACACCCCCCTAAGCACATCCTGCGCCATCTGTCGGTTCGTACATATATATATATATATATATATATATATATATATATATATATATAATTTTTTTTAACCGCTCTGCATCGGATCATGGTGATAGGGCTTCAACCTACTCCCATTGACTAATTTAGGTAACAGTATGCCATCCAAGATCTGTAATTGTACTGCGCCTCCATTGGTGATAAAAGTGATAACATATGGTCCTAACCAGTGCATTTGCAACTTGCCTGGGTGTTTTGCGAATTTGTTGTCATACAACAGAATGCGCAAAGTAGGAATACACTACACAGACATAACACAAATATACACAGACAATATGCATGAATGCGAACTAATCTTCTCTATTACTGGATATGATATCATCGATTGATGTATGTTACAAAATTATACATGCTTATATAGAGAGTGCTGAGACGCTTGGGTGCCTACCCGTTACGTTCAATTACAAGAGAATTTAGAACGGTTCAGAAGTTCAACCATTACAGTCGACTGGAAGATAGAGAGACAGCCTGTCGAAGTTCGACAGTCACAAGTCACAGATCGACGCTGCATGTTGTTAGAAAAACAGGATCGCAGAGCAATAGCAATGAACAGAAATGAAAATATAATCACACATACTCATTATAAAAGAGACACCAATATATCATGGTTCACCCAAGATGGGCTATGTCCACATTGAAATTGCCAATCCTTGTTATTATACCATCCAGCAAAGTGAAGGGATACAACCTGCAGCACAACCGCTGCACTTCCTCTTCACTGTCTCACCATCTCTCTTACGATCTCAGAGATCTTTAGAATGCATAATACCTAGTACATCAACCCTAACCGTGTTACAATGTCACTATTTTATAAGGGAAATACAATGGGAAAATACCACAGGTTACCCAAAACCATGGGCCCGTAAACTGTTGGCAAAAATAGCCCCAAAAATTTTTCTTGGGGGTGTTGCCCGTGAACCCTCATTTCTCGAGGGTGTTGCCCCTGAACCCCCTTCTCGGGGGCGCTGCCCCCCAGACTCCCTGGGGATCGTGTGGGGATCATAACCAAACCTGGGGTACAAACATGGCTGAATCATCATCTATGAGACTGGAAGATCAGGCTCCACAACCAACAATCTCCCACTTGGAGACTGGTCACAGCAACTCCACCACTACTGTACTTGCTGGACCTTGGACTTGGAAAATTTCTCATTTTCACCTTCATGCTAGAAGGCCAACTGAAACTGAGAAGGAACTCAATTTCTCTCTGGTCACTACCTTTGTGAACATGTCTACAGGATTCTAACTAGTATGTATCTTTTACAACTTCAACAGTTCATCTTCCAGAACAAAGCGTATGAAATGGTACTTGAGCTGTATATGTTTAGTCCTGGAATGGAATGCTAATTTCTTTGTAAGATGAATGGCACTCTGGCAGTCACTATAGAACCTGCTATCTTTCTGCTTCTTACCCAATTCCTCCATAAACCTATGCAACCAAATAATCTCTTTACTAGCCTCTGTAACAACAACATACTCTGCTTCCGTTGTTGAAAGTGCAATAACCTTTTGCAGCTTGAAATCCAACTTGCTTATGTTCCACCTACAGTAAACACATACCCTGTGGTGCTCCTCCTGCTATCCTTATCACCTGCCATATCTACATCAACATATCCCTGTAGAACAGTGTCTGAACCTCCAAAACATAATGCATGAGTGGTAGTACCTCTCAAATACCTGAGAATCCACTATACTGCCTTCCAATGTTCTTTACCTGGATTGTTCATATATCTGCTCACAACTCCCACTACTTGTGCAATATCTGGTCTTGTGCACACCATGGCATACATCAAGCTGCCAACTGCTGATTGATAGGGAATCTTGGACATGTAATCTATCTCTTCCTGTGTCTTGGGACACATTTCCTTACTTAGATTGAAATGGTTGTCCAAAGGTGTACTTACTAGTTTTGCATTCTACATTTTGAACCTCTCCAACACCTTTTCTATGTACTCACCCTAAAACAATGTCAATTTGCGATTTTTCTTGTCTCTTGTTATTCTCATACCAAGGATTTGCTTTGCATCACCCAAATCCTTCATCACAAATGAATTAGCTAACTTCCTTTTGAGCACATTTATATCCTGCATGTTAGCCCCTACAACAAGCATGTCATCCACATACAATAATAAGATAATATATCTTTCATTGTCTAGCCTCTTGAAATAATCACAGTGGTCAGAATGACATCTACTATAACCTTGTTCTGTCATAAACCTGTCAAATTTTAAGTACTACTTCCTATGAGCTTGCTTCAATCCATACAATCTCTTCTTCAACCTGCATACCAAATCCTCCTTCCCTTTGACCTCATACCCTTGTGGTTGCTGCATATATATCTCTTCCTCCAAATCCCCATGGAGAAAAGTTGTTTTTACATCTAACTGTTCAAGATGCAAATCTTCTACCGCCACTAGACTTAAAATAGTCCTAATTGAAGTCATCTTAACAACAGGAGAAAATATTTCATCAAAATCTATACCTTTCTTCTGTGCAAACCCTTTTACAACAAGTTTGGCCTTGTACCGCTTCTTACCTCCTTCTTCTTCCTTCAACCTGTAAATACATTTGTTCTGCAATGCTATTTTACCAGCAGGCAATTGAACCAAATCCCAAGTCTGGTTTCCTATCAACGAGTCCATCACATCATTCATGCCTTACTCCCACTTCTTTCTAGTTTCCATCTGCATTGCTTCTTCATAACATTCTAGTTCACCAGCATCAGTCATCAATAAATAATACATTGAAGGAGAGTATCGTTCAGGGAGTCTACTTAACCTGGTCGATCTTCTTACACTTGCAGGAGTTTCAGGTACTTGCTATTGTTCTTGATTTTCTGGCACCTTTGGAACTTCATTTTCTTCAATTTCATCAAGTACTGTGTACTCTGTGTTTTCCTTTTCCTGTTTCTTTCCCTGCAACTGATCTTTATACATGACCTTTTCATTAAATATCACATCTCTACTCCTAATGATTTTGTTATTTTCATAATCCCATAAACGATAACCAAAATCATCAACCCCATATCCAATAAAGGTACATTTCTTGGATTTAGCTTCAAGCTTTGTTCTATTTTACTTACAATATGGACAAATGCTTCACAACCAAACGTTCTCAGAAATGAGTAGTTTACCTTTTTACCTGTGCATGCCTTCTCTGGAATACCACCATCCAAAGCACTTGAAGGCCCTCTGTTTATTAAACAAAACAACAATATTTACAGCATCTGCCCAAAACTGTAAGGGAAACCCTGTATGCAATCTCATACACCTTGCACGCTCCATTATCATTCTATTCATCCTTTCTAACACACCATTTTCTTGTGGTGTTCCTGGGATTGTCTTCTCTCTACGAATCCCATGGTATGAAAAGTAACTATCAGACTCCTTGCCGCAATACTCACCTCCATTATCAGATCTGAGACACTTCAACCTTTTTCCTGTCTCATTCTCAACCAAAACTTTCCACTTCTTAAAAGTATAAAACACATCATATTTTTGTCTAATGCAATAAACCCAAGTTTTCCTAGTTGCATCATCAATAAATGTAACGTAATAATGAGAGCCACCAAGAGATTGTACCTGAGCTGGTCCCCATACATCTGTATGCATCATAAGCTCTAACTTTTCATTCTTCTTCTGTTTCCCAACCCTGATAAATTTGACTCTCTTTTGTTCTCCATAAACACAGTTTTCACGGAATTCCAAACTTATCTGCTTCAAATCTGGCAGCAACTTCCTTGAGTGGAGAATCTGCATCCCCTTCTCACTCATGTGGCCAAGCCTATGATGCCACAATGTTGTATATGTTCCTGTGGAAGCTAAAAAGATAGAATGGTCAGTATTATGATGACATAAAGACAACGTACCTATCCTGTCTCCTTTTGCTGTCACTATTGATCCTTTAGTGATCTTCCACCATGTTTCTCCAAACGTAGACATCCGCCATCTCCTAACTGCCCTGTTGAGATCAGATTTCTTTTCATAGCAGGAATATGCCTAACATCTTTTAGCAGCCAATCATTTCCATTCTTAAATTTTATCCATACCTTACACATTCCAACAATTTTACATGGCTCATCATCACCCAATAAAACATGTCCAAAATCGCCTGGAGCATAATCATGAAAATATTTCCTATGGAGTGTAGCATGACATGAAGCCCCTGAATCTACTACCCAATAATCACTAGTATTATCTAATGTAAGAATCAAAGCATCTTGTAACACATCACCTGCTACATTTGCTTCCTGGATAGTTTCCTGTTGTCCATATCCTTTCTTCTTTAGAGATCTGCAGTCTTTCTTCAGGTGCCCTTTCTTTCCACAGTTCCAGCACT
Source organism: Larix kaempferi (assembly GCA_027924585.1). Lineage (NCBI taxonomy): Eukaryota > Viridiplantae > Streptophyta > Pinopsida > Pinales > Pinaceae > Larix > Larix kaempferi. The sequence continues at coordinate 3,026,287 of BSBM01000778.1, forward strand.
CTATTTTTCCCAGTCTGGACTTGGATATTCCCGTTTTAGACTTGCTACGATTACCTTGGCTCTTTCCTTTCTCCCTTTGTCTTCCCCTGCTCTCCATGGTCAACGCATTACCTGATGTCTCACCTATGATTTTTCTTCGCATTTCCTCGCTAAGAATAGCACCAATAACATCATCAAATTTCAAGGTGTTTGAACCAGAGATAGAGTTACTTACATCCATGAACAAGCTATTCCATCTTTCTAGCAATGAACACAAGATTAGAAGATCCTTAACCTCATCATCAAAGTTCACACTTACAGAACTTAGTTTATTTGTAACCATATTAAATTCATTTAAATGATCAGTAACAGATCCACCTTCAGACATCTTCATATTAAATAAATGCTTCATTAGAAATACCTTATTGGAGGTCGAGGGTTTTTCATATAGCTTACCTAATGCGCTCATCAAATCCTCCATTGTCTTTTCTTTTGAGATATTGAAAGCCACCGATGAAGCCAGGGATAGCCGTATTGTCCCCAATGCCTTTTTGTCAAGAACCTCCCATTCTTCATCCTTCATAGTCGCCGGCTTCTTTGCTCTTCCTCCCAACGGTAGGAATAGATCCTTTCGGTACAGATAGTCCTCCATTTGCATCTTCCATAACTGGTAGTTTTGGCCATTAAAATTCTCGACCTTAAACTTTCCTTCTTCCTCCATTGCTCCCACTCGAACCAGAAACCCTAGTTTCTTGTGGGTTTATTTGCCAAACAGACCTTTGGCTCTGATACCAATTGTTAGAAAAACAGGATCGCAGAGCAATAACAATAAATATAAATGCAAATATAATCACACATACACATTACAGGAGAGACACCAATATATCGTGGTTCACCCAAGATGGGCTATGTCCACACTGAAATTGCTAGTCCTTATTATTATACCATCCAACAAAGTGAAGGGATACAACCTGCAGCACAACCACTGCACTTCCTCTTCATTGTCTCACCGTCTCTCTTACAATCTTAGAGATATTTACAATGCATAATACCTGATACATCAACCCTAGTAGTGTTACAATGCCATTCTTTTATAAGGGAAATATAATGGGAAAATACCACGGGTTACCCAAAACCATGGGCCCATAAACTGTTGGCGAAAATAGCCCCAAAATTTTTTCTGGGGGGCACTGCCCCCAGACCCCCTGGGGATCGTGCCAGGATCATAACCAAACCTAGGGCACAAACACGACTAAATCATCATCTATGAGACTGGAAGATCAAGCTCCAGAACCAACACATGTCAATGTTGCGAAACTATGAGGTCGCGGAACATGTCGAAGTTGTGGAGTTGTTGAAACCATGTCGAATTCAGAACTTGTCAAAGTTGTGTTGACGTCAATGACTTACCAAAGATGTGTTGAAGTTAGCATCCGACAATAATTCCAACTACGATGTGTATCATACCTCCTTCCTTAAGAAATAATGGTCCCCATTGTTTGCTCGTGAAGGTGAGGAAACTTGTCGGTAATTTTGTAGCAGAGTACCACTTTCCTTGTGTTGGGATCTATTCAGCTTTAGCAACCTGAAGCAAGGGAATTGTGTCCGTACTTGTATGGTGTACTCGTCATCCCAAAATGGTGTCGCAAGGAAGAGTCTCTTGAACATCTGGATTGATGTCGTCAGGTTCTGCTGTCGGTAAGTCGTTATGCTCCAACAATGGTGCATGGTATGGTCAAAGTAGATCCACATTGAATACTGGTCGAAGTAGTAAGTCGTTATAGTATTTGGTTTCTCTCAAATATGTGCCATTGAATATGTTTGTTTGTTTGTTTACTTTCTTCTTTTATATCAAATTTGTTGTGTAAGAGAGTGTATGAATAATAAATGATATGTTCTTTTATAAATATGTGTTAATAATAAACCATAAATGATAAATAGGGTATAAGCAATAATTGAAACTCTCATCTCTCGCCTCTTTATATGAAAATAAATAAATTTTATAATGAAAACGATTTTTATTATTTCTAGGCAAACATAGCTTGAATGTTACAGGGCTATGCCACTCCCTTGAAAAAATATTTTAATGAAAAGTATCTTTATTATTTAGAATTTAGAAAGCTCGGATGTCCCAAAGGCTATGTCACTTCCTCAAACGTTTTTCTCTGTCAACTGTTTAGTCTTATCATCAAAATCTTGCAATTCAAGCATAACCTTGACTCTAGTTTTTCTCTATGAACTGCTTAGTCTTATCATCGAAATATTGCAGTCATGCACAATCTTGACTCTGGTTTTTCTCTATGAATTGCTTAGTCTTCTCATCAAAATATTGCAGTCATGCACAAGCTTGACTCTGGTTTTTCTCTATGAATTGTTTAGTCTTATCATCAAAATATTAAAAGTCATGCACAAGCTTGATTCTGGTCTAATGTGAACTTGCCTTGAATTGAACTATTAGATATTATATCTATATCATATATAATGAAGGCACCCATCAACTTTCCCTGAATTGACATATCAAATGTTATAGTTATATTAAATATAATGAAATTACCCATCAAAGTCTGATGAGAATTTTTTACATGAGCAATGAAGAATTACAGATGAGGTTGTATAACTATGGGAATTAACATGAGCCATGAAGAATTACAAAATGAGTATATATTTCTGGATATAGGTGTTCACAATTATCTACTAAACGAAGGGTGACCGATCCTTCTTGTCGAAAAACGGAAGTCTGAACAAACATTTTTTTATAGGTTATAACTTGGTTGATGTATGGATCCCTACTATTTACAATAGAAGTCGGAAGTTGGGAATTATCGGCCTAGCCTTCATAGATTAAATAGTTTTACATTTCTCTCGTAAATGAAGGATCTTCCAACCCTTCTTGTGCTCAGTATTCTTCCAGTGTTCACCATTTTGGATATACATGAATTTACAGACTAGCCTTTGTAAGTTGAATATTTTTACAATTCCCTCATAAATGAAGGGGCTTGTTAGGACTCAGAAATGTCGTATTTTCATCCACTTTTCCCCTCACTATTCCTTACATTTCATCGCCCTATTAAACCTTCATCATATCATTTTCATAAATACATTTGGGTTTTACATTATTATTTTCCACTTTATTCATTTTAGTATTAAAAGTGAATTTATGATTAAATATTAGAAAATATACATGTTTTTCATATATATCTCAATTATGTGTGAGCTTTGTAATGTGTAGGAATATGTGAATGATTAATTCAAAGAGACTTCTCACCAGTCCAAAAGGAGATAGTTATTCAAGCCTATTCTCAAGGAGAAGATCATGGAGGATTTGGTTGGCATATCTTATCTAGGATTCATGAGAGACATGTGGAGGATTTGAAGGAACCATATCTTGTAATAATAGGAAAGTGGTTGAGAGTAGTTGAGAGAATAATGGATCTGTAATTAATGCATTCTTATCTTTTTCTTAAGGACTCTCATGTATAAAGGAGAGTGCTCCCTCTCCATTCCATTAAGTTGTAATTAAGTTAGATTAAGCTTGTAAGAGGGTTGTAATGAAGTTGGATTGGATTGGATTTTGTACTTGTTAGATTAGTCTTTGATTTGAGATTCTTAATGTGATTTAAGCTTCCATTGTTATGCTTTCATGTTTGCCATTTGATTATGGATTTATAGATGTGAGCTCACTTATGTCATTGTTGTTAACTCTTCACATGTTGTATTTTCCTTATGCAATTTCCTGCCTTCCTAGTTAGTGTTTCAATGCTTTCCTAGATTAATTTGATTTCAGCAAATTAGATTAAGTTAGATTAGATCTACTTCAGTCCTGCACAAACAGTGCATGTGCTTCGTCAGTTCACATACCCCGGGTTGACAAGTAAATAGTTGGGCAACTATACTACAATGTAATTATTACGACATACATTTCGCCTAACAGGGCTGCTTACCCTTCTTCTTCCCAATATTATTTTCATAATAGTTTTAGATTGTCAGAAGGGTCGGTTGATCCTTCTTGTGTTCGCCATTCTGGATATAGGGAATTGCTGGATATAGGTGTTCACAATTATCTACTAAACGAAGGGGTGACCGATCCTTCTTGTTGGAAAACGAAATTCGTGACAAATATTTTTTATATGTTATAACTTAGCTTATGCCCAGATATTTACTATTTACAGCGGAAGCCAGAAGGTGAGAATTGTCGGCCTAGCCTTCGTAGTTTAAATATTTTTACATTCCTCTCATAAATGAAGGGTCGGCCGACCCATATTGTGCTCAGTATTATTCTAGTGTTCATCATTTTGGATATACATAAATTGACGGCCTAGCCTTCGTAGGTTGAATATTTTTACAATTCCCTCATAAATGAAGGGGGGACCGACCCTTCTTCTGCCTAGTATTATTTTCATAATAGTTCTAGACAGGAAGAAGGGTCGATCGATCCTTCTTGTGTTCGCCATTATGGATATAGGGAATTGATGGATATAGGTGTTCACAATTATCTACTAAACGAAGGGGCAGTCGATCCTTCTTGTTGGAAAATGGAAGACGGGAAAAACTTTTTTTTATATGTTAGAAATTAGCTTATGTCAAGATCCCTACTTTTTACGTTGGAAGTCGGAAGTCGGGAATTATCGGCGTAGCCTTCTTAGATTAAATATTTTTACATTTCTCTCGTAAATGAATGGTCGGCTGACCCTTCTTGTGCTTAGTATTCTTCCAATGTTCACCATTTTGGATATACATGAATTTACGGCCTATCCTTCATAGGTTGAATATTTTTGCAATTCCCTCATAAATGAAGGATTGACCGACCCTTCTTCTGCCCAATATTCTTTTAATAATAGTTCTATACTACAAGAAGGGTCGGTCGATCCTTCTTGTGCTCAGTATTCTTCCAGTGCTCACCATTTTGGATATACATGAATTGATGGCCTGGCCTTTGTAGGTTGAATATTTTTACAATTCCCTCATAAATGAAGGGGCGATCGACCCTTCTTCTTCCTAGTATTCTTTTCATAATAGTTCTAGACTGCAAGAAGCATGGGTCGATCCTTCTTGTGTTCGCCATTCTAGATATAGGGAATTGTTGGATATAGGTGTTCACAATTATCTACTAAATGAATGGGAGACCGATATTTCTTGTCGAAAAACGGAAGTCGGGACAAACATATTTTATATGTTATAACTTATTTGATGTCCGGATCCCTACTATTTACAATGGAATTTGAAAGTCAAGAATTTCCAGCCTAGACTTCGTAGTTTAAATATTTTTACATTTATCGCATAAATGAAGGGTCGGTTGACCCTTCTTGTGCTCAGTATTCTTCCAGTGTTCACCATTTTGGATATACATGAATTGACAGCCTAGCCTTCGTTGGTTGAATATTTTTACAATTCCCTCATAAATGAAGGTTCGGTCGACCCTTCTTTTTCCTAATATTATTTTCATAACAGTTCTAGACTGCAAGAAGGGTCGGTCGATCCTTCTTGTGTTCACCATTCTGAATATAGGGAATTTATGGATAAAGGTGTTCACAATTATATATTAAACTAAGGGGCGACCCATCCTTATTGTCGGAAAATGGAAGTCGGGACAAACATTTTTTATATGTTATAACTTAGCTGATGTCCGGATTCTACTATTTACTGCGGAAGTCAAAAGTTGGGAATTGTCGGCCTAGACTTCGTAGATTAAATATTTTTACATTTCTCTCGTAAATGAAGGGTCGGTCGACCCTTCTTATTGACTTATTTGATAATATATAGTAGTGGTAAAAATTATTCTTTGTTTAAAATAAATATTATTTTTAATGTGCTCCTGTTATTTTATATTTCATAAATCGTTTCTGAAATGGATTTTGGTTCTCAACAATGTGTCATGTTATTTTATATTTTAGAAATCACTTTTGAAATGGATTTTGGTTCTCAACAATGTGTGGACCTCCTTCTGAATGGATTGAAAGTTATTGAAGGAATCTCTTTTCCAGAAAGAAAAATATTGCATAAGATCAACATTCATGATGGATTGTAAATGTTACCAAGACTTTAAATTCAAGTCTTCAATTTCCCTATCCATCAGAAGGTGCATATAAATTGTCAGAGGCAGTTGGTGGTTATATTCAATGGACTGCATCTGAGATCGTTAACCACATTGGATTTGTTCTTCACGAGAATGAGGTGAATGATATACCGGCTTCTACTTCGACGAGTGTAGAACATATCATAACAACTAAGAATAAATTTTATTTTATTATGAGAAGAGTTAAGTTGTTACATAAGTGTTCAAATTACAAGGATTGCATTTCTATAGGTTTTGTAACAAATGTGAATGGGACTGATTTTATTGGGGGAACGTTTTTTGGTGACTTCTCCTTTGGTATTCTGGTGGATGAAGTGGTTTTTTCTTGTATCGCATGTTGTCCATGCTTAAGCAGTGGAGGTTTTGTTGTATGGCCAATTAAAATAATCATAGATTTTAATACAGAAACATTACTTTCTATTGAAAACAATTTCAACAATAATCAATTTGAAACTACTTTGAAAGTATTAAAGAAAAATCACAATATCAAGTTTGTGGGAGAGAAACTTAATTTGATACATCAATGTTATTTAAAGCCACATAATGTTGCTCGGGGAATAGTGTCAACTATTTTTGAAGGAGACATTGTACAATTCAAACCACTAGATATTGGTTAGTTTCGTATTTTAGTTCATAAAGTCTTATGCAATTGCGAGGATTGTGGTGTATTTGAAGGCTCTCTTGTAAGATGGCCTGCAAACAATTTTCTTGACCTCAATGATGTTCCTTTGGATGTTATACTAAAAAAGAACACAGACGAAGACATGGTCAACATTTACAATATTTTTTAAGAATGTCCTTTATAGATGGTCCCTCCAGGTACTCCCCCATTTTGAATATACAGACGTTAAAGGTAATGGAACAAGGCCATACAATTTCGTAAAGTGGCAAGTTGGAACTAAAATTTCTGAAAGAAATTCAAGCTCGGTAACTTACAGTCTTGGAATTGATCAGGGTGCATTCATTTCAAAAAATGTCACTGAACATTGCTGCGCAAATCTTTGTATATCAAAAATTTCACTTCAATCGATAGTTGAATGTGTGAATAAATTTCATAGTATGAATGGAAATTCAAGAAGACCAACATGTTATAAATTCTATGGGATCAAATGCTACTGTGGCCAAAGAAGGAGATGACAAAAAAAGAAGCATGTTTACATTGATATTAGAGACAATAAACGTCTATCAAAATGCATGGTATAAATGTCATGGGATAAAAATGATCACTTTCTACAATTATAAAAGCATGTTCTTGAATGGTGATGTGATAGTTGTGCATGGTAAAAGTGGCTTGGAAAAATCTAGGGCAAACACTATTGCACTGGTATCTACTATTAATAAAATTGTAGAAGAGAATTCAGAAAAATCTCCACATCTTACATGATTAATCAATGAAGATGGAACAAGGACAATCTTGAAATTATGGCCATCTAATATGTCCCATGGTTTGCTACGAAAAATGGCAAATGAAGAAATCGAAAGTATTGGTTTGCCTCCAGTATCACAATCCTCCTTTAGCAAGGTGATGAGAGAAGATTTTTGAGATGTTAAAATTTCTAAATCAAACTCCTTTGCAAGGTGTAATGAGTGCATTACAATACAGGATAGGATTAAGGGGACCATTGATCCAGCTGAGGTGGAAAGTTTGTGAGGACATCAGGAAGCTCATAATAAATATATCGCAAGTTGTCTCTAAGTATATTATTCTCACATATTAGCTTCAAAAAAAAAATCCAAAGACTTTTCTGAGTATTGTTCATGACAAAATGGATAAGTCAAAGACTTCCATTACAAGGATGGGTAAGAAGGAAAAATATTTTAGTAATGTTCTGAATCTTCCCATATCATTGATTGAAATGTTGACTCATGGGCACAAGAATGAGGGTTTTTCCCATTTCATCCTCTCATTTTTAGAGATGAGATCGAATTTCACTGTGACATCCCTGGCTAAATGCTTGAAGAGTCTTGAAGAACCATTGGTTGATAAATATGGTGATTTTCTCTACAAAGGCAAAATATCTAGGCACCAATTGCATGATGCTCTATTGCAATCAGAGTCATATGAAAAGTGTGTGATATACAGACAATATGTAATGAAACATGATATATTGTGTGTTGATGGTAATAATCAATGCATGCCAAATATAAAAATACCACCCATATTGTTGTTGCAAATGGATAATTGTTTAGGAAAAAACAAAAACCGCTTTGTATTTGCATTTATATATCTTTTAACAGCAAGGAGAGTGTTTGAGATAGTTGAAGTTGGATTCCTCCTAGTTGGATGCACCCATGAAAGCATAGATGGAACTTATGGAAGGTTATCAGTAAAGCTAATGCACAAGGATATATTTTCACTCTCGAAAATTATGGATACGTATAGGACATGTGAAAATCAAAATTTCTCTGTCCCTTATCTAATAGATGAACTTTACGATTTTAAGAGTTTTGTGAAACCCCACCTTCTGGATGGAAATGCCAAAATCATCGGTATACAAAGATGCTAGTTTTTTTAAATTTCAGCTCATAGATAACATTCCAGTCATGCAATGGAGGGAATCACTTCATGATGAAGCTTGGTCGTCTCCTATTCATATGTGGCAGTCATTTCCATATGGTATCATAGACTTGCCAGTGGGGCATCCTAGGTTATTAAATCTGCAATAAAAATACCTTTAGACATTGATGAAATAAAGAAAGGAATATAAACATATATTTCATTCTGGAATCGAGGGATTGAGAAGAGAGGTGAAATTTTTTGGCATCCCAAGTTAAAATACTAGGAGGCTATATATAAAGCTTTGGACAGTCCCTTCGAGAGTGTTGATCAGTCAACAACTAACTTTTGGCCATCGACAAGCCATGATATTCATAGTAGTGAACCTACAAGATTTGAACATGAAATTATGGATGCATATTTGAAGGAAAATGTTCCTGCTTTGCAAGATTTCTATGTTGGACCAGTATGCAACAAGCCTAAAGATGAATTCATTCCAATAGTAGATGTTGTAAAGGGACAAATGGTCATTGTGCAATCACCAGAGCCAGATTGTGTAATATGGCTGGGTAGGGAGATTGGTAATATTGATCAGGATTAAGATGCTAGTACTCTTGGGACTTACAAAGTAGAGGTGCAATGGTGGAAGCCAACAGGAACATCGAAGGATCTGAAGGTCTTGTACAAAAACTGCTTAAATAGAAAGCAACAATGGATTGTTGGTGTAGAATAAAATATGATGATCGATATAAATAGCATCATATGGGCATGGTCACCAAGGCTAGGATGGACACGAAAAAAATTAGAATAAACGAGAAGGACCTTGCAGAAGTTAAGGCACAACGAGAACATATGGGGCATAGTGTTCAAAGTGGGATGGATGTTCCTACAGATATCGTTTGATGTGATCTTATCCCAACAAATTTATATTTTGTCACAATCCTTCTATTCTGTCCATCAACCTAGCTAGGCGAGCAAACGTCGAGCATCTGGAATGTCCACAAGCCTCTAGGATTTTGAGGAAAATTACTACTGTGATGCAGAATACGTCGTTTACTGGTCAGTACTATGTAAATAAGCTGCGCCTATACAGATTATGCAAAGAATTCCTGCCTCATTTGGAAACTATTAAAATTATTTATGTAAAAAGATAGATATTCTTGATACTGTATAAAAAAAGAAACAAGAACTGATAAGCTTGCTATTCAAACAAGGACTGAATATTATAGACATTTCACTTTTCACCTTAAAAGGTTGCACATTTCCAAATGAAAATTTCACTTTTCAAATCAAAATTTGCATTTTTTTATTTGAAATTCACACTTTTCAAATCAAAATTTGCATTTTTTTATTTGAAATTCACACTTTTCAAATCAAAATTTTCATTTTTTGATTCGAGATTTACACTTTTCAAATCAAAATTTGCATTTTTTGATTTGAAATTCACACTTTTTGAATTGAAATTCATAGTTTCATAATAAACAATTGCAATTTTAGGGTTCATAAGTAGTAAAAACACACACTATTCGAAAAGAAAAACACACTTTTCAAAGCCAATATTGCCACTTTTAGAACCTAATTTTGCACTTGAGAAAGGTTGATATTGACACATTCAAAGTCTAAATTCACACTTTCTTAGTCCAATTTTTGCCTAGTAAGTCCAAGTTTAATGAAATTGGCATTTATATGAAGATAGGGGGGGATAGCTAGTAGCCCATATATCCAACTATAGTCAAATTACAATTTAGCATACCTAGCAACACATTGTAGAGAAGGAATATATGGAAAAAATAGTGGCATGTGTACCATGGCAAATTGCATGCAAGCGAAAGGATTATAAATCATACACAAAGCACAATTTCTATTGGGACATATGTATCTATTCTTGAACATTGATATTGGCACAATGCATATTACTATATCAACCATTGAAGAGTTTGAGCACAAATGTTTTTCTAATATGTGCATAGAATGTACCAGATAATTGAAATAGATGTGCCTATGCACAAACAACAATATCTATACTGTAGATATAGCCCCCCGCCCCCCCACCCCCCACCCCCCCCCCCCCCCCCCCGGCGAAAAAAAAAAGGAATCCTTAAGAGATATAGTCCAAAATCTCCTCATGCAACTGAAGGATATTTAACACAAACTGTAATTGTATTAGCAAGAAAAATATTGAGAATAGTATAGAAGCAACCAAAAAGAAGTATTTACCGCTAAGCAATTCCTGTATATTTCTCTCTCTTCATATGTGTGTGTTTTGGGAGATTGCAATGGAATAGTTTCTATAGTCCATTACTATTGCATGGTCCATGAAATGATGTATGCTTTTCTTTGGTTGAATAGATGATAGTGTTCTTTTTTAAATTTCGTCAGGAAAATGCATTTGTGGCCATTATGCCTACTGCCTGTATATGGCCACTACAATGTACCTAGTGGAGAAGGTTCATTTTTTTGTTTATCTTATAGAAGTAGGGATTGAATAAATGGAGAGGAGAATTGAATCAATTACGTCCACATCATAGTATAGGGAAGACTTGTTTATACTTATATCTTTGGATTTATTGCATTTTTATTTGTGTGTATCTAAACCAATGGAGTGGTGAAATGTTGAGTCAATAGTCCAATCCTACACGTTGAATGGTAATAGTAGTTTTTTGAGGTGGTTCCCCTTTTCTTGAGAGATTTGAGACCATTGAAATATACTACAAGGTTGGCTAGAGACGCTAATAGGAACCAAAGATTGAGGCTCCCTGGAATACTAGGAATCCAAGCAAGAAGCCTACCCTTGCTTCCTTAATTTCCAATATGGATACACTGCTAGGTTGAGCATGGTAGACAAAGGAGGCCTGCCATTAAAACAGGGAGCAATTAAGAATGACTTAACTAAATCCCAAATATTCATATTACATTGGGACAATGTAGAGATCTGATTCCCCCATAACAGCTCTAAACCACTGGTTTTCTTAATTGTAGGAAAAGGAAAATTGTTTTCATATTACAAGTTTTTAGTCTCATTTTTTTGGGAGCCAAGCAATCCTATCAATTGACAACTAGCCTTGCTTATATTGTTACATAATTAAATGTAAAGAAAAGGAAAAAAAAAAAATTGAACTTTTGGATAACAAGCATACTCGTATTAGTTTAAAACAATAATAAGTAAAAACTCTGTCCTTGTAAAAGGGAAGGAGGAGGCAATTTAAATTTGCATAAAGAAAGGAAAAAAGACGAAACATTTTAAAATATTAAACATAAAACATGTCATTGTTTATTGACATCGTTGATATCCACGCTCATGCATGCATACAATGGAAAGGGAAAATATCATTTTGCTACAAATGTAAAATCAATGGCCACAAGCCGATATAGGAAAAAACAAACAGTAAAATAGTAAAACAATATGGCAATAGTTTATGGAATTGAATGGCTAACAAAAAAACATCAGTAGACTAGAATTTAGTCCAAGCAAAACCAAAGCAAAGTTGACCATATCTATGAACCCAAAGAACAAAATGAAACAGTAAAACAACATGAAAAGTTGACCATAGTTTATGGAATTGAATGACTAAGAACAAACAACACCTAATGGGAATTCACTCCAAGAAAAAGTAGAGCGAATATGCCCATATGTGACAATCGAAAGAGGGAAGAGCTATAACTCACTTACAACATTTGGATGATTGAATCATCATATTGAGTTTTTCAATTCAAAAGGGATTGCTATTAGAGAACATCACGGTTCTAAAGCTATAGGTATAGAAATCTACACTACATGTACATGCCATCACTCTGTTTCTTTGAAACAACAGGAAAAAGTCTCTTACAACCTAGTTAAATATGGAGAGATTCATCAATATGAATGCATCTGAATATAGGTGTATGTTTGAAGATCCTATAAATTAAGTGAAAACATCTACTTTAAGAAAACATGTATCACTACTTTGGTTTCTATTATCGAGGACAACATGAAAAGAATAAAAGAAGGCACTGGACCAATTTCAATTCATTTATGTTGAATGCATTTGCAGAAGATGTATTCTATTAGGAAATAGTCAAATTCCAGAGGAAAATTACTTTTTCGACTGTGCACAAAGCTCCCTATAATAACCACTGCAATGGCATTCGTAGCTATCCAGCTCATTACCTTATCGCATATGGTTTATGGAATGTTTTCCTACGAAGTCCATACTACAATTTATAGCTAGGAAACAAAAAACCGAATAAGGGAATCATGATCGAAACTCATCTTAGACGAAGACCATGGCCACTAGCATGACCAACTAGGTCAACATTAGAGGCTATTCCTAGCCAAACTATGAGATAAATCTACCCTTAACTGATTGTGCAATCTACATACCAAAAGGGAAAAAGAAACATTGTGTTTTTGAATTCAATGTCTTCAAATCATTTCAATTACTAATAAAGCCACCATAGTTCAAGTTGCGAAGCATCAACAACTGTTCACATTGATATTCTAGACATAAATGTATAACTAGTCTCTGATATGGAATATCTTGCTATGCATAGAACATCATAAGAATATAATATCATGGTTTTTTACGATGAACCATAACCAACAATATGGAAGACAAAACCACACAAATATATTTTAAGTAATATACGAAACAAGACTACCTAACCATGAAGACATTAGGAAAACAAAATTTAACATTAACACCAACTCCTAAAACAAAATTTGACATTAACACCAACTCTAAGATGTAAATGCACATTTCTTTTACTTTATCGACTTTCATTTTAAAATTGAAAGAAGCAAACAATGTTAACTATGGAAAAAGGGATTGGCATCTAGAGAAGGAGACATTGGTAGGCTGAAAAACCTATAAGTTTTAGGTTTAATGAAAAGAAATGCAGTCACACTTGAAAAAGATGGATCAATAATGAGCTAAAAGAACACCATTCATTAACCACTTGGCTTCTTGGCTATCATTCGATCAGCTCAACTATACTTTATAAGCTCACAAAGATAACCATGCAATAGAAGCAATACATACCTAATAGTCTATTAACCATCCACCTCCAATATTGTGGAATCACATGTAAAAATGTCCATCCTAGCACTTACCCCAGTCTATATATATGGACCTCCTTATTAAGCATTAATTGTATTTTTAATCTATTATTTCAAATATGGAAATGGAAAATAAAAAATATCACAGCTACCCCCCTATTATTTTTAGGTTTTTAATTTTTAGGAAATTTGCCTTTTTTCAAAATGCCTCTACCACTATTTTAAAAAATTGGCCATAAATGGTTCTATCGCTTACTAGGGTGTCCATTTAAATAAGCCTCAAGAAGCAATGTGACATGCCACTAACTTCGCTGCTAGTACCAAATGATAGAGCAGGAAACTAACACCAGCCGACACTATTTAATACGAAGAGTAGATATTCCTCTCAGGACTATTTGTAAACTCTTAGAAATATAGTTTGAATCCCAATCCAACATAACTAAATCCCAATCGAACGAACACACAGATGAATACGAATAACCTATCCAAATGCACAACAATATTTAAAGATAATTTGCACTACCAATTCCTTTTGGGATGCACTCGAGAATGACAACTATGTTGGATTGAGCCCAGATCCTTATTCAAGCCACTGCAACAAAAAAATAATTGATGATCGGTTTTATCATATAAATACAATTATCACCCCGCATGGCTTAAGCACCATCCATATCCCATTGAGTGCACTTTATCAACAGGAACCTAGACAAATTCAAGGGGCTCTAGGAGATGGGCTTAGCCTATAGGAACTGTAGACAACTACAAAGCACCTAAAATCCAACAATTGCCTTGCCATAGGAGTAGCCATACAGAAGCATTGTTCTAGGTTCATTTTCAAGGAAATGCATGGGAACGTTTTCTGCAAACTGAAATTCAACCCCAGAATACAGTAGACAGAATATAAAACCCAATTCCCCAAAAAATTGGAACATGGATACTTTTATGAGTGCATGTTCATAAAGGATACAAGTTTCGACAAGAATATTGCCTCAATTTGATTAGAAACAACATGTCAAACAGATGCAGAAACCATTACATAGTTAAAAACAGTCATACGCCACTTGATGAAAGCTTTGGATTGAAACATAAAAACACAAGTTGGAGATGGATGGCTCAGTCATGCTCGGATCAATAAATTCAGATGGAAGGTTAATTAAGTGAAGGTACATAGCATACTGCCAATAAATCATCTAACAAAGAAGTTTTTTCCAGAGCAAATGCAAGTTGATCAATGGAAAAGCACACTGCGCAGTAAATAAGATTTAACTGCGCAGTATATGAATATCTTATTTTTCTTCGCTTTGGACTTCGCCGATCATACAATAGAGAACCCCAAATTTTACTTTGTGGAACACTTTCTTCACTAAGAATTAACTTTGCAGTTTAACTGCATGGCGGTTAACTGCGTAGATTTCAACATTTTACTACGCAGTTGAACTTCGCAGTAATGCCCAGTTAACTTCCCAATACTTCACTTAGCGGCCTTCACAAATACTTTGCGGATCACTTAAACAAACTTTATCATGAAATATATTTTCTAAGGCACAACAACTAAAACATCTTACGCGAAGTTACTCCTCGTTAAAATAGAACTTTCATTATGGTGAACTATTTGTAAATCTTGATTTCTTTTACCAAGTGTAAATGTAACCAATATTCACACAAGTAGATTTGGAGAAGATATGCGACATGCAAAATTCAACATTCTTGAGAATGAAACATAAAACTATAACTTATGTATATTACCACAGTAAACTACACAACACCTTAAAACATGGAAATGAGTTTCTACTTTGATCTTTTACTTTCACAAAGCCTAGGCTCTTGATACAAACTTCACGGATCTTCACTTCTATTCTTCTCCTCTTCACATCTCTCTCAGAGTTTCAACTATGAGCTTCTACTTATAGAGTTTCATATCAACCGACTTAAGATCACATCACTTGGAAGCTACAGGATTGCATTAAACACTGTAATTAATTCTTACCTAAGAATTCTTGACATGCGAACTACTAACGTTGTTACATTAATACAAACTTGACGCGTGCTAGATTGGCTGCGGACTTACTGACATTGGAGACTCTACGTGTTGACAAATTTTTTTTGACAAAGTTGGCGTAGTAGATATGCGATCAGCTCATAAATACATATTTTCCAACACTCCCCCTTAATTATGAGCAGATGGGTATCATAAAAAAAAATTAAAATTTTACAAAATATTTCAGAGCTGAAAAATGCTCTGTGTATGACAAAGTTCACTGTGCAGAACTTGTCACTCCCAAACAACTTCGCAGATACTGAAATGGGTCCTTTTCCAATGGTTTTGTAAAGATGTCCACTACTTGATCTTTAGACCTGCAAAATTCTAAACATGTTTCTTTTTTATTTATCAACTCTCTGATAAAATGATACCTCATGTCGATGTACTTGGTTCTCTTATGGAACATATGATTCTTTGACAGTGCGATAGCTGAATTGTTGTCGTAGTAAATGACTGTGGGTTCTTGTTGGTTCTGCGACAGATCACTTAACATCCTCCGCATCCAAACTTCTTGACATGCAACGCTTGTAGCTGCAGCATACTCTACTTCTGCTGAAGAAAGAGTTACTATGGGTTGTTTCTTTGAATCCCATGATACAACACCTGTTCCTAAATGAAATGTATTTCCAGATATGTTTTTTCTTTCATCTATGCTACCTCCATTGTCACTGTCAGTGTATCCAATGAGTTTGAAATTTTCTAAGGTTGAATACAAAATACCAAAGTCTTTTGTTCCACTTACATACCTCAGAATTCTTTTACTTGCTTGCCAATATGCTTCTTTTGGTGACTCCATGAATCTTCAGATTAAGCTGAATCCATACATGATATTTGGACTTGTCGCTATAAGATACATAAGGCTTCCAACAAGCCTTTTAAACAACATAGGATCTACATTGGATCCATCATCATGCTTGCTCAATTTCAAACCTGTTATCACTGGTGTTGGAGCTTTCTTACAGTTTAACATCTTAAATTTGTTCAAAACATCACTTGCATATTTTGACTGAGATATAAATATCCCATTTTCAGTTTGTTGGACTTCTATGCCCAGAAAATACTTCATAAGCCCCAAATTAGTCATTTCAAATTCACTTTCCATGACTGGTCTAAATTCCTCTATGCCAAAATCACTAATAAATATTAAATCATCTACATACAAGAAGACAATTAGATTATTACCTTGCTGGTTGATTTTTGTGTACAGCGTTGGCTTACATTCACTTCTGTGAAATCCATTTTGAATCAGATAAGAGTCAATGCGACTGTACCAAGCTCTAGGAGCTTGCTTCAAGCCATAGAGCGCCTTTTTAAGCTTGTAAACTTTGTGTCCTTGTCCTGGAGCTTCGTAGCCTTGTGGCTGCTCCACATATACTTCCTCTTCCAAATAACCATTTAAAAATGCAGACTTAACATCCATTTGGTAAACAGGCCATGTCTTATGGGCTGCGATGGCCAAAACTATTCTGATAGTGTCCATTTGTGCTACAGTTGCAAAGGTTTAATTGAAGTCTATGCTAGGCTGCTGTGTGAATCCTCTTGCTACCAATCTTGCCTTGTGCTTCTGCACATTTCCTTCAGCGTCTTGCTTGGTCTTATAAATCCATTTCACGCTTATCATATCCTTGTCCTTAGGAACATCAACTAGTTCCCATGTTTGATTCTTCTCAATGCATTCTATTTCTTCATGCATGGCTTATGCCCAGACCTTATATTCAACAACTTCTTCAAATGTTAGAGGATCATTAACTTGAGAAAATAATGCAAAAACAGAGAATGAATTAGGTGTACCAATCTCATATATCTCACGCAGAGTTCTTGTCTTTGTTGGAGTTGCTAGTGTAGAACTGTGCGAACTGCTTGATGGAGTTTGTTGCGCACTTGGTGTGCTTATCGGAGTTGCTTGAACTGTGACTTGTGTCGGAGTTCCTTGTGCTAAAAAATGCTGCGCAATCCTGGGAGTAGACAGAGCTGTGAAGTTATGATTTACATGCGGAGTCTCAACCACATCTTCTGCAATGTCATCATGTTCAACATGTGACACAATTTTAACATTCTTCTCTACGGTTCCATCCCATGCTTCATTTTCGACAAACTGAACATCGCAACTGATAATAACTTTTCTTGCAATAGGATCATACAACTTGTATGCTTTTGTATCTTCATAATACCCAATAAAAATGCATTTCTGTCCTTTATTGTCTAATTTCCTTCTTAGCCGATATGGAACATGTGCGTATGCTACACAACCAAAAACTTTTAAATGTGAAACACTATGTTTCATACCTGTCCATGCTTCCTGCGGAACTTTGTTCTTCATGCTCTTCGTCGGACATCGATTCATGATGTCTGCAGCAGTTGCCACTGCTTCAGCCCAGTATTCATTTGACAGATTCATGGCTACCAACATACTGCGCGCCATTTCCATAATGGTTCTATTTTTTCTCTCCGCAATATGATTATGTTGCGGTGTATATCGCGCAGTGAATTGCTTCTGTAAGAAATCATTTGAAGCATACTCACCACCTTTGTCTGTTCTTAATATCTTGATGCTGTAACCACTCTGCTTCTCCACAAGTGCCTTGAACTGCTGAAAACAACCAAATGCATCAGATTTATGTTTTAGAAAATATACCCAGGTTTTTCTTGTGAAATCATCAATAAATGTGAGAAGATAAGTGCATCCTCCCATGGATGGTGTTTGCATCGGTCCACAAATATCATAGTGCACAATTTCAAGTGGAGTGCGAGCTCTGTATGAATTTCCAATTGGAAAAGTCTCTCTGTGTTGTTTTCCAAAAATACAGCCTTCACAAATTCTCTCTGGATTTTCAATCAATGGCAATCTTTTAACCATGTCCTTCATGTGCAGTAGCTTCAGCCCACCAAATTTCAGATGTCCAAATTTGAAGTGCCATAACCAGGATTCATCCTTTATTTCTGTTTGAAATGTAGCTTGCATTGCGTTGTCTTTTTCTTCCTTGTCGCAGTGAATGTCTGCTTCTTTTCTTTCTACTTTGAATGCCGCTTCAAAATTTTCATTTTGACTTTCATGAACAACTTGAGTTGTTTTTCCTTTTATGATTGGTGTTATCCTCAAAGGAAACAAGCGATTGCTTGTCATCTGCACTTCAATTATTAATTGATTGCTTGGATATATGTCTTTGATCACACAATGCTTTCATATCATGTGAACTATGTAACCTTTTTCCATCAGCTGTCCAATGCTCATCAAATTATGCTTCAAACCTTGAACATAATAAACATCAGGCATAAATTTATGCTCCCCTTGTTTGGTTAGAATATCAACTGTACCCTTACCCAAAACAGTGACTTGGATATTGTTTCCAAGTGTGACATCAGTTTGAACTTATTTATCTAGACTAGAAAATAAATTTAAATTACCAGTCATGTGATTGCTATAGCCTGAGTCTAAATACCATATGTCATTTGGAATTTCTTGGACAACATTGCATTCAAGTGGCGATGCACATGCTCATAACAGTGAGATGTTCGGAGTGTTGTTGTTGCTTGACTGTGTTTGGCCTTACTTTCCTTGGTCATACTGATTCTTCCTGCATTCATATGCGAAGTGTCCATACTTCTTACAGTAATGACATTGAATTTTTTATTTATCATACCTTTTCCCACTTGGCTTACTGGGCAACCGATTCTGACCTCTACCAGCGACATGTGCATGGCTGCTGCTGCGACCTCCTCTAAAAGAACTTCTTCCTCTGCCTCTAGAGTTTGATCTTCCTCTACCTCTTCCACGGCTTATGGATTATTGTGCTGCGAATGCACCTTCCAGTGATGTATGTGAACTGCTGATTCTATGTTCATGATTGAGTAATGAGGCTTGCAACTCATCAATAGTAAATTGGGATAGATCTTTGTTTTCTTCCAGGGTTACAACTAAAGATTCAAATTTCTTTGGAAGAACTCTAAGAACTTTTTCAACAACTCTTTGATCACCAAGATTTTCTCCATGAGACTTTATTTGATTAACCAGACCAATAACACGAGTATAGAAAGAGTCTACTGACTCTGTATCTTTCATTGATAGAGATTCAAAATCTCTTCTAAGAATTTGAAGTTTCACAGTCTTTACCTTGTTCAAGCCTTGATAGGAAGTTTCCAGTGTGTCCCATGCTTCCTTAGCTGACTATGCTACTACTACTATTGGGAGTATGGATTCATGTGTTGCTTGATGTATGTGGAACAACGCCTTTCCATCTTTCTTCCTTTGTTCCTTCAAGACATCATTTTCAGCTTGTGTGAGATTGTTGTATGCAGCTAGATCTGCTGGTTCTACATAACCATTCTGGACTATTTCCCATACATCTTGACCTCTGAACAAAACTTTCATAGTTAGAGACCAATATTCATAATTTTTACCAGAAAATATTGGAGTTTGCAAATTACCCGAATGGAAAAGCTTTTCCCTTATAGATAGAATTCTTACTTTGGGTAAACGAGTCTCTGATACCAGATCAAGGGAAAAGCACACTGCGTAGTAAATAAGATTTAATTGCGCAGTATATGAATATCTTCTTTTTTCTTCGCTTTGGACTTCGCCGATCATACAATAGAGAAACCCAAATTTTACTTCGCGGAACACTTGCTTCACTAAGAATTAACTTTGCAGTTTAACTGCGTGGCAGTTAACTGCCCAGATTTCAACTTTTTACTGCGCAGTTGAACTTCGCAATGATGCGCAATTAACTTCACAATACTTCACTTCGCAGATCACTTAAACAAACTTTATCATGAAATATATTTTCTAAGGCATAACAACTAAAACATCTTACGCCTCCTCGTTAAAATAGAACTTTCACTGCGGTGAACTATTTGTAAATCTTGATTTCTTTTACTGAGTGTAAATGTAAACAACATTCACACAAGTAGATTTGGAGAAGATATGCGACACGCAAAATTCAACATTCTTGAGAATGAAACATAAAACTATAACTTATGTATATTACCGCAACACCTTAAAACATGGAAATGAGTTTCTACTTTGATCTTTTACTTTCACAGAGCTGGGGCTCTTGATACAAACTTCACGGATCTTCACTTCTTTCTTCTCCTCTTCACATCTCTCTCAGAGTTTCTTCACATCTCTGTCAGAGTTTCAACTATGAGCTTCTACTTATAGAGTTTCATATCAACCGACTTAAGATTGCTTCACTTGGAAGCTACATGATTGCATTAAACACTGTAATTAATTCTTACCTAAGAATTCTTGACATGCGAACTACTAACGCGGTACATTAATACAAACTTGACGTGTGCTGGATTGGTTGCGAACTTACTGACAGACTGACATTGCAGACTCTGCACGCTGACACAAAACGACTAACAGAGCTGATGCAGTAGATACGCAATCAGCTCATAAATACATATTTTCCAACAGTTGTAATGTGCCCAAACCACAACCACTGGAAATAGATGTAAACCGCGGCACATTACCACACCATGTAAACATCGTTGAACTATACACTACATACAAATCTAACTCTGCTACTAAACTTGTTGCACACAATGTAAAAGAATTATAGAAAATAGATTACATTCACAACAAGTTACAATAACCTCCATTTTAAGAGTTTAGATTCTTTCAATAGAAACAGGTGAACATTGCAACAATGCATTGCTTGCAATAAGAATCAAAGATCCAAAACAGTAAAATAGAGATAGTTTCCATTAAATTTTGTCATTGCAACTCTGGAACATATATCCACGAAATTTAAACCACAACTGATGACAGCCATTAACGGCGACAGCTCATATATCCATGAAATTTGAACCGCAACCAACCACATCCATTAATGGCCAGAGCCCCTAAAACACATACCCCCTATAACTTGGGGTCAAAACAAAATCCCATGCTCTCCATCCTGCACGTAGTTTTACACATGTTCTTGGACTACCTCAAACTTAGCAGCGTTACCAAACCCTCGACTACAAAGCCCATACCTCAATCTATAATTTCACAAGAGGAATCTCAAAACCACACAACCATTCGAAATTCGCCCCGTTTCCTATAATGCCCATACTTCAATATTCATTAGTCATGACGATATTTAGTGGGTCACCATCGCAATTAGGGATCAAATTTGAAGGGTGGGGTCCCATTTCACTTTGAAGGGCTATCCCTTCAATGCTGCCATGCAAAAATAAGTTATTCTTTTCATTTGAAAATGTACTAGAACATCAAATTTTAATCATTTATTTATGTAGTAAAGTCGAGAGGCTTTATTTAGTAGTGGATATGGAAGCATTGAACGTTATATATGTCATATAACACAACCATATTTCACCCCGATCTAGCGGCTCGGTCTCTAGGACACTATGCCACCTTTGCCATCTTAGCAGTTTCCCAAATTGATCTTGCCTCTTAAACTTTTAACCAGTATAATAATACAGTTAAATTGCTAACCCATGATTCCAATCCAACTTTCATCCTTACAGCCAAAATTAATACTATTTTACTCTTTCATGATTTGCTTGAACATGAGGAATTTATTAGTGAAACATAACTTAGGAGCCTACATAGAAAGTCCACTTTCCAAATGTTCAGTGTGAATTGCCATAACTAATTTTATAGATCTTTTTTTCTGCATCAGTGCAGCGACAGTTAGCTTGCTAGCCCAATTCCAATCCAACTTTTAACCAGTATAATGATATTTAATACCTCTTAAAATGTGTTCTTAGGTTGCTTCTAACAGTACAAGCTCGATGAAGAATTGGGTTCTTCAACTCTTCTTAAAGCAACATGATGCTTATTCTTGGAAAAGTTCAATCTTTGTAAATCACAAGCATTCTTCAAACTAATATAAATTCCGTAGCCTACATAAAATCTAGCCTACTTAACAAAGGAAAAAATGATAATGTAAGCAAAAAAAGGAAGAAATTGTTTCAAAAGCCAAAAACATTGGACGTTGATTCTGGTCTGTTTCTGTTGCTAAATTAGTGAACAATAGAGATGTATGCAGAAAGGCAGTAGAAAAGGTGAAGGGAAAGAATCTGAATGGTAACTTTTTTTTACTTTGTTGAATTGAGGACAATGATTCACTTTCATGCACCTCTATCAAACAACTACGTTGCCTATGCCATTTATAATCCTCCTTCATGGAAGTCTATTAGAGAGAACAGTTCAACAAAGAAGCTGGATTGGATTGAAAACTAATAGCAATTTTCTTTGTCACTCTAATTGTGTACCCTACGACAGAATTGAATGCCAATGACAACAATATATGTTTTATTGTTTCATTCAACACTATGAATGCCACACATACTTGGGATAGAATACGTTTAAGCGCTCCTTACATGTTGCCTGCTATGTTATGGTTTGAGCAAAGAGAACTATCAGAATCCAGGCAACTTTTGTTCTTAATACCTAATTAAGGACCTTGGATGCTTCTTCACTATAGCCCCCCCCGAGATCTCGTTATACATATTAACTCTGTGGTATGATGGAGTAGAGGATGGGTTGTGAAGCATAAGTAAAACATAGATAGACCAAGTAGAGAGGAGATGCATAGATGGTTGAAGTTCCTGTTCTATTCCAGACCAGCCGACAAGGGAAACAAAATCAAAAGCTAAAGTAGCACTGTCGCTATAAAAATCAAGATTACAAAAACATTTTTGTCCCAATTCGTACAATCGAACGCAGGAGTGGGCACTGGGAATTCTAAGGAAATTGCCAGCTTTCAGCATTGTCCTTCACCAAATGTTGTTGCATATTCTCAATCATATTGAGATTCGATAGCTAGTTGGGATTGTAAGTGTTGTAGCATCGGTGCTCTTCATATTAATAAATACTAAGAATCTTAAACCGTGTACTAGAGGAAGGTATCGATTCGACGATTGAGAAATTAGGGAAAATAGCTCATGCAATACAGTTTTAGATACAAAGTTTGGATTCTTGATCTGACTCATTAACTAGATGCATAGAGGTTGGCAGAGTGGGAACTTCCCCAAATCCCCAAGGTTTTTGGTAAAGCTAAGGGGCGCAGTGCACACACGTGTTTCCCATAGGGCTGCAACCGTGGCCAATGGCAGCTGCAGGGGGAAGCACTTGATTTCAGAGTGAAAACAATGGTCTTCTGTGTCCCCTCCATTTCAAGAAAGTTAAAGGGTAGCTAAATTCTCAAGAGCTTCGATGAGACAACAATGGAAAATAGGGCAAGGCAAGGAGCACATGGAATCATATGCGTATACATAGAACATATGAAGAAAGAAGCAATTGTTGTTGTTGCTACAGTTGGGAATTGATAAATGTCATTCTAAACAGCCTCTGACGGAGATTTGTGACAAACCCACTCTCGGGTCTAGGCTTCAAATTTGAAGCCTTCAAGGCCCATTTGAAGTAACAAAATTTTAGTCAAATAATAATATTGTGTTTGAACTTTAAAGTTACAGAATTTTAATCAAATGACAAAATTTTTAAATAATTGACGGGATCATGAATGGATAAAATGATGTACATACCTGTAAATTCATAGGATGTCAGCATTCCAGTCAACCTTGAAGTTGAGCTCCTCAAAGAATTTTTTTTTCTTTATATATGTTTATGGCAGGCTGGCATTGGCAGCTTCGCTTTGCAAACTCTCCTGGAGGACTAGAGGAGATAGGGTAGGTGGAAATTGGAAGTAGCTCGACCACAGTGGAGTAGGGGTATAAGAAAAAGCTTGTTTGTATTCCTGTAATATTATATATTGATGGTCGGAGCCATGGAAGCATGGAATTCGAGCATTGACTTGGTACAACAAAGAAAACACAAGGTGGAACTCGGGAGCCGCGGGATTGAATTGATACAACAAAGAAAACACAGGGTGTGAGCTTGCTGGGAGCCGTAGATAGTAGGATTAGCTTGATACAACAAAGAAAACACAGGGTTGTGGGAAGGGGCCATGGGTAGGAGCAACAACCTGCAACATTACAAGAAGTTTCTTGATTCTGGAGTCAGAATTCACGAATTGGTATGTGATAACTAGTAACTTGGTAAGCCAGCTGCCAACAACACGTATGAGCCTCCAACCATGTTTAATAAAGTTGTTGATGCCCTTAAATGTGTTAAACACGTAAGCACTCACTGCAAACACAAGAACTAAGAAGTGTTCAAGCCACGGGCTGCACAGTGTAAGCCAGTCCACATAAGCTGGTCAATGATATTATTAGAGGCCCAATGGTCCATGATCCATCGATGATCGAACACGTGGATATTGGAGAGTAACCGAGTCCCACTCCTAAGTCACCTATCTAGTAGCCGCATTCCCAATTTCCCACTGAAAAATTTGAAGCTAACCTTTGTTGCAGTTTTAAACAATAGTGGTTAATTTAATCAGTTACAGTTTTAAACAATAGTGGTTAATTTAATTATTGATAGGCTTACCATGAAATTAAATTTTTTTTGCCTTGTAAAATTTGAGGTGCCCTTCGATGACGTGCAAAATGGCCTCTCAAGGGCCTTGACGGCTTCAAATTTGAAGCATTCGCGATTATGCAGTGCCCACTAGGGAAATTGACTTGCAGCAATCCCAAGATTGCAAGGAGGCGACAATTTCTGGACACCCACAGACCAATTTAATGAAAGACGTGAACGATAACCATAGACAAAGACAAAGCACCTGAGAAGCACTCGAAAGCCTTAAATTTTCTGACATAACACCCGAATGCCTTCAACTTACAGGTCAATGGAGCCCAAAATAGAAGAACCACAGGCCAAGCAATTGAACACTGGCAGCATAGGCAAAGCTAAATTCACCGAATTTCCACAGCACATACCAATACAGAAGCAAGACGAGGCACTTACTTCGCACTTGCTGCCCGCGTCCTCCTCGACAACAACAACCCATAGAATCTTAAAGATATGCACTGGATTTTCCCTACCCCTAAGATGCCCTTCTCCCGGTAGAAGCACACAGTTCATAAACCACAATCGAGCAGTAAATCATCAGAATATGCGATTAAAAGTCAAAGAGGCAAATGTATATCTCACCTTGCCAAAGAAAGGACCTCCACAAACACTGCGGCTTATCTAGGAAGCGTCGACACCAGCCACCGAACCCTGAAGACACAATATGAAACTCACCTCTTTGAACACCGAATCCTCGTTTACCCACAACCACAGCGAAAACCCAAGCTCGATATAGTAACAAAATTCGACATAGCAGCGCCAAAGGAAAACACTGTATACACGAAAGCAGAACACCCACGGGACCAGCGACAGCTTCAATGACAACCGAAGTCTCAGGAGAATTGCCACATTCAGCACACTTGCCAAAGCGAACAAACAATGGAAAAAAACACATTGGAAACATCTGGAAACCATAAATGCATCGAGCACGCCCAAAGTTCAAACACAACGCCAGACAAGAAGCAACGGGCAGAGTAAATACAAACATTATCCAACGTAAATGCACTGTCCGACATCGTAAATGCCAATGATACTCCAACCTCGAACAAGACGAGCCTGCCTACGTCAGCCCCGCGACAAAATTTACAATACGGACAAGATTAACAAGATTAATAGCTCCGAGTGAACACTATATGTTTCCGCAAGGACATAAAAATGTATTATTTCACTTGGACATAAAAATATACAGCTATAAAACATCAAGGAGTACGATTCTTGTTCTATTAAAGTATAGAGAAAAAATGAATGTCATATCATCAGATGTAAGCCTGCCAACCATTTATTCATCCTTTGTCACGTCCCTCACATTCATTACAAGAGCGCAAATCACAATTTTTTTAAAGAAAATATTTTTTCACGAATAACATGAAAAATTGTTATTTCAATATTACATCACGCAAATTTTTTGAAAGAACTTTCAAAATAACATGAAAATTTGTTATTTCAATATCACATCGAATCATTTACAAAAAAACTTAGTTACAATTTTTTTAAAAACTTTGAGAATAACATGAAGAATTGTTATTATTTCAATATCACATCACACAATTTTTATCACACCGTTAGCCTTTAGCCAAGCCAATTAAATAGAAGATAATTAGCGCAGGCTGCATATTCCTTCTTACCCGCTCGAACTCTAGTACCTGAAATTATAAGTCATATACCTCAAACGGCCCAGCTACGGGTTAAAAATCCATGATACTCGCGTTTAACAATCCATAATACTCACGTTTAACGAAGCCGTGCAGAGGTCGGGAAGAGGAGCTTCGCCTTCCAGTATTTGGCAAACATGGCGCATGCCCAGCCTGTACTCCGGCTCTGGATGAGAGCACAACAATCCCAATTTCAGCACCTTCTCCATCTCTCCCACATCATATCCGTCCTTACCGAGGTTCGGATCAGACGCCTCCAATAGCCTCTCCTGGCTGTACAGTTCCCACGCCCACTCAACCAAAATCGCTTGCTCGGCGTCCTTTGACAGATCAACAGGCTTCCTCCCGCATGCCACTTCCAACAGCAGGATCCCGAAGCTGAATACGTCCGAGCTGGGACTGGCCTTCCCCGTCTGTATAAGCTCCGGCGCTATGTACCCCAGCGTTCCCACCACATGAGTCGTATGTGGATTCTCGTTGTGATCATACAGCCGAGCGAGGCCAAAGTCTCCCAGCCGCCCGTTGAGCTCAGAATCCAGAAGCACGTTGCTTGACTTAATGTCTCTGTGGATGACCATTTTCTGCCATCCCTCGTGCAAATACAGCAGCCCCGCCACCACGCCCTTTCAGTATCTCGTATCGCCGGGGCCAGCCCAGGACTGTTTTTGGGTTCCGGAAGATGAGGTTATCCAAGCTGCGGTTGGGCATATAGTCGTAAACGATGAACAATTGCTTATGCCTCCGGCACCAACCGCGAAGATGAACCAGGTTCCGATGCTGTAGGCGTCCCATGCTCGAGATCTCTGCGACGAACCCCTTCATTCCCTCAGTGAGCTCCTTCGTCATGCATTTCACTGCGACTTCTTGGCCGCTGCTAGGGAGAACGCCCTTGTAAACCTTGCCAAAACCTCCTTGCCCCAAAACGTTCTCTCCCCGGAATCTGTTTGTGGCGATGCTGAGCTCCTTGTAAGTGAATCTATGGGGCCAACACTCCTGCTCCCATTCGTCAATCGTTTCCCTGTTTGTCTCTTTTGACAAACAGAACCGCCCCAATCGCCAGCGAGAAGAGAACAAAAGTGGCCGCCACAGTGACGCCGGCTATGAATCCCGTGTCCGGTCGTTTGGAATACATGTTAGCAAATGATGGGAGACGCGACACATCGAGAGGCGGCGCCGTGCCTTCGGTGGTGAAGCTCCACGCCAGAACGTAATGGTCTTCCGCGATCTTCCCTGTGGCCGCTGAAAATCCAACAAACATATTCTCATGCAGAGAACATTGCCCAGATCAATATTCAGAGATATCAGCAGCTTCTGCGGTCTCGGCGAGCCCACCAACGTGCTGGTAACGTTGAGGCGGCTTTGAGGATGATTGTAATCGATCCAGGCCTGTATGTTCCGTCCGCTCTTGAGGTTCAATCCATTGAAGCTGTCCTTCCCATTCCAATACCCTGCAGGCTCGGTCTTCACCGAGATGAGGCTGTTGATGTTCACGCCCACGTGGTTGTCGTCGGGGTCATAGAATTCCACACTGTTAATCGTATCAAACTCCACTGCGAATAAGTGATTGTATGGTTGCCCGTTGCTGGTGAGGTTGAACAAACCCAGATACTGGGACGCCAGAGCGCCGGTGGGAGATCTGTGGGGCATCATGATGAAGGCTAGTCCTTGTCCGGCTGCGGCAGAGGGAGGATGCACCATGGACAAAACGAAGGTAGTGCTGAACGAGGTAACCGTCTCGTTGTTTTTCATCTGCACGGGAATTGAATGCAACGCGCGGCCTAAAATGAAATTCGAGTGATTTGTGACGGCAACCGCGCGTTCGGAGCGGATGATGTTAATATATACTGGAATCTTCTGATTAAAACAATGAGTAGAAAATTAATAGCGGAAGCATACCTGAATCCATTTAAGTAGAAACCTTACAGGAAGAGAACCCTTTGAGATGATCTTCCAATTCTAGCCAATTTTTAGAAATTGGAATGCGTCGTGGTAGAATGGGGACCATAACCTTATTTATAAACTGCTAGGGCAGTTCACAATAACCGCTAGGGCAGTTTTAACTTCATTATAGTTATATTTCCGCCTCTCATAGAAATAATAATTATCTAATGGTATCTACACAATAATCTCATGACAATTATACCCTTAAGCCAATTAATCAGTTATTAATTAGATCACTATATTTAGGCTTAATTAAATGATAGCACACACATTTTAATTATTTACATGTGTGGCCCAAATTATAGATTAATTAAGAAAATTATTCTAACAATCTCCCACTGGGTCACATGCATATGTAATCAAATAAATGTGCTTAACCTTATGAGCTCAAAATTTGCTATCATGTCCTTAGGGTATATCCGAACAATCTGGTCCATTAACTATACTGATATAGGATCAAGGTGGCCTTTGTTACATCAATCGTTACTAGACCAATCAATGGTCACATATATCTGCATAGCTAAATGACATAGATCAATCATGAGTGCATAGCATGGAAATTACATGCAATGTGATCTATTCATGCCTATTTCCAACTGGTCCTACTTAACTTTATTAAGATCAAATTTTTATCATAATTTAACAGAGTGCAATAAAATGAATACTTTATTTCTGCAGAACACAATCCAAATGTATAGATAAAGTCTAAACATAACATAGAGCAATATACAATGAATAATATAAACTCCCACTAAATCTGAATATCCTCAAATGAGACAACACCCATATGAGCAGTGTGCTCATGAAAGACCTTGGGTGGTAATCCCTTTGTAAGCGGATCCGCTATCATGGAGTTTGTTCCAATATGCTCTATGGATATCTGTCCACTCTGTACTTTTTCTTTTACAACTAGGAACTTGATATCAATGTATTTTGATTTTGTAGAACTCCTGTTGTTATTGGAATATAAAACTGCTGATTTATTGTCACAAAATATCTTCAATGGTCTTTCAATACCATCCAGAACACGCAGCCCAGTGACAAAATTTCGTAGCCATATTCCTTGATTGGATGCCCCATAACATGCTACAAACTCTGCTTCCATGGTGGATGAAGTTATGAGTGTCTGTTTGGCAGACCTCCATGAAATTGCTCCACCAGCCAACAGATAAATATAGCCTGATGTGGATCTTCTGCTGTCTTGGCATCCAGCAAAGTCGGAGTCGGAATACCCAATGATCTCTAACTGATCCGATCTCCTATATGTAAGCATGTACTCTTTTGTTCTCTGTAAATATCTCATAACCCTCTTGGCTGCTCTCCAATGATCCATTCCAGGGTTACTTAGATATCTGCCTAACATACCAACAATGTACGCAATATCCGGACGTGTACATACCTGAGCATACATTAGACTCCCCACAGCCGAAGCGTAAGGAATCTTCTGCATTTCTTGACTTTCTAAACTATTTTTAGGGCATTGATTAAGACTGAATTTGTCTCCTTTAGCGACAGGGGTATCACCTGGTTTGCTATTTTGCATGCCATACCTTTTGAGAACTTTATCAATATAGGTCCTTTGTGACAATCCTAAAATACCCCTAGAACGATCTCGGAGTATCTGGATTCCTAAGACAAAGGAGGCATCACCAAGATCTTTCATCTCAAAATGTTTTGATAAAAATCTCTTGGTGTCGTGTAATATGCTACTATCATTTGTGGCTAGCAATATGTCATCGACATATAAAACCAGGAAAATATACTTACTCCCACTGAATTTGTGATACACACATTCATCCATAAGATTTGCCTCAAAACCACATGAGACAATAATTTGATGAAACTTGAAGTACCACTGACGAGAAGCTTGCTTGAGCCC
Organism: Larix kaempferi; assembly: GCA_027924585.1. Classification (NCBI taxonomy): domain Eukaryota; kingdom Viridiplantae; phylum Streptophyta; class Pinopsida; order Pinales; family Pinaceae; genus Larix; species Larix kaempferi. The sequence continues at coordinate 3,056,808 of BSBM01000778.1, forward strand.
ATAAATGGATTTAGTTAATTTACAAACCATATTCTTTGAGTCTCCGGACACAAAATTTTCTGGTTGTACCATATAAATTGTTTCATCAATGTCACCATTGAGAAACGCTGTTTTAACATCCATTTGATGTAACTCAAGATCATACTGTGCAACTAGTGCCATGATTATCCTGAAAGAGTCCTTCGTAGAAACTGGAGAGAAGGTCTCTTTGAAGTCAATTCCTTCTTTTTGAGTAAAGCCTTTAGCTACAAGACGTGCTTTATATCTTTCTACATTACCATTTGAATCCCGCTTGGTTTTAAATATCCATTTACAACCAATGGGCTTCGTACCAACTGGTAATGGGACAAGTTCCCAAACTTTATTGTCTTGCATAGATTTGTACTCTTCATTCATGGCTTCAATCCATTTCTGAGAGTTGGAACTTTTCATGGCTTGCTGGAAGTTGATTGGATCATCTTCCATCATTCCACTTTCTACCTCATGTTCCTGGAGATATACGATATAATCGTCCGAAATTGCACTTCTCCTCTCTCTAGTGGATCTCCTTAATGGCATATTTTCTTGAGGTTGTTGAGTTTGTTCTTCAGGAGCAATGTCCTCATTTGTAATGGGTTGAACAATTAAGGGTTGAACAATATTGTCTGTTGGTTGAGGATCCAAGTTTACTTCTTGATCAATGATAGGTAGTGAAACCTGTACATTATCAAAAGCAATAGTAGATCCCTCTTCCTCCTCAAAGACAATATTCCTAGCCTGATTTCTCCCCCCAAACTCAACATCTTCAAAAAATGTTGCAGTTCCCGTCTCAAAAATTGACCTAATAGTAGGATCATAAAATTTAAAACCCCTTGATCGTTCTGCATAGCCAATAAAGTAGCTGCTAACTGTTTTAGAGTCCAGTTTCTTTTCATGAGGCTTATAAGGTCTCGCTTCAGCTGGACATCCCCAAATATGAAAATGATTTAAACTGGGCTTTCGACCTGTCCAAAGCTCATAAGGCGTTTTAGCAGCCGCTTTAGTTGGCACCCGATTTAGGATATAAGCTGCCGTTTTGAGTGCTTCACCCCAGAGTTTTTCGGGTAAAGTAGAATGACTAATCATACTCCTTACCATGTCCTTAAGAGTTCGGTTTCGTCTTTCTGCTACACCATTCATGCTAGGTGATCCTGGCATGGTGTATTGAGGGACGATCCCACATTCCTCTAGGTATTTAGCAAATGGTCCTGGACATTGTTCACCTGATCCGTCATATCTACCATAGTATTCACCACCACGGTCAGATCTGACGATCTTTATTCTTTTGTTGAGTTGTAACTCAACTTCTGCTTTAAATGTTTTGAACACGTCCAATGATTGTGATTTCTCATGTATAAGAAATAGGTAGCCATATCTTGAATAGTCATCTATGAATGTTATAAAGTACTGTTGACCATTCCAAGATGCCGTAGGGTATGGTCCACAGATATCTGTATGAATTAATTCTAAGACGTCTGTAGCTCTATTGGCACCTAATTTCTTTGTTTTGGTCTGTTTTCCTTTAATACACTCAACACAAATATCAAAATCTGAAAAGTCAAGTGATTCCAAAATCCCATCGGACACAAGTCGCTCAACTCTAGATTTAGAGATATGACCTAGGCGTTTGTGCCACAATGAGGCCGAATTATCTTTATTCAATTTACGCTTTGTACCTCGTGATTCCACATGCAAGGTTTCATTATAGGACGGAACAGTTTCCAACAAATATAGATTATCATAAACATTAAGTAAACCGGTTCCAACAGCATTTGAATTAATAGATAATGTAAATTTATTGTTTCCAAATGAACAACAATAACCTGATTTGTCCAAAACAGAAACTGAAATTAAATTCCGTCTGAAAGACGGTACAACAAAAGTATCTATTAAGTCCAAAAAATAACCGGATTTCAATAATAATCTAAAGTGCCCTATTGCCTCTACTTCTACCGACTGACCATCTCCGACATAGATGCATCTTTCAGCATCACTTGGTTTTCGGTAACTCAGGCAACCCTGCATAGAAACACAAATGTGAGTAGTAGCACCAGAGTCTAACCACCATGTATTTCTAGATACTGAAGCTAAATTAACTTCAGAACAGACCAAAATAAGAAATATACCTTTCTTAACACGCCAAGCAGCATACTTGATACATTCCTTCTTAGTATGTCCAGGCTTATTACAGAAGAAACATGTTATCTCAACTTTCTGTTTCTTTTGTTCTGGACCCTTATAAGCAGCAACTTTATTATCCTTATACTTTCGTTTGCCCTTATCCTTGGAAGTGCTAGCCAGATGAGCACTTTCGGTCTTGTCTTGCTTCAATCTCTCTTCCTCTTGCACACAAAATGAAATGAGCTCATTAAGAGTCCATTTATCCTTTTGACAGTTATAACTGACCTTGAATTGATTAAATTGTGAAGGAAGAGAGATGAGAACCAAATGCACGAGGAAATCATCAGATAACTCGAGTTTCAAAGCCTTAAGTTTTGAAGCAAGATGAGACATCTCCATGATGTACTCCCGAACATTACCCTTGCTTTTGTACTTCATTGAAATCAAGCTTACTAAAAGCGTGCTTGTTTCAGCCTTATCGTTTTTGGCAAAACGTTTCTGAATTTCTGCAAGGAAGTCACTGGCATTAGTAACCTCATTGGTTACCGCACCTCTGAAAGCTTCTGGAATGCCGCGCTTCATAATCATAAGACTTAGCCTATTTGAACGTTCCCACTTATCCCAATAAACCTCATCCTCTTGAGTACTATCCTCATTGAGTACATCGGGTTTGGGCATTCTCAAGGCTAAATCTATATCCATGCAGCCTAAGAGAATCATCATATTCTCTTTCCAGTCCTTAAAATTAGTCCCATTTAACATAGGTACATTATTGATGTTGGCAGATATAGAAGTAGTAGACATAAAAGCTGAAAATAGAGAACAAAATAAAATGAATTAAATAAACCATCATGTTCACATAAAATAAGCAATTAAACGCATAATCTTTAAATTTAAAAAACAAATTATGACATTTCAAGATACCTGGCACAACATTAATATCAAGTCTTTGGACAGTAATATTAACTGTAAGTGGTACTCTTGTTGTAGTGATCAAACATTGATGATAAGTTATGTCAAATAATAAATCTATCTTTGGATTGAGTTATTATTCACATTAAGTTACCTTTATAACCGTCACATATTTATCACCACAGGTATGTATGCAATTTGACCAAATATTAACTTTCCTTTGGGCCAGTCAATACCCGCATGAATCACATACACACAAAAAATCTAACACCTTGAACAGACTAATCTACACGAAAGATGTCACTTTGGTGATTTTCCGCTTTAATTAGCTTATTTAAAATGCTAGATCAATAACTTAAATATCATAAAATGCATCAAATTCAAATTCACAGGTTTGGAAAAATTCTAAAAGTATTTACTGCTTCATTATTTGATGGACTGTCACGGGGTTCAAGAAAGGATCGCGAGTTTTGAAACAAGTCAAAATCTTTTGCGTTCCTTTTTTGTTTTATATATACATTTTGTTGTCAAACTCAATTATGATATAAAATAAATAATATGCAGAGAAACAGAAATATATGAACGACGATGGTGAATGCATGGTTAAATAGTAAACCGGTATAACTTTAAATGAAATAAAATAGAAATGACAGGAAATATATTTTCATTGCTTCAGAAAAATGGCTTCATACAAAACGTGCTCAGGATAAATAAATGAATGATACGTATGACAAAATCTTTCACTAAAGTAAATACATTCTTTTGATAATGTATAAATGAATGATACGTATGACAAAATCTTTCACTAAAGTAAATACATTCTTTTAATAATGTATTCATGTAATCTGGAGTAATTTTCGTTATATATCATGAATATAAAACAAAGTGTAATAATATTGAACATTATTTACGACATACATTCAGCCAAAATAATGTCAACTGAAGGACGCTGAAAGATAACTTTTAATTTTCAAAAAACAAAAAAATAAAAATAAATCCCTATGACAGAGGAATCACGTAATAACTGTATAGAAACTGTTTGATAGATCAATCGGTTTGGGGGTATTAACATCTTATTCTGCATATCGATTGAGTTATAAACAGCAATAAGTATTGAATTTTATTAGAAGAAAATGCATTTGATATACTTATATCCATTAAGCATCAAAAATTATATTTCTGAGTACAAAACAAACGGATATCTTCCCGCTGGAATGACTATACATCATCAAACGAGGATTCCTATAGTAAAATTTGAATATTCACGGTAAATAACTCTACATTCCTGCTAAAAATCTCACAATCAGCAGGCATAACTGCCAAAAATCTCTGTGCAACTTTCTGTTAATTGAAAGGTGGAAATATAAATTCTAAGCGTGACGCTACATGTAAACTTGTAAAACAAAGATCTGTGAAAAATTTATCTGTACTTGTAATAAACCGCGCTATTTCAAATATAAAACGGTTGTTTATGACGTTTGTAAGAATGATTTGCAGATGAAAAAACTCGATAGATATCAATTCTGGTCTGGCCGGATTAAGAAAATCTCGGGCTATGGCTTTATGAAGTTCGCAGTCACGTACAGTTGCTGAGAAGATGAGGCAAAATTATAATGGGACGCCCAGCACTGAACACGTTTTTCAGAATGAATTGGGCATCTTTTAGCATGGGAGAAAAGCGTTTGGATGGAGGCCCAGATTATTCTATAAAATGGATTCGGATGTCTCAGATTTGGTCTTGCAGGAGATGCTATATATTTAATAAATGAAAAATGGATTGCTATTTGAAGCAATTATAATAATTTTACTTTCTCTGAGATTCTAAAAAAAAATTTCTGAAGAGAATCCATTGACAAATATATAAATATTAAATTAATAACTCAAAGAATTAATCAAGAAGTAAGCTCTGATACCACTTGATACCACTTGTTAATATATACTGGAATCTTCTGATTAAAACAATGAGTAGAAAATTAATAGCGGAAGCATACCTGAATCCATTGAAGTAGAAACCTTACAGGAAGAGAACCCTTTGAGATGATCTTCCAATTCTAGCCACTAGATTCTGCGTCAACTTCTCTTGAGAGGATTTTTAGAAATTGGAATGCGTCGTGGTAGAATGGGGACCATAACCTTATTTATAAACTGCTAGGGCAGTTCACAATAACCGCTAGGGCAGTTTTAACTTCATTATAGTTATATTTCCGCCTCTCATAGAAATAATAATTATCTAATGGTATCTACACAATAATCTCATGACAATTATACCCTTAAGCCAATTAATCAGTTATTAATTAGATCACTATATTTAGGCTTAATTAAATGATAGCACACACATTTTAATTATTTACATGTGTGGCCCAAATTATAGATTAATTAAGAAAATTATTCTAACAGATGAGCGAAGCATCGTCTCCCAAGATCAAATGGCTTCCATTGAATCCGTCGAAGACAAAAGTGGTGTTTCCATGATCCTCCTTCACGGCCTCTACAACAAAAGGTTGTACGATGAGGTGGATGAAGGCTATAATTAGGAGGAGGCTGCGCCATGGAAGCTGCATCACCAATCGATTCTTCCTCCTGAGCTAAATTTATCCCAGCAGAAAATGAATGGATGTTGGATTTCACTACATGGATGCTGGATCTTGATATATGAGTTTTCTGATCTGATCTTGTAGTCGGTGTCGATCTATCAGTGATGGATGTTGGATGGGGTGAGCTTAACTCGATTGCTGATCCTTTTCATCAACGGACAGTGCAGAGGTCAACGATTAACTTTGCTCCTTCCTCAAACGGAATTAATAGATATAAGGATGACGACGACCACTAATCAGCTCATAAGACGGCCAATAATATTGACTACCTCCTATCTATGACCTGTATTGGACAGTAAGAATTACTTGCATATGAGTTGGCCGCCATGGCAATTTTAACGGTCAAAATGTAAAGCATAGCTTAAGCGACCCATGAAGGATAATAACTAGCTACGAGTTAACTTGGAGCTGGTCAACGCCCATAGGCGCAACAACTATATTAATAATAAGATTTTTTTTCTAATTAACATGTTTAAAATAAATTGTATTTATATAAATGCATGCAAGTTTATCACATACTAAATGGACAACTCGAATCATAAACAGTCTTGCATCACCTCAAAATGATATTCAAATCCGAAAAGAAGGAAACGATAATAATACACATGGAGGTCGCTAATTTCAAGCTTTTATTATATATATATAGTAAAAGTATAACAATACAAGTCCTTGTATATTTATAATGAAAGCATAAGAATACAAGTCCTTGTATATTTATAATAAAAGCATAAGAATACAAGTCCTAAATATGATGGTATTTTTTATGCAGAGATGAAAGTCAATGCACATCCTTAAACAACTCGGCATTAGTATTTGGGTGCTGATTGATCATCTTTATGATGTTTTACTCTAAAGAATATATATTTTTTTAAGACTACCACTCTTTATGGGAATGATATTTTGATATGTAAAAGAGGCATTTTTGCCATGAAAATGTGATGCATAATAAAATATGTTGTTAGATATTTTCCTGTGGAAAAAAAAAATATCTCTTGCATGAGTTGGATATTGGTCTTTCAAAGATATATTTGGTAAATGGTTAATGGTTAAGAACATGTGCGAAGGGAGGTAGGGTATGCACACCTTTGTAGACTTCCAGAAGAACAAAGAAATCTTTCTCATACACCAAATTGACGGTAACCTTGTTTTAATTAATATGTTTAAAATAGGTTGTATTTATATAAATACATATAAATATATAATTCAGATAGGTTGCTTAAAATAAAATGACAGTATTATGAATGGTAAATAAAAAATTACAAAATAAGTCTTTAATCAAATAAATTGGCTTTATCTAAAAACAATAAAAAACAAACTCTTCTGCGACCTTTCTCCAATTACAAAATCTGCACTTGTGGAGTGAAGACAATTTCATGTTACTTCCCTTCGCCCATGGAAAGGAGTAGCGTGGTTTGTCCGTACAAATATGAATTATTAATTTAAAATATATGGTTTTCACATGTCAGGCCGGTGTTCAATATGTTCTCTGATATTTAAAAACTTCGTCCAAAATTCAAATCCACTCCACTTCCGACTGCTACTTAAAAACCCACCGTCATAGAAAAAAACCACAATCAAAATCCACATCTAAATATAAGCTCCAAACCACAATCAAAATCCACATCTAAATATAAGCTCCAAGGCAAAACAAAACAAAAATATCTGTGAGAATCTTGGAAGATTAATATCCGTCTTGATTAAAAGTGAGAAAATTCTAACACCTATCAATATAATAATTACCGTATAAAAAACAGAATAGCTAAATAATCGATGATATTGACAATAATAATTACCATAAAAAAACATGATAACTAAATAATCCATGATATTGACATGGAAAGGTCCGTGAATGGAATGTGTCACATTAATCTAGAGATTATTCTATTGGGTGGGTACAGGGTATTATTTTTTCCGAAGTGTATATATATTTTTATTATTTCTTTTAATAGCATATTATAATTTAAGTTATTGACAATAATAATTACCATAAAAAAAACAGGATAGCTAAATAATCCATGATATTGACATGGAAAGGTCGGTGAATGGAATGTGTCACATTAATCTAGAGATTATTCTATTGGGTGGGTACAGGGTATTATTTTTTCCTAAGTTTATATATATTTTTACTATTTCTTTTAATAGCATATTATAATTTAAGTTATTGTTCTGATTGTTATGTCCTTGTGGTAGCAGGAAGGATATATAATGATTGTAAATTTATTGTATCAAGAGGAGCTATATAATGATGCTATTAACATTCTTAATATAATATAAAAAAATAAAAAAATCATATCAACCTAAATTAAAAAGTCATTTACAAAAAATCATGTTCATGTCTTTTTTATATATTTATATTATATAATCTATTCAATCAACGAAAAAAAAAACTTAAAATAATGTTATATTATATAAAAAAAAACTTAAAATATGGTTATATTATAAAAAGTAAATAAAGAAATTATTTTAACTTTATTTATTTTTTTGATAATATAACCTTATTTTAAGTTATTTTTTTTATAATATAATCTTATTTTAAGTTAATTTTTAATTTTTATTTTGTTGATTGATTGATTGTGCAAATATTATATAATATAAATATATCAAAAAAGACATAAACATGACTTTTTTGTACATGACTTTTTTATTTAGGTTGATATGATGTTTTTATTTTTTATATTATGTTAGGAACCCATCTCCCTCATGCTAGGTTGTAGAGCATCTTGCTCCACTAGTTGCAATAAAATAATTTATTGAGATATATTTTTTTCCGCCTAGAAATTTTAAGATAAAAAAATTACACATCAAAATAGTGGATCCTTCTTTGTGCTTGATAGATCCAGGTTTAAGATGGATCTATGCTGGTATTAATCCAATACTACTGTTGCTAGTTATTTTTAAAACCTAATGTTTAGTATAGTTTTTAAAATTTTGTATTAAATTATATTTTATTAAAAAATATTTATTTAAATATTTATTGGGTTTTTATTGTTGACGCTGATCTCGATTTTTTGTAGGCCATACATAGACAACAGGATGATGTCAGCAAGAATACAGACCTGCTACATATTCCGATGCATATAAGTACATTCTTCACTAGCCAAGCTAAGTATCAAGGGGAAAATACACCACCATCTACGATGTCTCCTCGATTTTCCTACTCTCTCAATGCCCATAGAGTCCCGAGGATCTGCTCACTCTCTGGATCTACTAATTACAGATTATTAATTAATGACATGAATGCAGAAGTAGAGCCCCATCCCAACTTTAATCTAATTTGGGGAATTGTAATTCATGGTTGTTGATTATCAAGATTATGAATATATCGTCTCTAAATTGGCAAAATAATTTCTCCCTTATAATTGTGACAGTGGACATGTGTGGGATGACCGGCTAAAATTGAATAAGGTAAAAGTTGTGGATGACCAGCTAAAATTGAACGAGGTAAAAGTTTTTCTATGGATTGCGTCTAGGACAATCATATGATCCAAGTGGAAATCGACTCCTTCTAGTTTGAGCTATTTACTGTTGTCCCATGAAGAGAATGCCACGTGGAAACTAATTCCCATGAGTGTGAATGCTTTCGACTTAGATATCATTTATAATTTTATGTGTATATTCCTCCTAGAACTCGATCTTCATACAACGCTAACATGAACATGACATGGTTAAGCAAGGACCTGCAAATGGATTTCGTACCCTTATCATTAAACAAAAAAAATTTACAATTTTGCATATGGTTTTTTCTTATTGCATAAGATATACAAGTGGGTATGCATTTAACCTATTTGGAGGAGCTATCAGTTGGATGAGCAAGAGACAGGTTGCAGTTGCACTCTCAACTACAGAAGCTGAATACATGTTAGCCACCCATGCAAGTAAAAAAGTTGTATGGTTACAGAGATTGTGTTCAAGTATTGGGTTGGTATAGAAAACTATAAGGTTAGATTGCGATACTAGCCAAAGTGCATTCTTCAAGAACCTTGCTTATCATGCGAAGACGAAGCATATTGATGTACAATATCACTTTGTGAGAGATATGGTTGAAGACAAGAAGGTGTTGTTGGAAAAGGTTGACAACTTGAAGAATGTTGCATACTCATTGACGAAATCTGTCAATACTGAGAAGTTCTCTTGGTGTAGAGAATCTATGGGCATTAATGCCTTGAACGAATGACCCCATTAGTACATGGCACATTGTTATGCAAAGGAAACAACAAGTGGGAGAGTGTTGCGCATGTGTTATATTATTTGCATGTGTGTGTGGGGTTTGTCATCTGTACAATGACATATGATGATCCCCACCATCTATTGCCAAAGGCAAGTTTGGAAATTTTGGGTTTTTTCTAAAAATATGTGATCTAATTTCGGTTAAGGGATTGGAGTTTATTTATAATCTGGGTTAATGGATTAGGGTTTTGGATTCTGTACAATACCTACATATTGTATTGTGAGTGATTGATAATAATAATGAGAAAGTGAGAGGTGCGGCTCTAAGTTTTGTTGGTTTTCTCGGTTAAGGGTTTCCAAGGTAAATATCTGTGTATTATGTGTGAATGATGTGGTGTAATATCTATTTTGCTTAAAAGAATCTATATGCTTTGCTTCTTTGCACATATTTAAACATAAAATATTGAGAGAGAGGAAAGGTGTTTATCCTCTGTTATTTGTAGGACCCTGTCCTAGTTTATCTTAGTTTATAAATAAATATCTATCATTTCTCTTTGTTTACCTACTGTCTCAAGTTTATGTTTTGTTTTCATGCCCGCAAAATAAATATATTGTTTACATTTACAGGTTGAAATATCCATAAGTGCTATTTAATTGTTCTAACATTTACTATTTTTGCAGGTGTAACAACATATATAAATATGTGTCAATTTACCCTAAATTTAATTCCCATTATAACATGAAATAATAGAGTTAGAATGGATTATATACCTGTAGGAGAAATACCTGGAAATAGCTAGTAGATCCATTTGCTGCTCCTTTTTTCCCTGTTGTATGCCCTGCAATCAAAAGCTTTTCCAACCCTAGAAACTCAACCGAACAGACAATTTGGTATGCCACCCTGCCAACTAGCGAGGTCTCGCCGACCACCCAGCTCCAAAAGTTCCCCTCTAGACCCAGAGCCCAAACTGAGTACAATCCAACCAGTTTTATCCCTTCAAAAATCCTCCAACAAGAACCCCCTTCTCCTCCTCTCTGTAATTTTCTATCTCTGCTAAAATCCCCAAAACATCTAAGGTCCCCTTCTTCCCTTTCTCTTCTCGACCTTATTCCCCCCCTTTTCCGACTCTTCCCCCTGCCATTAATACCCCTATCTCCATAAAAAATGTTTCCCCAATCCCAAGTTCTCCTCGATCCCTTAACATTTGACTCAAAACATTAACTTCCATTATTTTATTAATTAATTTGTTTACCATTTGAATTAATAATTATTATCCTTTAAATTCTTGGGGCTAATTCCCTATGTAAAGTCAATAATAGAGTATTCCCGAATAATTGACCACATTATTACTTGATTAATAATTATTTTGTGACATGATAATTTATACATGTATTTACATATTCACCTAATTAAGTTTTAACCATGAATATTATAAAATTTCAAGTTTCAAAATTATAACTAATATTTTTATTAATTAACTAAATTACAATTTAACAGTTAGTCTATAAATTGCATATGGTAACTTCTACCACATTCAATAATTGCATCTTAATTATAATCAACCCTAATTAATTACCACATTCCAATTAATCATAATTAATCCTAGTTAATTATAACTAATCATGATCATAATGGATGGATCTATTATAATTCATCTTTTAATTAACATTTATTAATTTAGTTGTTAGTAACGAGATTAATAATAGTCAACTCATTAATACTTATTATATGATCTAATAACTAAGTATTTATTCAACAATTTATTAAATCAAGAATTCTTAATAAAATTATCAACCTCACTAATCATTATTAATCAACAATAATTAATCATTAATCAACATTAGAACTTGATCATCATTTATTACCACCTAAGCCACTCAATTATCCTATTCAATTATTAAACCAAAGTTTACTAACTCGATGTATTAATTTAAATCTCCTGGTTGTCTAAGATAAGAAAACAAAAGGTCATATCAGGATTTGTGTGGATCTCAGAAATTTGAATGATGCTTCCATGCACGACCCATTTCCTACTCCTTTTACGAATGAGGTGCTTGATAATGTTGGGGGAAATGAAGCCTATTCCTTTACTGATGGTTTTTCAGGATACCATCAGACAAGAATCGATCCTGTGGACAGGCACAAGACTACTTTTGCTATAGAATGGGGATCGTTCCAATACACAGTAATGCCATTTGGTCTGAAGAACGCACCCGCCATCTTTTCTAGAGTTGTCATCGGAGCATTCAAATATTTCATGCATAAGTTCTTAGAAGCTTATTTTGATGACTGGACTGTGTTTGGATTGCTGAAGAACCATTGCGTGAACCTAAGAATGATGCTGGAAAAATGTAGACAGCATCATATCTCCTTGAATTTGAAGAAGTGTGTTTTTTGTGTTCCCTATGGGATTTTGCTGGGACACATTGTGTGCAAACAGGGATTGATGGTTGATCCTGCGAAGATCGTCGTCATTGTAAACTTGCCAACGCCTAACTCAGTCAAGCACTTGCGCACTACATTGGGACATACTGGGTATTACAGGAAGTTTATAAAGGGTTGTGCACATAAAACCGCAGCAATGGAGAAGTTGCTGAAGAAGGATGCACTATTCATCTGGAACGCGGAGTGTGAACAAGGTTTTGACACCTTGAAAGATAAAATGGTCACCGTGCCGATCCTAGTTTTCCAGACTGGGAGAAGCCATTCCACGTACATGTTGATGCCTCATGCATAGCGGTGGGGGTTGTCTTAGCAAAGCCAGGAGAGGGAGGTATTACCATCCCATCGCATTTTTGAGCAGGAAGCTCTCATCTGCATAAAAGAATTATACCACTACGGAGAGAGAAGGCCTCGCTATGGTCTATGCATTGCAAAAGTTCGGGCACTATATTGGGCGAGGCCCAAGTTGGAAAATATGCACAAGTTTTGAGAATCGCGCATTGCGCGTTGCGACATGGTAAGAGGGTAGTTTGGAGGAATGGCGCATGTCGCGCATCGAAAATGGCTAAGGCAGGATTGTGCAGTACACAAGAGCTATTTTTAGTACGAGATATGGGTAAAGGTCAGACGAGGATGTGACCTATTTTGAGTAAGGAACAGGTTGAAGGAAGAAGAAAGTGACCGGTTAGGAAGAGTGGCGGCAAGAAGTTGAGAAGCTAGGCCACTACGCCGAAAACGACAGGCAAGTGAAAGACGCGGAAAGGGACAGGCCACGGTGCAGTTGTAACCATTTTTGTGACTGCGGCTGTCAGAAGAGCATGTGAGCCATGAGTGGCCCAGCTGGAAGGCCTAGAGCAGGCAGAGCAAGCTATCGACGATGACAGTCAGGCTGGCAGTTAGCCACGCCATGTTTTGTAAACCTAGGGTTTTTGCCTATGAATTGTAAAGACATGACCTACGGGCATGATCTATAAATAAGGCATGATTTTGTAAGGGAAGGGTTGTTCATTGTTGAACATTGTTAGAATCTGTAAGCTTGGAAGCTATTGTAAAGGCTCTGCAACTGTGTGCGTAGAGACCTATCTGAGAGAGGAGAGAGTCTGCAGCTGAGTGTGCAGACTAAGAATTGTTGTACCCTTCCCAAAAGACCAATATAACAACAGTTCTTATGGACGTAGCCTCCATCCTGGGGGTGAACCACGTTAAATTATGTGTAGTATGATTGTTTTGTGTTTTGCAACTGTTCCTTGGCTTAGTATGGATGCTTAATGCTGTAATTATCTGTTATGTGGTTTCTTTTATATGTATTCACCGCAGGAATGAAGGGAATAATATGAAAAGTAATACATGTGTGGATGAATGTTAAGTACTCAGCATGTCTAAGTCTTTGAATGCATGAATTTGTTGGATAATCACATAGTTAGAACTGGATTTGAGCGTAGCGTTAGAGCGCGCAGTACTATGTGTTCCATTCAATTACATACGCCATAAAGATAATAACCTAAGTGTTGTCAAATGGATAAAGATCGTTAAGTAAGGTTGATTAGAGTGGATCAAGTCCTGAAGTGGACGCGCAGTCTAGTTGACATGCTGACCCATGGTGAGTGCTACGAGGTAAGCTATTGATAGCTTATCATCGTAACATTGGAAGTACCCAATAACGCGCATTCCTTGGATGCGCTGGTTGCACAAGCGCCCCATCTTGTCGAAGTATCCGACGCGAAGTAGATACTTCGCGCAGTCGTTTGTCCGCAGCAAGAGTCCTTTATTGCACTGCCCATCAGTCTCTTTAACACTCGCATCACCAGGTTGTGGAAACCTGATTCTGCAATCACCCCCTCAGCTTCACCTCGGGTGAGACCTCAGGATGCTCATAGTTTGTTGCCGAAAGGGTTTGTGAATAGGGTTTTTGTTGGTTCCTTGAACCGCGAAGTACCTGGGTCTACATTGGAAACCTCTAGATCAGTACATACGCCAACAAATGGTTCCATTGCTGTGCTAGTGTATTTGGAAAGTAATGTACGACGAAGAATATCAGTTCCCGTTGGGTTAAGACAATTGGCATCCTGAAAAGATAGAGATCTGGGACTGGTGTGATAAAATCGAAAGAGATTTTGCAAATAAAGAGAACAGACACCCGTGTCTATCTGACATAGAGTGGTTGAATAGATATTTGTGGAAAGATATTCACGAGATATTCTGGGCTTCATTTGGAAACGAGCTGCATGAGTGGATATCACGACTCGCAAAGAGGGAAAAATGTTTTCAAAGAGTACCTACAGAGTGGACTCCAGAGCTCACGGAGCAGCTCAAAGCAATAGACATCCCACTGTCGCGAGAAATCGACTTCTGGGTTGATAGCATACTTGAAGGATTTGTAACAAAATTTGTTGTAGACATGCTGAAATCCTACAGCCAAGCTGAAGCATACTTTTTCGAAGGATTCAGAGGTAAGTGCCTGAACAATCTTAGTCTATACATTAAAATGATTTTAGCTGAGAAAGGCGTTTTAAGAATGCAGTAATATTTTTGAATCTATCATCGTAGAAAGTATATGCAGTGACTCTAACGAAGAAACCCATAATCTGAGAAGTGGAAAGAGATATAAGTTTAATAAAGAAAAGAATCCTGGAGGACCTGGAATCCGTGTGAATACCGAAATCCCATGTGACCTTACCAATCAGAACCCGTCCGCTGTGAACGTCGCGCAGGCCAGTCCGCAGAACCTTAATACTGGTAACACCTGTTGGCTTGGTTTTACAACCAAGCTTTGTGCAATGGGCACCTATCAACAATGTGATAGCAGTTTCAAGATTGAAAGCAAAAACAATTATAAATTAAATCTAAATCTAAACTAGCATGTGCATATAACAAATAATTATTTTAAAAACGATTCAAGAACAAGAAATAAAAGAATAAGTATTTTGTATTAAGATACCTCAAATGGTGAGGATTTGTGTTGAGCAACTCCCAAGGTGAGTAGCTCCAAGCTCCAAAGGTCTCTTCTCCAAGATGCTGAAAATGGCCAAAAGTCTCATGAGAGAGTTTGACAGCGTGAGGATAGGATGATGGATGGATGGAAAGTGAGGAGCCCCTACCACCTTTTTATAGTTTCTGGTGGTGGGGAATACCATTATGGTTTTGAGGAAACCAATGGTATTGACCAACATGGTTTAGGTACCTTTTCCCTCCCTTTTCCCTTTTTGAATATTTTGAATATTTTTATTCCCTTTTTAATATTTTTGGGAATTCTTGACCCTTTTTGAGGGTTTTTTTTTATGTTTTTTGAGGAAAAATATTCATTTTGAGGGGAAAAAGAGGTGTATCATGGTCTTTTGTTGACCTTTTGATGGCTTTAGAGGCTCAAATGGTGGAAAAGTGGACAAATGGGTCATGTGAATAAGGAAATGAGCTAGTGAGCACTTTTTGGGTGTTAGCAAATTACCCCCTGATGTGTGAGGGCAGGAGCTCATCGTATGGCCGATAGACATCATAGTTCTTTTGTCTTTTTCCTGGGGTTTGGGGAAGAGAAGAGACCGGTTGGAGACTGGATCAACGGCCCTTGGAAGCTGCAAAAGCAAAAAATATTACATGGCCTCAATATGAATGAGGAATAATCTCTGATAATGGACGAGGCGGGCATACCCATGCTCGTATCAAGACATATACATAACAATTAGTCCCAAGAAGGGGGACCTAAATAAGACATAAACAATCTGCTGGTATATCATAATGGTCCAAAGGGGACACTATTTTGGGATGTACTCATGATCATAACATGACTGATCTCAATAACTGATACACTGGAATAAAGCGACAACCGTTCTGAATAAGGTCTCAGAAGGGTTGATGACCTGTTGAAACTGAAGGTGTCCAACATCTATAGGGACTCAATGACTGTGAGTCATCTCTGAGAAGTACATGTAACTATATACTCGAGGGAGTATAAAACTGGGGTACATCGGAATACTGTCGCCATGCGTAACCCAGATATCTATAGAAAAAATGTAACTGGTTGTTTCCATAGGTAGACTCTCAAATGTGGAAGAGTCAGGTGGTATCCGGGGTCTTCAACAAATAACTGAACGGACCAATACCCTGTGCGAGTCTCAACGATGCGATCAAGGTGTTGAAGTCGAGCATGTGAGAAACAACCATTTGGAGAGGCACTGAGGACTCTTCTCGAAATGATTCGTAGGCACTCATCATAAATGGTGATGAGTCCAAGACACAGGGACCTCTAGGTCTATCCTCTGGAATAAATTTGGGTGTCGTTGACAAAGGGAGACCAGCAACTAACAAGGCAATGATGTTTCATTGATAGGAGCACGAGGTGTAGAACTGAAGTGTGGTAGTGTTGGATTGTAGGACTGACATACTTGTGGGGATGGGAAGTAACGGGGGTCATAGAGTGGGTAGACTCAAACTTCCTTTGTTCAGAGCATGATGACATGGTTGACCTGGCAGCATAGGGGACTGATTTGTAGATGTGGGGATCATAGATTTTAGGGACTGAATGGTATGTATTGACTCTGGGGGGTCAAGCTGATGGGTGTTGTTGAGGGATTCTCAGGGTGACATATTGCAGAATACTCTGAACAAAGGCGACCAAAATGGGGAAGCTGCCATATGAGTAGATGTGATCTGTTGTGGCGCCGAGAAGCACAATTGGATCCTTTTTTGTAGTTTTAATGAGCTCCAAGAAGGGATAAAAGTGTGCTCTGAAATGGTACTGTCCTGTGGATTTTGTGAGCCCAGGACTGTTCATGCTCATGGGTGCTTTCATTTTTATGGAGTCTGAAAACGATAAGAAGACTCTGCAGTGGTTGTGAGTACCGTCCTGTGGGTTTTTACGAGCCCAGGATGGTGATTGCTCATGGTTGCTTTCATGTTTAGAGAGTCTGAAAGCGGTAAGTGGACTCCATTGGTGTTCTTTTTCGTAAGTTAGTCTCCAAGGCCCAAAAAAGCATAAAATGATGCAAATGGAGAACTCTTCTAGCCGATGTGACTAGAGTATTCCTTTTTCGTAATTAGTCTACAAGGTCCGGAAAAGGGGTAAACTTATACCAGGTAGATGCCCTTTCAGATACGTTTAGCGAGCATGAAAGGAAGCAAGGTTGCTCGATGATCTTTTCATTTTTTTTTTAGGAGTCAGAAAAGAACTTAACAGAAACTCCCTAAGTGCCTTTTTCATAAAAGGGATTGCTCAGCCTGAAAAAGGGGTAAAACTATACCGAACAAAAAGGGATTGATGAGAGCGAGAAAAGGTCTCAAGCATCGTCATGAGTGCGGAATACTGAATCCAGTGACATAAAGATTGTCAAAAAGGGGCAATGGTCAATGTGGTACGCAAACCGAGGTGATGAGTGGCATTTTGAAAAAATGCCCGAAAAGTATGGGGTGAGAGTGAGAAATGATCTCAAGCATCATCACGAGCGCGAAAAACTGAATCCGACGATATCAAACTTGTCAAAAACGGACGACGGCCGATGTGGCATGCAAACCGAGGCGACGAGGGGGCATGGGAAAAATGCCCAAAAAATCTGGAGGTGAGAGCGAGAAATGATCTTAAGCGTCATCACGAGCGCGGAAAACTGAATCTGGCGATATGAGACTCATAAAAAATGGAGGACGACCGATGTGGCATGCAAACCGAGGCAATAAGTGGCATTTTGAAAATGCCCAAAAATTATGGGTGTGAGAGCGAGAAATGGTCTCAAGTATCATCATGGGCATGGAAATATGAATCCTGCAGTGCAAATGGTGCGAAAAATGGAGGTCATAAGGACTCTGGAATGGTCAAAGGAAATAACTAGGTTAAAAAATGGCTACAAATGAAGGTGACCCCACCAAGCCAAGGATGTAGTGGTGGGGGGAAATGATGACCCGCGGGGGCGAAATACTATGTGTATCAGATCAACTCAAATATACAAGTGACACATGACCTAAAAAATGGTTGAGATCACGAATGTGAAAAAGTGAGCAGGGTTAATGACCTGCCCCCATATGATGTGCATGGGGTTTGTGATTGTGGATCACATATGTGTTGGTTTGAACGATGGGCTCATTGAGGTGTTGAGATAGAGGTGATGGGGTAGGGTCAAAATGATTGATCATGCCCCCTATCCCAGGTTCAAGGTAATCTATTATGTCCCCGAACTCAGAGGTGTCAATGCGGTGCAGATGTTGTCTTAGAGAGGGATCAAGAGGGCATTGAGCAACTGATGGCGGGGGGCTATACCATGAGGCTGTGGGCTATGGTGGCATACTGAAGTGATGATATGATGATGGGGGATTCCCTTTGTGGGGTGTATGCCCCTAGTATCTCCGACGAGAATCACGATGATGATGAGTAGGCAAGGTTTTGGGCCTTCCCCCATGTTGTGGACATGTGGTTTCCTCGTCGATTTGAAAGGGTTGAACATGTGTGTCAAAGGGATCAATGGAAGGGGCCGATTGGATAGAGGGGTATCCAGTGGAAACCGTGTAAATGGTGTTAATTTCTTCCGAGGCGGAAGATGGTGGGGGATGAATTTACTCAATGAGAAGAGGGGATATCTCCAGGTCGACATTATTCAACTCGTACAGTGCTACTCTGTAATCTGGGAGATCACGGCAGTGATGTGAATAATGGCCGTAGATTCCGCATATTGCATAAGGATGGTTTGTGCGCAATGATTTATCACGAGGTTGAGGGGGGAGTTCTAGTTTGACTACTGGAACGTTGGTGTCGTCATCCAACATATTCATGTGTTCTTGAAGTGTTGGTAACTGTGGACATTGATGGGTGGCATGGCCTATGTTGTCGCACAAAGAGAACTTGGGGGGTATGCGGTTTGTTGGGGGATTCTTCGCCAACTTGGGGGTCGCTGGGGGGGTGCGAGTTGTGGGTCCAGTGGTGTAGGTTTGTGGACCTCTGCCCCCAGTGTTTTGAAGTGGTGGGGGAGTATAATTGGATGTTGATGCGGTGGCCGCTATTGGAGGTGGTCGATTATGGATGTTTGCTACACCAGGGGGTGGACGATTAGAAGTATTGATGGGTTGCACCGGTTGTAAAATGACATTCGGTGTCGGAGGAGAGGTTGGGGCAGGTAGGTACCACACAGGTAGTCCTAATGTTAATCCTGGGAGATTAAGTGTAGCCATGACTGGTGTGTTGATGGCGCCTAAAGGGGGAAATAAGAATGTGATAGTATGAATTGGTGTGGCTCCTACATGAGTTGGCACTGAGGGTGGTTGCGGGAGTAAAGGGGGCTGTTGGTTTGGTACCTGTGTGTTCTGCGAGAGGGTGCACAAATCAAATATCTCGGTTATATTCAAAGGGGGTGGGATGGATTGGAATGTGGAAGTCATAGGTGATTCCGAGTATAATCAGTGTCTAACTGTGGAGACGAACGATGTAGGTGCATTCTGAACTGGTTGTTCAATCATAGGGAGAATATTTTTAAGTGCAGTGGGGGCGTATTGGTTTCGACGCATTTGGAGATTCATGTCGGACGATGACATCATAAGGAGATGATGACTACATGAATCCATTGGTTGGTTTTTGTGTGCAGCATATGTGATTTGCTGTTGTGGTGCTATGGTTCCTTGAGGAGAATCCAACGGACGAGTGTTCGCCACTCCTTGTGTGGGAAAAGGATTCTGCAGCACCATGGGTTGTGGTTGAGGAGGTGGCACTGGTTGTGCCGCGTGCCCTTGGCGTTGGGCGTCATCAGACCACAGTTGGCATGCTCACCCCAAATGGGGGCAAGTGTGTGTATAATGGTCGTATACCCCGCATATGGAACATGGGTGGTTTGTTCGTAAATTGGGGTTCTTACCCTGTTTCGGTGGTCGATCATGGTTTTGGTTGGCGGGGGGTAGCGTTGTTATTATTTGGAGGATTGGGAGGTGGTGGACCTTGATTATGTTGTTGGTTGTTGCCGCGGTTACGTCCTCTTCCACGGTTTTGTTGTCCACCCTAGTTGCGTTGGTTGTTTTGATGTTGGGGCTGATTGTGTTGTGTGTACACTTGCCCTTGAGTAGTGGGAGGATTTTGGGGTGTCGTAGGTGCGGGAGCAGGTTGCGGTGGATAATAAATTGGTGGGGCTGGAGGTGGTCCAGTTGCCTGCTGGGGTTGTTGGTAACCCTGAGCTATTGGATGTGTTGGGTTAGCTGGTGTAGCTTGCTGTGGGTAATACATTGGTTGTGCCGATAAATGAATTGGGTTCTGGGTTGCCAGTTGGTTATAGTATGTGGGTGGTACGTATGTTAATGGCGCTTTCCCATAGCAATGTTGTGGACAAGAGGGTCCATGAGTGTGATGAGTCTGATTCGTTGGAGCGTACGAAGTTGTCGCTCCAGAATTAGATGTATCCCTAGAGAGGTCTGGGGCATTTATGGTGCTCACCATGCTAAAAGGTTTAATTTGCGCCGTGACTTGGACGATAATACCATCAGCGACATGTGATGCCCTCGGAGCGTCACCGTGTGAAGAATCGCCTCGTGGGGCGTCTGGTATGATGGTGTAGAGATAGCCTGACTGGGCATAAATCAGGTCGAATTGCTGAGCTTTTAAGATAGCTTCTTCCTCTGACTGGGGTCGTTCGGAAGCTACGTCTTTGGATATGAGGGGTAGGAGTGATTTAAGAAACCATTCCAAAAATATACGGTCATCGAGTTTTATCTTACAGAGGCTACGACGCTTGCGCCACTCATGGATATGGTCGGTGATGTGGGTAGCTGTGTTTTGTCTACAAGACAACAGTATTTCAACTCCTGCATCATAGTGTACAGGTAGCTGAAAAAACTGAAGGAAAGTGGAGGCAAGAGACGTAAATGTATGGTGGGTCCCATGTGGTTGTTCGATGTACCACTTGGCTGCAGAGCCAATGAATGTTCGTTGCAACAGTCTTAGTCGAATGGAGTCATCCACTATGGAGTTAGATGAACACCATAGGTGAAATGACATTATATGGTTTTGGGGATCCTCCCCAGGTTTTCCTTCAAACTTGGGGATGTCCGAGGGGAGCTTTGTAGTCATGGGTGGCCATGTAGGGTTGTGCCTGATAGGATCGTTGGTTAGCCTGGCTAGGTTTGGTAAGTTCAGACTAGCCATGTAAGGTAAACTAGAAGATGGGTGTGGCGTAGTGACTGGGACATAACTATTAATCGTGGCATTATGTAGTGGTCCAGTAGCCCCTAATGGTATGCTAGGTATTGAAGGTATGTGTCCTCCAACCGTTGTGGTTTGGTATGGGCCAATGTTCCCAAGTGCAACATGGGTTACACCGGGGTTAGGAATAGTGCCAGTAATTCCTGGGATCTGGGTTGTGGTAATGAGAAGTGATGTGATTCCTATGTTTGGCATACCCATAATAGGAGGTAGTCCTGTGTTGGGCATACCTAAAGGTGGAGTGTCCCCTATATTAGGCATGCCTAAAGGGGTTGTTGTTACCATGGATGGCATAGTAGTAGAAGGGTTTGTGGATGTATCTCCTATAGTATTGGTGAAAAGGGGATCGTATGGTGATCCGGCCATGGGGTTGGTTGGTGATATTTCAGTAGGGTTTTCAGATTCAACCTCAGAATCAGATGTGAAGTGAGGCGTGTCAGAATCGGATGACTATGTGTTTGGCCGATGACGTGTCGAGTCAAGGGATAAGGCTCTACGTCTATGACGTGTAGAGCCAAGTGTACCGAACTGAGGGGGTTGACCCTGAAGACGACGAGATCATCTTAAATTCTCAATGGTGAGAAATATTTAAAAATTTCAGTGTAAGGTGGTGATTTAAAAAACTCGAAACCCTAATGCAACAATGAGTGCAAGAGGGGAGTGAAAAAATAAAGGCTCTCAGGCCAACAACCAACCTCAAAAAGCACTTATTATAGCAGTTGTTCTATAATAAGTGGAGGGATGCAACAAAATTGGTCAGAATACCAAAAGTCAAACAGTTCCTAGAAAAAAGGGGTGTTACTAGACGAAAGGTGGGTAATGTATCATGCAAACACCTAACTAGAAGTATTGTGAGTCAACAAACGATATCCTCTGCAAGGTGATAAAATCCAAGTCAGACAATATACAGTGTTGAATCAACGGCTAGATATCCCCCTACCGGGAGGGACACCGGGTAGACAATCCTAAAGAGTGGCAAGTAGGATACCCCGTTCATGACACGTTCGGTTGGGTGAATCTACAGTTTGGTTCTATCGCCGCTGTACACCCTCTTGGGTGTACACCGAGAACTTCGAAAGGTATCCTTCGGTTACTGAATGGATTGCGGTATTCCACTCAGACTTCTGGAACCAGTCTGGCTACTTCAACCCTCCTAAGGGAGAGGCCTTCCCGATAAATTGGTTGATAACCGTGTCAAAATTATAAGGGATTTTTGGACCCTAAAGCGAACCACTATGTCTCAAATGTAAATAATTGAGAGGTGTTATTGGTACACCTATCCTCTCAATTCTACCTAACTACAAGATTCCTTTAAGTGCTCCCCAAGTGGGGTTAAAAGTTTGTTGAGTTAAGGTAAATTTTAAGGCTCAGTTTAAATTATGTGGCAAAGTGGGTGCAAGTGTTATATTTAAACTGAAATTGATTTGCCTCGCTTGGGCGATTGATTACAAATGAAAGAAAAGACGCTTCCAGTTTTGCAAAAAATAAAGACATTTTTTGAAATATAAATGCTTGAAAAAACTATTCAAAAATAATGGATCTTTGAAATAATTTAAAGGGAAGCAAATAACATAAATATTTTGAAAGAAATAAATGGATCTCTTAAAAAATTGCTTGGGCAAATTATTGAGCAAATAAACAGTAAAACCTTGATCTAAAAAAAATGCAGTAAAATCTTTCTTTCAATTACTGAAAATTTTTAAAAAGACTTTTAAGGGAGCATATATAAATAGAAAAAGATTTAGCATGGTTGTAAAAATACAGAAAAATTAATGCTGGAAAATATGGGCCAAAATGGGTGAACTGAAGTGATAAATAACACTAAAATAAAAGATTAGATAAATTTCTATGAAAAATTTCTTAAATCTAATAGGATATTTGGATTCCTTGATCGAAAATACCCAATTTAAAAAAAAATCATTTCAAACGGAGTTCGGGAGAGGGAGATATGGTCATTTGAAAGTTGAGCTGCGCTGCCAGAAAATTACATCGCGGGTTTCGGGCTAAAAGTCCTGATGCGCATCGCAGGTTTCGAGCGCACAGTCGCAATGTACAGCACAACAAAATGTCGTGAAGCCGCGATGTGCAGCACGGAAAAGGGTCGCGAAGCCGCGATGTGCAGCACGGAAAAAGGCCGCGAAGCCGCAGCACACAGCGCGGAAAAAGGCCGCGAGGTCACGATGAGCCGCGTGACTGTTGGGCGAAAAGCCGCGAGGCGAAAGCCGAAAAACGGACGTCAAAAAACGAACCCGAAAATGGAAATTTCAGGCTGTTAATGGTAATAGAAAGGACCAAGATCTAGAACAACAATGGATCTGCTGTCTAGGATGGCAGATCTATGAATTAAAATGATTAAAACTAACAAAAACTAAGATCTAAAGCAAAAAACTGAGATCTAAGAATTCGAAGCCAGCGGAGTCGCCAAAAACTGTTGGCTTGGTTTTGCAACCAAGCTTTGTGCAATGGGCACCTATCAACAATGTGATAGCAGTTTCAATATTGAAAGCAAAAACAATTATAAATTAAATCTAAATCTAAACTAGCATGTGCATATAACAAATATATTTTTTTAAAACGATTCAAGAACAAGAAATAAAAGAATAAGTATTTTGTATTAAGATACCTCAAATGGTGAGGATTTGTGTTGAGCAACTCCCAAGGTGAGTAGCTCCAAGCTCCAAAGGTCTCTTCTCCAAGATGCTGAAAATGGCCAAAAGTCTCATGAGAGATTTTGACAGCGTGAGGATAGGATGATGGATGGATGGAAAGTGAGGAGCCCCTACCATCTTTTTATAGTTTTTGGTGATGGGGAATACCATTATGGTTTCGAGGAAACCAATGGTATTGACCAACATGGTTTAGGCACCTTTTCCCTCCTTTTTCCTTTTTTGAATATTTTGAATATTTTTATTCCCTTTTTAATATTTTTGGGAATTCTGGACCTTTTTTGAGGGTTTTTTTTATGTTTTTTTGAGGAAAAATATTCATTTTGAGGGGAAAAAGGGGTGTATCATGGTCTTTTGGTGACCTTTTGATGGATTTAGAGGCTCAAATGGTGGAAAAGTGGAAAAATGGGTCATGTGAATAAGGAAATGAACTAGTGAGCACTTTTTGGGTGTTAACAACACTGCAGGAGCGGGTGCTCAGACCATTCCGACTCAGACTATTCCAGTCCAGAATACCCAATCTCATAATATTTCGCAGAATAGTATCCCTAACACTATTCCGAGTACCACCTTTACTTTTTCCTCTCAGAACCCCGCGCAGAACCATAGCACTACTCAGGGTGATACACAACCAGGAAGGAGAATGACAAATAACGATATCAAACTACTGATATTCAAAGGAACCGGTCTAGAAAACCCTGATCAACATTGGTTTCTATGTGAAGCCGTATGGAGTGTAAAGCAAGTTCAGGATGATGTTTTGAAGAGAGCGCAACTCATCACTACTTTCAGAGACTGAGCCTTGCATTGGTTTATGAAATATTCTCAGGCACAGTCGAGAACCCTAACAAAAATCAAGGTTGCGCTCGCAGCAGAGTTTAAGAAACCGAAATCCGAGTCGCAGTGCATAACAGAGTTAAAAGAAATTAAACAAAAACCTACCGAAACGGTCTGGGAATTCGACCAAAAATTTAAGACATTGCTGGACCAAGTGAGCTTTGTTATAGCCCCGCAACAGCATCAGGAATGGTTTATCGCCGCGCTGTTGCCCCACATTAGACAACCATTGATGCAACAGAAGGTTGCGTGGCATAGGCCTTAGAGATCACGATGAAGCTAGAGGCTTCGCCGATCAGTGAGACTAGCTCTGGGATGTCTCAGATCGAGAACTAGTTGACCACCTTAACACTAGAATTGCAAGGTATGAAGAATGGAAATGAACAAGGATATGAACAAAGGCATGAGGTCTAGTGTACAGGATGTAAGGGAGAAGGCCACACCAGAGAACATTGCCCCTTATTTCAATATTATCTCAACAGTGAAGCGCCAAACCCAATGAATCAGAACCAGGCCCCATGGTGTGAAATTTGTAGAAGTAGAGGACACCGACCTGAGGACTGTTATCTAATACATAAATATGTAAAAACACCAAAAAACTTGTATTGCAATTTTTGTAAATCAGTTGGACACGATGAATCCAACTGCCGCGCATATGAACTCATGAATGAAAGAAAACGAGATATGGAAATGATGCGAGGTGCTGGAATGTACTGCATCCAAGAAGAAAATCATCCAAAAAAAGAAAATGCTCAGTACGATCAGGGTGGATATAGAGGCCGTGGTGGTGGATATTGCGGGAGAGGAAGAAATGCCGGCCCAGCCTAAGGAAGAGGCTGTGGCCAGGTAATTTGCTATAACTGTGGCCAGCCAGGTCATGTATCTCGAGATTGTACCAACCCATGCACTACGTGCAATTATTGTAAATCATTCGATCATGTTATTGAAGACTGCCCTGTACTAGAGGTAGAAATGCAGAAACGCAGAAGGACAACACCGTCGAATCCCAACATTCAGTTGATCGCAGCAGAAAGGAGACCTGGGGATCCAATTATTAATGTAGTAAGCACAGCGGTGCTGCGATAGGGCGCGATGGAGGAGCAGAAACTTTGACTTATGGGGTTTGGAAACTAAGCAAACACCCCTTGAGACAACATGGATAAGAAAGGCTGTTGGGAAAGCACCTGCTTTTGATTTGAAGAAGAACATAGAAGTTTTCGAGGAAGCGTGGGGTATCTTCAAAGAATCCACACCGAAATTGTCAAGAATCCCGTTGCGCAGTGAAATACCGCATATGGAAGATATGCCGGCTACTTATGACAGAACCAATGCCATAGCAGAGACATGTACCTCTGTTGCGTAGTTACTCAGGAGCTGCATGAAGTTGCTGAAGAGCCCAAATGCTATAGCAGAATTGCAGAAGGTGATAGACCAGTATGAGCTGCACAGTGAAGATGACACTACTGATAGCGCAGTTCATCACATTAAGAAACATAAGAGAACATGCAGAGAAATGAGACTCATCGCATAGATAGGAGATTACAAAATGGATGAGATCATCCTTGATCTGGGATCAGAGGTAAAGGTCTTAACTAAGAAGACATGGTAGCAAATGGGGCGACCAAAGTTACAGTGGTCACCTATACAGTTAAGAATGGACAATCAGGAGAAAGTTATACCTTTTGGGAGGTTGGCCAATGTGGTTGTTGACATTGATGGAGTACAGAGTCACGCAAATTTCGAGGTTATTGAGATTGTGGATGATAGTCAGCATTTTCCTGTGCTGTTAGGAATTGACTGGGCTATCGACAATCTCGCAATCATAAACTTGAAGACAAGGAAGATGATCTTCGAAGGAAAGCATCTCAAGGTCATCGCGCCACTGGACCCTGCGGATGGAGACAGATACAACGAGCCAATTCAGGAGGAATCCCAAGCTAAAGATTTGGACCGCCTGTACAAGATGACTGTGAACCAGGAAGATTACATTAATCCTACTGCGGATGGTACACTCAGTTGGAGATGTGACAACTCTTGCATTTCAGACTCGGACGCAAGATTGGAGAACTGAAAAAGTCGCATGCATGAAGTATCTGCAAGGAGATGCGCGCAGGTTACGAAATCACTGTGCTGGATTGGAAAGAAGGTAAGCCCAATCCCCACATATGATGGTTCATCTAATGTTTATTCCTTTATCAGAGATTATACTGCAGCAATTGCAGATGAACACCGCTTACAAGCATTAGATGTAGCACTGCACGAGACACCTGCCAGATGGTGGGCTACGCATAAGCAGATATTGACAACATGGGATCAATGCAAAATTAAGATGCAAATCAGGTTTGCTGAGAAGGTTACACTACCTTTTGACAAATATAATGGACAGACGGATCCAAGGGATCATATTGTCGCCTGCTCACAAGCTTGGGTGGAAAGGCCACAGACAGAATGGGTGCATCTGTTTGTGCATACGCTGGAAGAACCGATCCCAAAGAAGTGGTACCTAGACACAAAGTTGCGCAGGGAAACAACAGATTGGTCTGCCCTAACCGTGAGTTTCCAGACAGATTTTAGTTTCGAAGACGAACATCCGAGTATCAATGATGCATTGCAAGTTATTAAGGAAAGAATATTCAGACCAGACTGTACATAGGGAAACATGACACTAGATTAATTCTTCGGAGTAGACAACATACCTGCGTGCCTACAACCAGAATGGGAGGAGCAACTTGAGGATGCTCTTGATTGTTATAACCTCGCTGAAGAATCTGAGGAGAAAGAAGACAGTGATGAGGAGGACTTACGCAACATAAAGATACCTGAATCAAAGCGAGCGTGTGACGTAGAAGGACCTCCACTGGAAATTCCAGATATGAGTGGACCGGTCAAAACAAGAAAAGTGAACATTGGCACCAGCGAAGAGCCAAAGTTTGCAGCTATCGGAGACTATTGGGATGAAGACACAGTTGAGGAGGTCGCGGGCATACTATAGGAATACCGAGAATTATTCCCAACCAAGTTCACAGAGATGAAAGGTATTATGGGAGACTTAGGAGTGATGAAAATTCCTCTTAGCACGAAGCCTGTGAAGCAAAGACCGTATAGAGTGAACCCGCGATACAAAGAACGAGTTAAATAGGAACTCGATAAGATGCTCGATGCAGGAATCATTGAGCCAGTTGAAGAATCTGAGTGGATAAGCCCAATGGTTATCCAAGATAAGAAAACAAAGGGCGAGATCAAGATCTGTGTGGATCTTGGGAAGCTGAATGACACTTCGATGCATGACCCATTTCCCACCCCTTTCACAGATGAAGTGCTTGATAACGTTGGAGGGAATGAGGCGTATTCTTTTACCGATGGATTCTCTCAATACCATCAGATCAAGATTGATCTCGCAGATAGGCACAAGACTACTTTTGCTACAGAATGGGGGTCATTCTAGTACACAGTGATGCCTTTTGGTCTGAAGAACGCACCTGCCATATTTTCAAGAGTGGTAGTCACAACATTTAAATATTTTATACATAAGTTTTTAGAGTTTTATTTTGATGATTGGACTATTTTTGGGTTACTGAAAAACCATGCCACGAACCTCAGGATGATGCTGGAAAAATGCAGACAACATCAAATTTTACTAAATCTGAAGAAATGTGTTTTTTGTGTTCCCTATCGAATTTTGTTGGGACACATCGTGTGCAAACAGGGCTTGATGGTTGATCCTACGAAGATCGCAGTTATTGTAAACTTGCCCACACCAAATTCGGTCAAGTAGTTGCGCACTACATTGGGGCATACCAGTTATTACAGGAAGTTCATAAAGGGTATGCGAAGATAACCGCAGCCATGGAGAAGCTGCTAAAGAAAGATGCGTCGTTCATCTGGAACGAAGAATGCGAAGAAGGATTCGACACATTAAAAGAGAAGATGGTCACTGCGCCGATCCTAGTTTTCCCAGACTGGGAGAAGCCATTTCATGTCCATGTTGATGCTTCATGTATAGCATTGGGCGTTGTTCTTGCTTAGCCAGGAGAGGGAGGTATTGATCATCCCATTTCATTTTCCAGCAGAAAGTTATCATTTGCTGAGAGGAACTATACCACTACTGAGCGAGAAGGACTCGTGATGGTATATGCGCTACAGAAGTTCAGGCATTACTTACTTGGTGCGCACTTCTTTATGTTCACCAACCATTATGCTTTGAAATACCTGGTCAATAAGCCAGTGTTAGGGGGGCGAATATGTCGATGGTTACTACTCTTTTAGGAGTATGACTTTGAAATTTATGTTAAGCCAGGAAGGTTGAATTTAGGACTTGATCATCTATCAAGGATCGAGTTAGGAGAGGAACCTACGAACCTGGAAGACAATCTACCTGATGCGCAGTTGTTCTCTATACAGGTTGCCAATGATAATTATAAGGACATCATTAAATTTTTAACTATAGGGTTGGCACCTCAAGAGTTCACTACACAGTAGAAGAAGCACCTGGTAGTGCGAGTCGTAGATTTCACCATTATTGCAGGCCAGCTATACAAGTTGGGACCTGATGAAATACTGTGCAGATGTGTATTAGAGCATGAGAAACCATTCATATTACCTGATGCGCATTCAGGAGTCGCAGGATGTCACTACGCAGGGAGAGCCACTGTGCAGAAGATATTGCGCACAGGTCTGTGGTGGCCTACTATCCATAAAGATGAGAAGGAACATTTCCAGAACTGCGATGTTTGTCAAAGGACAGGAAGGCCGTCGTGCAGAGATGAAATGCCATTAAATACATAATTGACATTGCAGGGCTTTGAGAAATGGGCCATCTATTTTGTGGGTCCTATTAACCCACCGGGGAAAAGAACTGGTGCGAGATACATCATTACTGCTACTGATTACCTCACCAGATGGGCAGAAGCGAAGCTAATGAAAGATTGTAGCACAACTACAACAATGGAATTCATTTTTGAAAATATCCTTACAAGGTTTGGATGCCCGAAGATTTTGATGAGTGATCAAGGCACTCATTTTCTAAACAGAACCATCGAAGCTTTGACCGAAGAGTTCCACGTTCATCATCAGCATAGCACACCTTATCATCCACAGGAGAATGGAACTGTTGAAGCATTCAACAAAGTGCTAGAGAATGCGCTAACCAAGATATGCAACGTCAATCGGGACGATTGGTACCTGCGCATTCCATCTGTATTATGGGCATATAGGACTACATGCAAGAAACTGACAGGCCATACTCCTTTCAGATTGGGTTATGGGAAAGAAGCAATAATGCCAATGGAGTATATCGTTCCCAGTTTGAGAGTAGCTGCGTTTACAGGCATGGCAGACCGCGCAGCGCTAGAAGAAAGGCTCCTATACTTGGTTGGGCTGGAGGAAGATCGCTTCGTTGCAGGCTTCCACCAACAAGTACAGAAAGAGCGCGAAAAAGCATGGCACGATCACCACATAAAGAACAAGTCTTTCTAGGTAGGTGATCTAGTCCTCCTGTATGATAGCAAATTCATGAAATTTCCTGGAAAGTTTAAGATGCATTGGCTTGGCTCGTATACTGTAATGCATGTTACTAATGGTGGCGTAGTCCAGTTAGCTACCTTAGCCGAAGATACCTTGCCAAGTTTGATAAATGGAAGCAGACTAAAGCTTTACCGCGATAGTCCTGCTTCGCATAATCCTGTATGATTGAAGGGAGGTGTACCACGTAATATCACTGAAGTTACGCGCGCAAAAAAAAAAGATATACAGCACAAGTCAAAACACAGATCATGCAGACAAGTTAGAACCACAGCCATGCAGAAGAGCAGGTAGAATGCGTGTCCCGACGCAACACTCGTACGAACCCGCCAGCACTTCATGACGGAAGCTGTTAACGTTGCAATCGTCGGCTAGTTAGTGGGCTGTTAACTAAATTGGAAGCACTAGCACACTTCAACAGTTAGGGTAGATGTGACCCTTTGGAGCACCATAAAGGCCGAAATAACTAACGTAGTACTAGAATTCGGCTGGCAGGCTACGCAATTAACGCTGATTTGACGGAGTTGACACTCTAGCCTTCCCGACACTCTTTTTGCATTTAAGGAAACATAGTTGGCATGATGATGAGGATTGAATGGCAGGGCCGAGATCATAGGCACGAGCTAGACATGAATATGGCATTTAGTGCCTTGGAAACCGCCGAAGGCCACATTGCAGACTAGCAGAGGCTATAAATAATTCCTCACTCATTCACTTATCTACTTTATGAATTATTATGCACTGCTTGTTGGAGCTACCAGAGAGCCGAGCGAACTGAGCAGTGTATGAGCAAGCAGGTTGACTTGCAGGAAGTGCTAAAACGGTTTCAGCAATTAGGGATTCCAGCAGCTATGACGGCCACGAAGGGAGTCTCTTCCAAGAGCTCAGCGAGGCAGGTTGACAAGGGGAAGACTCTAGTTTCAGAGCAAGGAGGATCCGAAGCACCAACGAAGAAGAAGTCGGCCATAGTTCAAAACCAACCCATTTATCTAGTGCCATACTATATCCCTCCACGAAAAGACGACGCACCACTAGTGCATTTGGATAAAAACGCTATCTATGAAATACCGGTTCCAACTATTGTTAGGATATTTAGACACTTAGGAGTTAGTTAAGATCAACTTGTGTAATATATCCGTTAGGGATAGTATGTTTCTTTAGTATGCATTAGTATGCATTTGTAAATACTTAATCCGACGGTCACGATATGTTTCCGACATAGAGTGATCCGACGGCTCAACTTCTCTTAGATCAAACCTAACCTTGATCCGTGGCTTAACACCCGATTGGTCCATGATCTCTATTTAAAGAGCATGGAGGGTCATTGTTTAGTTGATTGATTATGAGAAGCTCATTTGTAACTTTCTCTCTTTGCATAATAAATTGTCCCGTAGAAGCTATTTGGCCGGGGCCGTGGAGTGTTTCCCTCAAGAGGGTTTAAACCACGTCAAAACATCGGTGTGTTGATCTGTGATCTGTTTGTGTGAAGTGGTTTCTCTTGGTGTTTGGTCCTTTGGTAGTACCCTGTGTACTTGAACATGGTATCAGAGCTTTTATGAAGTGCCGCTTCCGGTTATGATCTAGATCTTGAACTGTTGTTGCTGAAACTTAAAATCGTTTCTAGTTATGGTATTTATGTGCATTTCTGGGCTGTGGGAGGTGTTCCATTGCGTCCGGAGCGTCGTTTCCATTAGGAAATAGTTTTCGTTTGATCGAAAACGGTTCCCGGTTACTCCAGAAACGCGTATTTCATCAGATCTGAAGGTATAATGTTACAGTGACGCATTTTTTTTATTTCGTTTTTTAATAAGAAAAAATCTCATATTTCATTTTTTTTTTACTGTTAGATTTTTTTTGGTTCGGATTGTTGCTTTCCCGTCTGCGTATGCTCTTTGCTGTGCACCTTGAGCGATCTCGGCAAATCAGAAACAGAAAGGGAAAGGGTTTTTCTCGGCTGCGTATGCTCTTTGCCGTGCACCTTGCACGATCTCGGCAAATCAGAAACAGAGAGAAAACGTAGACTTTCTGGGCAAGCTAACAAGATCTAACTCCACAAGTGTGGAAAAGTTTTTTTGTTTCGTTTTGTGGTCTATTTTGCAGGAAAAAGGGAAAGCACGCAAACCGAGCAAGAAGAGTAAAAAAAAAAAAAAAAAAACCCCTTCCTCATTCCCATATTTTACATACCTTTTAATCTAGCTCACTTGGTTCAAAGTTGCTTTATTCCTTAATAGGTCTTGAGTTCAAGTCTTAGGAAGTTACTTTTAAAAGGACAAGTGCATGCAATTTCTATTTTCAAGTTACTTTATTGTAAAAGTGCATCTCACTTAAATAATAAAAAATAAAAATACAAGTGAGTCACTTAAGTTTTTTCTGTTGCACTATTTAAAAGTAATATCATTGTAAAAGTGAAATCACTTATTTTACAAAAGTGGTTCACTTAAAGCAACTTTCTTGTAAAGTGATTGTCAAAAGGTTCATCTTGGGAAGAGGGGGGTTCTTTTTTTTTGCTGGACATTCTCTAGCTGCCACGTCACTATTGGGGACATCTTCAACAATTTCCTTGTTCAAGCATAACTTCATCATACAGAGTCAGTTTTCAGTGCCGTTTTTTTTGAAACCGCCTATTTGTTCGAGCTCTTCACATCCAAACTATTGGTTTCTGCTTTTACAGCCATTAATTTAAAAATATGGCCGCCCATTGTGATATTCTACTTAACTGTTCCAACTATTTCTCATGGAAATCTCATATGGAGGATGTTCTACGAAGTAGGGGACTTTTCAGAATTACCACAGGGAAAGAAAAAGAACCCACTGATGATGATAAGAAAATAAAATGGGCAAATAGATGTGATGAAGCTCGTGGATTGATTGGGATGTCAATCTCTACTGATTTGCGATTCCACATATCTGGAATTGATGAACCTAACACTGCTTGGGACAAGTTGGAATCTGTGTTTGGTAAACACAATGAAATTCGAGGTCACCAACTCGAAAATGAGTTGATTTATTTAAATCCAAGTGACTTTTCATGCATTCAAGATTATTTATCTAAGTACAAAACTCTTAAGCTCTTATGTGCAGAATGTAAGATTGAGAGGGAAGACAAACAGTGCATTTATCATATTCTTTCCAAACTTGGACCTGCATATTCTGTTTTTGTATCTACATTTTACTCCATGAAAGCATCATTGAATGCAGCTAGCTATCAAGAGCCTAGTCTTGAATCCTTTTGTGATTCCTTGATTAGGGAACAAGATAAACTCATTCATCTTGGAATAATCAACAATGCAGATACATCTGGGAAAGCCTTATTGTCCCAACAGAAAGAAAAGTCCAAGCCTCCCAAGAAACAAAATTTTCGCAATAATAAGTCAAACAAGGGTCCAAAACCCTCTCAGTCAGCTCCTTCTTTAAAAAATGACAAAGGATCCAAGCCAAAAGGCAAGAAGACTGAGCGTCATTGCAACTATTGCGGGAAAGATAATCATGATGAATCTAAGTGTTTCAAGAAGATGGCAGCCTTGGAAGCAGCAATGAAAAGCACCACATCAGCCTAGATTCGTCTTCAGAATCTACCTCTCATGGACATGCACTTTGTGCTTCTGGTTATTCTTATAATGCATCTTCTTCTTCTACTTCAAATGAATGGCTCATTGATTCTGGAGCATCTTATCATATGGCTAAGGATCAAGCCATCTTTTCTACTATGCATGAATGTAACACCAAACAAATATTTGTTGGTGATGATAGATCTCTAAGTGTTGTAGAAGCTGGAACAGTTCTAGTAGATAATGGTCATTTTAGTGGTGTACTATGTGTTCCAAGAATTTCCTGCAATTTGTTATCAGTCTATCAGATCACTCATTCTGGTGAAGGTAAAACTGTGACCTTTACACCTCACCAAGTTGTAATCAAGGATTTTAAAGATCCTCAACAGGTCCTAGCTACCGGAATTGTTGATGATATTACCAGGTTGTACAAGTTTAACAACTTTGGTTCATCACCTTTCCCTTCAGTTTTTGTCGCTCATAGTGATAACTTGAGCAAACTTTGGCATGAGCGATTTGGTCATTTAAATTATCGCTCATTGCAACAACTATGTAAAGAAAATATGGAGACAGGTCTTCCGATGGTATCTTGCAGAGATGGTGTTTGTTCCGGTTGTGTACTTGGAAAACATCATCGGGACAGTTTTGACAAACGTGCCTCTTGGCACGCCTCGGTTCCCTTAGATCTTGTGCATAGTGACTTTTGTGTTCCTCTTCCATCTGCTTCATTTTCTAGTTTCAAGTATTTCTTAACTTTCATTGATGATTACACCAGACGCACTTGGGTTTATTTCCTAAAACTTAAGAGCGAAGTATTTAACATGTTCTTGGCCTACAAGGCCCTTGTTGAAAAACAATCTGGTCATCAAATTATTAAGTTAAGATCTAACAATGGAGGAG
Organism: Larix kaempferi; assembly: GCA_027924585.1. Taxonomy (NCBI): domain Eukaryota; kingdom Viridiplantae; phylum Streptophyta; class Pinopsida; order Pinales; family Pinaceae; genus Larix; species Larix kaempferi. The sequence goes on from BSBM01000778.1 coordinate 3,091,691, forward strand.
AATATGTTAACAAACAGTTTACTACTTTCTGCACTGAATAAGGCATCCAACAACAGCACACTGTTCCATATACACCACAGCAAAATGGTGTAGCTGAGCGGAAGAACCGCACTTTAAAAGAAATGGCTAATTGTATGATCCAATCTAAGGGACTAAGTCTTCAATTTTGGGCTGAAGCCATAAATTGTGCAAATTACATACTTAATCGCACCCCCACAAAAGCATTACAAGGTATAACATCGGAAGAAGCATGGAGTAAAATTAAACATGATGTAAGTCACTTTCGTGTGTTTGGTAGTGAAGCATGGGCTCACATTCCAGATGAAAAACGGAAAGCATTGCAGCCTAAAAGTGAAAAGTGCATATTTGTTGGATATTCTGAAGATGTAAAAGGTTATAGACTTCTTCAACCACATTCTCATGCTATAATCATTAGAAGAGATGTTAAATTTGATGAAAATCTCTTGGCCTGCGAGCCTAACTCGACCATTGTGCCATCTTTGGCCTGCGAGCCTGATTCGACATTTGTGCCTTCTTCTTCTTCTTCCAACTTCCTTGACAGGTTTCCAACTCCAGTTTCTGATGATGACAGTGAGGATGAAAATCCACCTCCGCCTGCTCATGTTCCTCCAGTTGCACCATTACAAGTGCTTCCTCGATGGGTCCGTTCAACATGTGAAGCAGCTGGTGATCTTGCCGGTGATCCTAGAGATCAACGTCGAACACGTTCTCAGTTTCAGCGAGCCTCTTCTCTTTTGGCTCAAGTTTCCGAGAATCATGATCCAGAAACTTTTGCAGAAGCTTCAGGGAATCCAGATTGGGATGCAGCCATGGATGAAGAATATCGTTCCTTAATGGCGAACGATACTTGGGATCTTGTACCTCTTCCAAAAGGAAGAAAACTTGTTAGATGTAAATGGGTCTATAGAACTAAGTATGCATCAGATGGAAGTGTTGAAAGACTTAAGGCAAGGTTAGTTGCCAAAGGTTTTTCTCAAGTTGAAGGGATTGACTACAATGAAACCTTTGCTCCTGTCGCAAAAATGAACTCCATCCGCCTTGTTCTTTCCCTTGCAGCCTTACACAACAGGGAAGTCCATCAAATGGATGTCAAGTCTGCCTTCTTACATGGTGATTTACAGGAGGAAATTTACATGGAACAACCTCCTGGCTATGTTCAGAATAACTCTAGCCTTGTCTGCCACCTTAAGAAATCCTTATATGGCCTTAAGAAAGCTCCTAGAGCTTGGTATGCCAAAATGGATAACTTTCTCCTTGACACTGGTTTTTCTAGATGCCATTCTGACCCCAATGTCTATACCAAGAAAGTAGGAAACCATCTCATCATACTTGTTCTATATGTTGATAAACTTATTCTTACTGGTAGTGACCCTAAGCTTATAACCCATGTGAAATCCAGTCTTAAACAAAATTTTGAAATGTCAGACTTAGGACATTTGCATTATTTTCTTGGTCTCCAAGTCCTGCAAACCAAAGAAGGAATCTTTCTTTCTCAGTCTAAGTATGCTTGTGACCTTCTTCGACGCTTTCACATGGAAGATTGTACACCAGCCCCTTCTCCCTTCCAGTCTGGAGTCAAACTTTCTGCCACTTGTACTTCACCTGAAGTAGATGCCACCTTGTATCGTCAGCTTGTTGGTAGTCTTTTATACTTGACTCATTCCCGTCCTGACCTTTCCTTTGCTGTTGGTCGAGTTGCCTGTTATATGCAGACACCTCATGAAAGTCACTGGAAAGCAGCTAAAAGAATACTTTGATATATTCAAGGTACAGTTCAGTTTGGGATTCATTACAGTACAGGGGGGAAACCTTTGTTGGTTGGTTTCACTGATTCAGATTTGGCCGGCGATCCTGATGATCGAAAGTCTACTGCAGGTTATGTTTTCAGTCTAGGATCTGGACCTATTACTTGGGCTTGTAAGAAACAACAAGCTCTTGCTCTTTCTTCAGCAGAGGCAGAATATCAAGCAGCAGTTAATGCCAGTCAGGAAGCTTTATGGCTTCGACAGATCCTTTCAGAGTTTGGATTCAAGAAGCAGTAGCCTACTCCACTTTGGTGCGACAATCAAAGTGCCATCAAGCTTGCCAAAGATCCAGTTCTACATCAACGCAGCAAACACATTGAGCTACATATGCACTTCATCAGAAATCTTGTTCATGATCGTGTTCTTGAAGTGCTCTTTTGCCCTACAGATGATCAAGTTGCAGACATCTTCACCAAGTCTCTTACAGAAGCGAAGTTTTCTAAACTTCGATCTATGTTAGGAGTTCAGGAACTTGTCATTAAGGGGAGATAGGCTCTAATGCCTCCTTCCTTCTCCTAATAGTGTCACTTTGTAAATCCTTCAATCCTATCCCAAGTTGTTCTTAAGGGGGGATGTTAGGATATTTAGACACTTAGGAGTTAGTTAAGATCAACTTGTGTAATATATCCGTTAGGGATAGTGTGTTTCTTTAGTATGCATTAGTATGCATTTGTAAATACTTAATCCGACGGTCACGATATGTTTCCGACATAGAGTGATCCGACGGCTCAACTTCTCTTAGATCAAACCTAACCTTGATCCGTGGCTTAACACCCGATTGGTCCATGATCTCTATTTAAAGAGCATGGAGGGTCATTGTTTAGTTGATCGATTATGAGAAGCTCATTTGTAACTTTCTTTCTTTGCATAATAAATTGTCCCGTAGAAGCTATTTGGCCGGGGCTGTGGAGTGTTTCCCTCAAGAGGGTTTAAACCACGTCAAAACATCAGTGTGTTGATCTGTGATCTGTTTGTGTGAAGTGGTTGCTCTTGGTGTTCGTTCCTTTGGTAGTACCCTGTGTACCCGAACAACTATTTCTACTCGGGTGAAGGCTATTGAGAACCTACTAAGCGAAGAGCCAAACTGCAAATTAGAGGACCATGACCTACTGGAGAACACGTTATCCAAGCCGAAGAATTATGCACAGTTTCGACTCGACACCTACATTGATCAGGTAGTGAATGCCCAGACTGGTATCGAAAGCCTACAACTCCAAGATTGGATAAAGGCCCTCCAACCATCAGGGTTGTTGAATCTGTTGCAAATTCCACATTTCTCTAAAAGCACCGAGTATTTGGTGGTAGTGCGTGCATTACTGTCCTGCGTGCACGAAGGATTCTTATGGTTGGATACGTGCGTTGACATTAGTATAGATCTGATACATCAGATCATGAACCTGAACAAGCATGGAGAGGACCTTGCTGACCTCATGGTAAAGAGGGCGTAGGATAGAGCTCTGTCCGCGAAAGCTGCGAAGGAATTCGGTGTGGTCCGAAAGGGGCATGGATTCTCGACCAACAATATCAATGATCGCGCCACAAATTTTACTGTTCAGTTGCTCGCAGGGAATCTACTGTGCAAGTGTCGGTTGCATGGAACACCGTATAATTGGTGCCAGTACCTACTCAACGAGTTTCTAGAAAGACATTGAGGACACCCAGGATGATGGAACAACATTCCATTTCGGTTGGCTGCTCATACTGATAGCCTTTGTAGACTAGAAAGAACCGGATGGGTATCAGGGCGTCCCAACCTTAGTAGGACAAGGCCATGGGACACACTTCATAAACTTATGGGTGAGCTCGAAGGCGTCCAGACAGCGTCAAATAGCTGAATTTTTTCATGTTTACTATCACCAGTTGCGCGATGCGATTCTTTGAACGCCGCAAATCGCAAGACCATTGACTGATACATACACCTGCATCATGAGGTTTATGGTGAGGAGGCATCAATCATACATTTAGCCTAGGGCTGACACAGAGGAAGAATTGTGGTATCCATGGTTTTATCAACTAGATCAGGAGACGATCGAGTATATGATAGAGAGATGGGATGCGGACTGGAAAGTTCCCGCATCATGGGATGATGAATCTGATTACGAACAAAACGTCCCACCAATCTCGCATAAAATTGATATATAAGATACAGATGAGGAAAACACGGAGGAAGATAAGGAAGAAACAGAAGCAGGCAAGGGAAAGAAGAAGGGGGGCTACCAGCCATTTCTCCCATTGTTGAAGAAAAGGACCCTGCTCAAAGTGAGCCCACAGAGGCGGCAAAGTGAAAAAGGAAGGCTGAGGAAAGTCCCGCAGAACCAACAGGCAAGCGTACAAAGAGGAAGGCTCATAGGGCCGAATTCGGCCCGCATCTACATCCAGACGATTGTGAGACAATCGCAACCAAGGCACAAGAATCCTGGGAAGAGACCCGCGCATAGAAGGAAGCCAAGCAGGAACAATTATAGATAAGCATGATCCAAGCTATGGAAACGGTCAAGACAATGGTAGCTCAGATAAGTTTGGCCACCATTCATCAGACTCCGAAGGAAGGGTAGGAGGAACGAGTGCACGGAAACAACCACATCATGTCGTAAGCACTATGCAAATGTGTTGCAAAAGTAGAACTATGCAAATGTGTTGCAAAAAAAAAGTGCTTTATTCACTTTTATCCACATGGAGTATGTGATATAACATAGTAAATATATACACATGGACTGTGCGATATAACAGAGTAAATATATACACATGAACTATTAAAAAAAATGGAGCATAGAACTATATCAATGTGTTGCAAAAGCAAAGGAGATTTACCAACATGAACTATGTTAATAAAGTAGCTTTATTGACACGAGCTATGTGATATAACAGAGCAAATATATGCACATGAACTATGTGATATAACCGAATAAATATATGTACATGAATGATATGTTGTAACAGAGTAAATATATACAAAGGGAGATTTATCCACATGAACTATGTGATATAACAAGTAGTCAAGCCAAGTGATTCCAGGCAGCTAGCATCCGTGGAGCCAAGTAGCCAAGCCAAGTGAGCAGGAGCCAAGTGAGCATCATAGGCTTGGTGGGCAGTAGGTCCTAAGAACTATGAAGGCCACAAACACCATAATAGGTCCTAGAAAATATGAAAGCATGCCCCCAACGTGAAAGCAGGCCTCCAATGTGAAGATGTAACTCATGGAAAATCAATTATGATCAAATTAAAAACTATTTTACTAAAAGTTACCAAGAGGGACCAAGACAAAACAATTGTCATGGCAACAAGAACGCTAGTTTAGATCAAGTGGCACCTAGTCCATGCAAGCTTATGCCATGTAAACTCTCGAATAGCCATTAAATTTTTTTTGATTGTAACATCTACAATTTTTCATTTGCTCTCATCCTTCTATTCATTGTCTGGTTCGATCTCAGGAAGTTGGTAATTTATCAAACACACTCTATATCTCTTTTCTTCTTTGTTTTTCAAAAATCTTCTAAATTTGCATATGTTTTTTTGTTTGAAACTACAAAGGATGAAAGCGAATTCAAGTACAAAGAGGGTCCCAATGGGACTGAGCACTGTGAGAGCTCAAGGAGGAATGGAAGGCGTGCGAGAACAGGATGCAGCAATCTCCGATCGATGTGGTGAAGAGACATGCCAGAATCAATCCAAATATGTGTAGGCTCCCCAGAATCTATCGCCTTGCAAATGCAACCCTCATGAACAGGGGCCACGACATCATGGTCAGTAATGGAAACTTTTTTTTAAATCTCTTGCCATCTATCCACCAGGTTTAATACCTGCAAACAAACTACCAATACATCTAAATACTGATTTTGAAAGAAAGAATTAATTTGGCAATGGACTCATGATATATGATCACCTGCTTCTTTAATCACCCCAAGAATGTCTATATTTTTTCGTAAGAAGAGAGCCTTCTCAAAGTATGAATGCTCATCAATATTCAGAGAGAAAGTGCCATGCTTATCCCATTCATGTCCCCAGAACTTGTGCCCATCGCTGCTCAGACAGCTTAACAAGCCCCAATATTTGTTCAGCTCTTCCTTCAGATCTGAAATCTGCAAATTCTCTCATGATATACAAAATCCGGCCATGAACAACTAGCATAAACGTTATATTTTATATAACCAATAGTACATTAAGGGAAAAGATAGAATTAGTGGCACCTTTGTGTAATTGAAATCTAGGGAGGAACCACAGAACTTGGGCCATTTGCAGTTGATGTAGTTGGGCCAGAGGCCATGAATGGAAAAGTTGGAATAAGGATTTCCGGTGCGAGGGTAACAACATCCTCTACGCATATCACAGTATGAACAAGGCCATTGTATTTACAAGCAATCAGTTACCATTAACATACACAAAAGAAAGAGTATTGAAGCTTGAAATTGATGGTCATAATCGCTTCCTGAAAATGATTAGCAGGTATGAAAAACAAATAAGACCAATGAATTCGAAGTGAAGACTCTGTCTTTAGTCCACCTTTCTTTTATTATTGCAACTAGGCTAAAATTTTATTTATTAAACCCATCCATAAAAGGCTTGTTGAGTTATAATTCAGGTTTCTTCAGCTTGCATATCTGTAATATGTCGTCATATTTAAAGGAAGCAGAACATTGGTCAGTTGTTTCCACAGGTTAGGAAAATCCAAGTGCAGACGTATCTATCTACATTGTGTATCTACCCTGTATGGCATCGAAGCTCCTAGGGATGATGCTCCGTCACTGATCCTACCTAATTAGATTGGTTTTGCTATAGATGGTTCATAAACGTTTCAAATGCTTAGATGTTACTGATGATAGGGATTAGCAGGTATGAAAAACAAATAAGACCAATGAATTCGAAGTAAATTTGACAGATAATTGCTTACCATGGATTGTTATGACAAGGAGCTTTGAACGATGAACCATCCACACAGCTAAGTTTAACTCTAACAATAAAAGCACTGTAGTTTGAATTCGCCCAACAAATTTTCCTGAGAATGCTCACAACGAATTTGTTTCTAGTGGGACAAGCTTAACATCACTTTCCATAACCAAAACCCTCGTAGAGGAGGAATCCATACCATACCCAACAAAACGCGTGGAATAGAGTGAAGGTAATGAAGCTACACCCAAAGCTCTCACAATGGCCGAGGCGCAGTAAATACATAGAGTAATACAATCCCAGCTAGCTACCTACTTAGCTAGGTGTTAACAAGAAGAGTGATATTTTCTAAAATATACGTACTGGTTAACGTAAAGCTGAAACAACCAGCTGTACTACGGAAACGGCATGACACCTACTTCCAGTGAACAAGCAGTCGCTATTGAAAAATAGAGAACACAACCCATTTAAGGAGGCTTACTTCTGCCCGCCGCCCCGTGGTGGGAAACAAAGAATGAGGAAGATGTCAGCCTCATATAGCCAATAAAAAAAATTTAATTTTTTGTTTTTTTTAAATAAATTGTTTTCGTATATTTAGTCTATAGTCATTTTTGAAAAATTAAACCCAACCCTGAATTAATGTCCCCGACTGAATACTATATGTCAGGGACATAAAAATCAATGTGGAGTAGGTATTTTTATCAAAATCAATAAGTTAACTAAATACCAAAATTGGATGGGATATGGAGAGGGTTTAAATATCAAGTATAAACTTAATTCACTGCGGGGATTATTATATTTTGCATAAAAGAGAAATTTGGGGTTTATTATATTTTGCATAAAACAAAAATCTCACTTCATTATAGATAGTTGGAGACTCGTGTAATTATTTACTGGGTAGATGGGAGATCTAATCTTAAGGTTTCCATGCTAGATCATTGAAAGACGGAATTGTAAATTTGAAATCATATCTCCATTATCTATCTTTTAGACATGTGTAGATTTGAAATCATATTTCCATTATCTATCTTTTAGACATGTGCACATGCAATGCGGCACTAATGCTGGTTTCTTATTTTTGGAGGCGGATAGTAACGAAATATTCTACTATGTAAAAATTGTACCTTGTAGATGGATTATGAGAAGTCATACCAGTATTTTGTACTTTAATGTTGGAAGTATCTTTTTAGTTTTTGGATGGAGCGCACTTACATTTTGACACTAATGGACTATACACATAAAGATTTGAAAGAAGTCATATATAGACTAGCAAATGTAACTTTGATTCATCAACATGAATAATAAGTTTTATATATATATATATATATATATATATATATATATATATATATATATATATATATATATATATTCTTATCGTGGGAACTTCTCCAAGCCGCTCAACGAGCAATGTCAACTGGACCACTTGGATATCAAACCCATGAGCCGGAGCCAGCCTTCTAAAAGTACAGGACATAATCAACGGGAGTCAGCCACAACTGTAGTCGCACGAGCTTTTCTGGGGTGCAGCTATCTGAAGGTGCAAATTGCGCACCACACCTCCCCTGCGGGAATCGAAACTAGACTTCTATATCAAGACAACCTACAAGCCCCACCGCTGGCTCCTGTACCCCAACCCCATATATATATATATATATATAATAAAATAAAAATACAATTTCCCTAAGATTTCCTAATATTTCCCTATCCACATCGATACAATTTTAGTTCTTTTTGTAGCCATATCATCAAACTCTTTTACATTGTAATTATGATTTATCATCCTGAGAGAACCAACCTCAAAAATATAAAAGTAAATAGATACTAGCAACTAGTTTGTTTTACGAAAAGTAAATCAACGCGTTAAGCATTCTCACTATGAAATTTGCAAAAATGTACAAGTTAAATGAAATAATATAATATGTACAATCTATTATAATTACAGTTTGTAAAATGTTGAATAACAGAAGATAAAAATAAAAATAAAAGAGATCAAATGAAAAAAGAGTTTAGATAAGGATGTTGGTATGCCCAAAAAATAATTTTATTAATGAACTCAAATTTGATAATCATTCATACATAACAGTCGGGACTGGTTTCCACGGCTCAACTGGGTGAAACCCACACAGACTAAATGTGCTCACACTCAAGCTTTTCTGAGGTAACATGCATGCATAAAAGCATTAGCCTTAAAATATACAGAAAAGTACAAATAACATGTTGAATAACAAAATGTACCTTCAACAAAAAAACCTTATCTACCCTCACCACACTATTAGACTATTAAACGACTACTTATGAAAGGGAAAACAAAAACTACTATGGAACACAACTATACTTGCTCCTTACCTTCCGATGGTGAGTTTCTCGCTTCGCCTTGTATTTAAACATGTTTGAGGGATAGTCGAAGTGTTTGAGTCCTGAGCATTTTGGAAAGCGCCTGCATCTTGGTAGACAAGTGGATGCACAAGGAAACGTATTAACAAGAGGGGTGCTACATGGAAACCTAATTTTTCGAAACATGGACAAGCTTCGGAAATCTTTGCCTCCACTACCTGGTCATGTAAATAATGCTTTCCACAAATCAATTATGGACCTGTTTATTTCATTCGATACTAAGTTGACTTTCTGCATTGAAAGAACTTTGTCAATGTCTATTTCAAAACTACAAAGCGGGCACTGTAAGGCAAACTTTGAACCTTTTTTTTTTCACAAAAAAAATCAACACTTTCTATTAATTAGAATAAATCAAAGTGTACATTGCTTTGAGATACAATAGGCTATACGATCAAAGCTACGAAGTTGTGAGATGACAGACATCCCAAATAGGAGCCGTGACTGTTCCTGAAAAATACATGACATAAACTATTAAGACCAACTGGGGTCCTGGCTTTGCCAGAATCATACATGACAATAACGGTTAACTAAGCCCCTCAAAAATGCCCGGAACGAGGACATTACAGACTAAAATCATCGGTATACTCTGGGCGATCTATAAAAACCAGAAGTGCTGCCAAAAACAACACCATAAAACAACCAAAAGTTATGTACAAGGCTGCGATTATCAAGCCTATACAGTTCCTTTAACCTGATGGGACTGCATATAAACCATCCTTAAGTATAAAAATAAGGAAAAGGGGAAAGACAACAAAACCTCGGAATAACCTGAATGAGTCGTAACCCAGGAGCAGGGAATCCTCATAGATCTGGATGTGGATGAATCTCGGCTCCTCTAGGAGTCCTTTTTTTGATATCATGTATGCCACCGAGTTGTAGCACCTGTAGATGTGTGAGAAACTAAATACTTGGAACTCCTGTAAGGAACTCCTAATAACTAACAACCAACAGTCTAGGTGCAACACCTTAATGGATTTGAGGCCTACTTCCCAATCAATTACCACTATGGAATCCCCAAAGACCTGAAGAGTCGGGATGCCAAAGCGCTTCTCCACCGAGAGAAGAGAATAGAGGCCCTGTCATTCACTTTTGGTATTGGTCTCGGGCCCACACCCCAACCATCCTTTCTAGTTGAAGTGATCATCAATTTTGATTAAGATCCCTGCTACCACTCTACTTTCATTATGTTGTGAGGCTCCATCAAATATTTCGGCAAGTAAGGATCTTTCAACCATCGAAGGGAAGATAATTCTGTTTATGTCCGGCTTCTTCCGCTTGAAATGAAGTTTGAAATCAATTGCATCCCCGAAGCTTACTCTGAATAAATTAACATGCTAGTCTTCGAACAAGGCATAATTTCTATGCTTCCATACTTTCCACGAGATTAAAAAGGGGAGTTCTGTCCAGTCACTTTCAGCATCAGACCAATCCTACAACACTTCTTCATAAGGCCCCTCTTTCCAAGAATTTTTACATCTGAGAATGCCTTTAGTTTCTGTCCAAACTTCCTTCGTAAAACAACAATAAGAAAATAGGTGTTCTATGCTCTCAGCCTCCATTCTGCATAATACACATCTGCTTGGCACCTAACCGCCCCGTTTAACATAATTGTCCCAAGTTAGTAGTTGTTTCTCTAGAAGCAACCAAACAAAACACTTAATTTTAATCGGGAAGATTACACTTCCACAGTTTAGCGTGCCACCATTTCTGTCGCTGGTCTAGAGTGGAATTCATGATAGCTTCATAAGCAATTTTTGCAGACAATTGGTTGTCATTTTTGTTCCAATACCATACAAGAGTGTCCGGAATGTTGTTAAGAAAAATGCTCGCTTGTTGTATTCACTGAGTGATCATCTCCCACCCCTCCACTCTATCAGATGAAAGTCCCAACTCTAATGCTGATCACCGATGATTGGATTGAAATAAGGAAAATGAATTCTTGTACACATGAGCCACAACTAGAATGCCTCTGCTTCTAAGCTCTTGCAAAAGCTGCAAGGAGAAGGGTACCAGGAATCCAATAAATGGATCTTCTCCAATTCTGATACTCCTTCCATCCCCTAGTTTCCACTAGATCCAGTCTCTTAAAATGTGTGTCGCTTGGGATAGTGTTCTCCATGTGTTTGACGTGCCCGATGGGCACTTGATTTCTTGTCTGAGCCGACATTCTACAGAGAGGTTTTGTAAATACTTTTTTTCCATAAGAGAACTCCACATACCTTTGGAAAATAGGTAGCGCCAAAGTCTTTTGGATGCTAGAGATTTCCCAAAGAGGAAAGGATTTTTAATTCCCCATCCTCCTAACTCCTTCGGTTTGGCGAGTCTTTCCCATCTGACTAGATGGACCGCTTTTTAAGGCTTGTTTCCAGAACATAGGAAGGAAAAACATCTTTTACGAATTCAGTCCATAATTGAAAGGGGAATATTAGAGAGGGAGAGCCAGTAAACTGAGATACTCTGTAGAACCCATTGAAGGAGAACCAATTGCCCCCCAACGATAGGTATCTATAGCACCAATTACCAATCTGGTTTTCCACCTTTCTAAGAAGTCACAACCATTGTGAGATCTTATAATTATTAGGTTTAAGATAGAAGCCTAATCATTTGATTCCCTCTTCCAATTGCTGAACTCTGTAAGGGAAAATGGTAATCAATTGATCCGTGAAATCTTGGCAGGTACCGGCCACAAGCAAAACAAACTTCTGGGCATTTATCAACATGCTTGTAGCCTCGCAAAAGGTTTGAAGGAGGTCCTTCATCCCCTTCCAATCTTCAATTCTCGCTTTGCCAAATAATAAGACATCATTGACAAATAGGATAAGGGAGATCTTAGAACCCTCTGTGATTTTTCTACCATCTATTTTTCCTTCCAGTTTGGATTTATGGAGCATACGAATCAGACCATTCGTTATCATGAGAAAGAGAAAGGGAGAGAGTGGACATCCTTGCCATATCCCCCTGCAGCTCACAAAGAACCTTGTTTGAATTCCATTAATCAACACCGCGAAGGATGCCGAGGTGATACAAGCCATGACCCAATCCGAAAGTTGGATGCCACATCCTATTTGCAGCAGTAAAATCCTGAGATAGCTCCAATTAACGCGGTCTTAATCCTTTTCCAGATCTATCTTAAGCAAGACTGCGTTCATTTTATATGTTTTGAAAGAATGCATCGTTACTTGGGATACTCCAACAACATCAAGGATTTGTTTGTTGGTTAGAAACCCGAACTGATCTTGGGAAATGTAATGGGAGAGAATCAGTTTTAAATGATTTTCAATCACTTTAGAAATGAGTTTATAAACTAGTTTGCAACACGATATTGGTCAGAAATCAAAGAAGGATAACGGGCACAATACCTTGGGGATTAACTTTAAAAAGGTGGAGTTAAGAGCTCCAGAGATGCGCCATGTAGTTCTAGTCTCTTTAACGACTTCTAGCAGATCCGGCTCTGTTTCCTTAAACAAATCCAGAAATAGCTTTATCAACCAACCGTTGGGACTCAGGATTTTATCTCTAGTGAATCCCTCTAGAGTTTCTTTCATTTCAGACAAGGAGAATTGTTCCACTACTATAGCTGCTTCTTCCTCTGAAAATAAGCGAGGGAATGAACCAATTACCTTAAATTGTGCTCCAATAGAGTTGATTCTCGAGTCCTTGTATAATTTACCAAAATGTTTCTTTGCTTCTGCTTCTAGCTCTTCCTGGATAGTCATACTGACACCCTCCTCGTCCTTCAATTCCCATATGTTATTACAATTATGTCTATGCTCAGTGAATTTATGGAAGAAGGGAGTGTTTTGGTCCCCTTCGACGATCCATATGGATCTGCTCTTGAGATGCCATGTTTCTGCCTCCAATTTTAAGATTTTTAACCTCCTGCTTTCCAAAGCTACCATGGTTGACTTCTCCTGCTCTGTCAAAATGTGTGTCTGGTTGTTGGAGAAAATTTGAAGAATTTGAGCCTCAATAACCTTAACCTCCTCTTTTAAATCCTTTTTTTCTTTTCTCCCAGAGTGTAATATCCTAATTTTGACCCTATTGCATTAAAATTGTAGATGATGTAAATATCGTTATTTAATCATGGTGAGGAGCTCAAGGCCAAGGCCCCACCATCGATTTAGCTTTGTATGTATCGGCAATTAAAAATAGATGCCTATGGTTCTTGTGCTGGACATGCACAATGTAAATTAATACATCATGTAAATACGAATTTTAATGAAAACACCCACAACTAGTTATGCAATGCAACAAAGAGATGGGGCATGATTCTACAGGGAATAGGAAGGGAAATTATTCAAACCCTTGAGCCCATGGTGTTAATCCATTTCATTGAGAAAACCCATAAATCTCAACTACCCATTTTGGGTTATGCACCCAATCATTTAATTCTTCCAAGAGTTGGTTGAAGCAGTTAATGCCTTGGAAATGGAGAGGCATGGCAGTCAATTTTCGTGTATGGGCAAGCCATCAATTTGGAAAATCGTATTTTTTCTTCTTGGGCAAGAAAACACCCACGAAATGGTGCCCAAAGCCAATCTTCACCCATGGCCTTTGACCTCTCACGCAGTCTAAGCTAGCTGGGCTTTCCCCAATCATGTTTTTCACCATTTTTCCTGCATTTTCCATGCCTGGGAGATCATTTTTTCATGGTACAGCAGCTGGGAGAGAAGGGCCATGATTTGGGACTGTGATGGAGGTTGTTTTTTTCCCCAAAATGCCCATGGACATTTTTCTGAAAATGATTTCTGCTCTCCAGGGTTGTTCCCCAATTGCCATTTCGTTTTTGGGCTTTCCCACGTTTTTCTGAACTGGTAGAAACCCCCTCTTTGGGCATCCCACTGAAGAAACGTTTTTCCTCATGCCCAACAATTGTGGTTTTGCTATTATGTGCATCCCTATTTTGGTTTGAACCCGTGAGCAAGAGATTTGAAGTGGTAGTGGACAGAATTGGCTTGATAAACCTAGTGGGGAGAATAACCTCTCAAGAAGATCAAGAGGGCTGGCTACTCTTCTATGCACACCTGGGACACTCTAGAATTGGAAGGTATGGCCTAAGGGACTGTGAATTGGTGAAGGGAATACTTCCTTGAGTGGGGTGTGTAGGCATTGTGGGTGCCAAACTAGATAGATCTTGTAGAGGTATCCATAGCTCTGTGGTTGAGCTCACTAGCTTAGCAATTCTTCCTTTCCATTTCCTAGTAGCTTGATAAACCCAATTGTAGATTGGCTTGGCTCATTTTGGTGTATGTTTGGCTATGTGTGAGACTTTTGTTCCCTAGTTCCTTGTAGAAATCATGCCCAGCTCGGGGGTGGAAGTTGTATCAAAAGGTTGATAAGCACAACTGGCCTATGGTTGGGAGGAACGTTGCAGTTGCATAGCTGGTTACTCAGGGACTACTTTGTTTCAAGATAAGTACTCTCATGTGCTAATTCTGTATTGTTTTAATTGATGAATGACATGAACATCTTGAATGAATGATGGATGTGTAATAGAATTTAATTCTGCTGTGTTTCAAATATTCATGTATCTGCATATGTCCATCTTCAGTTTATATGAATCTTTGTTTACTATGATTTGGGACTAGAAGTCTAGTATTTTCATTAGTTTTCTCTCCATAGCCTTGGTAGGATGGGAGGGACACTACACAGAGAAGGACCGCCTCCTTGAGAGGATGGATCTTGTAAACTAAAGTTTCTGAAGCCGATGGAAGGTGCAAATTGGATAAGGATAACCAACATCCTTTAACCAGATTTTTGAAACCCTCCTTCGATAACCAGTAGTGGTTAAAAATTAAAGGGGTAGGAGGGCTTCACCATTCCCGTGTCCAGCTGCAAAAGCATAGGTAAATGGTCTGGGATTATAGACGTCACAATCCATGAGCGAAAGCTCTGAAAGGATAAGGATATTTTCTTGGCCATGAGGAACTTGTCCAAATGTTTGGCTAAACCTTCATCTCCCAAACGCCCACTCCTCCATGTCGGGACCAAACGCTTAGGAAATACATCTGTAAAATCCCCTCCCGCAGACCCAATTCCTGGAAGGGAGCATGATGCCAATCTAGGGCTTTTACATAAACTCAACCCATTAAATTCACAGCAATTAAAATCAAATCTGTGCAGATGCAATTTTAAAGCAAACATGCACAGTGGAATAACATCATCCACACACATTACATGATCACATTCAATTTAACACAGTCAACAAATTAATAAATTTTGCAGAAGTAATTGCATCTAAGAAAATACTCATCTTGTTGTAATGTTGTCCCAAACAACTAGCTATGTCGATGCAACATTCCACCCAACCATAGGCTAGTTGTGTTCATCAATTATCTTAACACAACTGCCACCCCCCGAGCTGGGCATGATTCTTACAAGGAAAAGGGAACATTCGAGCTCATGCACAGCCAAAGCAATAGAAACCCATCTCAAGCCCAACCTTCTTTTACACATAGCAACTCCCACTGGGCATGGACACCCATTTTCAGCAATGGGATTTGCAAATATGAGGGCCATAGGTTTTCCCAAAAACGTGGGCACACCAAAAATCGATTGGGGGTGAGAAAATCGTCCACAGGGAACCAACCCGATTTTCCATGGGTATCTTGGGAATCTAAATAGCCAAAACGGCCCCAATGAAATCCCAAATCAAGATCCCATACTCCCAACCACTTTGCAACACAAAAAAGCCCTCTTTTCCCCTGAAAACCAGGAAGACACAGGAAAAACATGGAGGAAAAACGCCCAGCAGTCCCAAAAACGTGAGAGAGGCAAAACTGGTTCATGGGTAATGGCTTGGGGAGCAATTCATGGTTGTTTTCTTGCCCAAGAATCAAAAAACGCTTTTCCATGAAGGGTGGCTTGCCCATACTAGAATTTGGATAGCCATACCTCCCATTCCCAAGGCATTAACTACCTCAACCAATTCTTGGGAGAAATGAATGATTGGGTACAAAGTCAAAATGGGTAGTTGAGTGTTTGATAGGTTATCTCATTGACACTTGGCTTGACTTGATTGGCTCAAGGGTTTGAATGTTTTCCCTCCCAATTCCTTCTAAAATCATGCCCCCATCTCTTGTTGCATTGCATAGCTAGTTGTGGGTATTTTATTAAAATGCATATTTACAATTCCAATGTGCATGGTTAGCACGTAAACCATATGCATCAATAAATCGGTGGTGGGGCCTTGGACTTGAGCTCCTCACCACGATTTTATAATATTATTACATCATTTACATTTTAATGAAATGGGGTCAAACTCGAGATATTACAATCCCCTCCCCCTTGGAATAACAATGTCCTTGGTGTTCCAACACTTAGGAATAATACCGACTTTACACATGCCTCAAAATTCGCAAATGGTGGCAGGTTTGTCCTACATTCATCTATTGGATTTGAAATTTTAGGATCAAGTCCTTTTGCTTCCTCAAGCTGCTCCTGTTGGCTTTGATCTTCTAGCTCTGCAGGCAGGCATCGCTCCATGGCAATCCCTTCCTTTTATTCACGTTCCAGCTGATCTACAAGTCTGGAATTTTCATGGCTGCCATCTTTCTTGTTGTCCGGGCAACTACTTGAGGAAGATTTTCAGCCAAAACAAATGGCTTTCACTATCTCACTTGTGAGATTCATCATGGCAATTCCTGTCAGGACAAGCATAACACAATATTAAAATTAGTCAATTAATTTCTCAATTGACATGGAACGTCCATGCTTTACCCATGAGACTTCCACACATTTCATGCTTTCCAACATACACATGAACTCGTTCATGTTCATCCTTTCACAGGGAAATAACTATTTCAGCATTCACAATTCATTTCAAGCAATAAACACAATCAACTTCCAGTCACAAAATGCATTCAACAATCCTTTGTTTCTGAAATGCATCAATCAAAAATGAAAGAGAAGAGTAAGAGTTTCCCCCTCTTAGTCTTGTTCCACTCTGGAGCCACACCATCACTGTGGTTTCATGCTCCTTAGCCTCTTTCACTTCAATGTGAATGCTTGACTTGTTTGTTCTTGGCTATGACACTTAGTGTCTAAGGTCTGTTTAAGGATTTTCAACGTGGGAGTCCTTCCCATTGTTGCCTACAAGACCTTTGGCTGCTAGGACCCACACATGTACACTAGCACCATCTTTCATTACTGCTCATACTAAGCTCTTTAGGACAGTCACATGTCCACATGCATCCTCCAAATGCTTTCATAGTCCTTGCTTCTAGCAATACCTACACTCAAACATTGAGTCAATTCATATGTTTAGTTTATTTCCATAGGGTTTGTCTCCAAACAAGAGTTTAAGAAATCATAAACAAATCATATACACACGTATTTCATAAGCAAGAAGCCACAATGTAACCAAATAATTATCTGCATTGGATGCCTTCACTTTATTCCATAGGCTCCTTCTTCGCTTTATAAGCCTTGGATTACCAGTGGATGCAATAATGAATGTTGGGCCAGCACGCAGGCTACTCCACAACCATTCGAATAGGCAATGCCAAGCCAGTACTCCGAATGGGTTTCATCAATCATCTCATTTAGCAATATGCTAGGCCAGTGCTCCGACTAGTTTTATTAATTAATTAAAGAATGTTTGGCCAACACGTCGGTTGCTCCACAACATCAAGTGGCTAATGCCCCAACTAGCTATTCTCTGAATTTATTGAGCATCAATTACTCTCTGGATTTACAAAGAATTTATAGTTCTTTCAGGGTCCGTGCTTCCTGCAATGACCAAGGTTTCCAGCAAAGAAACCACAGTGTATCAGCTTAGCTGTTAGAAAACTTATACATGAAATCTTCATTATTCCAAGCAAGAAATAAATGAAAATGAATACTTATCTGTATTGTGCATTTCCCGCTACTTCACAGGTTTCCTTCTATGCTTTATAAGCCTTGGATCACCTGTGGGGTGGATGCTTGGCCAAGACACATGCTGCTCCACAACATCATCCGAATAGGCAATGCCAAGCCAGTACGCCGTCTGGGTTTATCAGGCATCCCTAGAATCAATATGCTAAGCTAGTATGCCGACTGGGTTTATCAAGCATTTCAAAGATCAGTATGCTAAGCCAGTACGCCAACTAGGTTTATCAAGCATACAATGACCATTTCCAAGCCAGTTCTCCGACTGGGTTTGTCAGGAAATGAAACCCTTCACCAATACCTCCACAACATGTAAATAACCAATGCCAAGCCAGTACACCGACTGGGTTTGTCAGGCATCCAATTTAACAATATGCCACGCCAGTACACCGACTGGGTTTATCAGGCATCCAACAATTCTTCATCCACACAAGGATGACACTCCTTCTCCTGTGCAAACCAGTGGTTCCATTTAGGAACTCTATAGGTGACTTTCTTGACTGCAGGGTAGCATGGCCCCACAATACCCACTCACACTACACAAGGATGATACCCCTTTTCTGTAACACAACTCCGCGGGCCTATCAATCCCTTCTAGTGTCCTTTAGTGTGAGCGTAGAAAGGTTACCGCTGCCCATACAGTCCTCTTGAGCACCCTTTCTTCACTTTGCCTCTTAACGTGCAACATCAAATTGCATCTGTGTAAGTTGATAGCACAAGAAGGATAAACAGACTCATCAATATTGTTTCTCTAAAATCATAACCATTTTTCATAACATTCACTATCAAGTATTGAAACACTAGGAATGCGTCCATTCCCTTAGGGTGTAGTCAATATTGACACCCCTATCATAACTCAGCACCAGAAATGTGTGCACTCCCTTTCGGATGTGAGACATGTAGGCCCTAATCATACTCAAGCAATCTGGATAATAATGAAATAATAAAACATGCTCTGCATATTAAATATAATAACCAGACATGTATATCTCCAGTTAGGGTTACCGAATACTCAATCGTTTCGCAGATGTATCTTTTCTTTATTTGCGAAGAATGGGAGCTCCCTTCTCTGAGTCAACAATCCTTCGGCTTGACACCCCAATCTCTTCACGTTCCATAACCCACACATGCCTTCTCAGCATAATTTTACTGTCTGACTCACATGATTCACCCACATGCAGTTTGACGTAGACATTGTCAACATTTACAATGGCGTTTCACCCGAAACCCATTTACAAAGCATGGGGTCCTCCCCATATAGTTTGGCTTCCGCAGGCCATCACACATGGTATTCCTACACTGTGTCATCCTGGCACACTTATCAAATAGCCAAACAGTCAGCAACATTTAGCAATAAATTTCAAATCTGATTGTTCCATAACCAATCAATGTCATTAATAATTAAATTCAATATGAATTTTCAATTCTGTCTACTACAGAAATTGATTTGCTCAACAATGAGGCTATCCTCATATTGTTTGGCTCTCGTAAGTGGTATCACTCTGTCCATTATGGTTTCACCCTTGCTACCATACATGAACATACACCTACAACATGTCCTCCTGACACAATTTTACATACGTCAAACAGTCATGAGCAATTATTAGCAAAATCTCAAATCTGCAATTTGTAAATCTGTTTTCCTACATAAATTAGATTTACCACAATGAGATTATTTTCACAAATTTATACCATAAAATTTTCAGATTTGTTTCATGCATAAGTTACAACCATGAGAACCTTCTCATAACCTTTGGCTTCTGCACATGGTAGATCCCGATCTCTACTATGGACTTATCCCCATTTCCATACGTAAGACTTTTGTACCTGAAACTTCAATCAGCCAAACACGTTGTGAGTATTTTATGCATATAATCCTTTCATTACTACAACAGTCACTGAAGTGATCTCAGAATTATAACACTCAATAATTCAAACATCTTCAGCTGTTAACATTTGAAATGCAATGAAATATATACATTTCTATATATGCATTGTTATCACAATAAAATTGCAATACACAGTCACGCTATCCATGCAATTTAAATAAACTGTAAATATTCATTACTTCACATTCCATGCAATTCTGTCCTTCCAACAGAGTGCTCTGGTAGCCCATCACATGTTTACCTTCTTCATATAGTCTTTCCCCTGCATTCATAGCAGCTCATGAAATGATATCAGGATTAACAATAGTCCACCATTTCATCTATTATCTAACTGCAATGAAACATATATATATCACAACCATGCATTCACACAATGCATCTCAACATGTGCACCCGTGCATATGCATGCACATCCACGACATTTACATAATATTTTGATGTACATTCACTTAATGCATAACCCATCAATGCAACCTTGCATTAATCCATGAATACTATGCATTCCAACATATTATGGCCTAATCATGCTTGCCTCATATGACATACACTACCACAGGACCATAAGTCATCACGTGCTTTGGTTGTTAAACTCACAACCAACATACACAAATGGTATGATATAATTTCATATGAATACATTGAGATTTCTAAGCAATTATAGGGTGTAAGGATCATTGCCTTCACTTACCCATACCTCACCATACTTGGTAGGTTGACGCTCACATTCCGGCACTCAATACCACACGCAAATCAATCAACATAGTTTAAACATAGTTGAAGGGATCTCACCAAATCTTCTTTCAGCATTCATGCAATTAAGCACAAATAACCATTACCTGCATGGTTGTCATTAACATCACTTGATGTTACCTGATCAGTTGGCCTCTTACCAAGGCTACAGTCATTTTTCCAACCTCATGATCATAGATTTGTTGCACCATCCTTTCCTCGTAAGGTTGTTGGTCATATGCAACAACATCATCTTCATCTTTAGCCATGCTTCAGTTGCCTTTGGTCCTATAACCAATGCGAACACAACTAATGATTAGCAACCACAATCATTGTCTTAAGTGGCTCATTGCATATGTAAAACCTCACTATTTTACCAATATGCATTATCCTATTCATGCACAAACATTTTCACATGCACTGTGCAATGTTTGTTAATATGCCATCTAGTGCATATTCACCTATGTAATCTCTTGCATTTTCACATTCCTATGCCATAGTTTATATGCATGACAATTTTATAATTATAAATACGATATCAAAACAAGGGTTAACGAGTTCTCCCTTTCCAATCCCTCATCGTAACATGGAATCCCTCTTCCATATCATAGTTGGTCTGATTTCCTTCTAGTCATGCAATTCTAGAAATTGCTCATATTGACAACAATTTCTTTTGTCAAAACAACAACTGGCACTCTTCTGTACCAAATATCTATGGTATATGTAGACCTCATTCAAACTCTGGTCATGCATCCCTGTTATCCTCTGGATAAGCTTTCCAACACCTATCCTTGTGCTCCATTCCGATCCAGGACATGGAATTTACATTCTTCAGAAAATGCAAATTTTGCCCAAATTTCGGTACTTACACAGCTGCAATTTATTCTGAAGGGTCAACTTCAGCTGCTTGTAGAAGAAAATTTAGGAAGATCATGAAAACTTATCTACCGGGCGAAGGTAGTCTATATAACAAGGAACACTCAGCAATCTTCGGATCCTTGTTCTGATGCGCCAGTCAACTTCTATAAAACTCGGGGTTTGGCTACTTTTCACTTTTCACTTTTCCCCCAAAATCTCAAAATTTGGCAAAAAATGGCTATCTCCCAAACTATGCATTTCTGGAAAATCTTCGTCGAACGGAAACTGTCCATCTTAATGAGAAGATGAAATGTCTAGTTCAGTAAAAATTTTGATTCCAACATCTAGGGTCACTTTTACTGTCCACAAGCTTTTCAAAATCCCGAAAAAGTGGCCCGAAACAATGCTTTTTGGCCTTCTTGGTCACCCCGACTCCACATCCTTTGGAGTTCGGCTCTAAGATTCCAAACTTAACACTCTGCCTGCTCCATGGCCGCGCCATATCGATTTTAGCCCAAACCGACCTTCCGTCAAGCCTCGGGACACCCTCATACAAAAGTCACTATTCTCCATTTTCTGTCAGATTGGAGCATACTAGGATCGGGACCCTCTCTGGTTCTTTCATGGCCTTCGTTAATGGCCTCCGAGCCTCACAGGAATCATCCCATTTTGAGCCCGATTGCTCTCTCTACCCAAAAATCAAGTTTTGGGCTCTATACCTTTTTTTTTTTCTGCTCCTCTAGTCGTTGGTCTTAACCTTAACTCCGCCGTCCTTGCCGCTGGGTTTAACCCTAAAACTGTCGCCGCATCGCTGGTTTTAAACTTAAAATCCCCGACCTTGGCGTTGGATTTAACCCTAACTTCTGCGCCAGTGTCGCCGCCGACCATTGCAGGTTTTAAGGCTAAAATTGCCGCCACGCGCAAGCCTCCATCGCAACTTTTAAGCCTAAAATTGCCGTCGCGTGCAAGCCTCCATCGCAACTTCTAAGCCTAAAATTGCCGCCACGCGCAAATTTGAAGGCTAAAATTGTCGCCCGCGCAAATTTGAAGGCTAAAATTGCCACCCGCGCAAGCCTCCGCCGCGCAAATTTTATGGCTAAAATCGTCGCTCGTCAGCGCAGATTTTAACCTTGATTTCGCCACGCGCGTCGCAGAAATTAACATTATTTTCGCCACGCGCGTCGAAGAAATTAACACTAAAATCGCCGCACGTGTGCAGAATTTAACACTAAAATCGGCGACAGAGTCTTTTCTCCGTGACTACTTCGGCTCAAAATTTTAACCAAATTTTCACCGACCTTGGCGCAATAGTTATGGTTAAAATCACCGACAGAGACTTAAGCAAAATTTCCAACACTTAGAAAATTTTTCAATTTTTCAAAAACAGTTTGAAAAATTTTCTGAATATTTCCTTCTTTTTTGATGTTTAGTGCTAGACATGAGGCATACTTACCTCTGCAACTGTAATAGGTAGCCCATGAAGGCCCAATGCTACAACCAGCAGCTCTGATACCACAATGTAAAATCCCCTCCCGCGGACCCAATTCCTGGAAGGGAGCATGATGCCAATCTAGGGCTTTTACAGAAACTCAACCCATTAAATTCACAGCAATTAAAATCAAATGTGTGCAGATGCAATTGAAAGCAAACATGCACAGCGGAATAACGTCATCCACACAGATTACATGATGCCATTCAATTTAACACAGTCAACAAATTAATAAATTTGCAGAAGTAATTGCATATAAGAAAATACTCATCTTGTTGTAATGCTGTCCCAAACAACTAGCTATGTCGCTGCAACGTTCCACCCAACCATAGGACAGTTGTGTTCATCAATTCTCTCAACACAACTGCCGCCCCTGAGCTGGGCATGATTCTTACAAGGAAAAGGGAACATTCGAGCTCATGCACAACCAAAGCAATAGAAACCCATCTCAAGCCCAACCTTCTTTTACACATAGCAACTCCCACTGGGCATGGACACCCATTTTCAGCAATGGGATTTGCAAATACGAGGGCCATAGGTTTTCCCAAAAACGTGGGCACACCAAAAATGGATTGGGGGTGAGAAAATCGTCCACAGGGAACCAACCCGATTTTCCATGGGTATCTTGAGCATCTAAATGGCCAAAACGGCCCCAATGAAACCCCAAATCAAGCTCCCATACTCCCAACCACTCTGCAACACAAAAACGCCCTCTTTTCCCACTGAAAACCAGGAAGACACAGGAAAAACATGGAGGAAAAATGCCCAACAGTCCCAAAAACGTGAGAGAGGCAAAACTGGTTCATGGGTAATGGCTTGGGGAGCAATTCATGGTTGTTTTCTTGCCCAAGAAGCAAAAAACGTTTTTCCATGAAGGGTGGCTTGCCCATACTAGAATTTGGACAGCCATACCTCCCATTCCCAAGGAATTAACTACCTCAACCAATTCTTGGGAGAAATGAATGATTGGGTACAAAGTCAACATGGGTAGTTGAGTGTTTGATGGGTTATCTCATTGACACTTGGCTTGACTTGATTGGCTCAAGGGTTTGAATGTTTTCCCTCCCAATTCCTTGTAAAATCATGCCCCCATCTCTTGTTGCATTGCATAGCTAGTTGTGGGTATTTTATTAAAATGCATATTTACAATTCCAATGTGCATGGTTAGCACATAAACCATATGCATCAATAAATCGGTGGCGGGGCCTTGGCCTTGAGCTCCTCACCACGATTTTTATAACATTATTACATCATTTAGATTTTAATGCAATGGGGTCAAACTCGGGATATTACAACATCGATCAGGCCCAAGTCTTGAATAAGGTCACGAAAGAAAGAAGATAACGGGTCTGGATGAGCTCTCGCACCACATACTTCCCTTGGAGAAAGAGTGAAATTCACATCACCTGCAATGATCAAGTTGGTATCTTGTATCAGATCGAAATTCAACACAGAGTTCCAGAATGCCTCCCTGTTTGAATAAGGGGCATACAAATTCATAATTTTAAGAATACCTCTCTTGTCTGTAGATACCCCCTCAATAAGAATTCCACCAATTGAAACAAAGGGGGTGAAATTGAAACACAATGGGTTCCATGTCGTGAGCAGTCCACCTGGCCTTCCATCAGAATTTGCAGTCACCATTAACCAAGAAGGAAGAAACTTGGAGAAAATTTCCTGAGCTTTAAGGCTCGGAAGCATTGTTTCTTGAAAACACACTAAATCTGGTTTGAGATCCTCTATGAGTCTCCAGAGGGATAACTGCTTGGGGCGCCCTCCCAACCCCCTAATAGTGAAAGACAACGGTATCATCTAGGGACCCTCGCAAGGGATTTCTATGCTCTAAGCGACCTAAATCCCCCATTAAAAATTCCTTTGGGTCCCTTCGAAGATGCTCCTAGATGTGCTGATCTTTCTTCCAATAAAGCTAAACCCCCCTTTATCAGCCCAAGCTTCCCTTTTTTTTCTTTCTCCCACTAGAACCCATTCTAGATTGGACAGAATCCACATGTAGGTCTACTGGAGGAGGACCACAAGGAAAATAATCTGAGCTAGTTAAGGGAAATCCCCCCGAGAAGATTGTGAAGGGATTTTTCTTAAGACCCTTGGGAAGGGATAAACCAGAACCTTTCCTATTCTTGTAGGATTCCAAACTTTCCAGGAGAGAGGGGAAGGAATCTCTGTCAAAGAGGTCTACAACATTAGACTCAAAGTCGGAATTACCAAATGTTTTAATCCTTAGAGAGTCATTTGAGATTAGATCAGGGATAAGAGAGAGAGGACCTTGGTCTGAGGCCTGCATTTTTTCAAAAGAGCCCTAACATAGTGTATAATTAATCCCTTCCTTCCCAACCCCGAAGGAATGAGAGGGGGCCCTTAGGGGTACAAAGGGGACAATGGAAAGGCAAGAGGTCTCAAAGGAAAACTCCGGAAGGGAGGTTTCAGGAGAATGTGGAGAAAGGAAATCTGGAGAGGGACGCAAGGGAGAGTTTGAAGTACCTGAAGGGGTAGCTTCCTTGACTTTGCCTAAAAAAGGTCCTCCATGATCATGAGAGCCTTCCACGGTCTGCCACCTCTTGTAAGGACATGACAGCTTAATGTGGCCTATTTTTTTGCATATCAGACAACGGAAGGGGAAATGCAGATAATCCAGTCTTAGCACGTAACTATGTCCACACCATTCGACCTCGAGTTCTTCCCAGAGACCTTGATTGGTGTCCATCCCTATAAGAACTTTCCCCATTTGCTTGTCCTTACCACTCAATGAATCCTCATCTATTTCTAAGAACAGCACTGACGCATTACCAATCTCCCTCAAGGCCTTTCTGTTCCAAAAGTGGAGTGGGAAACTGGGTAGAAGGATCCACAGGTGTTTTAGGGGCACAGTCCCCCTATCCGAATCAAAGTTTATATGCCATCTCTTTAGCATAAGGATGTCCTTCCCACATAGCCATGTTCCTTCAAGAATTCTTGTTAGGTGATTATCTTCACGAAACATAAAGTTGAGTCACCCTGTAATGAGCATGAAAACCTCCGGTGAGCCTTAAGTTCCCTTCTCTTCTGAAACTTCTTGTGGTTACCTACATGGACTTTGCTTTGATTCTGCCGAGAAGAGGGAGGATGTACCACTTGACGTACAAGGTTGAGTTGGGGAGGCTAAACCGTATCTTGTTTCAAAAGGCGAAGTGCCTATCTTACCTCCCAGGAGGGTAGAACTACCATCAAATTCTAGGTGACTAGCCTTGGGGATCTCGCTAAGTTAGGTGGGTTGTCCAGCTACTTAAGACAAGACCTTGACAGAACGCCTTCACAATGATTTGAAACAAGGTCACGACTTTAATCCAGAGCTATTTAAATAGGGAAAAGCTTCTATACCATGGCCAAAAGGGAACTCTAATCCATGAGGGGTCTCCGGGAAAAGCGCAACAGGTTTAATGACAATGTCAGAGACATCCAATGTCATCAAAACCTCCTACTTCCCCCTTTCTAGCCGGGCCCTCCTAAGGTTTCTTTTGAACTATGAATTTGTTTTAAACAAGTTCTCTATTCCTCCACAAGGCTCATTAAGATCTCAACTTCTTCATAGAAGTTCAGGCTATAGACCTCCATTTGGATGCTAATAACTTGCTAAGAAGCATGATCATTAATCGATGGCTGACATGCTACCTACGACCATAAGAAAGTCTCAAGGAACCGCCATTAAAGCCTGGATAGGGTTTATGGAACCACCATTAAAGCCTGGTTAGGGTTCCCATTTCCCACAAAGCCACCAAGGGTTTGAATAATAAATGGCACCATGAAATGATATTAGATAATCACTTCATGCTATCCCAATTCTCTTTGGCTTCATGAAGTCATTTTACGCTTCCTCTTCCTCGAAAACCTTAGGTCTCATTGCCATTAAATTGTTATTTTATCAATAGTTGAGCAGATAATATCTCACGTGAACTATAGTGCACAACATCCTTTTGATGACCAAGTCTAAAGTTTGTGTCAATTACAAGAAATGATCTCTCGGAGCTTATAAAATCATCTTACAATAGACTCACTTTAGTACGGGATTCTACTGTCAGGTGGATGGGGAGGAAAATTGTAATAAAAGGACATATTGGTCTTCATGAAAGACAAGGAGAGTTTGAAAGACAAGGAGAGTTTGACAAGCATGAAATGGATTTATCTTGGTGAATCTATAGAATGGTTATGATTGATTGAGGGAACCTTTGAAACGATCTTATAAATATCCGGTTCGTAGCATCCACTTAAATTGCTCTCTCTCCATTTACATTGCTAAACTTTTCCCTTATTTTTTTGGGAGGAATTATGATTACCAATGGATGGAAAATTAAAAAAACCAGACACTTCTATTGACTAATCCTACAATCCTCTTATCTTTTTAGGCTACAGTCAATCTTGCCGAGCTCCTACAAGGTTGTTCTTTTCTCTACTTCACTATGGTCTAATTCAGCGAACCCACTAATGTACCTATGCTTCATATGACTACGTACTTGGACCTGTACATTCTTTGCATAGGGATATAGAAGAAAAAAGAAACATGGGCACTCTCTCATTAAGTGACAATGATCATAGAATGTCCTCTGCATATAATTAATTATAGGCCAAATTATCATCCCCGTGATGTAAGTAACATTAAAATATCCCATTATAATGAAATACTTTGAAAAGTCTTCTTGGCATAGAATAATACTATAGGACTTGAAAAACAGGAACTATCATGCCCTTCTATTTGAACCACATTTCTCTTATCAACCCTCATATTTCATGTGTTCGACCATATAAATCTTAAGCCTCGTCCCCTTTTTATTATTAATTCTAGTGTCTTCATATTTATGAAGATGAAAAGTTTATATGGCTAATTGGAAAAGGCTCGTCCCCTTTTTATTCTTAAAATCTGGTGTCTTCATATTTATGAAGATGAAAAGTTTATATGGCTAATTGGAAAAGAGTGGCTCTTTGCTTTCATTGGTTCATATTAAGTGAAGGATGGTTGATAGAAAAGGTACCTAGAAGATATTAACAAATGAAGGTTTTATGTGAATATTTTATAACCATTGGTGTCACATGAAACTTTGACACAAAAATTTTCTCATGAAATTTTGAATGTCTAATTGTATTATATCTTAAGATGTTTGGATGTTTGAGTTGAAAGTATATATTTATGTTGTGTAAGTTTATGTATCTCGCACGAATGAGGGATATTTGTTGGCAATAAAATGATGTGGGAAAAATTAGTAGATAGGCTTAAGGGGAGGAATCTTTTTCATTTTTGGAAAAGATAATGATGACGAATTAATGGGAAAGAGTTGTGAATTTTATTAAAGTTTGCTCGTAATTAAATAAAATTGATGTGATGGGTTAGACCAGATGAAATTTCTTACGAGTAATGCAAGAGATAAATGACCTGGTACATAAAAAAACTAAATACATCTTCCGGCGTGACTCTATGGCTAAGTAAAAATAGCTTGACATACTTTCTAAGAGAGTTCCCCATTGACTTCATGTTTCGACGCTTCTAAACCATGTCAATGTTGGAAATTTACATGAAATTTTTAAATAAAAATTGCAAAGTTTTACAATATTGGGAATAAGAGTCTAGAGAATGACATTGAAAATTACGAAGTCTTTTTGTTAGGGAATAAGTCTGGAGATACATCAGTTATTGGAAATGTTAGTATACATGATTAAAGAAATTGAGTAGTAAACAGAGCAATGAATTAGAACTTGAAATAAAATATAAATATAGAGATATATGATTTGATAATAATATTTATGAAGCGAAATACTTATGTTCAAGAGAAACATCTCTTATATGGCATGCCGACATTAATATATGATTAACGCAATGAAATATTGGAAGTATGGAAATGGGGTTGAAAGCTATTGTAAGGTTTAGGGGTAATATTACTTTCAACATTGGGGAGAATCAAGGAGATGAGTGTAGCTCCACAATTTGTGACATTTATGTGCAAATCACCCTTGTGAAGATGGAATACCCAACCAATAATCCTCTTGTGAAGATACCCATGGCCAACTAATTTGTCTTTCCAGTGTTTTTCTTGATAATGCATTGATTTAAGAAACAATAAAATGAGTACTAGAACTTGGAAATAATATAACACACAACATGCACATGATGTAGATGCAACTCCAAAGGTTAGACTAAATTGTCGACTCAAGAGGAAACAAGTAGCCATCATTAATTTAAATTATTGTGTTTGATAGTGTTTTGTACTTTAACCAATATTCAAGTTAAATAATACACAGAATTGAGGTTTGAATTAACTTAATTAAATATATATTTTATAGGATGGCATTTGAGAGCTACAAAGTTTGAATGTTGTGGATATTTTTAAAGGTACACTAGTTAATGGAAATGTGAGTGTATATGATTAAAGAAGTTGCTAGAGAAATAGACAAATCATGGAACTAGAAATAGAAATGCAAATATAAAGAGGTAATTGATTTGGATTGACACGATGAAATTATTGAAACTTTATGGTAAAGGGGTTGGAGGGCAGCTTAAGGTTTAGTGGTAATATACCTTTAGCATTAGGTGGATGAAGGTAACATTTATGTGTAGATTACCCTATGACATGAAAGAATATTAGTCCATTAATCCTTTGGTG
Organism: Larix kaempferi; assembly: GCA_027924585.1. Classification (NCBI taxonomy): domain Eukaryota; kingdom Viridiplantae; phylum Streptophyta; class Pinopsida; order Pinales; family Pinaceae; genus Larix; species Larix kaempferi. The sequence continues at coordinate 3,121,278 of BSBM01000778.1, forward strand.
AAGATGTCCATAACCACCCAACTTGGTTTTCCATTTCTCTTCTTGATAAGTAATTTTGATGTAACCCCTTCTCTATTCCCCTTCTAAAAAATCAAATTCCTTGATAACAAAAAAATTCTCAATTTTTTACAATCTAAAAAATATTCAGGCCTCAAATAATATAATCCCTTTCAACTCAAAAGATATCCAAAATTAAAATGGATTTAAGCTATTAAATAAAAACAGTAACCATTACACAAACATTTAAAAACATCTAGACCTTAAATATATAAAATATAAAAAATTAAGTAGGCCTGTATGTCTTCAAACACTCCGCTCTCTGTGTTTAACATATGTGGACCATATAAGGACCGGGGTCCTTTCTGGACATCACTTGGTTCTTCTGGTTTACTAAATAACAAAAGTTTAATTATAGCTAGTGATCTTAACTTCACTAGGAATGTGGAAGAAATTTGGGGATCACAGCCTAGATTGGATAATTTGGTAGCTTTCTTTTCTCATTTTTTAGTTACTCATGACTTGGTGGATGTTTCCCCAGGTTCACTCTCTCCTACATGGACAAATGGGAGGGCTGGACTCAACAGTATTCACAAACGGTTGGACACATTTCTGGTGAATACTTGTTTACTGAATACATGGCAGAGGCATAGAACTTGGATCGGGGAAAACAAGTTTTCTGATCATTGGCCTGTTTTTTTCCAGCTAGATGATTCAGTTTGTAATTTGAACTACCCCTTCAAGTTCAACAGTTCTTGGCTGCGGAAAGAATATTTCTGTCTTATGATTAAAAAATTCTGGACAGAATTCGACTCATACACTGGGTTGAATCCTGTGGATACTTTTGTATTAAAGCTTCAGAAGCTAAAGGAGGCTGCCACTGTATGGATTAAAAACAAAAAGAAGTCTGATTTACTGGAACTCGAGGAGTTAGAAGGAAAAATAAAGGAGCTGCATCTTTTAAATTTCAATGGAAATGTGGAAAAAGAGGTATTTGAGAGTACCAAGTTACTTGAGCATAAAAAAGAGGATTTATTATCTCAAGAAGAGATGGAATGGAGGATGAAAAGTTTTTCCATGCTTATGCATCACAGCGGAAAAATTCTAATGCTATCTGGGATATGTTAGATGATGGTGGAAACAGTGTCACAGGTTTGGGGGAGCTCCATACTGCTCCCATTAATTATTTTGGTAACCTCTTTACTAATCCTGGGCACGGTGATCTTCTCACTCAAATTAATGTGGCTAGACATTTTCCTGTATTTATTGATGATTTTGAGGCGGAGGAGGTAGGGAAAGAAGTTACTTTGGCTGAAATTGAAGAGACCTTAAAGGGTTTTGCCAAGGACAAAATTCTTGGTCCTGATGGGTGGACAGTGGAACTTTTTTTACAGTTCTTTGATTTTATGGGTGTTGATTTACTAAATATGGTGGAATATACTAGAATTGAAGGTTACATCTCGGGGGGCCTCAACTCAACTTTTCTCACCTTAATTCCTAAAAAAAGTAAGCCAACAAATTTCGGGGATCTCAAGCCAATTGCTCTTTGCAACTTGGCCTACAAACTGATTTCCAAGATTATCTCTGTAAGATTGAAGCCTATACCATCCAGATGCATCTCTGCTGAACAGTTTGGTTTCCTAAGGGACCATCAGATTTTGGATGCCAGTAGCATTACCCAGGAAATTATTAATTCTGTCAAGAAAAGGAATATGAAGGCTATGCTTCTAAAAATGGATCTTGAAAAAGCATACGACGGGGTTGATTGGGACTTTCTAAGGCTGATTCTTATACAAATTGGCATTCTGCCTCTGGTCCTACGTTGGATCATGGCTTGTGTGACTACAACCAATATTGTAGTACTTGTTAACGGTGCACCTTCAGATTTTTTTAGAATTTACAGGGGTGTTCGTCAGGGGTGCCCATTGCCCCCCCTTCTTTTCATGTTAATCATTTAAAGCCTGAGTAGATTAATTGGGAATGGTAAAGAAATTGGCCGGATCAAAGGTATCAAGTTGTCACTTGAATTATCACCCACTCACCTTTTATTTGTTGACGATGTCCTCCTAGCAGGTATGGACTTTGTGGAAGAATGGAGGAATTACAGAATTATTATTGGGTCTTTTTGTGAGGCTTCTGGTATCTTAGTAAGCAATAGAAAATCAAGTTTTTTTCACTACAAGATTGAAAGTCAATTGATTGAGCAATTCAAAGGTTTACTTCCCTATAATTTTTGTCAGCTGGAAGAGGGTTTCAAGTATCTTGGCTACTTTTTGAAGCCAAATGGGTATAAAAAAACGACTGGTTATGGCTCATCAAGAAGGTTGAAAGCAGAATTAGTCATTGGACATTTAGGTTACTATCCATTGGCGGGAGGCTCACTTTGGTGAAGTCGGTTTTAATCGACATCCCTATGTATTGGTTTGCACTACATCAGGTACCTGTTTATATTATTAACTGTTTCAGAAAGCTATTCTTCAATTTCTTGTGGACAGGGGGTCCAGATAGAAGCAAGATGGTGATGTCTAGATGGGAAAACATAACTCTTCCTGAACGCCGTGGCGGTTGGGGGATCAAGCACTTATCAATGTTCAGTTGTGCTCTGCGATTAAAAAGTTTTTGGCGTGGTCTATTCGGACCTACTCTCTGGACCAGGGTTCTTACTGTTAAATATATCAAATGAAATGTTAGAAACTGGATCAGGAATCTAGTGAAGAAAACCTTGGGTGTTTCCACGATCTGGGCTGGATTTATTAGAGTGTATAACTAGTTGGAGAAATATCTTCCCTGGAGAGTGGTGAATGGGAAAGATATCTTGGTTGGCATCGATCTGATCTATGGATTTGATGATGAGTATTCCCTGTCCACCAAAGTCTTGAACACCCTTCATTGGTTCGACCGGGACACACAACAAAATCAAAAGAACCAATGCTGACTCAAATAATTCTTATTGGCTCAGCTCAATGGAATTGGGATTTTTGGATGATGCTTCTATTGAATGGGACATGTATATCAACAAACTGAATAGTATTGGATGCCAGTTGACGTTGAACAAGGATAAATTAATCAGGAACAACAATAAAGCTACTCAGGTGGTCATGACGAAGCTTGCATATAAGGCCATCATTAGTCATTGGTGCATCTTCCTTGCAAACTAGTGGTATAGGTTGTTGTGGAAATGGAATATTCCACTCAAAATCAAGTGTTTTATGTGGCATGCTCTTCGGGGAGAGTTGAAAACGTGGGATAACTTTCTCAAAAAAGGATGGGTGGGGCCTAGTGTTTGTTATCTCTGCAAAGACAATATGGAATCTACAAACCATATCTTTGTGGAATGTGGTTTCACTAGATCTATTTGGAATTTGATTATCAAACATCTCTATTTAGATCTTCAGTGGGGTACCAGTCTATTTGATATATGTGCTCTAAACTGGTATAGGGAATGTAAAGGTGGCCCATTCCTTCCGACGTTAATCTCTTGGGTTATTTGGCGATCCAGGAATGAAGCTATTTTTGAAAATAAGGTTCCCATCATTCAATGTGCTTACAACAGAATTATAACAGTGTTAAAGGATCATTGCACAGATATTGTTAAGGTAAGCAACATAAAGGAGAGTTCTTTCACTCTTACTCATTAGAAACCTGTTTTTTTTTTTTTTATGGGGCTGCAAGTAATGGCTTATGTGCAGTGGGGGGTGTTATTTATATTAACAAGGACCATTTTTTCACTCTCAAGATGAACTGTGGAGTTGGGAGGAACTTCTTGCACTCTGGTGTGTACTTACCGTCTCATATTTTTTTGGTCTTCATGAACTGGTTGTATATGGAGATTCGAGGGTGACAATTAAATGTGCTCGTGGAGAGTTCAATTTAAATGTCGTCTCCCTCTATCAGTGGTGCTGCAGGACTAGGGAGAAAATTCTGTTGTTCAATGACATTTCTTTCGAGCATATTTACAGGCAGCATAATACATTGGCCGACAATCTCTCCAAGGCTACATATGATGGTGAAGAAGGAGTAATTTTTTGGAGGAATTTTATGATTTGCAGGTTGGGGAGCAAGGATCCTTTCATAGCTTCGACATATAGTTTCTTTTTTTGAAGTTTATATATAGGTAGATAACTTTTTTTGTGTTGTAACTCTTTCCATTAGTATATTTTGGACGTTGATGTTTATCAGTCCTGGGTTTTTTATCATGAGTCAGTGATATAGACATATTTGTACTATTTGATTCCCTTTTGAATACCAATAGTATAGTTTTTTAGACTAAAAGAAGAAGAAAAAAAAGAAAATTAAGTAACTAATAACCTTTACACAAACATTAAAAAACTTAAAAAATAATTTATCTAGACCTTAAATATATAAAATATAATAAAAAACTATGTAACGAAAAGTCAAAATATACTTATGAAGTTTACATTGATGTATGACTTGGATAAGCTTTCAAAACTCATGGACTTCCTCGACTTGGAATCAAATTCCGAGCTTTAGTACCACTACATAGTATTTTGGTTGGGTGCATGCGAGCAGTCATTATAAATTGGCTTGCCTTTGAAGTAAAACAAAGACTTTGTGCGATACGATTAATGATCTAGACTGGTCGTTGTCGCGTTATGGATGGATTTGTATAGACATCACGTCATGTTGCTAATGGTGGAGACTGGTTGTTGTCCCGTTAATGGATCGACTTCCAGAGAGATCATATGTGCTACAAGTAACACGAGGGGTCCCCCTATAATTCAATGTATTAACAATTCTACAAAATACCGCAACTTGTGGCTGCAAGTTATCCAGGATATCAAATTTTTCCCTGGAGCTTTCCCCGTAAGTCAGGCTGTGAGGGGATGAAACATAAGGTAATGTTACGGGATTTTTTCTATTACATGAATATCGGATTCAACAGGTTTACGTTTTCAATACATTTAAATTAAGTATGGGTAAAAATTAAGTATTTGTCGAGAATCCCGTGATAGAGAGCATGGAAGTGAAGTGATAGGTTTACTGTTAAGAATTTTACAAATTTACAAAATTCGGTACAAGAAACGTATTCCTTCAATCCTCTTACCAAGATTTCCAAAAGTGCTCAAAGTTGAAAAGTCTTAATTGAATGATAGCTGCACCCAACACCTCTATTTCATAGATTTGAACGCTCTTTTCTAATGCATGTGCACAGCTTAAGATCACTTGATTATGTATTCATATCCATATCTCTGTATTCTTTCCTGGGAGGAATTTCGCTCCACCCAGAGAAATGATTGAAGATGCTAATTCCATGGCGCAGCCTCCTGATAGCCTTCGCCTCCATCTTCATACCACTTATTCGTGCACAGGTCGACAAGGATCATCCACATACCACTTTCGTCTTCGACAGATTTAATAGAACCCACTTGATTTTGGAAGCGGATGCTACAGTCATGGCCTCCAAATCCGTGCTTGTTCTCACAAACCACTCGCAGTTCATGCTCGGCCGCGCGCTCTATTCAATTCCCGTGCAGATGAAAAGCAACCAGACACTTTCTTCATTTAGCACTGCCTTCGTTTTGTCCATGGTGCATCCTCCCTCTACGGCAGCCGGACAAGGACTAGCCTTCATCATGATGCCCCACAGATCTCCCATCGGCGCTCTAGCATTCCAGTATCTGGGCTTGTTCAACCTCACCAGCAACGGGCAACCATACAATCACTTATTCGCAGTGGAGTTCGATACGAGCAACACTGTGGAATTCCATGTCCCCGACGAAAACCACTTGGGCGTGAACATCAACAGCCTCATCTCGGTGCAGACCGAGTCTGCTAGGTATTGGAATGGGGAGGATAACTTCCATGGATTGGACCTCAAGAGCGGACGGAACATACAGGCATGGATCGATTACAATCATCCTCAAAGCCGCCTCAACGTAACCATCACATTGGCGGGCTTGCCAAGGCCGCAGAAGCCGCTGATATCTCTGAAAATTGATCTGGGCAATGTTCTGCAAGAGAAGATGTTCGTTGGCTTTTCAGCGACCACGGGGTACTTCATGGAAGACCATTACATTCTTGCGTGGAGCTTCAGCACCCATGGCACGGCGCCGTCCCTTAATCTGTCGCGTCTCCCTTCTTTTGCGAACATGTATTCCAAACACACTCCGGACCGGGGATTCATAGCCGGCGTTACTGTGGCCACTCTGATTCTCTTCTCGCTGGCAATTGCAGCCGTGTTTTTCATAAGAGCGAAGTATGGAGAAACGATCGAAGAATGGGAGCTGGAATACTGGCCCCGCAGATTCACTTACAAGGAGTTAAGCATAGCCACGAGCAAGTTCCGTGATGAAAACGTTTTGGGGCAAGGGGGTTTCGACAAGGTTTACAAGGGCGTTCTTCCCAGCAGCGGCCAACAGGTAGCAGTGAAATGTATAAGTAAGGAGGTTACGGAGGGAATGAAGGGTTTCGTTTCAGAGATCTCGAGCATGGGTCGCCTATAGCACCAGAACCTGGTTCAGCTCCGGGGTTGGTGCCGAAGGCATATGCAACTATTCATTGTTTACGATTACATGCCCAACGGCAGCCTGGACAAACTCATCTTCAGGAATTCGACAACAGTCCTGCCGTGGCATCGGCGATACGCGATTCTGAAGGGTGTCACCGCAGGGATGCTGTATCTACACGAGCAATGGGAGAAGAGGGTCATCCACAGAGACATCAAGTCCAGCAACGTGCTGCTGGATTCGGAGCTCAACGGGCGGTTGGGGGACTTCGGCCTTGCGCGGCTGTACGATCACGGCGAGAATCCGCAGACGACTGATGTGGTGGGAACGTTGGGGTACATAGCTCCGGAGCTCATACACACGGGGAAGGCCACACCCATCTCAGACGTGTATAGGTTCGGAGTTCTGCTATTGGAGGTGGCCTGCGGGAGGAGGCCCGTGGATCCGCTGAAGGGCGCCGAGCAGATGATTCTGGTGGAGTGGGCGTGGAAACTATACACGGAGGGGAGGCTGCTGGCAGCATTGGATCCAAAGCTTGAGAAGGACGGGTATGATATTGTATGCGAGATGGAGAAGGTGCTAAAGTTAGGGTTGTTGTGTTCTTAGCCAGAGCCAGAAAACAGGCTGCGCATGCGCCATGTTTGCCAAATACTGGAAGGCGAAGCGCCTCTCCCCGACATCAGCAGGTCTTCTTTTAACGTGAGTATCTTGGGTTGTTATCCCAGAGGCCTCTTTAGATATACAGGTGATAAGTCTGGGGAGGAAACGTCGAGCAGAGGCCGGTTAGAAGGAATTCTCAAATCAACTTATGATAAGGCTCCATCGTTCAAGCACGGTCATATTAATAGGTGTGATCACCAAGAAGCATTTGCAGGGATGATAGGTTCCAATGGTGATACTGAAATTTTATCCGCCACCCGTGCAGACCTGTGAGACCCTTGATGGAAATGTAAAGAGGTTGTGTAGAGAAAACTTAAAACTTAGGCGGGTTTAGTTTTAATGTTTGGTGGAACATCAATCTGCTCAAAGGGAACTACCATCATTTTGTATCGAAGGTTTGAATTTGGACTTATATTGAAATAATAGTAATGAAGCCTAGGATTATTATCTTACAGTACTCGGTAATGAGCTCAGGTGGAATATAAAGATATCATTTGAGTAGTGGAAATAGTAACTCTAAAAGAATGTTGGAAAGGTGGGAAATGTAAAATGTAAAAAAAATGTAAATATCTTTGTTTTAAAGGTTAAATGTAAAACAATGTAAATATCTTTGTTTGTTTTAAAGGTTAAATATAAAAAATGTAAATATCTTTGTTTTAAAGATTAAATGTAAAAAAATGTAAATATCTTTGTTTTAAAGGTTAAATGTAAAAATATCTCGTTTAAAAGGTTAAATGTAATAAAATGTAAATATCTAGTAAATTATATTTACATCAGTTGCAAGTGAAAATGTGGATAGGTATTCATGCATTCATGTATCAATTATATCAACTATTATTTATTTTTTATGTTTGTTTGTTTTTTTACATTTTTCTAGTTTTCTGCTATGAACGGTTATGCATTCATCATCACTCACATTTATACATGCATTCGCTACCAGTTATCCATTCACATGCATCAGCTACTAGTTATCCATTCTTTAGCTTATACCAGTTATTTTTACTCACTCAATCCTAGAAAAGCATAGGCAGTAGTCTATCCCAAATTCTAAAACTAGATCTACATCAACAAATGACTACCAAATATAATACTTCAAAAAACAATCATATATCATTTAGAGTCGAGACTACTCCATTTCTAAGTCTACAATATATTCAAAATTAAGATTGTTTTTTGAAGTATTGTATTTGTTAGTCATTTGTTGATGTGGATCTAGTTTTCTACTAAATATGCCTCTAATTTAGGAAAATTATAGTTTATGTTTGTTTCTAAAATAATTGGATAAACTAGAGTGATTTGAAAATAAAAGAGAAAGAGGAAGGTAATGGTTATACTATTGCTAGTAAGTTCTTATAAGAGTTTAATAATCAAGCATAATTTCTAATAATCAAGCATAACTTCTAATAATCAAGCATAATTATTATTTGAGGGAAGAGCAAGACCTAATAGATTGGATTCAATTATTAAAGTATTTGATAAATGTGTACAAGAGAAAAAGAGAAAAACGACAATACACAACAAGAAAATTTATCTTTTAGCACCACAAGTTAGCACCACTTATATTTTGTGGTGTAAATGTGGTGGTATTGGCACCAGTTACATTTATGTGATGTCAAAGTGGTGTTATTAACACCATTTGTATTTTGTGGTATTAAAGTGGTGGTATTAGGACCACTTATATTTTGTAGTGTTAATATGGTGTTATATTTGTTAATATTATTGGAAATTGAGTTTTACCTTTATGAGAAATGCCATGTTGGCAAGTACCATAAAGTGCTGCTAAGTTATCATTTCCACATGGACATGTACAAATAGGATTTAATTATGTGGATTTGTACCATAAACAAATTCACAAATAATTCATTTGAAAGAAACTCAATTCAATATTTATTTATTTTTTCATCAATTAAAATAGATAATCAAAGTTTAATTTATGAGTTTTTGCACCATACTTACAACAAGTTCAAATATTTATATTTAGAATATTTAAGCAAATAAATTCATGTGATTAATTTATCAAGCTTTACACCACAAGCACAACAAGTTCAAAAAAAATATTTGGAAAATAGCTCAATTCATTTATTCATTTTTATATTATTTAAACATATAAATACAATTGACAAATAAATAAAAATAACTATTTTTAATTGATTGTACTATTATAAAGTAGTAATAAAATGATTTGAATTTAAATTTGATTATTCATTTGATATATTTTTATCTTCTTATATATTTTTGATGGAAATTAGTATTATTATTAGGTTTTTAACAAAAGACATGGGTCTTAGATCCATCTATATGATCAATGGAGAAAACCTCTACCTAAGGCCGTAAAATAAGCTTTTAGGAATCTAGGACCAATAAAGACACCACAAAGGTCTCCACACATATTCCTAAGAGTATTTGTAGCCTCTACGTATGGGCATTCACACTATTATAAGTTTTTAATCACTAGGGATAGGTCCAATGGACCTCAACATTGTTGAGCGAACAATCATAGGACTTAGCCTAAAGGAATTCTAATCATAAAGAAATGTCATGTTGTCAAGTACCATATAGTGGTGCTAAGCTCATATTTGTCACATGGACATGCACAAATAGGATTTAATTATGATGATTTGCACCATAAACACAACAACATCACAAATAATTATTTTCTAATAACTTAATTCATTTTTTTCATTCAAATAAATATCCATGATTAATTTATGAGGTTTTAAACCACAATCACATCAAATTCAATTATTTGTTTTTATTACTATTTAAACCAATAAGCTCACATGATTCATTTATGAGGTGTTGCACCACAAACACAAGAAGTTCACAAATAATTATTTCTAAATAGCTCAAGTCGACTATTCATTTTCAATATTATTCAAGCAAATAAATACCCACGATTCTTAAATTTGACAAATAATTAGAGACAACTATTTTTAATTTATTACTATTATAAAATATTAATAAAAATTATTTGAATTGAGATTTCATTATTTGATAGGACATATTTTTATTAATATTATTAAATTTTCTAATGGATATTAATATCATTACTAGGCTTTGTGCACCAGGCATGGGTCTCAAATCATTGGAGATGTTCAAGGGAGGAAACCTCTTCCTTGGGCCCTAAATGAATATTTTAGGAATCTAGGACCGAGAAATTTGGGCAACACACATATATTCCTAAGAATATTTTTAACATATATGTGTGGATATTTATTGCATTATAAGTGTTGGCTCAAACCCAGTCGACAGGGGTTCCACTCATTGTTGACGCATACCGCAGTCTCCCTGGCCACCGGCCCGGACAGGTTTTATCCCACCCAGCAACACCTGCGGAGCAGATGAGGTCTCACCCGAGGCGTACAGGAAGGGCAGACATAACCATGTTTCCATCGAATGAAGGAGGATAGTTGCAGCTGTAATACTTAAACTTATTGCATAATCGGGAGAGAGATTTCTAAGCATTGAACATGGTATTTAAAGCACTATTCAACCAAGACATTCATCATTGCAACGACAGTAATTGTAAAACAAGCATTGCATCAAAGAAGCATGACATTATTCGTATAGTGCAACATCACATGACCACAACTGAACAGATTGAACACAGAGATTGTACCAAAATAGCTTCATTGTATTATCATTGTCAACCTAGATACAATGTCTCTGCAAAACTAGATCTCCGCAATGACTCTCGACATCAAAACATACCCAAAAATCATACAACCAACATTAGAGCTTCGCATTATTCTCTCCCCTTTACTTACAATTCTTATCTATATATAGGCTTCCGCCTTACAACTCTTGTCCACTTACTAACGACTTCCTAAATGACACTATGGACAAATGACCCACTCTCTAACTGACCTAGTCCAAAAACGACCAAAAACCCGCATTCTGTGGTATAACTGACTCAACAGTACATAATATGTGGTCCAAATGACCCAAAACCCGCGATCCGTGGTACAATTGACCCATACATGCACAAAATCATCTTCCGCCGTTGCCTTTCGCGCCATCTTCTGCCTTGTCGCAACATCGTAGATGCTGCGATACCAACTTACCAAACTACTTGCCAACAGGCTCCCAACACAATCTTGTGGCTCACCCTCAAGCCATGTCATCTGGATACGGTGTACTTGGTCGTCTTTACTCTAATAGGGCGGAACTCGAGTTCTGCAATTGTTCTTGCTGTCTGGATCTCGCGATGTTGTTTTTCTCCATCTGGTGTACTGATTGTTTGCTCGATGTCATGTACTTATTACCCAAAGGCAGACTCTTCCCAGCTTACTGTTGCAGGCCTTGCAAACTCATCCTCCAGTCTCGAGAGACCAATTGTATACGGAGAGGAATGTTGCAAGCAACGCCACGGTGCAAAACAGGCCAGCGAATCCGGCACATCTGTTTCACACCAGTAAGCATATGTTACAGGGACCCAGGGTCGACAACCCCCCCCTTTTGTGTGGGCGCAGGGACCACGAGACTTCGAACCATCACCAACTGCCTAGAGATCTCGGATGATACTTCATGCTTGTGACGCCGGAGTGTTTGAAGCGCAGCGTGCTCTAATCGCTCATGCACACTCGTGGTTCGAGCTCTTAGCGCACCTGGTGTGCTCTCGCAGGAAATAAAATGGATCATTTCCACAACCTCCTTGGAATTCCGAACTTAGCTAGATGCCCGAACGTCTCGTAACATAACCTCTCTGAACTAAAACTGTTAGAAAAACAGGATTGCATAGCAATAACAATAAACAGAAATGCAAATATAATCACACACACATTACAAGAGAGACACATATATATCGTGGTTCACCCCAACTTGGGCTACGTCCACACTGAATTTTCCAGTCCTTATTATTATTACCGTCCAGCAAGGTGAAGGGATACAACCTGCAGCACAGCCGCTGCACTTCCTCTTCACTGTCTCATAGTCTCTCTCCTGATCTTAGAGATCTTTACAATGCATAAAACCTAATAAATCAACCCTATCCGTATTACAATGTCTTTCTTTTATAGGGAAAATACAATGGGAAAAATACCACGGGATACCCAAAACCATGGGCCCGCAAAATAGCTGGCGAAAACAGCCCCAAAATTTGTTCTTAAGGGCGTTGCCCCTGAACCCCCATTTCTCAGGGGCACTGCCCCCGAACCCCCATTCACGGGGGCTCTGCCCTCGAACCCCTAAAAATGCAGAATGGGTGTACAGTCCTTCGGGGTGCACGACTAAGACAATATCATCTATGAGATTGGAATATCTGGCTCCACAACCAACAATCTCCCACTTGGAGACTGATCACAGCAACTCCACCGCTGCTGCACTTGCTGGACTTGGACTTGGCAAATTTCTCCTCTTCACCTTCATGCTAGAAGGCCAATTGAAACCGAGCAAGAACTCAGTTTCTCTCTGGTCACTACCTTTGTGAACATGTCTGCAGGATTCTGGCTAGTATGTATCTTTTCCAGCTTCAACAGTTCATCTTCCAGAACAGAGCGTATGAAATGGTACTTGGGCTATATATGTTTAGTCCTGGAATGGAATGCTGAGTTCTTTGCAAGATGAATCGCACTCTGGCTGTCACTATACAACTTGCTATCCTTCTGCTTCTTACCCACTTCCTCCATAAACCTCTCCAACCAAATCATTTATTTACTAGCCTCTATAATAGCAACATACTCTGCTTCTGTTGTTGAAAGTAAAACAACCTTCTGCAGTTTCGAAATCCAGCTTACTGTTGTTCCACCTACAGTAAAAAAATACCCTGTGGTGCTCCTCCTACTATCGTTATCACCTGCCATATCTGCATCAACATATCCCTGTAGAACAGTGTCTGAACCTCCAAAACGTAATGCCTGAGTGGTGGTACCTCTCAAATACCTGAGAATCCACTATACTGCCCTCCAATGTTCTTTACCTGGATTGTTCATATATCTGCTCACAACTCCCACTGCATGTGCAATATCTGGTCTTCAACCTTTTCCCTGTCTCATTCTCAACCAAAGCTTTCCACTTCTTAAAACTAGCAAACACATCAGCTTTCTGTCCAATGCAATAAACCCAATTTTTCCTAGTTGCATCATCAATAAATGTAACATAATAATGAGAGCCACCAAGAGATTGTACCTAAGCCGGTCCCCATACATTTGTATGCACTAACTCTAACTTTTCATTCTTCTTCTGTTTCCCAACCCTGAGAAATCTAACTCTCTTCTGTTTTCCATAAACACAGTTTTCACAGAATTCAAAACTTACCTGCTTCAAATCTGGCAGCAACTTCCTCGAGTGGAGAATCTGCATCCCCTTCTCACTCATGTGGCCAAGCCTATGATGCCACAATGTTGTATCTGTTCCTGTGGAAGCTAAAGAGATAGAATGGTTAGTATTATGAGGACATAAATACAATATACCTATCCTGTCTGCTTTTGGTATCACCATTGATCCTTTAGTGATCTTCCACCACTTTTCTCCAAATGTAGATAGACAACCACCATCTCCCAACTGCCCTGTTGAGATCAGATTTCTTTTCATAGCAGGAATATGCCTAACATCTTTCAACAACCAGTCAATTCCATTCTTAACTTTTATCCATACCTTACCCATTCCAACAATTTTACATGGCTCATCATCACCCAATAAAACATGTCCAAAATCGCCAGGAACATACTCATGAAAGTATTTCCTATGGGGTGTAGCATGACATGAAGCTCTTGAATCTACTACCCAATAATCACTAGTATTATCTAATGCAATAATCAAAGCATCTTGTAACACATCACCTGCTACATTTGCTTCCTGGGTAGTTTCCTTCTGTGCATCTCCTTTCTTCTTTAGAGATCTGTAGTCTTTCTTCATATGTCCTTTCTTTCCACAGTTCCAACACTCTATTTTTCCCAGTCTGGACTTGGATCTGCCCGTTTTAGACTTGCCACGATTACCTTGGCTCTTTCCTCTCTCCTTTTGTCTTCCCCTGCTCTCCATGGTCAATGCATTACCTGATGTCTCATCTGTGCTTTTTTTTTCGCATTTCCTCGCTAAGAATAACACCAATAACATCATCAAATTTCAAGGTGTTTGAACCAGAGACAGAGTTACTTACAGCCATGACCAAGCTATTCCAGCATTCTGGCAATGAACACAAGATTAGAAGAGCCCTAACCTCATCATCAAAGTTCACACTTACAGAACTTAGCTGATTTGTAACCGTATTAAACTCATTTAAATGATCAGTAACAGATCCACCTTCAGACATCTTCATATTAAATAAACGCTTCATTAGAAATACCTTGTTGGAGGCCGAGGGTTTTTCATACAGCTTATCCAGTGCGCTCATCAAACCCTCCGTTGTCGTTTCTTTTGAGATATTGAAAGCCACTGACGAAGCCAGACTCAGCCGTATTGTTCCTAGAGCCTTTCTGTCAAAAACCTCCCATTCTTCATCCTTCATGGCCGCCGGCTGCTTTGCTCTTCCTCCCAACGGTAGGAATAGATCCTTCTAGCACAAATAGTCCTCCATTTGCATCTTCCATAACTAGAAGTTTTGGCCATTAAACTTCTCGACCTTAAACTTTCCTTCTTCTGCCATTGCTCCCACTCGAACCAGAAACCCTAGCTTCCTGCGGGTTTATCTGCCAAATAGACCTTTGGCTCTGATACCAATTGTTAGAAAAACAGGATCGCAGAGCAATAACAATATACAGACATGCAAATATAATCACACACACATTACAAGAGAGACACAGATATATTGTGGTTTACCCCAACTTGGGCTATGTTCACACTAAATTTGCGAGTCCTTATTATTATTACCTTCCAACAAGGTGAAGGGATACAACCTGCAGCATAGCCGTTGCACTTCCTCTTCACTGTCTCATAGTCTCTCTCCCGATCTTAGAGATCTTTACAATGCATAAAACCTAATACATCAACCCTAGCCGTATTACAATGTCTTTCTTTTATATGGAAAATACAATGGGAAAAATACCACGGGATACCCAAAACCATAGGGCCCGCAAAACAACTGGCGAAAACAACCCCAAAATTTTTTCTCGGGGGCGTTGCTCCCGAACCCCTAAAAATGCAAAATGGGTGTATAGTCCTCTGGGGTGCACGACTAAGACAATATCATCTATGAGAATGGAAGATCTTGCTCCACAACCAACAAACAACAACCTCTGTGCTCCCGTTATTCTTGGGGCCTATATTTATACAGCGCGTTCGATCATTCATCTACCTTGGCAATCCTATGCACCTCCTACTCATGCTCCAGGGTAATCATAAGATTCCATTACTCGGACATCAGAAGTGGGCGGAGCCATCATAACCCCGCCTGTCGCCCTGTGTGCAAAAGTGTGCAAAGCAGCCCTTTGGCCATACCACCGTGGTGGATGCCTCATGCCAACCTTGCAACCCATCCCTCTAGGTGCCATCTGCTATGCTACCTCAGCGTATTCCTCATTCCACATGTGCGTATTTCTGACACGGTCTGATTCTTCTAACGAACAGAGCTTCCCAAAAAAATAAAGATACTGGCTGTGTAATGATTTCTGATGTGACCTGAGCGCAATAGTGCTAGTTGTCATGGGTAGTTTTTCACTTGCGACACAAGCCCTCCTCCTTGCGTATTGGTTTCTCCATCAGTGCACCATCCTGCCACCGATCATCCTGCAACACACATTTTTTTTTCATGCGACTCAGGAATTGCGCTGTTCCAAGCCCAACTGATAGGGCTTCAACCTATGACCATTCACCAGTTTGGGGAGCATCGCCCCGTCCAGCCGCTGCAGCTGAACCGCACCCCCTGAAGTAATACTACTGATGCGATACAGACCAAGCCAATGTATCTACAAATTTCTTGGATGTTTCATAAAATTGTTTTCATACATCAACACTGAGTCACCCGACTGAAACTTTTTGTTCTTGATGTGGCGATCATGCCATGCCTTCTGGCAATCCTTCTCTACCCCTTGGTGGAACCCAGCGATGAACCGATCTTCCTCCAACTTTACCAACTGCTCTAGACGTTCATCTAGGGCCGCTGCATCATCCAGGCCTATTGTGGCCGTGATGCGCAAACTCAGGACAATATACTCCATGGGCATAATTGCTTCTTGTCCATTTACTAACCTAGATGGTGTATGCCCTATCAATTGTTTACATGTGGTGCGATAGGCCCACAACATCGCTGGGATTTTCAGATCCCAGTCATCGTGGTTCGTATTGCACACCTTTGTTAGTGCATGCTCCAATACCTTGTTGAAGGCTTCCACCGTTCCATTTGCTTGCAGATGATATGGTGTGCTCTTTTTGTGTTGTATCTACAATTCCTCCGTCAATGCACTGATGGTGCGATTGAGAAAGTGGCTGCCCTGGTCACTTAGTAGTATCTTGGGGCAGCCGAAACGGGTGATGATGTTATCAAACAAAAATCACGCTGCCGTTGCTGCGGAACAATCACTTACTGGTGCTACCTCTCCCCATCGAGTCAAATACTCTGTCGCGGTGATAATGTAGGGTGCACCCATGTGCTTCCCTAGTGGATTGATTGGTCATACAAAATCCACTGCCCATTTGTCGAATGGTTACAATGTCAACTGAGGCATGAGTGGAATCTCATCGCGTCAAGATGGTTTGCCGGTTCGGTGACATACATCACAGGACCGCGCATAGTCTGTCGCATCATTATGCAGTGTGGGCCACCACAGTCCAGCACGCAACACTTTTTGAGCAGTCGCCCGACTGCCATAGTGTCCTCCGGCTACTCCTCCATGTGCTTCTGCTAATATCTGCGCTTGCTCATGTGGTAAGACACATCTGCACAATACCTCATCGACACCCATTTTGTATAACTCTCCTGCAATTAGCTGGAATTCCACTTCCTTGACTACCAACTGCTTCTTCATACTGGTGGTGAACTCGTTAGGTGCAGTACCCGTTGTCAGAAACTGAATGATTTTTGTAAAGTAGCCATCTGCAACCTTAACCCGAAATAGTTGGGCGTCCGGTAACCCATCTTCAATGTTGGTCGGATCCTCTCCTATATCGATCCGCGAGAGATGATCAGGACCAGCATTCAACTGGTCGGGCTTCACAATGAATTCAAAATCGAACACCTGAAAAAGAAGTAGCCAGCGGCATATATTCCCCCCCAACACAGGCTTATTGACTAAGTATTTTAATGTAGAATGATCTGTGAACATCTTGAAATGGCCTCCCAGTAAGTAATGGCTAAACTTCTGCAAAGCATAAACCATTTCCAGACCTTCCCTCTCCATAGTAGTGTAGTTTCTTTCTGCAGATGACAACTTCCGGCTAGCAAAAGCAATGGGGTGATCGAGATCCCCTTCTCCTAGTTGAGCCAATATGGGATAAAACAGGAGAGTGAACTTGTACGGAGTGCCACGTGTCACTGGTTTAATTTCGGCCTCTGAAAATAGGACCTGTGAAAGTACATTCCGTGCCCTACTTGCCACTTTTTACAAAATTGCATTTGGAGATTCCTAGCCCAAGTTGTGACCATTTTTCCTAGGTCACCTGTTTATGACTGAGATCTGGAAGAGGCAGAAACCCTATATTATACAGATCATAAATCTGAAAGTACAACGAATTAGAGGCTCTCCTTCGGACACAAGGTACATGGGGATCTTGTCTTCGACATGTAATATTTTCAGATCCTGAAACTTTTCCAAAATGAATTTATAGCGAAAGTGCTGCGATGACTGGTTTTTTCTATATCAAGCCCTAGCTTCGCAAGTGCAACAAGTTTCATAAATGCCATACCATGCCTTCTTTCAGGCTAGCTCTGATACCATGTTAGTTTTTCATAAATTTCAACTTTCTCTAGGATCTTAATTGAGAGAATAACATGTATAGCTTATCTACAACATATCAATCATGGACACAATAATGCAAGCACACAAGAGACACAGAGTTTCACAGGGGAAAACCAAGAAGGTGAAAAGCCCCGCAACTTCCTCAGAGATAGATAGAGCAATGATACAACCCAAGTACAAGAGATAGTCCTCCTTGCAGCAGCTTCTCCTCCTCCATTAGTGCGCCACTCTCCAATGAGTGTGTGAGTGAAGAATAGAATCATCAAATAGAGTGCCTCCCGCACTCTATTTATACTTGAATTGACTTGCCTAATAACCTTTACTAGGTCGGCCTTAACTTAACTACATAACATAATGCTGACAGGGCCGACCCCCAATAGGGTGGTCTAATAACCCTTTAACCCACATGACTTATATAGGGCCAACCCCAACAAGGTGTTCTAATAGCCCATCAAGTATAAGTTACGACACTTACAATATAAATGACGACACTTTCGTATAGAGGAATAATAACATCTCTATAGGAATACAAACACTTCCGTATAGAGGAATAATAATATCTCTATAGGAATACAATATACATATATGAAATACATTCCGAAGTTACAAATACATCAACAGGCCACACATTTAAAAGTGGTTGATATACTCGATCGGCGTATATAAGCCATTTTATTAATATGGCTTGCTAGTTGACGATAGACTTTGCATCCATAAAACTATTATTATAAAAAAAATATAAATATAAACTAAATTATATTATTTATATAATAACAACGAAAAAATTATATAATCAAATAATTATTGATTATAATTATTTTTTATTTTAACATTATTATTAAAAAATTATTATTAGTTTATAATATAAATATTGAATAGTTTAATAATACGAAAACATTTTAAAAATAATGATATTTTAAATATAAACATGTCAATAATTGAAAATAATGACTATGGTTGATATGGTTGACCATACAAATAATGACCCATGGTTCACTATGGTTCACCATAATTGGTCAGAGATACATTGTTTACTATGGTTGACCATGTATGATTATGGTTAATAATGTGGTTGACCATGTTTGGCTATGGTTACGCATGGTTGATTATGTTTAACAATGTTTGAATTTAGTTGACCATGGTTGATTAGAGTTGAATAGGGTTGTCCATGCATGATTATGTTTGCTTGTTGTTTAGCATGTTTGACCATTGTTCACTATGGGTGACCCATGTTAAGTATGGTTCAAACATACTTGATGATTATTGACCATGCTTGACTATGGTTGACTTGTTCCACAATGGTTGGCCATGTTTGACTATGGTTGACTTAGAATGATATGGCTAACTATGTTTGACTATGGTTTACGATGTTTGTATATGGTTGAATTTAAATGGCTATGGATAATTATGGATGATTTTGGTTAACCATCGTAGAATTTGGTTAACATATATTATTATGGCTACTTATGGTTGACCATAGTTAACTATGTTTGAGAATAACCAACTATAGTTGACCATGGTTTAATAACGTTGACCATAGTGACTATGTTCATTGATGGTGAAGATGATTAAATTTGGTAAAGAGGTTGAAAACAATATAATGTCACATTGCGACTTGAAGAAATTGAATTGATAATATTGTCACATTACAACATTAAGAGGTTAGGTTATGCCAAATTATTATGGTCCTCGATGGTGATGGCACATTGCAATATTCGTCAAGGGTTAAGTTGGGTTGCATTGATCATCACTTGTTGAATTCGTTGACTATGCTTAAACCTTCTTAGTTGACCATGGTTGACCTTAGTTGGTTGACCATGGTTGTTCATGGTTGACTACAGTTGACCATGTTTATTTGTATGTGACTATAGTTGACCATGGTTGTCTATGATTGACCTTAGTCGATTAACCATGGTTAACTATGGTTGTTCATATTTAACCATGGTTGACCATGGTTGATAATGGTTGAGTACGGTTGACCATCGTCGACCACAATTGACCATGGTTGTCCATGGTTGACTATGGTTGTGAATGGTTGATCATGGATATCCATGGTTGAGTATGGTTGTGAATGGTTAGCTATGCTTATTTGTGGTCAACCATCGTTATTCATGGTTGATTATGGTTTCCTGTGGTTGTTCAGGGTTGAGTATATTTGTTGATGGTTAGTTGTGGTTGACCATGGTTGTTCATGGTTAACCCTATTTATTTGACCATGGTTAAATATGGTTGACTATGGTCAACTCTAGTTGGTTTACCATAGTTAACTACATTTGACCATGGTTCATGCTTGGTTATGGTTGGGCATGGTTGACTATAGTTGACCTTAGTTTGTTGACTATGGTCGACCATGGTTAACCCTAGTTGCTTAGCCATGGTTCTTCATGGTTGACTATAATTATTCATGGTTCACAATGGTTACTTAATGTTGACCATGGATGTTAATAATTGATGACGATTATTAATGGGTGACCATGGTTAAGTATGGTTGACCTTGGTTTACCATTGATGATTATAGTCAACCATGGTTGATTATGATTGTCCATGGTTGATAGTTCTTAGTCATGGTTGACTATGGTTATTCATGGTTTACCATGGATTTTCATGATTAACTATGGTTGAGCTTAGTTGGTTTACCATGGTTGATCGTCATTGATGACGGTTGAGAGTAGTTAGTAGAGTACGGGGTTGACTATGGTCGACCATAGTTAACTATGCTTGACTCTAGTTGGTTAACCATGGTTAGATATGGTTGAATCTAGATGGTTGACTATGGTTGAGTCTAAATGGTTCAACATGGTTGATTAACTTTAACTCCGCTTGGTTGGCCATGGTTAACTATGGTTGACCATGGTCGACCATCGTTGATCATGGTTGACTATGGTTGAGTATAGTTGGTTGACCATGGTTCACTACAATTCACCATGGTTGTTCACACTTGACTATGGTTGACCATGTTTGACTGTAGTTGAATGTAGTTGGTTGATCATGGTTAACCATGGTCGACTATGGGTGAAACTAGTTGCTTAACCATGCTTATTCATGGTTGACTATAGTTTTTCTTGGTTGACCATATTTTTTCATGCTTGACCTTGGTTGTCAATTATTAATGATGGTTGTTCATGGTTGACTATGGTAGACCATGGTAGACCATGGTTAACTATGGTCAACCTTGATTGCCCATGATTAACCATTGATTTTCATGGTTGGCTATGGTTAATAATGGTTGACCATGGTTGTTCATGGATGAATATGGTTCAATATGGTTGTTCATGGTTGACTATGGTTATCAATGGTAGATCATGGCTTTACTTATGGACTATGGTTGACCATGGTTAAACCTAGTTGGTTGACCATGGTTGATGACGGTTGACTGGAGTTGGTTGACCATGGTTTTTCATGGTCAACCATGGTTGAGCGTGGTTGATGATGATAGACAATGGTTGATCATGGTTGATTATGGTTGACCATGGTTAACTATGGTTGACTATGGCCAACCATGGGTTATAATGGTTGACTATGTTTAACCATTGTTGACTACAATTGTTCATACTTTCCTTATGTTGACCATGGTTTTTCAGACTTGCCATATGTGGAATTATGTTGACCATGGTTGTTTAAGGTTGACCATGTTTGACTATGATTGAGCATGGTTAATTATGGTTAACCATGGTTGACCATGGTTCATAATGGTTGACCACGGTTGACAATAGTTGCTTCACCACATGTGGTTAACTACGATCAACCATAATTGACTATGCTTAACTCTATTTGGTTAACCATGGTTGATTATGGATGACTATATGGGACCAACTAAGGTTGACTATGGTTGACTCTAGTTGGTTGACCATGGTTGGATATGCTAGACTCTAGTTGGTTGACCATGGTTAACTATGGTTGACCATGATCGCCAATGGTTAACCAAGGTTGACTATGGTTGAGTATAACTTGTTGGCCATGGCTAACTACATTTAACCTTAGTTGTTCATGCTTAACTATGGTCAACCATGGTTGAAGCTAATTGGTTGACTATGGTTGACCATGGTGGTCTATGGATGAACCTAGTTGTTTGACCATGGTTCTTCATGGTTGTTGACCATGGTTGAGCATAGGTATTCATGGTTGACCATTGTTGTCAATTATAATTGATGATCATCATTCATGGTTGACTATGGTTGACCATGGTTGACTATTGTTGTTCATGGTTGACTATGGTTGTTCATGGTTGACCGTAGTTGTTCATGGATGACTATTGTTGTTCATGGTTGAATATTGGTGACCGGGAAATGTTGGAACGTTGAAGAGGCACTTATCAAAATATTTTTTTTTCAACTACGGGTTCAATCTCAACAATTCCCAACTCTGGGGTTAATGTCATCACAAAACCAAATATTAATGTAACGAGATTTCAAACACTACCATGAGGTTAAAACTTGATGCACAGAAAGGTGTTTGGACTTGGTCATATGGTGTTGTTATTGTCTCACCTAACTCGTGGGTATGCCTACATGTACTGGGAAAGCAACACCGTGGAATCCACCTGCGAGCACCATGCTCTCAACGCCTCGCTAAAATGTTGAGACTACGTCCATTTTCCAATGGGTTCTTCTACCCTGTGCCTGCAATAATGGAGGATAGGCCCGGTTCCTTCTAGCTCAACCACAGAGTATTGTAATGGGGTATTTCGGACTCTGCCCTGCACACTAGAGCGTTCTCAAGAAGTTGCAGATGTAATCAAAACCGTGTTCTTCAATCTCCCAAAACGATGGGCTCTCATTCCTTCACTAACGAAGGCTCCTTTACTCTGCTTCTATTGATTCGGTTTACTTCTAATAATGCTTGGATGCACGCTGGTGATGGTTTAAACTCTGAGCCTATACATAAAACCCCAGCTCTCTGTAACTAGCAGAGGAATGATAGAAAGCAAGGAAAAAATACACCACTATCGCTTCTATATCACGAAACCTGCAATAAATTCAAGTCTGGAAGAGAATGCCATGCCATTCACCAGTTATTCACACAACAGAAGATTCAAGATGTCTCTCTCTCGAATTTCGAGTTCATACATTTTATTAATGACAGGCTATTCTGATTTCTCCTTGGCAAAAACTACTCGTCATTACCCTGTCCCTTGCACAGTAAATACACAAGGCTCTTTCAATTTCTCTCTGCGCAGAAGTGTATCATCTACACACAAACCCTGATTCCTCTGTCAACCAATATCAATCTACTTATAAATAGAATTCATGTGCACAAATGTAGAAAAATACATACAATATATGCGTTTCCAGTCATTCACAAAATTCAAAAGGTAATTTCACAAAATCACAAACTATTCAATAGTGTTTAGCTCTACAGGAAAACCTGTCACTGCCATCAAGTTCTTCACCCTTCATTTCAGTATAAGAAACGTATCATCATTTATAAAGTCCCATTTACCTACAGAAAACACCCAGATGGAATACCAGAAAGGACTATTTGTTCACTGCTTGAATGTCCTGTAGGAAACCCTCGAGTTTCCCAAAATAAGCCCTTTACAATTTTCTCCCCCTTTTCATTCATAATAAGAACTGTACATACATTAACAAAATCCTAATCTGTTTCCCTATGGCCATATAGTCTTCTGTTCGGCTTCCTCAAGCGTAAATTTTGTTTGCTTCCTCCGTTGCCTCTTTCTGTTCTTGGCTATCATCATAAGCCAAGTCTTCCTTGCTTTTAGCTTCCACAATATGCTGAAAAGCATCACTTTCACTCAATTGTGTATGAACATTTGAGTGAGACCCCACTGTCCCATATTCTTCCTGAACATAATTCAAATTTTGTCCCTCTCCTTCATTCTTTGTGACAATGTTAGCCAATTGTCTTTCTTTTCCTGTTTCACCTGCAACCATACACAAGATATCAGTTTTAAAACATTGAGACCTCTTGGTCTCACTTAAAACTTCAGTCTTCAATTCTTCTCCCAGATACTCCCTTTCCTTGAGTACCTCATCCTCCCACTGAGCATTCATCAGTTGCTCTTTCTTCTTTTGTAGCTTATGCCACTTCAATTTCTTCCTCATAAGGAAACCATATCTATGGTCTTCCTTATCCTTCTGTAACAACTTCAACAATACTCCTATACGGACTTCTATCTCAGCCTTCTCCTTCTCATATTCTTCATCACTCATCTGCCTCCATATGCCATTGACTATAGCATCTTCTTCCTTCTCCTTGTGGCTACCTCCTGAACCTATGCTATGACTCTTGATAGTCATCTTCTTGAGTTCTTCCCTCTCTATGAGTTGCACTCACAACTCATATACTCTTGAGAATGCGACTATCCTCTTGTATTTCAACCTCAGCTGAAGTACTAGGTTCTGGCCACACTTCTTCTCCTTCTCTCAGAAACCCTCGCTGGCTTCCTTCATCACTGTCCTCAATGACTATGACTTTCTTGCTGAGATACTTCACCAATTTCTGCTACCTACACTTTAACAATGTTAAAACAAAGACCAATACCTTCTAGATCTCAATGACCTACTTCTTCAAAAACCTTGAGTTCTTTGCTATCAAACTTCCAAAATCCTGATGTTTCCAACTTCCATGGCCACCTTAAACACTTATGCTCAGATTCTATCTCTGGTTGAACTTACCCCTTTTTCTTTTCCTACAACTACTTCTCCCAAAGTAGTTTTCTCTCTTATCAAGAACTTCCTTGTCCTTCCCAAGCCCTAAGCTTCTTCTGTTTTGCATGCAACTCTTCTTAACTCACAAATCCTCCTCTACAGACCTCCTGTCCGTCTTCTTTCCTTCCAAGGAGCATTCCCGCTCTGATACCAAAATTGGTAACTGGGAAATGTTGGAACGTTGAAGAGGCACTTATCAAACAATTTTTTTTTCAACTACGGGTTCAATCTCAACAATTCCCAACTTTGGGGTTAATGTCATCACAAAACCAAATATTAATGTAATGAGATTTCAAACACTACCACGAGGTTAAAACCTGATGCACAGAAAGGTGTTTGGGCCTGGTCATATGGTGTTGTTATTGGCTCACCTAACTCGTGGGTATGCCTGCATGTACTGGGCAAGCAACACCGTGGACTCCAACTGGGAGCACCATGCTCTCAACGCCTAGCTAAAACACTGAGACTACGTCCATTTGCCAATGGGTTCTTCTACCTTGCACCTGCAATAATGGAGGATAGGTCCGGTTCCTTCTAGCTCGACTAAAGAGTATTGTAATGGGGTATTTCAGACTTTGCCCTGCACACTGGAGCGTTCTCAGGAAGTTGCAGATGTAATCAAAACCGTGTTCTTCAATCTCCCAAAACGATGGGCTCTCATTCCTTCACCAACGAAGGCTCCTTTACTCTGCTGCTATTGATTCGGTTTGCTTCTAATAATGCTTGGATGCACGCTGGTGATGGTTTAAACTCCAAGCCTATACATAAAACCCCAGCTGACTGTAACTAGAAGAGGAATGACAGAAAGCAAGGAAAAATTCCACCACTATCGCTTCTGTATCACGAAACCTGCAATAAATTCAAGTCTGGAAGAGAATGCCATGCCATTCACCAGTTATTCACACAACAGAAGATTCAAGATGTCTCTCTCCCGAATTTTGAGTTCATACATTTTATTAATGATAGGCTATTTCGATTTCTCCTTGGAAAAAACTACTTGTCATTACCCTGTCCCTTGCACAGTAAATACACAAGGCTCCTTCAATTTCTCTCTGCGCATAAGTGTATTCATCTACACATAAACCCTGATTCCTCTGTCAACCAATATCAATCTACTTATAAATAGAATGCATGTGCACAATTGTAGAAAAATACATACAATATATGCGTTTCCAGTCATTCACAAAATTCAAAAGGTAATTTCACAAAATCACAAACTATTCAATAGTGTTCAGCTCTATAGGAAAACCTGTGACTGCCATCAAGTTCTTCACCCTTCATTTCAGTATAAGAAACATATCATCATTTATACAGTCCCATTTACCTACAAAAAACACCCAGATGGAATACCAGAAAGCAGTATTTGTTCATTGCTTGAATGTCCTATAGGAAACCCTCAAGTTTCCCAAAATAAGCCCTTTACAATTTTCTTCCCCTTTTCATTCATAATAAGAACTATACATACAATAACAAAATCCTAATCTGCTTCCCTATGGCCATATCTTCTTCACGAGGCCAACTCCCTCTTAATGCCTTTTGTCTTATAACATAAAGAAAACACAAATAAGTCTAGACTATTCAACTACCTCCTAAATTCTCATAATTGACTCCTATAATTCTGCAACTGCTTGGATCTTTTTAAGACTCTTCGAGTTCTGGCAACAAAGGTAGATTCAGTTACATGACTGAATAACTCATCACTAAATGGATGCTCATTGTTATCAAGACTCTCCTATAACGTATACTTGTAAACTATGAAGATTTACAATATTTTACAATGAGATCCCACTTCTTGGCAAATGTCAAGACCCTAAGGTCTAATCAACATTTCAATTTATTGTTGAGAGCAAATGCTCCTGCATCAAATATGGTTATTAATGGTTGGCCATGTTTTTTCTTAATTGATTATGGTTGACCATGGTTGACTAAATCTAGTTCACAATAGTTGTTCATGGTTAACTAAGGTTAAGCATGGTTGTTGGTGAGTGACATTGGTTGACTACAACCAACCATGGGTTTCATGGTTGATCATGGTTGACTATGTTTGACTTATGTTGACCATGGTTGACTATGTTTAACTTAGGGTGACTTATGTTCGACTTATGTTGACCATTGTTGACCATGGTCGATTTATGTTTGAACCATGGTTGTTCATGGTAGACTATGGTTGACTACATTTGACTTATGTTGACCATGGTTAACTATGTTCACTATGTTTGATTATGTTTGACATATGTTTACCAACTATATTTGATCATGGTTGTTGATACTTTCTTTATGTTGACTTCTGTCGACCATTGTTTTTCATACTTTTCATATGTTGACTTATGTTAAAAGTGGTTGTTTATGGTTGACCATGGTTGACTTTTTTTTAGTATAGTTGATTATGGCAAACCATGGTTGCGTATGGTTGGCCATGGTTGTTCATGCTTGCTTATGATTGGCGTTTATCATGGTTTATCATAGTATGTTATGGTTAACCATGGTTGTTCATGGATGACCAATGTTGTTCATGGTTAACCATGGCTGACCATGGCTGTTAATGGTTGACTATGTTCGACTATGAATATGGATAATATTCATGGTTGACTATGAATATGGACTATATTCATTTAAGTATTTGAACTTGGAGTTCAATATAATTTTAGAATATTAATATGCAATTTCAATTTGACCATGGTTGACTATGGTTTACCACAATTGGTCAACCATGGTTGACTATGGTCGACCATGGTTGACTTTGGTTTACCCTAGTTGGTTGATCATAGTTGTTCATGGTTGACTATTGTTGACCATGTTAACCATGGCAGACAAAGGTTGTTCATGGTTGATCATAATTTTTCAAGGTTGACCATGGTTGACCATGATTTACTATGGTTGTTCATGGTTGACCATGGTTGACCATGATTTACTATGGTTGTTCATGGTTGACCATATATTTCTTTATAGTTGACTATGTTTGACTAACATTTAGCATGGTTGGTGATGGTTGTTCATACTTGACTACGATTGTTCATGGTTTACCATGGTTTCAATTTAATCCTTGCTCATGAAATGAAATAATGAAGTATTTGAACTTGAAATAATTCAATTCCGTAAGTCAATTTTAAATTAAAAAATAAATATGTGTGTTTTTAATATATATATATATGTGTTTTTAATATATATAAATATGTGTATGCTTTATATATATGCTAAAATTTTATTAAAATAAATTATTATAAGATAGTTGAACATAATAAAAAAAATGTGTTTTTAAATACTCATATATCAATTTTCAATGTAAGGAAATTTATTTTCTCACAATTATATTTTTAATTTTAGTTTTTTTATATTATATATACCTAAGTAAATCTAAATTAATATAGTTAAAATTGATTAAAAAAAAGTATTTTTTAAATAATTAAATTAAAAAAAATATTTTTTTAATAGTTAGAATAATTACAATTTATTGTAATTTTAAAAAATTAAAAAAATTTAAGAAATAAATATATCATTTATAATTTAAAATAATTAAATGAATAAAAATATTTTTTTTACTATTTAAAATAATTTTAAAAATATTTTTTTAACTATTTAAAATAATTAAATAGTTAAAATATTCCAAATTTATTATAATTTAATTGAATTCAAAGCATTAATAAACCATAAGCAAAATAGTTATTATCTCACATACTAAGCACCTAGCCAAAGTTTTTGGATAGAGTTAGATATAAAAGTTGAGTAAATGCTCTTGTGCTATGATTTGATACAACAACTTGTGGGATACGGATACAATAAAAGCTGTAAAGAATTTTCTCGGATATCATCATAAAAGCTGTAAAGAATTTTCTGTGTATTAAATATATATCTTATTTGGAAATGTAAATTATAACTTTTTTTATATCATATCAACGAAAATTATAAATCTCTTTATCTTATATGTTTAAAATTTATAAGTCTCATTGGAGAATGTAAATAGGTTTTTTTTATATCATATTAATGTAAATTATAAGTCTCATTATATCATATCAATGTAAATTATAAGTCTAGATTTATCTTATATGCTTAAATCATCCGAGAACAAAATTTAAATGGCCTTTCTTTTTTATTAAAATTTTGGACAGATTTATTTAAAAAGATTTTGAACAATTATAAAGTAATTAAAGTTGAATATTTGAAGTTGAATTTTGAATGGATTTATTTAAAAAGATTTTTGGAAAATTATAAAACTATTTAAAAATTGAATTTTAATAAAAGTAAATAATAATACTAATAATAATCATAAATTTTCCCTAAAATTTTACACATATCCAAAAAAATCAAGTTTTTGTCAATAAATCAAGTTTTTATCAACAAGGGTAACAGATTGACTAAAAATAATAATAATAGTAATGATTTTTTTTTTTTAAATTACTCATACCAAAAAAATCAAGTTTTAACACAACTTAACACCCTTATACTGGCTGTTCCGCAAACAATCTTTGTTGCTTATTTATAATTAAATAATATTATAATGCTGGATAATCTATCATTCCATTCAATGTTTTGAATTGACTTTTAGTAAATATATGAAAATTATTATTAGAAAACATTACAATTAAAAATAATTAACATTACAATTAAAATTACTATTTAATAGCATGCTTCTACCACAGGCTTAATAATTGAACAAAATTTCAAATAATTTTTTACATCACTCTTATTTATTCAACAAGATATTTATTAATTTTCAACAGCAATCTTAATTATTCAACAAGACATTTAATAATTTTCTATAGCGGTTCTACAGCGCGTTCCTGCAACACTGTTTGATGCATTGGCCAGTTCCTCCTCCGCTCTTCTACAGATTTCAGTGATACGAAGTGATAAAGGGGAGACACGATCGTAGGGTATAACTCGAAATTGAGTTCCGCCTTCAATATGTTGGATAATACTTCATCTTTATTGAAATGAAACAATTCACTGAAAAGATTCATATGATTCAAAATATTACATAAATAAAATTATTAACATGGATTAATAAAAACATCAAATATTACATAATTTGATTCAATATATTATATAAAAAAACTCAAATATTTCACAGATACTTTTTTAGAATCGTGATTGAAATTATAAGAATACATGTATTAAAAACACAAATACAAAAAACCCTGTACGAATACATAAAATTTAAACACAAATACATAAATCCTTCGGTGCATGCATAGAAGGATCTTTATCACTCTCATTGAGTGCATGGGAAGAAGGATCTTAATTCCAGAAGCGGGGAAGCTTTGTAGAGAGAGGGTAAGCCAGGAGGAGTAGAACGACTTCCAATACATTTTGCTCAGAGTCGGCCTCTCGTCTTCATCGTGCAAACTACTAGAGAATTTGAACTCCAATATGTAGAGAATTTGCAAACGCTTAGTCTCTGCTAATATAAAGATAAATTTATTGAAACCTTTGAATGGGAACGTCATTTTCCAGTGAAGAAATTGAAACGGCAAACAATATCGTGGCAAACCACTTGCAAACGATAAACAATATCGTGCCAAACCACTCGATACGTGATGTGGAGGCGGTTAATTTGGAGTTGGGGAGAGGTGGCGATCTACCCACTAATGAATCTTGGAGCGTTATACTTTTTAATCTCCTCCTTAATTTGTCATTAATAAACAATCCACATTTACCTTACTCACTGGTAGCCGTAGATAGGTGATAGACGAAGGCAAAGAAGGAAGCATATCGGTTGATTATTAATTTTGAGATTAATCTGCCCAGGAGTTGAAATAGGGACGCCATAATTACACTTCTTTCTTTTAGCTGAAAACCCTCACTGCAACAAAATATCAAAATCTTAAATACATAAAATATCCAAAATTATGTAAACAAATCTCAAAATATACTTACAAAGCCTTGGACATTGATGTTTGACTTTGCAAGCCTTCAAAACTCATGGATTTCTTCAACTTGTAATCAAATTCCGGCTTTTAGTACCACAACATAAGATTATGGTTGAGTGCCTGCGAGCAGTCAATATAATTTTGCTTGGCTTTGGAGAA
The DNA here is from genome assembly GCA_027924585.1 of Larix kaempferi. Classification (NCBI taxonomy): domain Eukaryota; kingdom Viridiplantae; phylum Streptophyta; class Pinopsida; order Pinales; family Pinaceae; genus Larix; species Larix kaempferi. The sequence goes on from BSBM01000778.1 coordinate 3,151,928, forward strand.
AAACAAAAATAGTCGTTCGATACCATTAATGGTGGCGACTACTTGTTGTCGCGTTATTGATGGACTTGTCGAGAGATCACAGAGATATTAATAATGATTGAGACTGGTCGTCCTCACGTTATGGATGGACTTTGTAGAGAGATCATATGTGCTACAAGCAACACGAGGGGTCCCTGTCCCTCTATTATATACAATTCTACGAAATACCGCAACTTGTCGATGCAACTTGTCCAGCAGATCAAATTTTGTCGTGGAGCCTTCCTCGTAACTCAGGATATGAGGGGTAGAAACAGGGAAATACTAATTTCTTTACTCAATCGCAGTCCCACAAAACTCGGTCCAGAGAGATTTGTTCTAGAACATAATCAATATTGGATTCAAGGGGTTTAGGTTTTCAATACATTTAAATTCTTGCTTATTCGAGGTTATTTTCGTGTTTACAATTTTACAAAATTTCGTATAAGAAACGTATTTTGAATGATAACTGCACCAAAGACCGAAGTTTGTTACCTATATTTCCGGAAAGTGCTCAAAGTTTAGAAAACTTTGAATATAACTGCACCAAAGACCGAAGTCTGTTTCACAGATTTTAGCCCGCTTTTCTAATGTATGTGCGCAGCTTAAGATCTCTTGATTATGTATTAATATCCATCATCTCTGTATTCTTTCCAATGAGGAATTTCGCTCCACCCAAAGAAACGATTGATGATGCTAATTCCATGGCGCAGCCTCCTTCTGATAGCCTTATTAATAGGTGTGAGCAGGGTCATATTAATATGTGTGATCACCAGGAAGCTTTTGCAAGGGTGATAGGTTTAGGGAGGGGTGGTCCATGATGGAGCCGTAAAGAAGTTGGGATTTTTAGTCTTTTCCCTTAGATTTTGTAAATATAAATTCTCTTCAGCTTTCCATGTAAGAACGTTAAAGTTTGGATGTAATAACGATCAGTTACTTTAAGAACGTTAAAGTGATGGATGTAATAACGATCAGTTAATTTAGGTTTATCTTGGAACAATAATGAATACCCACTATCAAAATTCATAAACAAACCATACAACCTTTCTCTTGTATTTTATTTAGACTATTATGTAAAGTTAAAAGACATATAAATACTTTACTTTTTTTGTCCTTTTATCATGTATTTCATATTATTTAAACTATTATGTAAAGTTAAAGACATTATAAAATACTTTATTTGTTCTACCTTTCTATCATTATCATGTATTTTATATTATTTAAATTATCATACTTTGAAGTTAGGGAAATGAAACACAAAGAATTTTTATATGTGGTAAAAATGAGAGAAAGTTACGTGTATGTAGATAGTATAAATTTATGTTGAAAGCAAGTTTACTGAATCTATGAAGGGCAATCTATGAAGGGCATAGTAGTAGATGAAATTTAAAGGAAAACTCTAGTGTAAGTATTAATAAGCAATAAATAGAAACCCATGTAATCAATGGAAAGTATAATGAAATGTACATTAATTTGTGAGACTAGAAAGTATATATATGTGAATAAAACAATAAAGGCCTAGGTAGTTATAAAGTTTGACTCTAATTATATTCGCACTCGACATTAGTATTTTCATTTGGTAGGGGAGTGCAAAGATTGAGGGTTGCAATTTTAAGTCTAAAAGGGACAAAGAATTAAGGTGTGCCTCTTTTTTTTTCAAAGTCTGACATATGAAGTGTATTTCATCTTTGCACAGTGGTCGAAGGAGAACCATCATGCAAATTGCATTCCTAATAATGTTGTAGTGCATGACATTGTTGTGAAGGTCAAGCCTTGATGTCGAGTCGTACCAATGTTAATGGTTGACCTTGTTAATGCCAATCCTTGGGATTTGTGGATAGTCAATTCCCAAGCCATCTTGAGGGGGATTTGTTTCTTGTTACTTTGATTTATGGTTGGGATAGGTATGTGCTTTGGTTGAGTTTGGTCACATGGAGGGCCAATGTATTTATCAAATGCCACAACAACATAGGATGGAAACTTAGGAGGGGTAGATCTAGGTGTGCATATGTACAATTTGCATCACCACTCCAAGTGCACCATTTAATAGTCTTGATTGGACACATAAATTGCAAGATAGAATTACTCGATGCCCCACGCATAGCAATATTAATTTTTTTAGTTGACCATCATCATCTTGTTATGCATCTGAACCATTGGTGAAATATACAAGAGATCATGGAATAGGCATAGCTAGTTCTTGGAGTATGTATTTGTTATGATTGTTTGCAAGAATGCTCATGGCAAAGAGACAGATTGTTGTGTCAAAGTTTGAACACTCCTATGGTGACAATAATCTATTATTCCTATACTAGAGGAGGCTCAATTGGTGTAGCATTGTGGATGTTTGTTAATAGCCGTCGGAAACAAAGTTCGGTGGCATCATTTCCCTTTTGACAAAAGACTGTTTCCAAGATGGTTACAGTGGTAAAGTCTTCCCACAAAAACTTCCCCGCAATTTCTCTTACATATAGAGGTTTTTCCATCATAGGTAGGAGTTGGCCCAAATCACCAACAAGAATTATTGAATGGTTTCAGAATGAGTAATTGTTTTGTTCTAGATATACTTACACATGCAACTCTTAATCTGCACAAATAATTTAGGCCCTATGAATCTCATCTCATCAATGAGAATGTATAATTGAATATGTTTCATATCTTCTTGGAACACTGATAGGGCATGGCCTTGTAAAGGCTTCATGTCCTTGATAGGAATCTTAAGCCCTCAATGTATAGTGGTTGCATGTATGTTAAACACTGCAAATCTAGTAGGGTCGAGTAGTAGTAGTGGGATATGCCTAGAGTTTAATGGTTGAGAAGATAGTGCCTTTTTATGGTTCTTGTAAGGTAGGATTTACTTGTGCCTGCAGTTCCTTAGATGATCATCCTCAATGGCTCTTTAGTTCCCTCTACTTGTGAATGTTGTAGGACTAGTATGTCAAATGCAAGTTGTTGATCCTTAGATAATGTATTTGGGGAAGTAGGAAGGGGATTTTTATCTTGTATTACTTCCCCACTCCTTCGATTGTAGTCAATGTAGTTTGGTGCAATCTCCATTGTAGATGTTGATACTTTTGGATGATTCCATGTATGGTTGGTGTCAAAATATCGGAGGCCAAGCATGTCAAACTCATTAATGTGGAAATTTTCTATAGGGACTAATCTTGACAAAAAATTCCCTTTATTCATCTCCATGTGAGGATGTAAGTTATGATTGGTATCGTCAGATCTACAGATGTTATCTCATCAGGAGTGGGAACAGTGATGCGATCAACATGCCATGCATAGTAGGTATTTTGTAAGCCCTCCTAACTTGAAAAAATTTCATGTTTTGTAAGGCCTATGTCTTTATTGAAGGAACAAAAGGGATTATATAAAAGCATCTCACTCCAACATAATTCAAGAAAAGCAATGGAATCTTTGGCTGGAATTGAAGTAAAGCACAGTTAGACATGGACAATTGCAGGGACAATTCTATTCTTTTGATTTTTAGTTTTGTGTCCCTGGTTATATGACCATTATTGTGCAAGGTATATAAGATAGAAAGGGTCCAAATTTGGAGGGAATTGAAAATAGGCATCGATGAAGTTGGAGCCAGATAAGAAATCGACTAAGCCAGGAGATACACAACATAATATTTAGCGACCAACATTTAGTTTGGTAAAGGGCCAATTGCATGTGACAAGGTGTAATTTTCTCAACATATGGCAAGTATATTGAGCATTGATGTCTCAGTCAACAATTGTTTATGAGTGCAAACGATTATAGGAATATGAGGATGGGTCCTATGGACATGATCTAGCTGTGATTCTAGTCAACATATGATGATAGGTCTCTGATATCCCCTCTGCTTTGGAAGCATATTTGGCTATGTATTTCAAGATAGCATAACATGGGAGAATTGGTTGGCAATCCACATGTTCTCGCCATGTTTGAAGTATGCTAGGATTATGGATGTTCAAACGAGCATCATTGTGTGTTCGGTGATATGTTTTTCTACCCTTTTCATCAATGTAAAGTGATGATTCATGTTGTACATTCCAAGGGCATTTATATCTACGTTCAAATGTATGAACCCTTTTTTGTGTAAACATGAATTTTCAGTGCATTTAGTATGCGTTTTTACTTCGTTTAAGAGTTGTTCATAGTCATGAAGTGGATTGGATGAAAGTATATATTTTGTATCTAGAAAGCAAGGGTCATCCTCAATCGGTATTGATGCATATGGATTTGTGTGTCATGATTTTCTCTTGGATTCCATGATGTAAGATATTTATCGAAGAAAATCTTTGCAACATTGATTTGATTTGGGTCTTGAAAATTTAATGTTTCCATGTTAGGAGATCCATCAAGCCACATGAAACCATGTATATGTGCAAAGCCACTATGTTTCCATTCATACCTAAAAATTCAATGTTAGAGGATTAGAACAAGTAAAAAATATGTAAAGGTTTTGTAGAGAGACATCTAGGTAGGATATAATGTGTACATGTACCAGTCATCTATTGTGTGTGTGTATTTTTTAAGCATATCCTCATGGATTATTGGAAATATTTTATGCATGTATGTAACTTCAGTGTGGCTCCTATCAATGATGTTACGATTATGCCATTGATGAAAGGCTGTCAAGTCAGAAGGGCTATCCTCTTGCATAATTGTATGCAAGTCTGGCCATTTTATTTCTCTTGCATTGAGAGTGTAGAACAATGTAGGGAATTGCAAATGTGCGATCATATTTGTTAGTTCACTCCTGCATAGTGACTAGAGTGCTCTAGTCCTACGTAGGTGCACTCTGAAGCACATGACATGTTTTGGGAGGTTGTTTGTAGGAATTTCTTATATATGTGTGTGCAACTCCTCAATTGTGGTTGGTTTGTTATTCTCTTGGCTATGCTTCACAAAGAAGTTAGTTGTTGCTTGACTCCTATGGCACAAATTCAAATTGTAAAAGTAGTATCTAAAGCAGGAATTACTACCAAATTTGTTGTCATGGTATCTCATTAATTGTATTGCATAGATATCAAGTGGAATGTAATTGATACATGGTTGGAAAGGTAGTAGATCCCCATTTGGGAAAAAAGTTGGGAATGCCATGTCGAATAGACCCTTTGTGTTGTACTCATTGACTAGTGATGAGCCAATATATGGCCAATCAACTATAGTAGTTGGAGCATTGGATGCAACCTGAACAAATTCTTTGATCTTTTCCATTTCTTGTTCTGCATTATGCAATATGAAGGAAAAAGAAGATACTGCTTGTGCTGGCTCGGTAACATTGTGGTTATCCAGAACGATTATATTTGAATTTGTATAGGAGGGCATGTCAATGTTTGTAGAAATGAAATGGAGCCGAGAGGAGACATCAGTGCATGATTCTATAAGTGATGAAATTATATTGTGGCCAAGTTGGACATCACTATAATATTTGTAATTTTGTATCTTATAGAGCAATGCATTGATGACATGTGATTTAGTCACGTAACAATCAACATGCATAACATTTACCTTACGTTCCATGCCTCCTCACAACCAAGATATCAATAGTTAAAAGGATGCATGGAAGGAAATTTTCATTTTGATCAATTTGTTGGGGGAAACTAATAGTGTGACCAATGTACTTGTATTGTCCACCATGAGCATGTCTGACCTACAAAATTGGGCTAACATGAGCAATGAGCATTTATTCAATTTGATTAAGTATGGATAGGACAATGGTGTAAAATTAGTCACAGCAGATCTAATGAACAAGTAAATCAATCACAACAGATGAACATAGAAAATATGGTGCAAAACTGTGCAAAACATGCAGCAGTGCTCTCTATCCCAGAAAGAGTGAATGAATTACAATAGAATACAATTGTATGTCAATGATCAATTCGAATTGACTAAGTAGGCCATTCGAATCACTGAATAGAGTAGCTTGACTCTATCTAGGAGTCCTCATCAATCATCGGTGGTGCTCATCAATCACAATAACCAGTCATCCAGGTGTCAAACTGAGTCTAACTGAGTGTAATAAATGTAACTGAAGTGTGTAGCACTGATATAGGATCTGGAGGCTCAGTGGGGGCGCATGGGAGGCTAACTGAAGTCAGAACAAGTCACCTAATCAAACTGGAGGTCAAACGGAAGTGATACAGTCAGTCGGGAGTGAAACTAGCCTCAAATCAGGGAGAATCGGAGCTAACTGAATGTAACTGAAGTGGAACTGCAGTGGTAGGTGAACAAGTGCGCCCTTCTCTGGCAGTAGGTGAGAAGTGGGTGCCTTTCAGCTTAGGAGGGCTAAAACTCTGTGGTAGGTGGCTCCCGGGTGCTAGAAGAAGGTGGATAAGGTGCTGGAGGCATCAAACTGGTGACTGGGATGCATGCCTGTGCATGCAGAATCCTGAAATAGATCATATCCTGAAATAGGAATCCTGAAATAGATAATATCCTGAAATAGATCATGCAAGATCCTGAAATAGATGATGTATCCCGAAAATAGATGATGTGGATATCCGAACAAATGGTTTGGTCACCGGGGTCCATATTATTCCACTTTGAGAATCGATAACCATTATTTTCTCTATGGCATTGCAAATGTATCCGTTGAGAGATGGATGAATAAGAATGCTAAGATATGATTCCATACAACTAGTACATGTATGCATGATAGAAAAGGAAACAAATTGTTTGTGGAAAGATTGGGTAGCATGTGGATGGCCATGATGATGAAGAGTACATGTTGTAAAATACAAAAGAGGTTGTTGTCCAGTATGCATTGTAGTCTCATGAAGTCTGTTTATTCCATCTTTCTTTTCAACATATCTTCTCATTCATTGTTCATTTTGTTAGAACCTATATGTAGATGGTTTTGTAGCAATTGGGCCAACATCTTTGATTGTAACAATTTCTTTGTTCCATTTATCTATTCTTCTCTTGTTTATTTCTATAGCTTGGACTTTATGCCAATGACTGTTGTATTGATTCTTACTATGAAACTCATGATGAAAATCATTGACCAAGATTTCTATTGCAATATGTGAAGTTTCTTGTAAGGAAAGAAATGAATGATTTGTAAACATATATTATTAAATTATATATTGCATATACTTTGTTTCATAACATCAAATTTGACATTTACAGGAGTAATATTTCAAGAATATGAAAATTTAATTTGATGATATGTTAGATATGGATGCTTAAGTTGTGAAATAAATAAGCTAACTTCATAATCTCCACATTTTATTTAATATGTAACTATACAAAGCAAGGAAAAATATAAATTATTTCTTTGAAGAAAGATCGTTACACATGCCTTCACTATTTAGGCAACATTTCAGGGATATGCATGTTTTCTTTTGGCTTTTTCATGCAATCCATTTTATCACATGTAATTACAAATTTTTTTATTTGTTTCTGACTAGAAAATGTTTCTTCATGTACTACTAGTTTGAACAAGTAACTATTGAATAAAAAATTGGCAAAGATGTGTGTGGTCTCTTCGGTATTCCCTTCATATCCATAGTCAAACAACTTCTTACTTCTTAATAGATATGTTGATAAGTTGTTCTACAACATCATGGAATGAAATTACATTGATTTTTCTTGTTTGGTTTTTAACAAGGATAATTTTAGGGGCGAAATTTAGCCCATGGGCTATTTTTCCAAAAAATGATTCGCCAATTTGCATTTTTTGAAACCCCATTTCACCCAATTTTGATGGGGTAAACTTTTTTCACTCTAAAAATCACCAAATTATTATATAAACTATATAAAATCCTTAGAAATTGAAATAATTTTAGAAAAATATCGCCAAATATTTTATAGTTGACATTTTAAGAATTGGTAAGATTCGTCAAGGTTTATACACTTTTAAATAAGTATGGGTCCTTAAAATTATCCCTGGTTTTTAATGTTGAATTGGAGAATGTACCTATATTCACATTCATAGACATGTTGATTGCACCTTTGGAAATTCTAAACACCATCCTCAATAGGTGTGAGTTATTTTTTTCAATTCTGGTCTTTAATTGTAAAAGGACATGCATCATACCAAAAATTGTCTATATACATGGAAGAAATAGTTTCCTTGACTAAAATGTATGTAGGTTCTTGCCCTATATCGTTTCCTTCATTTTTAACATCAATTATTTCTTGTATGGAAGGATGACCTATTGAAGCACCATCTACAAATAATGAGTGGGATTAGAGGCATATTCATGGGTTTTCAAAGTAGGTTCGCAAATCCTGGGTTTCTTTGAGATCAGAATTGATGTAAATTTGGGATGAAAAGGTTGTAGTAATTTATATCTGATTGAAGTATGCTATTTTTCCAACCTTTATAACAATTATTAGAAAGCTATTTGTGATGGCATATTGCTCTTCATTATGTTTATTGCAAAAGACCCCCAATAATGTGACCTCTATGTTGGTCACTGTATATTCTAATTGATTTCAATTAACAAACAGAGTGCTCAATATAAAATGTCAACCCAGGAAATTCTTATTGTTTCAAAGGTAACTACTTGAAAAGTATATGCATAAACACTTCAGTAGCCGACTAAATAAATAAAGGACATTCATCCTACCTAACTGTTAAGCCAAACTCAACTCACTGTGAAATCAAATCTAAATTATCAATCTAAGAACTCAAAGGGTTCCTATTTCTTACAACATCAATCTTGGAACAACTGATCTAAGAATGAATTGACTAGAATTGATTTTGCAAGAAGTTAAATCCTAAAAATATCATAATTCAAACCATGACCTATCTAATTCAGCAAATCCTAAGAAAGATAAATAACAGTAATGTGCAAGAGCTAAGCTTAACTGTAACAACATTGCTAATTAACACACTTGCATAGGAAATAAAACTACTCTACACAGTCGACTATTCACACCACACTGTTGCAACAAACCAAAAGAAACTATAATGATGCAATTAGTAATCAACCATTGTTGCAGCAATATGAGAATTCTACCTACTTTAAATCCACATCAAACCAAAATAAAGTAAAACTAAAACATCTACTTAACTCGAAAATATCTGTGAGAAGGCGGGCCCTGGCCTTCCAACAGAGATGCACCTGGAGGCTATCAAACTAACTCAACAAATAACAATTTAGGGAAACATTGCTTCTTTCATTAATGGATAAGTTCAACTACAAAAGACTCGCAGCTCCTGGTACAATTCTCTTGAAAAATAAGCCTAACCTTATGTATGATCTCGTCTTCCTATATATACTGAGACAGTGACAGTCTAGGTTCATTAATTCAAGCAGCAATGAAGATCTCTGATCTTCAGGATGCCGAATATACAATGTGGAAAGTAGAAACATTTACAATGAATGTTACCTTAAAATGGATTATGTTTCATAATCAATTGCACCTTTAAAACTGGAACTAATCCATTGTTAAACGAGTCTCAGCTGGCCGCGTAAAGGAATAGCCTGAGCTATTTCAACAACGATCCAAACTGAACCCTGGAAATGTGCAACTGTTGCCAATTGATTCAGCACCCAAGTGTATCAACAAGCCAAGAGTCTTGGATTCCCTGAGGTCTTTACTCACTTCTCATAAATTCATCACAAGTCAGCATTACGAGGAATAAAATTCATAATCACAAGCATTTATAAGCATTAATATAGCAAGGTAGTAATGAATTGTACCTGTTTGAATACATGCCTGTCCTTGGAAAATATAATGACTTGGTTGTAAAATGAAATACAAAAGCAGGGAAAAAGGGTTGAATAAGAGTAAGCAAAAAGGGTACTTCTAGCACCCAACACTCTATATTTACTATAACTTGAAATGTCATTTAGTTGAAGGGTTCTGTTATGTGTCTCTGTTCCATTTTTCCTCATCATGGTTACTAAAGGGCTAATGGATATATCAACTCTAATAATATCAACTAGTGTTGTTGGTTAGAGTTGATAATTTATTAATGGGAGTGAAAACAAAGTTATGGATTTCTATTGAATGCTCATCCTTTAAGCAAGCTTCTATGGTGGAGGTACTACCAAGATTTATTTCCAAGTATTTTTTTAAATGATTGAATTCTTTTTTTGCAGGTTTGATGATCCCTTTTGAGCTTATGTAAACTTTACCAATATCTATGGAAGGATGGAAGTGTGTTTCTTGGATATTGATGCATGTAATCCATATCTCAATACCTTCAATGTCAATAACATCAAATATAAAGACATGTCCAAGTCCATTGGCATTGGTGAAGGTGTGAAGGTTAGTTTTTGAAAGGGCTTTGATTTTTCAATTCCCATTCTTGCATGTATGGAAGAAAAGATTTAATAGGAGTAATATTTGGGGGTGTTTTAGCTGTTTCTATTATTTTTTCTAGGATGACATAAATATTTGGTCAACAATGGTCCATTAATAATATTTGAAGTCAAAGTATGCACTTGTATTCCTTAGACAATAAGAGTCCTGCAAAATAATTTGTAAAAAACTGTACATTTAGCACTTAAATTATTGTGCAAAGAGTGGGTAGTGTAAAATGTGGTTCATGTATTTGATGTATGTGATTTGGAATGGGATGTGATAAAGAAAAAAGTAGATAGGATGAATACATACTTGTTATTTTTGATAGATTTATAGGTGAAGCTATCTATTTGAACCAAGGATCCAACTTCCACTAGAGATGATGTGAAAAATGAGCTCTGAGCCAAGGAAAATAAGTTGTATACTGTATTGTTTCCATCGACTACGTGTAGAGCATAGTGCTCTTTTGAAGTTAGTTTGAAGTCCAAAATTTCTAGAATAGGATTGAAAAGAATCTCTCCATTTCCAATCCTTGTAATAGAGTTCATTGTTAACATTGACACCATAAATGTAGATTTATTTTTCCATAAAATTTCATGACAAGGGTACAAAAAGGTCATCTAAGAAAAAACAGTGTTGCATCAACATGTATTAGGAAAAATATATATAATGCATATGGATGTAATTTAAAAAGAATATATATATATATAAACAAAGTAATCAATATTTTTTTTTTGAAGTATGTCCATAACTATTTGAACAACAATAGTTTGTATACTTTAGAAGATTTGAATAGTAAAAACAATTTTGCATTAATGTGTTACGTAATATATATATAATATATATGAATGTAATAAAAAAAGAATATATATTTTTTGAAATATTTATTGCGCCGAGAGGCGCTCTAGATCTCAGTATGAGGGAGATCTTGTGAGTCGAGTGTTTGGCGATATTGTCGGCCATAAATAAAATTTGTATGAGGGAGATCTTGTGAGTCAAGTGTTTGTCGATATTGTCGGCCATAAATAACATTTGTATAAAAGAGATCTTGTAAATTGTCAACCTTAAATACCGTTTGTCTTTTTACACAAAATAATAATAAAAAAAATATTGTGTCGGGCCCTCCCCTCTCCTCCACGCGAGCCCTCCTGCGCGAGCTCCTCCCTCCTCCGCATACCTCTCCTCTCCTGCTCCACAAAGCCCTCCCAGCTCCTCCATGCAGTATCTCCTCCCCTCTCCTGCTCCACGCAGCTCCTACCCTCCCCTTCCCTCCTCCCCTCCCCTCCCCTCCCCTCCTGCGTCCTGCCCTCAAGGAGCTACCCTCCCCTCCCCTCCTGCATCCTCCCATACCATCTCCTCTACATAGCTCATCCCCTCCGTAGACCTCCCCTCCATGGGCTGCCCTCCCCTCCTCTCCTGCATCCTCCCCTCCTAACTCCTCCCCTCCACAGACCTCCCCTCCACGAGCTGCCCTCCCCTCCACAAGCTTCCCTCCCTTCCCAGCTCCCCCCAGCCTTCCCTCCTGCTCCTTCTCCCATCCACATTGCCTCTCTCACGTCCTCCCCTCACTCTGCATACCTGCACAATGTTAAAATTAAAAAAAAAAAAAAAAACAATGTTTAAATTTTTAAAAATAATAAACAATGTTTAAATTTTGACAAATATTATAACATGTTATATATATTTAACATACGTTTTACTTGGAGAGTAGTCACCAACCATGGGCATTTGAGACTACAGCAAAATAATTCTGAAAAACACAAATACAATGTTTACTGTTTAGGATCTGGTATTTATTAAAAGAATCGAGACTCCTGTGCATTTGTTTTGACTTCTTGAATTTTATATTTATAACGGAAACTCCTTTATCTGTGCATTTATTTTTATAAACAAAGTCCTTGAATTTTATATTTATAACCGAAACTCCTTTACCTGTGAATTTTTTTTTATGATCAAAGACCTTGAAATAAATATATATTTAACATAGGTACTTGAATTCCATTTTATAAAATTAAATATATATTTAACGCAGGTATTTAAATTTTATATTATTACATATTATATAGATTTGAGCATGCGCAATATGCAAGTTTTCAAATTTTATATTATTACATATTATATAGATTTGAGCTTGCGTAGCATGCATTTTTTCACCGTGAGTGATCCTTAATATATATAAGATTTTTTTGGAAGTCCTCAACTTTTCAAGTGGATACATTCCACCACTCATCATCAGAGGATGTAAACAAATCATTTTGATCTCTTGATGATAGGTTTAACATCCATTCAACTTTTTTCATCTCTTGATAATAGGTTTAGCTTCCGTTCAATTTTTTCTTTTTTCTTAATGATGGATTTCAATAAATATTTCAATATTTTAACATAGGACAATCCATGGGTATTGAGCAGCAATAAAAACCCCAAAAACACAAATATAATGTTTACCTTTTACCATTAGGTAAACATTCAGAACTTTGCATATAGGTTTAGGCTTCCCCACTGTTATGATTCATTTGAACCTTTTTCCATCTGAATTCTCCATAAGGTAGAACCTGATGGATATTGGTGTGTTACCCATCTCTATATGCATTGTGTACTAGTCTGAGAGCATAGCCTACCTAACATGGGACACCCTAGTCAAGACCCATATGCCATTTTGGTGACCATGCTAAGTTTTTCTCATAGGCTCGGGAGCCTTTCTAGTTTTACCATGAATTTGAGAAGAAGCCTCATGTCTTTCTTCCTCATATATTTCTAGCCATTCTTGATAAGGCTCCCATTTTTGTCTTTAAGTCACATATGCATTTATCTCAAACCCGCTTGTGCTTTTGAGCCCAATTTTGGCTTCCATGCTTTGAGATCATTATATAAGCCTACATCTCTTATCGCCTTATCATTAAGCCATGTATCATTTTTCCTCTGCAAATTGAAACCCTTAACCCATAGGAGACATACCTTGAGTGTCCTTATCTTTCTCATGTTCCTTGCATTATCCATAGGTCTATTCCTCGCACTTTGAACTAGTTTCGCTTGCCCCTGACACTCGTCTCCTCCCGTTATGATAATTCTTCCATCCTTCCTTTGAGATCATTAAAAACAGAAGGAAGCCATGAGTTTAATTGTTTGGGCTCGTTAAAATTTAATGGAAAACATTTTTATGGAGTCTCCTTTAAGCTATTTTCACACTCCTTAAATAGGAAAATATCATCTAGCTAGCTTGTCTCTTCCATACTCGTTAAAGTACTTGAAAGGTCATCTTTATGGTATAAGTTTAAACCTTTTTCGGACCGTTTAGACTATGTACAAAAAATGAATACTCTAGTCATTCGTGATTAGAAAAGTTCTTTCTTGCATTATTTTACCCTTTTTTGGGCGAGGAGACTAACTTCACGAAAAAGGACACCTTGGAGTCTTCTTTATGATTTTTCAGACTCTCGAAATATGAAAACCCCTGCGAGCATCTACCAACTCGGGCTCGCTATAAAATCCATGAGAAAGTGTATAGATTTCTTGTTTAATTTTTTCAGACTCTTTCAATATGAAAACACCGACGAGCATGAACAGATCTGGGCTCAATATTAAAATCCACGGATCAATATTTTATTGAGTACTCTTCCATCTTGTCTTCAAACTCGTGAAACAATGAAGAAAGTGTTGAGTTTCCATTCCATGGACTCATAAAATTACACATGGATGGACCCTTATCAAGCATGATTTTATCTCTTCTTCAAACTCGTTAAAAAATGAACAAGTTATCTAAAACTAGACAAGGGAAGGGAAGGATCTCCAATGTCTTTCAATAATGGAATCAATTCAAACTATGTCCTTGAACAAAGAACCTATTTTGAGTCTCTCAAACAAGTTGGGTTCTAGTTTTGGCCTTAGGATAAACCTGATCTCAAATTTATTACTCCTCTAGTTGGTTACTCTTCCAATCATATGGAGAATTTGGTAATGTATCCTACATGGTATATTTATATCATGGTCCCTTTGTCTTCAAAGATTCCTAACTCACTATTGTGTCGTGCTCACTATTCAAATATAAATCTTATGTCAGCCATTCTGTAGTTGTCTTGACCTCATGTGTTAGCCATTCCCTGGTGTTAATATGTTTCATATTGTCCTCACTCCTGCTCCAAATCATATCAACATATGTTTGTTCCTCATTTTGGATGATGGAGGATTCCTTAAGCCCTCCCTTCCAACGGAATTCTTCCCATCAACTTCAACTCATCTTGCGATGGAAATTAAGTTTATAGTTTTGGTAGTAGCTTGGGGATTATAGTCATCAGTGGCAATTTCCCTCGCTATCGAGTTATGGGAATACATAAATGTCTCTTACTCAATGGATTCTTTAGGTGTTTGACTTCAGGAACATCTATTCACCTGTTAGAATGTACTAGGTACCTTCATTTTCATCATTGGTGTGTTCCCTCGAGTTTGTTAACGGTATACATTAATGACCAGTAGTCAAACGGTATCCTCCATGTTCAACTTCAACTCCTTTATTCGCATGGTTAGGATTCATACCTTTAGGTGGTTTGGATTGAATACCTTGGGTGTATAGTATCATTTTAATATTTTTTTATTTCCCAAGTTGAGCAAGATTGAGCCACACTAATTTCATCTCTTAATGAGACATAGATCCATTTTGTTCACTATGGCTATGATCTCCAATTTTGACATAGATCCACCTTTGTATTTATGTGGCTATGTTCATGCTTATATTGTTTTCATGGATACATGTTTGTATTCTTGTGGCCATTATATCTGTTACAGCTAGACATATGTATCAAATCACTATTGTATCAACGTGGATGTCATGTTCCATCATTTGAACATGGACATTTATCCCAGGGATCAGATTGTTTAACATTTTCCTATATTTCAGGTACTTTATTTGAGCCTACGATTCTTGGATTCTCCAGTTTCCTCGAATCCATAACCCAACTGCTTATTTTTTATAATGTATTTCGTCCATCGCGTTCCCCTCTAACCTCATACATTAGGGGGCATCTGTTATAACCAAATTTGGCACTTCTTTGTCCTTGATGACACTTGCATATTGTGCTTCCATGACGACACTTCATGAAGATGTTGTGGGTCACAAAAAAGGACACTATGGATGGAAGAGCCATATTTGGTACCTTAATCAGGTGGCCTTAACATATTCATGGTTCATTCAATAGTTTGGGAGCGTATGCTCACATTTGGAGACCAAAACACCTCCTGAAAAGCCCTAAATTTGGTAGTTTTAGCCCATTTTTTCACCCACACGTAGGTTGCACATGGCTCACCTATGTGTTGTGTGCACCTTGCTCCATATCCCACCAGCGTGTGCCTCAATAAAATCCCAAAAATACAAAAAATCTCGAAAATGGGTGGTTTGGGTGGTTTTGGAACTGCCTCCTCAGTTTCAACTGCTCCCTCCTTGACCCTATCTTCTTCTTTCACTATAAATGAAAGGGAGAGGGGCCATGAATGGGACTCTTATCCCTTGTAATGTTATGCTGGAGAAATTTTGACTCCCATTCCCATCACTTGTGCCCTAGCTGCTCCTAAACCCTAATACATTTGATCATAGATTGGGATCTTTGGAGGAGAGAAGCAGGAGAGCCTGAATCTTGGTTTCATGAAGTGCTTGCATTGGAGGAAGGTAATATTATGTACTTGATTCATTCTTTAATGAAAGAATAGAAATTATTCCCTTTCCAA
Organism: Larix kaempferi; assembly: GCA_027924585.1. Lineage (NCBI taxonomy): Eukaryota > Viridiplantae > Streptophyta > Pinopsida > Pinales > Pinaceae > Larix > Larix kaempferi. The sequence goes on from BSBM01000778.1 coordinate 3,167,915, forward strand.
ACAATTGTGTATGTCAATATCTCATATTTTATTAAATGTTGATGTTTATTAGATCAATAGTTTATGTTCTTTTGAATGTCCAATTTTTACTAGTAGTCAAATTTGTTTGAGGAAGGTCTTTGAAGTGGTTTTTCAATTTATTGCATTGGAGATCAAGAAGAAATCTCAAGGAGAAGGCTAGGATCAACCTTCAGTTGTAAGGTACATGTCTTCTTAACTCAAAACTCTTGCTTATTTGGATTATTACAAAACCCTAAACATTTGTTCTTTCCAACCCCAGTGTCTTGGTGGCCTCACCCCAGCCATAGGAATTTTTTCCTAACAAAAATTGGTGGATACAAATTTATGGGAAGTGTTGTGTGGTAGCCTCACTTGGTCTTATTTCCATAAAGACTCACAGTCGCCTGTCAGTAACAATATTGGCCTTCACTTCTTGCCATTAATCCATCACTCTATCCCCAAAACAAATAAATGTTAAAGATCATTAAATAGATGAATAAGATGTTTCGATGTTTACTCATTTAGGGACACGTTTATTAGGAACCTTCTAGTTTTTAATACAAGTACAATGATATAAATATCAAATTTAAAAAATACAATAAAATTAAACAATCCATTCCTCACAGAACAAGTTACTGGAGATCCATTTACACATTTAAACTCAGTAAATCATTTTTTTCTGCTACAAACATCTTAGGCTACTATGCAAGTATACATTGAATGTTCTTCCCTCTATGAGTTGAGCTTATTCCTCTTCACTGTGAATGATCTTCCAGGACCATTATTTTTCATCAACGTTGTCAGCATCAACCACCATAAATACCACCTACTACTACTGTAATACCTACTCTTTTTTCCTATAAAACCCAATAATATATGAGACAAAAGACACAACATCAGCATAAGACTGTCCAAATCAGGTGTGTGTGTGTGTGTGCACATGCATGCATGCGTGTTTTTGGAATTCTTAATGATACTGAGAGGGGGGGTGAATCAGTATCATGTGTAGATTAAGCAATTTTTCACTTTAAAAAAATCCACCAATTCCTATTTAAAAAAACATCAATAAAACACACACACACACACACACACAATTGTGCACAAAATATTTGAAGAAACTTATGTGTGTGTGTGTGAGCGTGTACACACACACACACAGATATATATATATATATATATATATATATGTGTGTGTGTGTGTGTGTGTGTGTGTAAAAATTGAATTGCGTAGATATATGGGAGACACCAATCTCCAATGATGTGAGAACCAACTCACTTAGACACCAATACCACATGAAAGCACCAACTCGCAAACTACAGGATTCAACCTGTGAGGACACTAGTCCATTGCATAAGCACCAACTTGCTTATTTAGGTTCCAACCCATGAGGACACCAATCCTCTTCGCAAGCACCAACGCTTTGTGCTCAAGCACCAAAATAAGAGGAGACTACAATCTCCTTTCCTTTACCTATCCTACCACCCTGAGATATAGATGTTTTTGTACTTTTGTCACACTATCTTTTGATTTGCATGCACAGTTCAGACTATGTTTTGTGCTTTCCTTCGCTTCATTCTGCACGCACTTATGCTTCAATTATGCTCACAACTTCTCTTATTGTGTATTTTGCCACTACTCTGGTCCAACTTATTGCTATGATCCTGCACACTTCTCTGATATGCACACTACTATGGTTATGTGCTATGTTCTGATAATTTCTTATGTAATCATATCTGCACATTTAATGAGAACTTAGATGTGAACACTTAGCACAAACCATCCTTACTTGCTAATCCATAGAAATTCATCTTCTACTTGAAATCAGTGCACCTACTCAGATATCCATACTTACTTGGATGGATGCTTGAATAGATTGATCACTCCTTTTATTTATACAAGTGTTGAGTCACTTCTTAGGCCGACAAAATATTGTATAGTAAGGACAGCTCATCATGTTGACTGTGTTCCTCCTTGATTTATGACATATTTGACTTAACATGATGACAAAAGTCCCACTTGCTTTGAAATCAATGAAAAATTTTAAGCAATATCTCCCTTTGGCATGATGTCAACACCAAGACAAAACTAAGATCCCCCTGAATGTAATCTATGAATCAAAATTTAACTCCCGCTATCAAAATTTAGGTTCACTGTTATCATATGTTTGTATGCAACTCTCTCCCCCTTTGACATCAATGGCAAGGGGATATTTCCTTATCCTTATATTCTACAATTTTGGCGAGAGATTTGCAATCTTATACTTATGTAGCTTATGCACTTTTCTCCCCCTAGAATTGTGCTTCACTCCAGTTTCCATCCTATGTAGTATCCATTGTTGAATTGGGTTAGAAAATAACAAAGAATGATATTTTATGTTTTCTCTTCTAGTTATAGTGTCATTGTGAACTTTTGTAGAGTTGCTTGTGTAATTTCAACTTTCTCCTTCATTTCTGCTTCTTTTCCTAGAATTGCTTCCTCCACTTTCTCAATGGAAGACAATTTCCAAGTTTATGTACAGTCATCGACAACTTCGCTGACTTCCCCTTGTATCTGCACAATTTTTTCTATGATCAGAAAGATTTCATCTTGTAGTGGTTCAATCCTATTGGATATCTTCTGATTTTCATCTTGGGTCTTGCTTACTTCCTACTGTTGTTTCCTGTATTATCCCATTTTGGCCATTTCTCAGTAGCTGGTAATATGGTCAAGTTATCATGCATCTTTTGCTCTAACTCTTGTGCAATTAGCAACTTCTGATCCACTTCTTTGAGCTATTTGTTTACAACCAATTTTCCCCATAGTTGTGCACTTTCTTCATTTAACTTTTCACACTTTAGTTCCAAGGTCCTAATATTTCCTATGGAAATATTCATTCTTTAATATATGTGTTCTCGCTAAGCTCTGACCATTGGAGATGTCCCTGGTTGTTGCTTTGCTGCGAGCTCCTCAATTTTAATGTGAAGACCTTGAATAACTTTACTTATCCTGTTTACCTTTTGTTTTGGAGGGGAATCCTTTCCTATATTGTACATCTTGTAGCATATCACATGCCTCCTCAACTACCTTCTGCAATTTGGAATTCTTCTACTGTATTTCCTCTACTTCCTTTTTCAACTCATCTATCTTTTGCACAATTTCTTCCTTCTCCATCTGCATTTTCCAACATTCCTCTTGTAATGTTTCTTGTTCATTGAAACTTTTATACCATTATGATGAGACCACTTCATGTTGTCCTCGAATTTCCTATGCAACAGATGTATGTAATGCATGTAGCTCGTCCATAGGTAACTGTGACAAGATAATTTCTATTGGAATTATTGAAAATGTTGATTCTTGCATCTCTTGTGTGAGAAACACCAGTGCTACTATCGAAATCTTGAAACCTTGTTGTGTTTTTGTTGTGTCCTTCATTTATGTAGCTGACTATGCCTCCGCACTGAGGATGTGTATTTCTGATTGTGTTTGCACGCTTTTTTGTCCTTCTTCTTTCTTGGCCTTCATTAACAGCTCCTTTATTGTTGCAAACTCTTCTTCAACTTTTATCAAGATCTCCACTTGTTTTGTTGCAAGATATTCCATTTCCTCATTTGTTGTCACCTTTTCGATAATCTCCTTCGTGACATTCTTAACCTCCATTCCAATTTGATCCATGTCATCTTTTGTCAAGAACTGAGTGAAACTAGGATCAGATAATTTCCTCTTCTTTCTTGATGACTCCTCCACTTGTTCCTTTCCTGTCCTTTTCTTTGTTTGCGTAGTCTTCTCTGTGGCTTCAGGAAATATTTCTGCACTTCCCTTTTCAGTATATTTATCCTATGGTGAAGTGTTCTGTTGTACAGGATTCTCCTATTGCATGGATTTTTCTTCTTCGGTCAAAGGTATTCTCCATGCCATATCCCAATCATTTATAATCTGCGCAATGTCCTCTTTGGAGAAACAAAACATAGTAGGTAACCACTATTTTTGGGGATCCCTTTTGGCTTGTACATAGATATGATGCATCCCCAATTTGAAGCTTGTAATTTCCTTGTATAGCAATTGTTTGTGGGTGTATGTGAGGATTCTCATTTATGATAAATATAATCTCTTCATTATATAAAAATAAATTAATGTTGTTTTCTACCTGTCTGCGTTGGATTTTAGTGAACCACAAATTTAGGTATCTTGAAGCTAAGAAAGGTTTCTTGTTTCTATCAAATAATTGGCTATCATCTGGTTCCTTCTAGCCTACTAGTGCAAGACATATTAACAGCCAGGTATAATGAAAAGGTGTACATTTTTCTTTCATTTCTTGGTAATCAGCTAAAAACTCATTCAATAGAAATGTTGACCAGTTGAATTGAGCTCCCTCCACACATTATGCTGCGGCTGTGATAATTGTTGCTGATGTTAGCTTTTCAGAAATTTCAATCTGATCTAGGATCTTAACTGAGAGAATAACATGTACAGCATATCTACAGCATAACAATCATGGACACAATAATTCAAGCACACAAGAGACACAGAGTTTCACCAGGGAAAACCAAGAAGGTGAAAAACCCCACAAATTCCTCAGAGATAGATAGAGCAATGATACAACCAAAGTACAAGAGATAGTCTTCTCCTAGCAGATGATCCTCCTCCTCACAAGTGCGCCAATTTCTGAGAGAGATAGAAGTGAGTAATGAGTGATCAAATAGAGATCTCTTTATCTCTATTTATACTTTTCCTCTCCTGCCCAATAAACTAATGGGGCTGACTTGTCTAGCTTGGCCTAATAACCCATGGTTAACTTAATCCGGGCCGACCCCACACTTGGTGGTCTAATAACCCATTTACCCACATGACTCATACAGGGCCAACCCCATCCAAGTGGTCTAATAACCCATCAAGTATAAGTTACGACACTTACAATATAAATGACGACACTTCCTTGTAGAGGAATAATAACATCTCCATAGGAATAAAAACACTTCCGTATAGAGGAATAATAACATCTCTATAGGAATACAATACACATGGGTAAAATACATTCCGAATTTACATATACATCAACACTCCCTCTTAACTAGGAAGGTATTTCTCGACACAGATCTTCTAGCACAAGTCTTCTTCTCTGGATCATCATCATCGAATCATCGTCATCGTCACTGCTGCTGCTATCTCAATCAATCTCTGAATCTACTCGTCATAGGAAGTTCTATAGAGCCAGTCCTTTTTCATACTGGATGTAGGCCCACCACATGCAGGTCTTCATCATCACTGGCCATACTGTGGAATCCTCAGGACTTATTACATGCGTCACAAAACCTCGTAAGAGCATCCCAGGACTTATTACAGGCACACAGCCCAACCTATCTGATCTCTTAGGGAGCTATTACATGTGACGCCACCACAAAACCTCGGAAGAGAATCCCAGGACTGATTACGAGCACACAGCTCAACCTATCGGATCTCCCAGGGTGCTATTATATGTGGTCATGGAAAAACCTCGAAAGAGCATCCCAAGACTTATTACGGGAACACATCCCAACTTATCGAATCTCCCAGGGCGTTATTATATGCCATAGGACAAAACCTCGAAAGAGCGTTTGCCAGATCTCCCAGGGAGCTATTATATGCCAGCGGCAAAACCTAGCAAGAGAATCTGCAAACCTCCCAGGGCGCTATTATGTGTCCTCCCAAAGCAAAACCTCAAAAGAGCATTTTCCAAATCTCCTAGGGAGCTATTATATGCCAGCGACAAACCTAGCAAGAGAATGTGTAAACCTCCGAGGGCGTTATTATATGCTTATGTGCACAACCTGTCCACAGCCACGGAGTATCAACCTGATACTCACCATACATCATCCTGATGTCCATGATCATCCTGATCATCATCTCTGCATCGTCCTGACACTCATCACACATGATCATCCTGATCATACGATGTATCCACCTAATACATATCATGCATCCACCTGATGCATATCACATACATGATCCACCTGATCATACAATGTATCCACCTGATACATATCATGCATCCACCTAATGCATATCACATACATGATCCACCTGATCATACAATGTATACACCTAATACATATCATGCATCCACCTGATGCATATCACATACATGATCCACTTGATCATACAATGTATCCACCTGATACATACCATGCATCTACCTGATGCATATCATATACATGATCCAACTGATCATATCCAAAGCAGTAACTGGAGCATCGTCCTGATGCTCATCACACAGCGCTTACATCCACAGCCATGGGAGGATCCTCCTACCACCATTCTTGGAATGGCTTCTGCAAATGTGTCCATCACTTCTTCCTTGAAGTGTCATCAATCTGAAGAACACCAAGCCTCTCTCTAAAGTACTCGAACTTCACTCCGGCTAGTGGTTTCGTCAGTACATCTACAATCTGCTCATCTGTCACAACATACAGGAGCTTCACTGCTCCTCTCTACACCATATCCCTGATATAGTGATATTTGATCTCAATGTGTTTCGACCTATTGTGGAACACCGAGTTCTCAAACAGCTTCACACAACTCTGATTATCACAGAAGATACCAGTAGAATCCAATGGGAGATCAAATAACTTAGACAATAGCTTCCTCATCCATATTGCCTCACAACTAGCCGAACAAGCTGCAACATACTCTGCTTCGGCTGTACTCAATGCTACGCAAGACTACTTCCTGCTAAACCAAGAGATCACACCTAATCCCATACTCAAGCAGCACCCAGAAGTGCTCTTCCTATCTGCAGCACTGCATGCCCAATCTAAATCAACATAACCCTGTAGGTTAAACTTTTGATTCGCATCATACTTGAGCCCATAATCAATTGTACCCTTTAGGTACCTTAGAATATGCTTTACAGCAACCAGGTGAACACCTCTAGGATCCGTCAAGAACTGGCTCAATGTGTTCACCGTAAAGCAAATATCTAGTCTCGTGTTCGTCAGGTACATCAAGGACCCAATCATCTGACAAAACACTGTGACATCAACCGGATCAGATGAAGCATCACACAGAAGCTTCAGGTTTGATGCCATAGGTGTGGCCATGGCCTTGCAGTCCATCATCCCAAATCTCTTCAAGATCTCCACTGCATACTTCCCTTGTCCAAGGAAGATTCCATCTGCACTCTGCCACACCTCCATACCTAGAAAGTAGTGCATCATCCCCAAGTTCTTCATCTCAAAATCGGCAGCAAGCTTCCACTACGTGTCGGAAATCAATCTATCCTTACCTGTTACAAACAGGTCATCCACATACAATAGTAGTATCACTGGGTTGCCTTCCTCAACCTTGTAGTAAAGGTTGGAATCTGCTTTACTCTTGGTAAAGAACAAACTGGATAGAAATCCATCTATCCTGCCATACCAGGTCCTGGCTGCCTGTTTCAAACCATACAGGGATTTCTTCAGTTTGCACACATGTGACTCTTGGTCATGTGTCTCAAAACCAAGTGGCTGCTCCACATACACTTCCTCTTCGACTACACCATTCAAGAAGGCTATCTTGAAATCCATCTGGTGTATCTTCCACCTCATCACTGCAGCCAGAGCAAGTACTGATCTGATGGAAGTGGATCTAGCTACAGGAGCAAAAGTCTCTATGCTGTCACCTGCAGCATGCTTGATCTTATATATCCATTTGGAAGTCACAATAGACTTCCCTTCAAATCTTGGGACTACATCCCAAACATCATTCTTCATGATCAACTAGTACTCCTCGATCATGGCATTCTTCCCAAATCCTGGGAACTTCAATATATTCAATATCTTCAATAGATAACTTTGTTGCTGAAACAAATGTTGTAGTCCTTCTTTTGTAGGTGCTTGTATATGATCTTTCCTACAAAACAAGTTAAATTGCATGATTAGAAACTTCTCATAGTTTTCAGAACAAATTCTTACACATAAAGAAATATGTCATATAGTCATGCAATTATTTTAGCCAATGCTTCAATACAATATTCATCCATATCCTGTAACTTTCTAGTTGCCTTCCAATCTCTACCATAACATTGTTAAGAGTTTGCACTACTCCCAACATGTCAGCAAAGAGGTTTCATTCTAGATAAGTAGCAATGGAATGTTGTACAGTGCCATAGGCCACTTACCCATTATATGCATATTAGTAGTATGTTGTTTATTAATGCAATTATTCTAATATGCCAAAATACACAACCTAATTCTAGGAACATCAGTATATAAATCATTGAATTATATTATTTAAATAATCAAATATGCAAGAAATGATAATTCAAATACTCATCTTTGTTTGTTTGTTGTGTTGTCTCCCTCTCAGTCTTTGCTTCCTTTCTGCAACTCCATTCTGATGTGGATTGTGAGAAGTGGTCGATTCCCTCTAAATATCTACATCCTTGTAGAAACTACTGGAGTGTGCTCCCTCTTGATCTTTGCTTCCTGGATTACCTGTCCTTGAACTTATATCCATCCTTGATCACTATGCATGCTTACAAGTATCATTATTGTGATATCCTCGAGATCTCATACATAATCATACATTTATTAGTATAATCTCAATACTATCAGAAACACAATAATCTTAAACATGTATAGTAATGATCATTTTAAACACAGATAATAAACATTAGTATTCAAGGTTTATATAGGACTCTTCTGGTTAGTCATATCATCAATTAAAGTAAGAAACATAATATGCCTAAACCCATGATTACTCAAACCTATAACTTCATGAATAATAAAATCAATCATGCCAAGTATACTTATATAAGATATCCTAACACAAGGTAGGATTTTAACTTGATATAGGAAAAACATACCTGGATTAGCATGTTATCTAGCTATGTCTAACATACCCATATGATGTCTTCTTGTTCTCTTCAATGACTTGTGCTAGTAACCTGCATATCTCATAAGTTAACCATTATAAAACCAAGTTATACATACCTCGTAAATAGATCTTCTATGTGATCCATGACAATGGATGAATCTTTGTCTTCATGTCACCATGGTCATATGTTCTTTAAACTAGAACATGATTTGTCTTTCTTGGTGTACCTTTCATGTTAGCGAACAACATCAACCTCATACAACATCACAATGCATTAGTACAATCATAAGTGTCAAAACCCTAGTCAATGAATATCTTCTATTGTGCATTCATAATTTTATTAAGGTGATACGACAAGTCTAAAGTTAATCAAGATTTTACTAACCGTAATAATATGAAGACAAACATACCATAAACTTAATCATGAACAAATCTCGAAACATACCTGGATAAGTCATACCTATCGAGATTGCTTGTAATATTCTTATGTAAAGCCTTAGCTGTATCTCCCTCTAAAACTAGAACTTCTTCACTTATGTAGGTGACCAATCCATTCTCTTCTAGGATTAACCCAATCCACTTGATTTGCAGAAACTGGATCTCGAGCTGGATTAGGGTTTGTCAGAGAAACACTAAAAATTCAAACTTCTGAAATGATAGAAGGATGCGCCTTGATGAGTTGATCAAGCTGGTATACTTAGAATTTGAAAACTGCAAAGTTTCACCCCTCACAATTACCTTTGAAACTTTCGAATCTTCTCGACAAGATCCCGAACTAGGGTTTGATAAAGCCCACCCTTCTGCCCAACCAAAAGGTTCGATCCAAAGCTCTAAACTTTGATTTTTCTGAGGAGCTTCAAGCCGTGGTCACAGACTTCAAAAATTCCAACTTTTGCAAAAGCCCTAATTTTCCACTTTTCCGATCAAAGTCCCGAACTAGGGTTTGATCAAGCCCGACCTTATGCCCAACCAAAAAATTTGACCTTGGTCTCTAAATTTTGATTTTGATGAGTAGCATTCAGCCGTGGTCTCTGATTACAAAAATTCCAACTTTCTCCGAAACCCTAATTCCCGGAGCCATGAATGAAGGTGCTCAAAATCCAATTCTGTTTTGACAGAAATATGCACCTGATTGTTTTTGGTGTAACTCTGAAATTACAAATCCATAGGGTCTAAAACGTCTACCTGTGGTAGCCTGACCTATCATCTTTCCAACCCCATAGGTCTTACCTCAATTCGATTCTCTAAGAGATATTTATGCCAACTGTCGCAACATGACCTGTTTATGGGATAAAACAGGAGAGCGAACTTGTACGGAGTGCCACGTGTCACTGGTTCACTTTCGGCCTCTGAAACTTCGGCCTGTGAAAGTACAGTCTGTTCCCTACTTGTCACTTTTTGCAAAATTTCAGTTGGGGCTTCCTAGCCCAAGTTATGACCTTTTTACCTAGGTCACTTGTTTATGACTCAGATCTGGAAGAGGCAGAAACCCTAGATTGTACAGATCATAAAACAGAAGGTACAACGAATTAGAAGTTGTCCTTTGGAAACAAGGTACATGGGGATCTGATCTTCGACCTGTAAGAGTTTCAGATCCTGAAACCTCGCTGAAATGGATTTATAGTGAAAGTGCTATGATGACTGGTTTTTTCTATATCAAGCCCTAGCATCGCAAGTGCAACAAGTGTCATACATGCCATACCATGCCTTCTTTCAGGCTAGCTCTGATACCATGTTAGCTTTCCAGAAATTTCAATCTAATCTAGGATCTTAACTGAGAGAATAACATGTACAGCATATCTACAGCATATCAATCATGGACACAATAACGCAAGCACACAAGAGACACAGAGTTTCACCGGGGAAAACCAAGAAGGTGAAAAACCCTACAACTTCCTCAAAGATAGATAGAGAAATGATACAACCAAAGTACAAGAGATAGTCTTCTCCTAGCAGATGATCCTCCTCCTCACAAGTGCGCCACTTTCTGAGAGAGATAGAAGTGAGTAATGAGTGATCAAATAGAGATCTCCTGATCTCTATTTATACTTGTCCTGTCCTGCCCAATAAACTAATGGGGCCGACTTGTCTAGCTTGGCCTAATAACCCATGGTTAACTTAATTTGGGCCGACCCCACACTTGGTGGTCTAATAACCCATTTACCCAAATGACTCATACAGGGCCGACCCCATCTAGGTGGTCTAATAACCCATCAAGTATAAGTTATGACACTTACAATATAAATGACGACACTTCCGTATACAGGAATAATAACATCTCTATAGGAATACAAACACTTCTGTATAGAGGAATAATAACATCTCTATAGGAATACAATACACATGGTTAAAATACATTCCGAAGGTACATATACATCAACAACTGAGACTTGGTCCTACTGACTTTTCCAGAACAAATTGCATGCTAGAATATGAAATGCAAATCTCAAATTTTTATCATTTATATGTGCAACATAAAATCCTCTGCTTGCTCTTCGAGTTTCGTATTTTTCTATTACCTTCTTCACAAGGGATTTTTCTTGCTTCCTTTCCAGAAGAATGCTCATGTCTTCTCTCCTATTAGGGATTATAGTGATCTATTCTATCAACTGGGTATCAATGGATATGGGCCTATTCAACCACAAAAATCCGCCATGTATTCATGACAATAGCATATTTGTGCACATTTTTACTTGTGGGATCCTTCCAAAATGAGGAATATCCATTAGATTCAAAACCCCTGATTTCTACATCCCATGCACCCATGTTTGAAGTTCCATTATAACTGTTGCATTAGGGTTTGGACCTCTCCTTCTGTTCAATTAGTTTTTGTTGATCAGCTCAGGAATCGTTTCCTCTTTGGTTAGATCATAATCAACAAACTGAAATTTGTACAGTTGACCAAGGAGATTTTCTTCAATGAGCACCCCCTCTAGTATCTTCGGTGTTGGTACACTTGTATCTTCTATGGTAGGTAGGTTTATTGATGTTGAAGTGGGTTTTCTTGGTGGAATGTATTCGCAAGGGAACTTTATCGGCATTGATTATGATGGTTTTGCTGTCTGTGCAGTCCCTTCATGCAGACCCGTTGATGGATTCTTTGTTTTGCACTGTTTCTTGGGTGCCATTACTCTCCTCTAGCTCTAACCTCATTATCTATTGTTTACTCTGTAACTGATGTTTTTAGTGGAGGCTAGTGACTATATTTATAATTTGTTGAAGACTTGCATTATAATATTTGTATTCTTATGTTTCCTTTATTACCATCTGTATTACTCGAATTCACCTTGATTTGGTCCAAATACATTTAACTGTCCTCTGCCATTGGTTATTAATGACACCACGTCTTAGTATTGTCACTACTTTACCTGTCATTAATGCTCATGGTTTATCACAACCCCCTTTTTCTCACTACCTCCTTTTTGCAATAGGTCAGGTGGTTTATGTTTTACCCTTGTATTGAAGTACAGGGAGTACAGAGAGATTCGTCTCCCAAATCCTTCATTGTAATTTCTTGTTTTAATGCAAAAGTATCAGTATGATTTTCAACTATCCTTTCATTTTCTACACATAGAACGAGTCCATCAATTTCCCCTTTCTGGTATGTCGACTTCCTTTTCCAAACCTTTCTACATTTTTCTCTTTCTTGATCTCAAAAAAATTCTCTTTTGTGTAGAGCATATAGAATTGGATGAGATTTTCCTTCAATGTTATTTTCTTGTTTTTTCTTCCAAAATTTGTTCGATTTATGTAAATTCTCATAGTTTTGAGCTTTGTGACCTAAGATGTTACATTTGTAACATACTACATTGTTGCATAATTTTGCAATATGTCTAGAATTGTCGCACTTCCAACATATAGAAATTCCATTAATTGTATTGACTTTATTGTTCATAAAATTACAATACGTTGCTTTATGCCCAAAAATATTACACGAGAAACAACAACCAAGAAAAGGTTTTTTGCACCTGAGTATATATTGTCTTCTCTGTAGTACAATCATTATGTGTTTGCTTTTGTTAGACTTTGGTGGATATTCCTTTCCTCCCATGTTGATGTCTTCCTAAACCCTTTCTTCAGATGATTTGAGGCTTTCCTCAAGAATATCTTGATTTTTGTCAAACCCAAGAGCAACATTACCATGTGATGATATTTGATAGCTAAGGATATGTTCTCAGATCATGGTGTTTTTTTCAAACCTTGAATTTGTTTCCGACCGAGCAACTCTCTTATTCATTTCTTCCTTTAGCGAAAGAATCTCAAACCTTTGCTTTTTACATATTTCATCCTTCTCATAAAGTTATTTTGTTAAATCTTCTTCAGCCCTCTTGGCCTCATCTACTTGGATTTTAAAGCCATTAATTGTCCATTCAACATCAATTAGCTAATCCTTTTTTTCATTTATGATATCTGTCACTTGTTTGATAAATGTCTGAGCTTCCTCTTGGGACTCTTGTAGCCTTATTTTTCAGAGATAGATTTTCTTTTCTTAGAGCAGCAATATCATCTTCTCATTCTTGACATACTATCTCCTTCTCACTTAATTGACTTACTAGGAAATATTTAGTAATCTTTTCCTTCTCTATTTGAGCCTTTTCTTCATGTTGAAGCAGTTGTTCCATTAATCCTTCATTTTCTTTTCTTATCTTTCTTAGCTCATTTAAGACATTAATTAGTTCACTCTTCCAGTCAACTTCTCTAGTTTCCTCATTTTCATAATCAAGGGGTTCATTAGATGGTTCTTCTTTGATGGATGTGTTTCTCTCATCCTCTTCTTATGATTCTTTACTTTCTATGATCGATTCCTAAATCTTGTGGAGATATTTTAGCTTGTCCCAAAGCTCTTTAGTTGAGATACATTTTCCAACTTTATCTTTCACAGAATCAACCAAACCTTTCTATCATTGATGGCAAATAAAGTGGGATTCCATCATGTTAAGTCGACTATGCCTTAAAACAAGGAGGAGTACAGTCAACATGATGAGTTGGCCTTACTATACAATATTTTTTCGGCCTAAGAAGTGACTCAACACTTGTATAAATAAAGGGGTTAATCAATATTAGTGTTAGAGAGGAACAATCATCCTCTAAAGATTATTTGATAATGGAAAATGTGAAATGAAAATATCTAGATTGGAAAGATAGATTGATGCTTATTATAAATACCTCGAAGCAACTATTGAGATTGCTCAATCCAAATGGACACAATTTGGTCTGAAAACAATGATTTTCCTTTTATATTTATGAAGGTGTGGGTTTTCCTTAGGTAGTTGATGCTTTGAAAAAACATGGTTTCCTTTTAGTTATGGGAGCCTTCACTATGGTTTCAAAAATTGGTTATTTATCACCATTGAAGGTTGATTCATATGGATAGAGGAAGTAGTGCTACTCCATAAGTGATATTAAGCCGATTTCCTTTGTGACTTATCAGGGGAATCTGCTAAGATGTGTGGCATCTATGTCTATTATTATCATGTGTGCAAGCAATTTTCTTTCAAACAATTTTATTCTTGTTGAGGGAGGGGTAGCAAATTTTCTTCTGGCTTCAACAAGAGTCTTAACTCTTCAGTTTGATATTCAAAATGATTCTAGGGTTTTCAAGGTAATAAATGAGCTAGAGAAATTTCAAGTAAAGAATGAGGATATTTTAGAACTTCTAAACATGAATGAAGAAGAAAGAAACATACTGGAAAGGCGGAATGAAATTTTTCTAGAACAACTGAATAAAGATTAAAAGTTGTGTACATTGGAAACTTGTAGAAAATATCAAAGTGGAGAACGCTTAAATTTGTGAGGATTCATCTATACAAGTTAAGCTATAAATAATGCAAAGGGATCTTGATAAAGCTAGAAAGATTAATAGACGATTTGAGATTGAGCAAGCTTCACAATCATCACATGAAAAGGAAATTGACCAGGTCCAAATACTACTTGAAAGAGAAATAGCTGCGGTAATCATTTCATTACAAGAAGAGCTTGTTGCACTTTGTGAATAGGTTGATTCAATGACTATGAGAGAATCTGACACAAAACAGATTATGCTTTTAAAAGGAGAGATAGAAGAACTACAAGTTAGATTAACATGTGTTACAAAGGAGAATAGGACAATAGTAAGTTTTTTGGATGAGAAAGATGTTGAGATAAGGACACTAATGGATGAATGGGAAAAAGCAGGTTCAGAGTTAGAAAATTTTCTTTCAGAGGGAGATCAAGCACTTGAAGATGCATCTGAGCATATGGATAACATAATATATTCATTTTCCCAAATAAAACTTGAGCTTAATCAAGGATAAGAGAGGGTGGTGGAAGTACTTGCTGAAAAGGAAAATAAATTGATGTCCTTCAAAAATGACTATAGCATGTGCATAATCCGGCTCATGATATAGAAGGAAATATTAAGTCCTTGAAAGAGGCAACATTGGCAATTATAGAGGCACAACAACAAGAGAATGATGAGATGACTAAGGAAGCAATTATGATGAGATCATATCTCACTTAGAAACAATCCATTATTCAATAATTAGAGAGTAAGGTAGACCATTAAAAAATTATCATAAAAGAGGTAGACAAATGTGCCACTGTTGCATTCATGATAGTGAAAAATATTGCTAGGGTAAATGAGTTTTAGATAGAGGCAGAGAAAAGAGCAGTGGTCTAGCTCAAGGAAGCACTGGATGTCAACAGTCAGAAGGATAATTCGATTCAATATCTGAACAATGAAAAATTTGAAGCAATATTGGAGATTGATTCTCTAAAGAAACAGATACTAGAATTCAAGGAAGAAAGAGATGAACTCATGCTAGACCTGGATTTGGATCAATGTGAAGGATATTGAGATGAAAGAAGAATTCAAAGAGAATGCCTGTGGAAAAAAGTGGAATATCAAGTTGAGAAATCATCGCAAAATGTTTTTGAGCTTGAGGCTACTCTTTGTTTATATTTTGCAGCTATTGAGAGGGATCTATCTGCTAAAAGACTCAATGCAAGTACACTTTTTAAAAGTTTCAAAAGGAAAGTTCAAGAACAGTTTGAGGATGTGTATGTTTTGAAGGGGGACTTCTTGTACAAGATTAGTAATCAAATAGAAGCGATAGAAAGATTTGGGGCAAATATAAAAGATAACCAGGAGAAATAAAATGCATTGATCGTTTCCTTAAATGTAGATGCAATCCTCGTGGCCAAGAAGATGCAACAAAGAAATGACAGGACTATTTGTCAACTTAGAGAGAGTGAGACATCATTGAAATGTGCTTGGGAAAAATTACAAAAATCATACCTTTAGTTGAAAGAGAAAGATCAAAAGGTCCACGAGATGATGGTATCTTTGCAAACAACTGAAGTTACCAAGGCTAGGATAGAATAAAAAAATCAATAAATTATGCTTGTAGTAGATCAAGCATCATCAACTTGTTCAAAAAAGGAACAAGAATTGTATACTGCACAACAAGAATTAACAAGCATTCATGTGAAATTGGAATAGGTTGAGAATAAGGGTTGTTCTCTAAATTCTATAATGGATGGAAATTTGAAACAACTCAAATATATCAAAGAGGAACATTCAAGAATCTTGGCTCATTTGGATGCTCAAAAAAATAATTGGGATGATGAGAGGCAGAGGCATCATTTTGAAAAGAAGGAACTTGAAGAACAAATGATGATGAGACAAATGATGGTTATTGAAGGCCTAGCCTCCACATAATCCAAACTACAGACTACTGAGAAGAAATTTGATGAATCAATGTTCACTGTTGAAGTTCTCATGTTAGAAAAAAGCAACTGGGAAGTTGAAAAGGAAACACTTCTTAAAAACTCAGGTGATGCTTATTGCAAAATTTCTGATAAGGGGAAGGATCTCTCATCTTTGCATGGTACATTAGCTAAAGTTCAGTTGAAGCTACAATCCATAGAGGATAAAGTGGATAATCTATTTGTGCTACTTAATGATTTTGAATGCTCTCCTCTAAGATTGATATTCTGCATGTTGCCCTTGTTGAAAAGAAGAAAGAGGTGGAAATTCTTAGAAAACAACAAGTTCTAGACAAGTTTTAGTAGTTGTTCCACTATCTACTTTGAAGATGTTGAAAATGAAGTTATTAAGTGAGAACTAGAGAGCATGAAATTTGAATCTCAAAGAATTTACTTTTGAGAAACACCAAACTATTGGAAGCTACCCTATTGTAGTTGATGTTTATGTTATTCTTCAAGTTATTCTTGTGAATTCACACAAGCCATGTATATATTTTTTAATTGCATCTTTCTTGCATATACATGTATTCTCTCAGGGGTGTACTTCAGGCTTTCACTATTTAATATTTAAAGAGAAGATGTCTACTAGTCACAAAACTAGTTCAAGGGCTGGTTTGTTTGAAATTAGTGTCAAACTGGGTTTTTAAAAGACTAATTGCAACTAGTGGGATGCATACGATCAGACCAAACCATCTTGTAAGTTCTACTTTTTAGAATTCTTTACCTCTATTGAGACAAGTATGAATAATTTTGTGGAGTTGCTCCTAGTATGCATAATATTAAACTAGTCAATGTCACGCATTACAAACATTTTCTTTTCTCTTAATTTTATCCATGGCTGAAGCTATGCTTCTATTTATTCTGTTATGGTTTTAAGAGTATGTAATAATTTTTTCATATTCAACATCATCTTGCCATTTAACTGGGTCATTTGGACTTTGATAAATTAGTGATATCGTTTTGGGGAATTCTCCCAGATACATAACATCAATTTGTTTCTCATATCAAAAAATGTAAATATCCCTATGGTTAATGTTAATAGCATTTATAATGTTGCAAGAGTAAGGTATCTCTATACTTTCTTCTATACTGACAGTATTTCCTAGAATGACTTTATCTATAAAGTTGCAAGTTAGCAAGGTCCTATAGCTCACTTGGAGCATAGCCTCTTAAAAATTTTGACTTTAAGAAGAATTGCATGAGAAAATTGCTGTCACTTAGACATCGGTAAAAACAAATAGGTCTTGAAACTTTTGTTCATAGTTACGAAATTTTATGACAGAATTTTCTTTAACTTACTATAGAATTTGGAAATATTACAAAATGAAAAACATTTTGAAGCAAATATCTTTAAATAGCAAGAAACCAATGCAAAATTTGACTTTTTTTTCTTAACGAGAGAAAAGTCTGGCCATTTTTACCAATTACAAGTATAGCATATAGAAGATCGTTCAGCAGCAAAAGGTTTTCTTTGAACATAAACAACAAAATGCAAATTCTAATAAAATTTTAGGTTTCAATGTTTGTTTGGCTAGGGTTTATTAAAGTTTTAGGTGTTAAAGTGTGGAAAATGAAAACTAAGAAGAAAGTCTACATCATATTGTTATTTATAGTTTTTGGATATATAATAAAATTTTGGGTTTCAATGTTTGTTTACATCATATTGTTATTTATAGTTTTTGGATATATAATAAAATTTTGGGTTTCCATGTTTATTTGGTCAGGGTTTATTAAAGTTTTGAGTATTAAAATATGGAAAATGAAAATTGAGAAGAAAGTCTACATCATATTATTATTTATAGTTTTTGGATATATATATATATATATATATATATATATATATAATTTAAATTGATTTATAATATGTATTTTAAATATTATAAATTAAAAAGTTGTGATTTAGAAATTTATTTTATTAAAATGTTTAAAATATATATTTATTTTTAATTTTAAAAAACAATTATTTGTATAACATATTCATATTGATATTTTAAATTTTGATAGAGAATATCACAACTTTGCTTTACCAACCAACCAAGTAACTATAAACAATGTGAAAATATTTTAACAATTTTTTATAAATTATAGATTTTTAATATAAAAATATATTTACTTATAGACCCATGCCTATTTATAATTTTTTATAAAATTATTTTTAACTATATAAATATTAACTAGTTAATAAAATTTATATAGATGTCTATTTTAATTTAAGTTTCTAAAATATAATAAATTAATGTGTATGTAACTTAAAGGTTAGAAAAGAAATGATAAAAATTGTAACTAATTTAATTGACATTAACTAGAAAATGGTAGTAGAGAGTAACACTGCATTTCACAACTACTTAAATTAAATCCAATTGACACAACTCATGGTAATCTAATATTGTTTGGTGGATTATGGTCAAGTAATGTTGTAAAATACCTAATTATTGTATTTTGTATTATTTTGTTAATATAATGAGAAAAATGTGTGGCTCCAAGTTTGTTCTTTTTTCAGATACCGTTTTTCATATATCTCTTCTGTAATGTATATATGTGACCTTAAAATAAGATTATTATTATTATTATTGTATATGTGTGCCATTTGTATTTTTTATTTGGATTTTATTGTTGTTTTTCTCTTATACACATTTATCAAATTCTTTAGTGATTAAATCCAATATATTAAGTCTTGCTCTTCCCTCAAATAATAATTATGCTTGATTATTAGAGTTTTATAAGAGCTTTCTAGCAATAATATAAGGATTACCCTCCTCTTCCTCTTTCTCCTTTATTTTCAATTTATTTTCAAAACACTCTAGTTTATCTAATTATTTTAGAAACAAACATCAACTCTAACTTTCTAAATTAAAGGCATATTTAGTAGAAAAATAGATCCACATCAACAAATGACTACCAAATATAATACTTCAAAAAACAATAATATATCATTTAGAGTCTAGACTACATTTTTAAGTCCACACTATATTCAAAATAGACTACTTAAAATGGAGTAGTCTCGACTCTAAATGATATATAATTGTTTTTTGAAGTATTATATTTGGTAGTCATTTTCTATGTGGATTTAGTTTTAGAATTTGGGATAGACTATTGTCTATGTTTTTTTAAGATTGCATAAGGATGAGACAAGTGTACTGTACACATTGATTTTATGGCAGTAGTTCAAAATTCGAAATAAACAATTATAAAAAAAATAAAATAATAATAACTAGTAGGTGATGAATGGATAACTAGTAGTGCATGCATGAATAACTCCTCAGTAATGAATGGATAACCAACAGTTCATGGCATAAAACTAGAAGAATATGAGAGATACAAAAAAAAACATACAAGATAAATAATAATTGGTACATGAATACCTATCCAAAATTTTCATTTGTAAATGATGTAGATATAATTTACTATATACTTACATTTTTTACATTTAACCTTTAAAACAAGATATTTATATTTTTTTACATTTAAAACAAGATATTTACATTTTTTTTACACTTTACCTTTCCCACCTTTTCAACATTCTTTTAGAGTTTACTATTTCCACTACTCAAATGATATCTTTATATTCCACCTTACCTCATTACCGAGTACTGTAAAATGCAATAGCTAAGATAATAATCCTAGGCTTAATTACTATTATTTCAATATAAGTCCAAATTCAAATCTTCGATACAATATGGTGGTAGTTACCTTTGAGCAGATTGATGTCCCATCAAACATTAAAACTAACCTGCCTAAGTTTTAAGTTTTCTCTGCACAACCTCTTTACATTTCCATCAAGGGTCTCACAGGGTCTGCACGGGTGGCGGATAAAATTTGGAACCTATCATCCCTGCAAATGCTTCTTGGTGATCACGCCTATTAATATGACCGTGCTCGAACGATGGAGCCTTATCATAAGTCGATCTGAGAATTCCTTCTGACCGGCCGCTGCTCGACGTTTCCTCCCCAGACTTATCACCTGTATATCTAAAGGGGCGTCTGGGATAACAACCCAAGATACTCACGTTAAAAGAAGACCTGCTGATGTCGGGGAGAGGCGCTTCGCCTTCCAGTATTTGGCAAACATGGTGAATGCCCAGCCTGTTTTCTGGCTCTGGCTGAGAACACAACAACCCTAACTTTAGAACCTTCTCCATCTCGCATACATCATATCCGTCCTTCTCCAGCTTTGGATCCGATGCCGCCAGCAGCCTCCCCTCCGTATACAGTTTCCACGCCCACTCCACCAAAATCATCTGATCGGCGCCCTTCAGCGGATCCACGGGCCTCCTCCCGCAGGCCACCTCCAATATTAGAACTCCGAAGCTATACACGTCCGAGCTCGGTGTGGCCTTCCCCGTGTGTATGAGCTCCGGAGCTATGTACCCCAACGTTCCCACCACATGAGTCGTCTGTGGATTCTCGCCGTGATCATACATCCGCGCGAGGCCAAAGTCTCCCAGCCGCCCGTTGAGCTCCGAATCCAGCAGCACGTTGCTGGACTTGATGTCTCTGTGGATGACCCTCTTCTCCCATTGCTCGTGCAGATAGAGCATCGCCGCGGCGACACCCTTCAGAATCGCGTATCGCCGATGCCACGGCAGGACTGTTGTCGAATTCCCGAAGATGAGTTTGTCCAGGCTGCCGTTGGGCATGTAATCGTAAACAATGAATAGTTGCATATGCCTTCGCGACCAACCCCGGAGCTGAACCAGGTTCCGGTGCTGTAGGCAACCCATGCTCGAGATCTCTGAAACGAAACCCTTCAGTCCTTCCGTAAGCTCATTTGTTATGCATTTCACTGCGACCTGTTGGCCACTGCTGGGAAGAACGCCCTTGTAAACCTTCCCGAAACCCCCTTGCCCCAAAACGTTTTCATCGCGGAACTTGCTCGTGGCTATGCTTAACTCCTTGTAAGTGAATCTGTGGGGCCAGTATTCCAGCTCCCATTCTTCGATCGTCTCTCCATACTTCGCTCTTATGAAAAACAAGGCTGCAACCGCCAGCGAGAAGAGAATCAGAGTGGCCACAGTAACGCCGGCTATGAATCCCCGGCCTGGAGTATGTTTGGAATACATGTTCGCAAAAGAAGGGAGACGCGACAGATTAAGGGACGGCGCCGTGCCTTGGGTGCTGAAGCTCCACGCAAGAATGTAATGGTCTTCCATGAAGTACCCCGTGGTCGCTGAAAAGCCAACGAACATCTTCTCTTGCAGAACATTGCCCAGATCAATTTTCAGAGATATCAGCGGCTTCTGCGGTCTTGGCAAGCCCGCCAATGTGATGGTAACGTTGAGGCGGCTTTGAGGATGATTGTAATCGATCCATGCCTGTATGTTCTGTCCGCTCTTGAGGTCCAATCCATGGATGTTATCCTCCCCATTCCAATACCCAGCAGACTCGGTCTGCACCGAGATGAGGCTGTTGATGTTCACGCCCACGTGGTTATCGTCGGGGTCATGGAATTCCACAGTGTTGATCGTATCGAACTCCACTGCGAATAAGTGATTGTATGGTTGCCCGTCGCTGGTTATGTTAAGCAAGCCCATAAACTGGGCCGGCAGAGCGCCTATGGGAGATCTGTGGGGCATCATGATGAAGGCTAATCCGTGTCCGGCTGCGGCAGAGGGAGGATGCACCATGGAGAAAACGAAGTTAGTGCTAAAGGACAGAAGCGTCTCGTTGCTTTTCATCTGCACGGGAATTGAATAGAGCGCGCGGCCGAGCATGAAGCGCGAGTGGTTTGTGAGGACGAGCACGGATTTGGAACCCATGACTGAAGCATCCGCTTCCAAAATCAAGTGGGTTCTATTAAATCCATCGAAGACGAAAGTGGTAGATGGATGATCCTTGTCGACCTGTGCAGGAATAAGTGGTAGGAAGATGGAGGCGAAGGCTATCAGGAGGCTGCGCCATGGAATTGGCATCATCAATCGTTTCTCTGGGTGGAGCGAAATTCCTCCCAGGAAAGAATACAGAGATATGGATATGAATACATAATCAAGTGATCTTAAAAGAGCGTTCAAATCTGTTAAACAGAGCTGTTGGGTGCAGCTATCATTCAAAGACTTTTCAAGTTTGAGCACTTTTGGAAGTCTTGGTAAGAAGATTGAAGGAATACGTTTCTTGTACCGAAATTTGTAAATTTGTAAAATTCTTAAGAGTAAACCTATCACTTCACTTCCATGCTATCTATCGACGGGATTCTCGACAAATACTTAATTTTTACCCATACTTAATTTAAATGTATTGAAAACGTAAACCTGTTGAATCCGATATTCATGTGATAGAAAAAATCCCGTAGCATTACCCTATGTTTCATCCCCACAGCCTGACTTACGGGAGAGGCTCCAGGGCAAAATTTGATATCCTGGACAACTTGCAGCCACAAGTTGCGGTATTTTGTAGAATTGTATATACATTGAATTATAGTGGGGGCCTCGTGTTACTTGTAGCATATGATCTCTCTGAAAATCGATCCATTAATGGGACAACAACCAGTCTCCACCATTAATAACATGACGTGATGTCTATACAAGACAACAACCAGTCTCGATCATTAATCGTATCGCACAAAGTCTTTGCTTTACTTCAAAGGCAAGCCAAATTATAAGGACTGCTCGCATGCACCCAACCACAATACTATGTAGTGGTACCAAAGGTCGGAATTTGATTACAAGTTGAAGAAGTCCGTGAGTTTTGAAAGCTTATCCAAGTCAGACATCATAAGTATATTTTGACTTTTGCTTACATAATTTTTTATTATATTTTATAAATTTAAGGTCTACATAAATTATTGGTCATTATTGGTCATTAGTTACATAATTTTTTATATTTTATATATTTAAGGTCTAAGATTTTTTAAATGTTTGTGTAAAGGTTACTGTTTTTATTTAATAGCTTAAATCCATTTTAATTTTGGATATCTTTTGAGTTGAAAGTTATTATATTATTTGAGGCTTAAATATCTTTTAGATTGTAAAAAATTGAGAATTTTTTTTGTTATCAAGGGATTTGATTTTTTAGAAGGGGAATAGAGGAGGGTACATCAAAATTACTTATCAAGAAGAGAAATGGAAAACCAAGTTAGGTGGTTATGGATATCTTCACAAAAGGATTAATGGACTAGGATTCTTCCATGTTATAGCGCAATCTACACATAAATGTTATGGGCCCCCGCACGAAGTTGAGGGACTTTTTAGATGCAATCGTGCATTCACAAAACGCGCTAAAGTTTAGCAAATTGAAAACATGTGTGTGTTTCTTAGAACTAGGCATGGGCGGGCTTTGAGCCCGCCATGTCAATTAATATGTAGGATAGGTTTCCATAACACGCGCATTATGTATCACTATAATGCGCACATTTTGGACAGACAAAATGCGCTAGCGTTATGGACACACAAAACACGCTAGTGTTATGGGCACACAACGCGCGCGTGTTTCTTGAATGTTAAAAAAATCCTAGGCATTTAATATGTTTGATACACGACTAAATAATGCCTAATGGAAAAAACCGCGTGAGCGTTTCTTCATCCAAAAACGCGCTAGCATTATGGTAATCTACACAATTTGCATTTTCATCAAAACCTTATTTAATAGTTTAATTAATAGTTTCTGTGGTTTAGGAGGTTAAATAGGGATTTGGTGTTAGGGGCTAAGGGGTCAAGGGGCTTAGGGTTAGAGATGGGGGGTGGTTAGTGGTAGGGGAAGGGGGATTAGGAGAGAGTAAGAGGGGGGGGGTGAGTAGGAGAGAGTGAGAGGGGGGGGGTGAGTAGGAGAGAGAGAGGGGGGGGGTTAGTTAGGGGTAAGGGGATAGGAGGGGGGTTAGAGAGAGAGAGAGGGAGGGGGGGGGGTTAGTAATGGTGGAGGGGGAGAGGATAGAGAGAGAGAGAGAGAAAGAGAGATGGGAGGTGTGGTTAGAGGTAGGTGGAGGTGTAGGAAGAGAGAGAGGGTTATCAAGGGCTAGGGAGAGGAGGGGAGAGAGATAAAGAGGAGGGGGTTTTGGGCTAGGGGGAGTAGGAGAGGAATAGAAAGAGTAAGATGGTTAAGAATGGGGGAGAGGTTAGGGAGAGGGAGAGGGGGTTTGGAGAGAGAGAGAGTGTGAGAGAGGGGGGGTTAGTTAGGGGTAAGGGGCTACAAGGGGGGTTAGAGAGGGGGGGAGAGAGAGAGAGAGAAACTGAAAGAGGGGGTTAGTAATGGTTGGGGGGGAGAGCAGGGAGAGAGAGAGAGAGAGAGAGGAGAGGGTTTTAGTTGTAGGGAGTGAGAAAGATAGATGGGAGGTGTGGTTAGAGGTAGGTGCAGGTGTAGGGAAGAGAGAAAGACCGAGAGAGGGGGTTAGTAAGGGCTAAGGAGAGGAGGGGAGAGAGATAGAGAGAAGGGGGTTTAGAGATAGGGGGAGTAGGAGAGAGATAGAAAGAGTAGGATGGTTAGAGATGGGGGAGAGGTTAGGGAGAGGGAGAGGGGGTTTAGAGAGAGAGAGAGAGAGGTGTAGAAGTAGGGAAGAGAGAGTGAGAGAGGGGTTTTGTAAGGGTTATGGGGAGGAGGGGATAGAGAGAGGGGGTTTAGGGGTATGTGGAGTAGGGGAGGCAATAAGAGAGGGGAGGTGGTTAGTTGTGGGTGGAGTGGGGTGGGTTAAGGGGTTTTGGATAGATAGAGAGGGAGGAGGGTGTCAGGGGGTTAGAAGAGAGAGAGGGGTGGGGGAGTACAGAAGAGATAGAGAGAGAGAGGGGGTTAGTAAGGGTTAGGTGTAGGAGGGAAGAGAGTGAGCAAGGGTTAGCAGTGACACGATTATGAGAGATATAGAGGGAGGGGGGTTTAAGAGTGGTAGGGATTAGGGAGAGGGAGAGGGAGAGGAGGGGTTAGGGAGTAGTGGGTATATAAATTTATTCAAATCTTAAAAACATAGATTTGTTAAGTTAATAACGTGCGTGCGTTATGTACATACAAAACATGGGTGCGTTTTGTATGTACATAACGCACGCCAACCAAAATATTTGAATTTAAATAGAACACGCGCGTGTTCCGGAGCACCTAATCACCCCCTCCTCCCACGTACGCGTGTCAGCCACAGTCCTATGTGGTTGGTTCGGACTTACCAAACCTGTGCCATGGAATTTACTAAACCATAGCTAATTAGGCATTTCCACCATTTTTCTCAATATATCTGTTTTTCACCGCTCTCTATGGCATGACATCCATGACCATTATTGACAAAATTTTAGGCATAGATAGCATTTTTTATGTAGATTCCAAAAATGTAATTTTTTTTTTAAATATTGAGATTTTCTATTTGTTTCCTAATTGTCTTGTGTCATCACTCCTTAAGTCAAAAAACATGTTGTTAGTGTTTATTCCGTAACTTTTTTATTTCATAACCATTTTTAAAAAACATTGTATGTTGCACTAGTAGACATCGACATCTACATGCTATAAAAAATACAAGTTGAAATAACTACATTAAGACCTTCAAAGGTTGCACCCACATTTGGCGTACCGTTCTCGAGGTTTGATCACTTACATAATTAAAAAAAAAAAAATTAAACATTTAATTTTGGAAAAATAGTGTTACACTAGTGCTACGGGTTCTATACATTTCTACCAATTTTTGTATCCTGAAACCATCATTTAGGCACTGAAAGGTTGCACCCACACAAACATATACCTTTTCATTTGCCCAAAAAATAAAAAATGACTGCTAGAAAAAATGAAATTTGACATAGTTATGCAAATTTTCAATACTTCATACTTATATATTCGGAAACGTGACTCAATTTCCTACATTTCATCTTTTTTACTCTATGCAAGATATCTTGTGTAAGTATCTAAAAAAACAAGTAAGTTGAGGGATGCCTGATTTTTCAATTTTCGATTACATCTAACGCGCCAAAAGTGACCCTCATTAACTTGCACATGCCCTTATGTTCATCCACTTAATGCTAAAGGTACATTACCCCTAAACCTTAAGCCACTCTCCAACCCCTTTACCATAAAGTTTCAATAATTTCGTCATGTTAATCCAAATCAATTACCTCTATATATTTGTATTTCTATTTCTAGTTCCATGATTTGTTTATTTCTCAAGCAACTTCTCTAATCATATACACTCACATTTCCATTAACTAGTGTACCTTCAAAAATATCCACAACATTCAAATTTTGTAGCTCTCAAATGCCATCCTATAAAATAGATATTTAATTAAGTTAATCCAAACCTCAATTCTGTGTATTATTTAACTTGATTATTGGTTGAAGTACAAAACACTATCAAACAATTTAAATTACTGATGGATACCTTTTTCCTTTTGAGTTGACAATTTAGTCTAACCTTTGGAGTTGCATCTACATCATGTGCATGTTGTGTGTTATATTATTTCCAAGTTCTGGTACTCCTTTTATTGTTTCTTAAATCAATGCAATATATAATATCGAAATCAATGCATTATCAAGAAGAACACTGGAAAGACAAATTAGTTGGCCATGGGTATCTTCACAAGAGGATTATTGGTTGGGTATTCCATCTTCACAAGGGTGATTTGCATATAAATGTCATAAATTGTGGAGCTACACTCATCTCCTTGATTCTCCCCAATGTTTAAGGTAATATTACCCCTAAACCTTACAATAGCTTTTAACCCCATTTCCATACTTCCAATATTTCATTGCATTAATCATATATTAATGTCGGCATGCCATCTAGGAGATGTTTCTCTTGAACGTAAGTTGTTACCTTCATAAATATTAGTATCAAATCATATATCTCTATATGCATTTTTTATTTTGAGTTTTAATTCATTGCTATGTTTACCACTCAATTTCTTTAATCATGTATGCTAACATTTCCAATAATTGATGTATCTCCAGACTTATTCCCAACAAGAAGACTTCATAGTTGTCAATGTCATTCTCTAGACTCTTATTCCCAATATTGTAGAAACTTTGCAATTGTTTAAAGAAAATTTTCATGTAAATTTCCAACATTGGCATGGTTTAGAAGCATCGAAACATGAAGTCAATGAAGAACTCTCTTAGCAAGTATGTCATGCTATTTTTCGTTAGCCATATAATCACGCCGGAAGATGTATTTAGTTTCGTTATGTACTATGTCATTTATCTCTTGCATTACTCGTAAGAAATTTCATCGTGTCTAACCCGTCACACCAATTTCATTTAATTACGTGTGAACTTAATAAAATTCACCAACTCTTTCCCATTAGTCCATCATCATTATCTTTTCCAAAAAGGAAAAAGATTCCTCCCCTTAAACCTCTCTACTATTTTTTCCCACATCATTTTATTGCCAACAAATATCCCTCATTCGTGCAAGATACATAAACTTACTCCACATAAATATACTTTCAACTCAAACATCCAAACATCTTAAGATATAATACATTTAGACCTTCAAGATTTCATGAAAAGATCTTTGTGTCAAAGTTTCATGTGACACCAATGGTTATAAAATTAGCCATATAAACTTTTCATCTTCATAAATATGAAGACACTATAATTAATAATAAAAAGGGAACGAGGCTTAAGATATATATGGTCGAACACATGAAATATGAGGGTTGATAAGAGAAATGTGGTTCAAATAGAAGGGCATGATAGTTCCTTTTTCATCTTCATAAATATGAAGACACTAGAATTAATAATAAAAAGGGGACTAGGGTTAAGATATATATGGTCGAACACATGAAATATGAGGGTTGATAAGAGAAATGTGGTTCAAATAGAAGGGCATGATAGTTCCTTTTTTCAAGTCCTATACTATTATTCTATGCCAAGAAGACTTTTCAAAGTATCTCATTATAATGGGATATTTAATTATATGAAGAAGACATTCTATGATTATTGTCACTTAATGAGAGAGTGCCCATGTTTCTTTTTTCTTCTACATCCCTATGCAAAGAACGTACAGGTCCAAGTACGTAGTCATATGAAGCATAGGTACATTAGTGGGTTCGCTCAATTAGACCATAGTGAAGTTGAGAAAAGAACCTTGGAGGAGCTTCGCACTAGTGACCGTAGCCGAAAAAGATAAGAGGATTGTTGGATTAGTCAATAGAAGTGTCTGGGTTTTTCAAGTTTTCATCCACTCGTAAAATCATGATTCCTCAAAAAAAAAATAAAAAAAAAATGAAAAGTTTAGCCATGTAAATGGAAAGAGAGAGCCCAGCTGCCCATGTACATATATTCCAACCTCCACAAATGAAAATAGAGCGTACTATCAATGGAGAGCTTTTATATACGTGAACAATTCGGATTTTGGAGGTTTCTCTTGTGTGCAATGAAGTCAAATTGCATGCAGTCACGACTCTTTTTTCACCTTGCTAAAGATTTAGCACAGTAATTACTTTTCGAGCAACGAATCTAATTGTCTCTATATAGATCAACGACCAACCCAAATAAAAACAATGGGGCCAATATAGTATGTTTGTATGGCTGCTACGAACCGGATCTTTATAAGATCGTTTCAAAGGTTCCATCACTCAATCATAACCATGCTACAGCTTCACCGGGATAAATCCATTTCATGCTTGTCAAACTCTCCTTGTCTTTCATGAAGACCAGTATGTCCTTTTATTTCAATTTTCCTCCCCATCCACCTCACAGTAGAATCCCGCGCTACAGTGAGTCTATTGTAAGATGATTTTATAAGCCCTGAGAGATCGTTTCTTGTTGACACAAACTTTAGACTTGGTCATCAAGAGGATGTTATGTTGTGCACTATAGTTCACCTTAGATATTATCTGCTCAATTCTTTTAAGATCTTTTGGAGTGGCCGCTACCAAAGATGATTTGTTGTTGCTCTTTCCATGGCCTCGACCTAACCATTCACTTGGCGGTAGTAAGAAGATGAATGATCTTGACAAAACCCAGAACGGCTCGGTGAAAGCAACTTGTTGGTGTGTGCGCAACAGGGAGGCTGATAGTGACATGAGCATGCACTGAGACCGGCCACGATGGAAGATTTGCTACTAGAAACCAGCAAGTCCGAAGGTTTTCGAGGAAGAGGAAGCGTAAAATGACTTCATGAAGCCAAATGTTGGTTTCATTGATTATCTCGGAATTGGGATAGCATGAAGTGATTATCTAATATTATTTGATGGTGCCATTTATTATTCAAACCCTTGGTGGCTTTGTGGGAAACAGGAACCCTAACCAGGCTTTAATGGCTTCTCCATAAACCCTATCCAGGCTTTAATGGTGGTTCCTAAAGACTTTCTTGTTGTCGTAAGTAGCATGTCAGCCAGGGATTAATGGTCATGCTTCTTAGCAAGTTATTAGCATCCAAATTGAGGTCTATAGCCCGAACTTCTATGAGGAAGTTGAGCTCTTAATGAACCCTTTGGAGGAATAGACAACATGCTCGTTTAAAACGGATTTGGAGTTCAAAAACGACCTTAGGAGGGCCCGGATAGAAAGGGAGGAGTAGGAGGTTTTGATGATGTTGGATGTCTATGACATTGTCATTAAACCTATCGTGCTTTTCTCCGAGCCCCCTCCTGGATCAGAGTTCCCTTTAGCCATGGTAAGAAGCTCTTCCCTCTTTAAATAGCTCTGGATTAAAGTCATGTGACCTTGCTTCAAATCATTGTGAAGGCGTTCTATCAAGGTCTCCTCAAGTAGCTGGACAAGCCACCTAACTTAGCGGAGCTCCCCGAGGTTGGTCACCTCGAAAGTTGATGGTGGTTCTACCCTCTCTGGAGGTAAGATAGGCACTTCGCCTTTTGAAACAAGAGACGGTTTAGCCTCCCCAATTCAACCTTGTATGTCCAAAGTGTTACATCTCCCTCTTCCGGCCAGAATCAAAGAAAAGTCCATGTAGGTAACCACCAGAAGTTTAAGAAGAGAAGGGAACTTAAGGCTCACCTAAGTAGAGCGCACAAGCATAAACTAGTCATGGGACGAGATCTTTTGATGCCATAGGCCATTGAACTATCCCTCAGAGCTTTGGTGGGGAAATTTGTGTATTGCTCTTTGACGAAACATCATCTCGAATCATGGATAAAAGAGTCATGGTTCCCTCTTCTAGGCTATGTACTGAAGGTTTTCATGCCCAGTAAAGGGTGGCTCAACTTTCTGTTCCATGAAGATAATCACCCAGCAAGAATTCTTGAAGGAACGGTATTACAATCCGCTCCCTTAAAGTCTTCATCGTCCTCGATGATTAACATTGTATCAAAACATATAGAAAATTTAATAGTCGTAATGTTTTATTATATACACATTTTCAAAATAAATGTGGATACTCTTCCCGCATTATATCTTCCAGTTCCCAAGTAGATTCCTCAGGACTGTAATGGGTCCATTGGACCTTTACCTGTCTGATGACTCTGTTCCTGAGTATCTTGCTTCTACGATCCAATATGCAAATTGGTTGAACCTGGATTTTCCCTTATGGTTCCACCTTCAATCTCGATCATAGAATATTGATGATCAACTTGGCAATTATCCAATGTCGCAGACATGTGAGTAACACTTCTAGCCACATCGCCAACAGTAGAGGCTTCTTGCATATTATACACATCGGTTCCTTTATTTCTTCTTTCATGACATTTGTTTAAGAAGTGGTCCCCACCACATCCCCAACATTCTAGTGGCTGCTTCCATGGCCAATGCAACCAATTGATTTCAATTTCTCACCTGTGAAATTCATCATTGCAATTCTTTATTAGGTCAAGCATAAAATAACATTAAAATCGGTCAATTAATTTCCCAAGTGACATGGAAAATCCATTCTATATCCATGATACTTTCACACTTTTCATGCTTTCCCAACATGCACATGAACTCATTCATGTTCATCATTTCACAGGGAATTAACTAATTCAGCCTTCAGAAGTATTTCAAGCAATCAACCACAATCATTTCTCATCCAAAACATGCATTCAATCAATTTTATGTTTTATGTAATGCATCAATTAAAAATGAAAGAGGAGAGTAAGAGTTTCCCCCTCTTAGTCTTGTTCTAATCCGGAGTCACGCCATCACCGTGGTTCCATGCTCCTTATCCTCTTTCACTTCAATGTGAGTACTTAACTTGCCCTTTCTTGGCTATGCCACTTAGTGTTTGATGTATGTCTCAGGCCTCTCATCCAGGGAACCTAATAATTAATAGTAATCTTATTACTGATGCTCCAAAGCCCCCAGCTCAACATCAGTAATATAATAAGTTATGTTGCTTCCCGAGATTATGTTCAAAATTTTTAAGTAGACACTCTAGCGCTATTCATAGCTTATGCTCAACAAATAATGAGTAGTCCATGTGCTCCATAGATTCTACTCAACACATATATGTCACCCATGTGCTCCAGAGCTTATGCTCAACACATGATGAGTAGTCCATGTGCTCCAGAGCTTCTCCTCAACACATATATGTCATCCATGTGCTCCATAGCTTATTCTCAACACATGATGAGTAGTCCATGTGCTCCAGAGCTTCTGCTCAACACATATATGTCATCCATGTGCTCCAGAGCTTATGCTCAACACATGATGAGTAGTCCATGTGCTACATGAGTGTGCCGCATCAAATTGTATCTGTTCAAGCTGACACACAAGATGAACAAGCTAGTTCATTAGTACTGATGTTCTACAACGGTAAACATATTTCATAACATTCACTACCAAATATTGAAATACTAGGAATGCGTCCATTCCAGAGTAATTTTAAGGGCGAAATTTCGCTAATTGGCTATTTTGGGGGCTTTGTTTCAAAAAATAAATTTGCTATTTGGTCATTTTTAGTCTCTAATATTGCTTGTATTTACATAAATATGTTTTTTGTCATAATATTCATCAAAATTTACACATTTCAGTAATAAATTGCATGTTTTATATTTAATATTCGCCTACCTATTTATATACATGTTTTTTTCAATCCAAAATAATTGCCTATGATACTATACTTAAGTATAATATTAGAATCCTTAAAAAATACCCTGGTCCATTCCCTTAGGCATAGTCAATATTGATAACCCTAACATAACTCAACAACAGAAAGGTATGCACCCCTCACTGATGTGAACTATGCAGTTCCTACTATTACTTCAAGCAATCTGATATAATATGAATACAATAAAACATGCTCTGCATATTAACTCTAGTAACTAGACATGTCTATATCTAAACTAGGGTTACAAAACACTTATCTCTTTTGCATATGTACTTTATCTTCCTTTTCGAGGAGTGGGGATCCCTTCTTTGAGTTATCATTTCCTCGGTTTTCCACCCCAATCTCTTTAACGTTACATGTATGCCCTATTTGGCATAAATTTTACCATCTCACTCACATGGATTTCCACCATGTAGTGCAGATGAGGCATCCTCATACTGTTGGGATTTTGCAAGTGGCACCACTATGCCCATTGGGTTTTATGCTTGTTACCATAAAATGGACAACCACTTACACATGTCCTCCTAACATAGTTCTATACAAGCCAATAGTGATTATCAATCATCAATAGTTCTCAAATCTGAAATTTACAAGCCTGAAATGGACAATCTGTTATGTGCATAACTAAGTTTACAACCATGAGATCATTCTCATGAGGTTTGAATCTTGCACATGGTATATTTGTAGCTGTCATCATGGACTTGCCCACCTTTCCATGTCCAAAGAAATCTACCTGAAATCTGAACTCAAACCAGTCAAACACTTTGTGATTCTGTCATGCACATAACATTTTTATTGCAATAGTCATTAAAGTGATTTTCATAATTATAATCACCCAATCATTCAAGCACTTTCTACTGCTAACATCTTCTTACAACGATATGTATAGGTGTATTTTATATGCATATTTATCATAATAAAATTTAAAATAAACCAATACATGGTTTATGTAATTTTAATAAACCTTCGATACCCATTACTTCCTAGTCATAACCTTTATATAGCTCTTTCCTTCCACAGAGTATTCTGGAATCCCTCTCATCATGACTACCTCCATCTAATCCTTCATGCATTCACAGCAACTCATGAAATGATCTCAGAATTACCATTAATTCAACATTTCATCCATTATTTAATTTGCAATGACACATACACATCCCAATTATGCATTCACACAATGCATCACAACATGTGCAACCACACACATGTATGCACATTCACAACACGTACACAAAATTTTATATGCATTCACTCAATGCTTAATCACGAGATTTACAAGATCTTTTTAATATACATTTACTAAATGGACCCAATGTACTACCACATTGATAAAAAACATCCATGTGCCTACATAGGTTTCCTACAATGGTAAGTTGGACATTATGGCCAATGCTCCAACACCATGCCCAGCCATCTCCCCAATCATTTGGTTGTCTTTTTGATTCCCTCTTTCCCGATTCAAAAACACATCCTGAGTTTTCTCACTCCATGGTTGTTGGCAAGAGGTTTCATCCTAATTTAACACCAATAGGGAATTAATGGGTGGTTTGTGTAGCACTAAAGCATTACCACAATAGGGCCATAAGTCCTTACTTGCTTGATTATCAACCCATAACCATTATATACATGGCATAATCTACTTTCATATGAATGCATTCAAAATTCTTAAACAATCACATGATAACATGCCCTGTGGAATGTCATTCACACAAATGCATTCACTATTACATGCGTACCATTTTATGACGACTAAAACATGAATAAAGGATTCTTACCCATCCTTTCTCAACACTTAATAATATTAGCATAATGAACCTTACCTGCAAGGCTGCCATCATCTTACTGTTGTTACTTGATCAGTTGGTTTCTTACTAAGGACTACCCAGTCCTTCCACCAACCTCTTGATCACAGATTTGTTGCTCCAGCATTTCTTCGTAAGATTTCTTTTCACGGGAAACATCATCAGTAGCATCTTCAGCCATGCTTCAATTGTCTTTGGTCCTATATACAATACCAACAACAATGGTGATTATCAATCACAACAATTATCATTAGTTGCTTATTGCATATGTAGAACTCACTATTTTACCAACATGCAATCTCACACACATGCACTACACATTCTCATGCACTATGTAGTTTCTATTAATGTGCCCTTTAGTGCATATTCATTTCATCTACATGATCTCTTGCACTTTTAACATTCCTATGCCCTAATTTCTGCACATAGATTCAGAAAATGTAAATACAAGGCAAGATAGGGTTTAAGGAATTTTTCCCTCTTCCCACATTGGAAGTCACTTGATGTATCTGATTTTGCAGCTAAACCAAATTCTGCATTAATGTTGATTAATTTGGTTCTGTTTTTTCAAGCTTTGCAAAACTCTTTGGTTTCCAACCTTCAATTCCTTCAGGATTTGCATAATATCCACGGTCCCTATCCCACTTAAGCATGGATAATTTTAAGGACCGAGACTTATTTAAAAAGTGTATAAACCTTGGTGAATCTTACCAATTCTTAAAATGTCAACTATAAAATATTTGGCGATATTTTCCTAAAATTATTTCAATTTCTAAGGATTTTATATAGTTTATATAATAATTTGGCGATTTTTAGAGTGAAAAAATTTTACCCCGTCAAAATTGGGCGAAATGGGGCTTCAAAAAATGCAAATTGGCGAATCTTTTTTTGGAAAAAAACATGGAAAGATAGCCCATGGGCTAAATTTCGCCCCTAAAATTATCCTTGCACTTAAGTGACCAATGGATTCATTTCCATGTACTTCACTGCCGATTTCTTCAACAAAATTAGAGAATTTGGGATTCTTTGCCATTTCTTTAGTTCTAATTGCTTGTCTTTATTGATAGTCTGCAATTCAAATGACTTAATGTTCCTGTATAATGCTAGCAATTTGAAATTTTCAATGATTATTAGTCTAAAAATTAATTACAACATATATTCAAATACATGTATTTATCTCTTTAGGAAAAACAATTTCAATTCCAGAGGCCTGAGAGCTGCAACCGGTTCTCTGATACTAATCTGTAACGTACCCTCGTTATACATACACGCAATTTACAGTCAAAAGCATGAAAATAAAAACAATTTCTATTGAGCATCTAATTAACAGCTTCATATCTTTCATTATTTTCCCATAACATAATTCTACAGCAGGGGAACTCTGCCCCTTTCTTCCAAGATTTCCACCTTCACCAAACCTACAGAGATATTCTAAAACATATCAAGGTTCAACTCTATATTTTCCTAGATTTCAGGTGAAGACTAACCATCCTTTAGCAGGGTGAAGGATAATTCATAAGAAAACATAAGAATGACACTAAGCTATATAGACATATCATAGCATGCAAAGTTAAATAACACAAAACAACCTTAATCATAGAAAAGACACCCAATCAGGCATACACACTTCATAACCATATTTATGCCTATCATTCTATGAACATACATGAACCATCCATTCATGAATAAGGTCTTGATGGAATAAGCATACATGAGATTAATCAATGCCGTATAAGTCCTCATATACATATTTATTCCTATAATTCTATGAACAAGAATTGAGCCATCCATTTATCAATAAGGGTATGGCAACATAAGCTTACATGAGGTGCATAAATTAGGTATAACCAATAGATCTCCCACATGCAAGATTCATAGTGCAGATGACTCATGCAATTGAAGGAAACATCCTACATGTATACAACCTTCTACACAGGCATAAGCATAGCCTAATTATGGATTACATTTAATTACAACCTTCATTCAACAAATTGAACATAACAAGCATAATAAATCACATGAACATTATAATTCATCCACATATACACTTATCTGAAATTCACATAAAGGTGGCAATTGGCTGGATGTGAGCCACGATCCACCCAACCTTAGAACTTGTCCATCCTATACTATTTCATCTCCCAAGTTCACCCCCAAGCCGAGATCTAGACATTAACCCAAGATGTCTCACCAACCCCCTCAACTAACTCACAGATTCAAAGGTGGAAATAATAGGGATAAAGGATATGCACAGGGGTTCATCACAACAACAGTTTGATAACTAATTCCTTGTCAATTTCGCAATTAACCCACAGAGTTCCTTCCCTGAAACGCACAGTGATACACTTCACTACAAGCATTGAAATTCACGCAGAGTCTCCTGAACAATTTCCAATTAACTGGTATATGCAACCAAGGGAAATCATGGCCAAAACAGTTTAACTCAGCAATTCGGGTTCGGGTTCGTCACAGGAATTTTTTCCTAGGTTTTCCTCACTTATCCTTCATTCTGCAGACACTGCATGGGTCCCTCTCTCCTTCCATCTGTGTCCCCTGCGTTCATCCTCGGACTGACATCCAACGTTAGTTTCACAGACACCCGTACAAGTATTTTTTCCTGTCTATATGTGTCCTCTGCATGCATTACCACAGGCCTCTCTCCCCGCCCCCCTTCGGATCCTCAAAGCAATATTGTGTCCCCCATGGGGATCCTATGTGGATGTGCCAAAGGAACACATTTTTACCCATCCATAATCACTATTAGCCACTTAATCTCATCATCAAATAATGTTTAATTATTTATTAATCCCCCATTAATACTATGGCTTAGGACTATGGGTTTTAGGTTTTATCATAAGGTTTATAGAACAAGGGTTTAGGGAACAAGGTACCTAGGTCAACCTTACCCCCTCACAACCCTCGGTTAATATCTGGATCTCCTCTTCAGCGTATTGCTCCTCATGCATCCAGCTGGTAATTGTATTAAAATATATCTTGCTATGTACATATCTATAGCAAAATGTTCAAGATATAGTATCAGTACTTTATCTGGGCCAGGGGTATTAAAAACATCATCGAACCGAACCTAACATACACAACATGACCATCAACATATAAATAAACATCAACAAAATCATCAACATTGACAAAATGGAAAACACAAACATCTAATGAACATCATCGAACCTAACCTAACATACATATCATGATCATCAACATCAACATTTGAAAAAAGGAAAACACAAACATCTAATGAACATCATTGACCTTGTTAGCACTCGGATTTTCCTTGGGCTGTATCAAAGAAACCCTGAGGTAACCTATTTCAAACCAATATTTAGACTGAAAGTTGGCCTCTTTCATCCAGAGAGGGCTCTCTCAGCAAATCTGCCATCCAATGTCACCACGACAGCAGCTTGACAATGAAACTCAATGGCCAATTTGTAAAATAATAATAAAAACTTGTAGGTTTTGAATGATTGTGGCTAGATCAACATGAATAGGATACCATTGGGCAATGGAGTCGAGAAAAATAGAAAAAATGGACCAGAAGTCAAACAAATATTTTCATACAAAGGCAAGATAGATGTCTTATTACAGTCAATAAGATTTTGTAGGTGACAAGGAAATAAATAAAGACAGTCTACTAACAATGGGCATCAGACTAGGATGAATCCAATTTCAATTTTAGAGAAATAAATGGATGCTCAGATGCGGATAAATCGAGGCATAGAAACATGAATCTCAATCTATATGAACGTTCATCTAAGCATAGAAGAAAATGACATAATGAAAGGCATAACGAAGAAAGTAAACTTGCACATGTAGAGAAAGAGAAAGGGTACAGACTGCAATTTTTAAACAACACATGAATCTTTGATGAAAAATCTGCTCAGTTCTGAGATCTTTATTAATTTCTGAAAGCCCTTCAAAACACTTGAAATGGGTCTCTTCTTATTGAAAATCCAACCCTTTACATGTTGTAAAATGCATAATTTATACAAAAAATGCTCCCCGAGCAAACCCTAACTGCTTTGTTTTAAAGATAACTTTCTTTTAAATAAATCCTTTAAAACTTGAAACTAATCTTTAAACAAAGTTTTACAATAATAATAGACAAGCAAGACTCTTATCATGAAAATCGAGAATGGCTGCAAAGAATCTCCGGCTGTTGAAAAAACTTCGAAAATTCTTCAATTCTGTCTATCTTTCAATTGCTAGGTGTTTTGCCACCTCATCCTTGACCTGCAGGTGGCCTTTTTCTTTCATCCATGTCTGAATAACATTCTCTAAATCTGGACGCTTCACATCAGTTTCCCCAAAAATATTCACAGAACTATAACTTCTCCTACCAACCATAAAATCTTTAACTCAGAGGCAATAACCTAGCTCTGCATGTTCTTTGGCGGCCAATTCCTGTATCTTTGGTTCTGTGTAGTAATTTGAATGCCAAATTTTTAGGCGTTAGGGTTTCAATGTCTGCACCATGCTCATATACTATAGCAGCTTCTCCAGCTCTATGGCCAATAAACATCTGAGGCATTGCCGGAAGAGTTCCAAATGGATTCGTTACTGGTTGAGGTGTTGTAATCATTATTTCTGCTGAGTATGTTGCCCAAAGGTGCTTTGCCCAAAAGCCGGAGTTGATACGCCACTAAAACCACTAGAAATAGATAATGAAATGCAGAAAAGATACACATCCCATGTCAAATC
The DNA here is from genome assembly GCA_027924585.1 of Larix kaempferi. NCBI lineage: Eukaryota > Viridiplantae > Streptophyta > Pinopsida > Pinales > Pinaceae > Larix > Larix kaempferi. The sequence goes on from BSBM01000778.1 coordinate 3,206,868, forward strand.
TTTGTAACCTAGATGCGACTGGCCAAATTTACCAAACTCGACGACCTTCCAGGACCTTTTGAAAGCTTTCTGTATCTTATCAGGCTGCACAAAGACTTTGAGATTGTTATACATTGATTGCAGATGGTTGTAGAAGTTGTGAAAGAAGTTTACAAGATGTGGAAGATGGGTCTTGATTTGAGTGATAGTTTGGGAGTTCCATTGAAGTTTGACCTTTGGATTGTAAACAAACCATTCGTATTTCACACGTAACTCAATAGCAGAATGGTCCTCGACGGTGGCTGATTGCTGGACTCATTCATGAGTGGCCTAAAAACGATCTGCCCGTATTCATGTTAGCTCAAAAACGATCTGCAGGAGCCATCGTATGTTGCTAGTTTTAAATACCCATTATGGCTGAAACCCTAATTTTCTTCTTTCGCCGAACGAAATCTCACAAATCTTTGCGCCACTGCCTCTGAATGTGAAAGAAACGAGATAACATCGTTCCAGGGGAAGCATTGGTACAGAGTCGACGAGCTTGTGATAAACTGGTGTTAGGGTTTTGTCACTCTGTTATAAACAATAAAATGCCAAAGAGGAGACCACTTCACCTTTTTATACTCCCGCTAATGGTTTGTCTTTCTAAAAATGGTACCGCATGGCCCATTTGGTGGTCTTTAATACCATTTTTACATATGCTGACGAATCAAGAACGGACACGTTAGATGGTGGTCTTCTCACCGCACTGGCTTCATCTCCTATCCACCGAGCATTTTGCAAATGCGGTGTCACGTGGACCGTTGATCTATATCGAAACTTCTCCATTTGATCTCGCTACGTGTCAGCATGGGAATCAAGGATTTGAAAACGTAGTAGTCGCAACAACCTCTCCTCTTTTTCCTCAGTGCATTTTCCCGGTACGAAATAAACACAATCTATGGTCTCCCAAAACTCAACGATCGACAATAATTTGTTGTTCTCCCATTTTCTGAGGAACTATTCTTTTCTGATGATAATACAGGGAAAGCAAATGATCGGGCGCTAGCTGTGCTTTTATCAGAACGGAGCCAGATACTTTCTGAAAATGGAATTTGGTCCCAAATATGATTAGCATGATTAGCATTTCATCTACGTTATTATTCACACTTACTTTGTCGTATGCAACAAATGTCATTTGAACTTTGTTTCGAAGTACTCCTCTCCATTTGGCTTCTTTATTCTTTCTGAAATAGGAACATTTTTGTAATCTAAATTTTGAAGACCCAAAAATAAAATGATTTCTTTTCCGCCATCGTTCAGTTGGCAACATGGCCTTTCTTCCTCTATAATCCTGTTCATGCAAATAATAGATAAACTTTGACTTTCGAGCTTACATTCCTTATTTTTCAAAACTACCACTGCAACTATTATTTGTGACAATCGATGCTTTTTCAACACAAGTGTTGTGATCTAAATATAAGGGTTTATCTTTTGATAGCATCCCTTCATAGACTCTAATGTCTTCGGCTTTGGCATTTTTAGGGTTCTCTCCAAGTATTGTTGAGACCAAAGAAGTTATACCTTCAGCAATATTACCAAGAACATCAACAAAACCCCAATTGGGACATCAAGATGAATGTTTGGATATTGTAATTCTTTCTGCTTTCAGGACTGTCAATGATTTAACTGATCTTCTTTGAGACACCCATTGACCGTCGATTGATTCCCTAACCTCGCCTTCTTGGACTTTGGATATTAAAAGACACGACAATAACTTCCTCAATTGCAAAGCTCTGCGATTTTCATTTTTAACTCTGGAGTCTTTATCCCACATGCATAGCGGATCATTTCTTTTCACTCCTTATATTCCCCAATGCCTTCAATTTATGCCAAGCATCAAAGGAATGGGAGGCTTTAAGCCTCGGCACTAGAGTGATGGAGGATACATGTGGTCTTCTCGGCTTGGCACTTGGTCCTGTGGTGAGCCCTCGGTGTTGGGCGTAAACATATCTTTTACTCAATTTTGCTTTGTCATTTCATACAAATACAATCTTCCTCCACTTAGGTCAACATAAAAATTAATGCCTTTTCTTCATAAAAAATCAAAGCTTCCATATTTTGGCATTAATATATAAAATTTAAAAAATCTTTTCCCAATTTTTTATTTATTTTGGTCTTTGCTATATTTATAAAAGTTTTTCTTCATAACGCTTCCCAACTTCGAACTAAACCTTTTTTATATGAAAATTAAAAACCTTTGCTCACAAGGTCAAAATAGGTTTGAAAGACTGAAATTTTGTTGAAATTTGAAAACTTCTTTCAACCATTTTTCTTTTGCAACTTTGATGCCCACACTTGAGGACAAATGCTCTTTCTAGACCAAGTTTGAGACCCCCCGCCATGAAAAATGTTCTATTTTGCACTGCCAGTGTTGCCGGAAGATGATTAATGCCGTCATAAGACATTTAAGCACAAAATTTTATGGAGTGCCAACAGACCTAACCTAACGTACTAATCATCATCATCAACATATAAATAAACATCAACATCTTCAAAATGGAAAATGGCGTGTGTGTGTAAACAATAATGAAGAGTCAACATATGGATTTGGAACCATTACTAGTGCGTGGTTGTCCTCACTTCCCAACATCTCTAGCACATCTGAGGTGATCCAAGGTGGGAACTCAGGTTTCCCCCTCTTGGGAATCATCTACCCCCACATGTGCATACGCACCTCGATCGCCGACCTAGGAGGTAGGTGCTCAAATGATGGCCTCGTGGCTGCAAACCTCTCAAAAAATAAACAAAAAATATCTGAACCAAAAGGGACGTTTGTCCTCCCATCAATGACTGCATGAAATCTATCCAAAGCATAACAAAACTGCCGCAAAAAAAATGGTAGATCACCTAATGCATTTACGTCTCTACACTAAAGAGTCAATATAATATATAATACAGTAGACGGAAACTAATGAGCTTCCCATCACTAGTGGAGTGCGCCAACATCGTAAGCAAAAGAGAGAGGCACCTAACCTCCTCTCGACCAAAATAAAATATCCAAAGCTTCCCACCATTCACCTAAAAATTAGAGGGGTGGACAACCGCATCATTAATCTATCTCGGAGAGTAAGCTAGCTAACTCTCTGCTGCAACACCAGTTGGGACATCGGGGAACTGGGTTAAATCCTCCCCTCTCCAAGATATCCCAGTGATAAAATAAATATCCTCCTTAGTGGGATGGAACCACTGACCGACACCATCACGGAATTCCTACCTATGATGATCCCAACGTTGGATGAACTGACATAATAATGAAGAGTCACCCTTAAGGGATGTATCCTCCTAATAGAACTTCGGGAGGCCAACAATCCTCAAGATATCTCTACTCTGAGAAGTAATGGGACGAGGGAACAAATCCATCTCCCTCTCCCTAGACTCCCACTATTTAACCATGTTGTACTTCTCCAACTGTGCACGCTCCTGTTGAGCAGCTTGTCGTCGCTCATGTATATTTTTCACATATTTCATACAATTAAAATCCTATTTAATAACATCAATAATGATTTTTTCTACAAAAAAATAAATTTTTACTATTGGTGCGCCTAAATAACCTATGTGCACCCCATACAATGCCTAAGTTAACCAACTGCACCGCTAACGGTGTGCTTTGGGGTGATTCCATGAAGATGGGTAACTCTTTTTGGCCAAATATGACGGTGAAAAACGGAAATTTTATCCATGTATCAAATTGAAGCCGTTGAAATTCATATTTTCCAAATGAATTTTGACATGCGGTTGAAAAACGAAATGTAGAGAATTATGTTGGCTTTCCAATGATATTTTTTTTGAAATATTCCAATGTCATTTATCGTGTCGAATTTTCATTTAATGAAACGTGTGTACTTAAAAATTTGAAGAACAATTAACAAGTGGTTTGTGTTCGTGCACGATAATTTAATGTTAAAGTAATAATTAAAAAAAATGAAAGATGTGAACATGATCTAGACAGAATGCACTAGGGATTACATATTTTTCTTAGTGACCAATGAATATTTCAGTCGCATTTTGCACACATGTGTGTTCGTGCACTAAATCTTTTAATTTTTTACATAATTTGAAAAAATAAAAATACCCTTTTGAAGATGACGCGTTTATCTAGGGCTTGTGTATTTTTTCAAATTTTTCGGATATGTATTTTGAATTTTGTGGATTTATCTTTGAGCTCAATCGAAATTGTCGGCATGGTTTTTTAGAGCAATTTTTAGTAGAAATTTAAAAATAAAAGACATATGAAAATAAAAATTCATAAATTTTATCTATCTGAATAGAGAATTCGTTGACGAATCCAATGGTATAAATTTCGTTCATTAATAAGCATTTAATGACATGGTTTAACTCTGTGGAAGGCAGACAAAAAAACCATTCTGCAAGGAAAAGGGCTAGCAGCTTGTTTTTAAGCCCTCGATCGAGCTTTTTTAAATACCTCGATTGAGGGCTTAACAGAACCTCGATCGAGGGTTTAACAATACCTCGATCGAGGTATTGTTAAACCCTCGATCGAGGTATTGCTCGATCGAGGGTCTGTCAAAATGGCTCGATCGAGGGTTTTTGTGTGTAAAAAAAATCTATAAACACCAGGGCGAAACTGCGAAAGGAGTTGGCAACAATTAATGTTACCAACTAGCCTTCCCTCGTAAAAACATGAACGAACATCTATATAACCAGCAAACAAGAATTCACAAACAATAATTTACCTCATTGCTATTTTTTTCTCCATTAGAGCTTTGTCAATTTGAGCTTGTTGAATTAGAGATTTGTAATTTTCATATTGCTAAATTAGATCTCATTAGACATGTAAGATTTCTTTGTAGGCATAATTCAAGATTTTATACTAACATTTTGTTGTTTGTTATAACAATTTGAAAAAAAAATTGTTTATTTTCATTGTAAATTGATTCATGTAAGATTTCTTTGTAGGCATATTTGAAGATTTCATACTAACATATTGTTGTTTGTTATAACATTTTGAAAAAAATTGTTTGTTTTCATTGTATATTGATGGGGAATAAAAGAAAAAGACAAAGAAAACATGCTAGACAACAAAATGCCAATGAAGAACGTGAGAAGAGTAGAGAACGAATGAGACAACAAAGAGCAAGGTTGAAAGAAGAAGAAGATGCGCATTTGGTGCAACAAATTCCAATGGAGCACAACCAAAGTAAATTATTGAATTACATGCTATCGTAATTTAAATATCATGCTACATAATTTACAAAATTAGTAACAATTTTCTAATAAATTTAACTAAATTTCATAATTTAATTTGTTTCATATTTATTTGTAATGATATTCTTATTTATTTAATCAATTTGTTATTTAAATTTTAAAGTTTGCAACCATTTTTATGTTAAATGAACAATTTTCAAGTGGCTTTAAACAAATGTTAAATTAGAACAATTTTCAAATGAAATGAAACATGTAAATTTAGATTCTACTTTCATGTTAAGATATGAACATATTTTTAAATATTTTCAAATTATTTCAAAGTTGCTAACAATTTTCAAATTATGCTTCAAAGTTGTTTTAACAATTTTCAAATTATTTCAAAGTTGCTAACAAATTTCAATTTTATTGTCCAACAATTTTCAAATGAAATTTGTACACAAGTAGATTCTATTTTCAAGTTAAAATGTATGTACATATTTACTATTTTCAAATTTATAAACTTTACTAACAATTTTCAATGTTATTAGAATAATTTTCAAATTAAATGTACACTTGGACATTATTTTCAAGTTAAATTGTACATATTTAACTAATTGCAATTTTTAAAGTTACTAACAATTTCAAGTTAAATATAATTTCAATTCTTGTTTTGTTAGAAAATTCAATTTCAAAACAAATGAATGAATATTTTGAAATGAACATGTTGTGATAGTTATGTATTAGTTAGAATTTATTCAATTTGAAAACAAATGAATGAATATTTTCATAGTTATGGTGGTTGGAAATATTTTCATAGTAATGAATATTTGAATACAAATGAATGTTCAAAGAGCTATTTAATTATAATGTTTAAATTAAAAAAATTTCATCAATCACATGTACTTTTATTTACATATAACATGACATATCACCATGATAAGATTAATGATTAGAATCATATGTTTTGTTATGACAAATTAGAAATAATTATTTGCAATGTTTGCAACCTTGCATTGATATGTGAAACATTATTGATAAAAAAATCCTTAATTTGCAACTTATGATAAAAATTACAATTTCCATAATTGTTTATTGTTGAAATTGCAAAATCATAAACTATTGAAATTCTAGAGTAGAAGTGTTGTAATCATTTATTCTTTTTGGTGATTTGCAACTTGTATTTTAAATATTTATTTGTTTATTTTATACCATAAAGTTAAAATAACATTTTTCTTGTAATGCATTTAAGTAAAATGGACATAAATTGCATAAAGAAAATTTTCCCACAATTATGTAATATGATGATTACAAATGATATTAATTTTTATGCCCACAATAAATTTTATCAAGTTATTAATGATTGTCTTGAATTAAATATAGATACTTGATTTTCAAACTTTACTAGTAATTATCAAACTAAATGTACAATTTCAAGTTGCATGTACATATTTAGTTGTTTTGAAATTAAATTGTACAAACAATTTTCTTGTTTTAATGTATTTTCAATACTTGTACATTTTTCTCAAGTCACTGGCAATTTTCAATTTGTTAATTTACATGTACAACAAATTTCAAGTTACTAGCAATTTTAAAGTTAAATGTACAACTTGTATTTAACATGACATATCACCATGATAAGATTAATGATTAGAATTATATATTTTGTTAGGACAAATTGGAAATAATTAAATTTGCAATGTTTGCAACCTTCAATTGATATGTGAAGCATTATTGATAAAAAATCCTTAAATTCAATTTATGATAAAATTACAATCTCCATTTAATTGTCTATTGTTGAAATTGCAAAATCATCAACTAAGGAAAATGTTAGTTTGCATTAAAAATTATGAATAATTTCTCCTCAATCATATCACTATGTAATGTTTTTAATTAAATATCATATTCATATCTAAATCAATGTTTTTTCCCCACATTTAGAGTATAATAGGTATGTTATCATGAGTAGAAAATCAATCTTAAATTTTTATTTCATGTATATACAACATGGGATGCATGATGTTGTCATTGAAATTCTAGGGTAGAAGTGTTATAATCAGTTATTCTTTGCATGGTGTTTTGCAACTTGTATTTTAAATATTTATTTATTTATAAATTATACCATAAAGTTAAAATAACATTTTTCTTGTAATGTAAAAGTAAAATGGACATAAATTGCATAAAGAAAATTTGCCCACAATTATATAATGTGATGATTGTAAATGATATTAATTTGTATGCACACAATAATTTTTATCAAGTTATTAATAATCATCTTGACTTAAATAGATATAGTTGATTTTCAAGTTACTAGCAATTTTAAAGTTAAATGTACAAGTTACTACCAATTTCAAGTTACAAGCAATTTCAATTTTTACTAGGAATTTCAAACTTTACTTCTAGAACAATTCTTAAGTTTAATTAAGTTAGCAATTACAAGTATCTATTGCAAGTTCGGATCTGAGAATAATCCCTGTCCGCTTAACTGTGGGAAGTACTTGGGCATAAGCCCTAAAACTCATTGTGAGGAGTACCACAGGAACCCCAGAGTAGCTGGCGCATTGAGAGAACCTGCCAGCGAAAAGGGCAACAACCCCTACCTGATTAACTAGTTTTTCCCCGTGAGGTAAACCAAGAGCTGTCGTTTGTGGCCAAGCGGTTATCAGTTTTACCTGAGCCGTGGAGTGAGGGGTTCTGCCCCAATACGCAAGCCGTCAAACAACATTGGTGGTCGAGTGAAACACCTTAACTTTTAGGAAGCCGAACATACCTAGGGTCCATATCTATTTTTAGTTGAACTATTGTCGATCACTTCCGCGCCATTTCACTAACACCTTAGGGTTTTGGTGTAACGGTTCGTATCATTTGAGCAATTTCAAATTTCAAGTTACTAGCAATTTCAAGTTACTCAAGAGCAATTTCAAATTTCAAGTTACTGGCAATTTCGATTTTTACGTAGAACAATTCTGAAGCTAAATGTATTAGTTGGAAAATTCAATTCACATGCAATTTTTAATTTTTCAATTTTTTAATTTTCACTTCAAATTTCAAGTTACTAGCAATTTTAAAGTTCAATGCACAACTATCAAGTAACCAATTTTCAGTTTGTTAATTTACATGTTATGCAGGGAGAGATTATGGTCAGACATCACATCACGGTGATCAAGAATCACATGACCCTGTGCCCCCTCATGATCCTGATCAGCCATCACATGACACCTTTCCCTCTCACATTGAAAATATAATTGGGAGTTGCAGTGGGGTTGGAAGGGGTGGAAATTTTCTAGAGAATTGTGCAGTTGTTTCTGCACAAGAAGAGATTGGGAACTCGATCCCTGGTCAGAGAGTTAGAGAGCATGTCAATAACATAATCAAGTCATATTTTGAATAACATTCAACGATGGCACAAGCTCAAATCCTACATGGGTTGATAAAACACAAAAAATTGAAATGTGCCACAAAGTTGTTGGGTTTTCAAGATGTTAAAACAAAAAAGACATGCGAGAATGCAATAGAAAATGTAAGAACTGCATTATTTTCATTTGGAAAATCAAGAAACAATGATACCTGAGTTGCTCGTAAGGAAATTACAATGGTTGTTGTGGCACAAAGCACCTCAAGAAATCGAATGGTATCAACAATGGCATCATTGCTCAATGTTTCAAAAAGAACATTGCTCAAATATACTAAATTCAGGGTCCGGATAGATGAAAGTGATGAAGCTGCTTGTTGGGCTCTTATTTGTAGGGAACCCTATCGAGATAGGATGGCAGCGGGAATTAGAGAGAAGGCGATAGAGTTTTGGGATAGTCATTCTCGTGCTATTCCAGATCGAAAGCATGTCCTGCGACAACGTTTATCCAGAGGCATTTATCAGGAGCATTGTAAGCATGTGATGGAGATGACGGGAGTTGCACTTTACGAGGAATTCCAAGAAACCAATCCTAGTGTTCAAATATCATTTAGCATGTTCAACAAATTGAAACCGTGGTATATTAAGCCAAATACGATTCGCGACACTTGTTGCTGTCGGTACCACGTTGAATTTCAACTATACTATGGCACATTTCTGGATTTTTGCAAAAGGCACTAGAACGGTGTACTAGCTCTTCACACAGTGCGAGATTTTATTTGTATGATACTATGCAACAAGAATCCTGAACACGTGTTTTTCAATAAAAGGTGTGTAGGTAGGAGAAAATGCCATGAATGCGATGATTTGACATTATTCCATAGGAACTTTCCTATCGATCCAACAAACCATGGATTGTCAGATATCACCGTTAGGTGGAAGAGGTACGAGTACGTCACCATGAATCCAACACCTTCTTCATATGTTCCATCCAAGAGGATCGACTTGCTCGATGATGAGATTCCTGTTTCAGATTTCATGGAGAAGTTTCAAAGTCAGATTTATAAATACATAAAGCACTCCCATAGGTCCAGGTGGCAAGCTTCAGAATTCAAACATTCCCGTGAGGTATTTGAGCCGGGCACAATCTTATCAGTGGTAGACTTTGCGGAGAACTACACCTTTGCTCCTCAGAGAGAGATACAGAGTGAGTACTATCACTCCGACCAGGTGTCTATCTTCATACATGTATTGTACAGACATGCTCAGGAAAACATTGATGGTGGGGATAGCACTCTCTAGTCACATGAAGTGATCAAGGAGTACCATTTTTATGTTAGTGATGATCGTGAGCATGACACATTGTTCGTTCAACATTGCTTTGGGTTGATTTATGATTCATTTAGGTAGAGAGGCATATCATTTACTGAACACTGGATTTGGTCAGATGGGTGTGTAGGGAAATTCAAGTCAGCACGCTCATTTTATTGGTTGAGTTGTCTACACAAACAGACAGGAATCCGACACACCTGGAGCTTTTTTGAGACAGGGCATGGGAAGGGTGAACATGATGGAGTAGGTGCATGTGTGAAACGAGCACTTCGGAGGTACCAGATGAGCCATGGCTCAACCCAACTAAAATGCTCCACTGAAGTAGTTGATTGGTGCACACGTCATTTGGGACATCAAGGTCACGAACAAGCAAGGCCAGAGGTCTCATACATACCCATGTGTGGTATATATGTGACTCTTCCTTAGCTATATTTTTTGTGACGTGACCGCAATCAATCCATAGTTTTTAATTTTGCTTACTAAGGGAAATGAAGGGCACCAAAACACTCCTTCAATTTGATTTCCTTCCAAAGCAATTGATTAATAATTAGATTGACCTTGCTAGTAGAATTTTTACATTCGTGGGTGACATTTAGTTATGGTGATTTGGTGGTTGAAAATCCCTTTGCTTGACACTTGTTATAATTCACATAATTCTTGACTTCATTTGTTATAGACACTCAAAAAATATAATAAAGTTCTATAATTTCTTCGTCTTCCTAACTATTCACAAATGGTGGTTATTTATGTGAAAAGATAAGTTATCAATGTTATATGGTACTTGTTAGACATGTCAATGTTTACAAAAAAATATGTATTGAATAATAAAAAGAGATGATACTAATTAGATATGTCTATGTTTAGGAAGAAACATGTATTGAATAATAAACAAAGATAATAATATTTCCATATTAACTTGACTTTATTATTTGAAAATTGTCATGCCTTTAACATATAAAGAGATAGCTTGTAATCTACTAACCTCTATTTCCATCCCTTACATATTCTTTGAAATTTGTCTCTATAATTACCTATATGAATGCAAAGGCCAAAACCAATATCCACCTCCAATAGAATGTTCACACTCAATATTCATTTAAATAATAACTCACAACATCAACTAATCTCATGAGGATGTTGATCCATCTTCCACATTTTATTTACATTTCATTTTATGAAGTAAAGATGTTATGTTTGTTAAATTTTCTGAATTTACTTCAATATGATCTAGGATCTTAACTGAGAGAACAACATGTACAGCATATCTACAGCATATCAATCATGGAGACAATAATGCAAGCACACAAGAGACACAAAGATTTACTTGGGGAAAACCATAAAGGTGAAAAACCCCAATAACTTCCTCAGAGATAGATAGAGCAATGATACAACCAACCAAGAGAGATAGCCATAACCTAGCAGCAGATCCTCCTCCTCCATAAGTGCGCCACTCCTCCTTGAGTGCATGTGTGAGAAGTGAGTGAGCAAATAGAGTGCCTCCTGCACTCTATTTATACTTGACTTGACTTGCCTTTTTACCTAACTCATGTAGGCTCGAACTTAACCACATAATATAATGCTGACTGGGCCGACCCCCAATAGGGTGGTCTAATAACCCTTTGACCCACATGGCCGACCCCCAATAGGGTGGTCTAATAACCCTTCGACCCACATGACTTATACAGGGCCGACCCCCAATAGGGTGGTCTAATAACCCTTCGACCCACATGACTTATACAGGGTGGTCTAATAACCCATCAAGTATAAGTTACGACACTTCCGTATAGAGGAATAATAACATCTCTATAGGAATACAATATACATATATGTGAAATACATTCCGAAGTTACATATACATCAACAATGTTTTCTCCCAACATATTGCCTCGAGACACAAGTTCCATTAGTCCTCTTGAACCAATTATTTATAAAAGCATTAAGAAAACAATTTATTAATTAATTTGAAATAGTTATCATTATAATAAAATTTTAAAGAAATATCAATTGAATAAAATAATTTTTATTTTAGAATATTATTACTTAGTTTGAATGTTTACTTTCAAACATTATTAATTAACTTGAATGCTTATCATTACAATTAAGTTTTTGTTCTTAGCCAAATTATACTTAAGAGGCTAGAATGCTAACAATAAGTTATGTCTAATCATAAATAATTATTATAATAATCAAGTTTTAAAATATTTTAATTATATGAAATCATTTGTACAGAGGAAAAAACACTCATTAATTAACTTTGGATAATTATCAGAATAATTGAAAGTTTTTGTAGTAAATCATATTATATTTGAGAGTATAATAAGTTTTGCACTAAAACATGTTATATTTAAGAGTACTTGGTCACATAATATATAGCCTTGAAGTAATTTACAAAAGGAATTGTAAGAATAATCATTAACTTTACAAAAGGAATTGCAAGAATAATCATTAACTTTACATACTTGCATTCAATAAAAAGTTATTTTGTACATGTTTATGTGAACATTCAACATACAAGCATAGTACATGCATCTACCATAAATCATAAATAGTTGTACATAAATCATATGAAATAGTTGTACAAACATAGTTTCTACATTGTCAAAAACATTCTTATATACAACAACACATTGAATTTTCAATTGAAATTACACATTAAATTTTCCATGTAATTGAATTGGAATGTGGAAACTGTAAGTGAATTGTAATGTGCAGACAACATAATGCAAAATGTCAATTTCAAATGTATTCTAATTTTAATTTTTGGTTTCAAATACAAAATTGAGAATTTAAAATACATCTATATACAAGGTAAAATTGTAAAATTTAAATTTTAGATTGTATAGTGTATCATAATTTAAAATTTTTATTTCAAATGCAATTGTAATGTAATTGAAATTGAACTTGTAAATTGGTACAACACATTGTATTCTCAATTGAAATTACACATTAAATTTGAGATTTTAATTTTAAATTGTAATTGAATTGGAATGTGTAAATTGTAATTGAATTGTAATGTGTAGACAACATAATGTAATCAAAATTTCAATTATTAATTTCAAATGTATTCTAATTTTACATGTTGATTTCATTTATGCAATTGTAATGTAGTTGAAAACGAGCTTTTAAATTGCAATTGAATTGGAATTGAAATTACACTTTAAATTGGAAATTTTACATTGTAATTGAATTGGAATTGTAATTTCAATTTTAAAACGTAATGTATGTATTCAATTCTAAATTTTGGAAGATGTGAATTCTAATGTAGTCGAAATTTGCATTTTAAATTGAACTAAATTGTAACTACACATTAAATTTGCATTTGAAACGACAAAACATAAATTTGTAACTGTAATAACTATGTCCAGATCTAATATAAAAAAACAATCGATTTCAAATCATATACAAAATACACATAAAAACATCAATATGATAAAATATACAAAATATCCAAAAGTCCATATCCAAAGTCCATGTATAAATGATATGAATCCATATCCAAAACATGATAACATATATATAGATCATCCAAAACATGAAAATATATAAAATATGAAAATATCCAAAACATGGAAATGTATAGGTCATCAACTCATCGGCCACTACCCCCACGAGGCATGTGATCGTCCCTCTGACTGCCCTCATGTGCAGCAGCCCGTTGTCGTCTCTAAGACTCTAAACCTTCAAGGAATTGCGCCATATCCGTCGTGTCAATAGTGATATCGGGGATCTGGGTAGGAATACCGGTAGATGGCCCTTCATCGAGATAATGTACTCAAGCTACATCCCAACTATGTGTGAAATCCATTGCAGCATTGACACCCACCTGCTGCGATGCCTATGTAATATGCCATTACATGTAATTAGTTAGATTTATTAAAAATTAAAACTAAATTTAACATAATTTAAAAGCTATCCGTAAAAAATTGAAACATAAAGTACAAAAATCATTTACTAAATGTGACTAAATAACATCAATTGGAACATAAATTAAAACTCACATGTGTCTCTGGACCCAGCTCGTCAGGATCTACCGCCTTTCCGCGACCCTGTACAATTTGAAATTCATTTGCATTTAAGATCTACAACATAAATCTTGAAAATTAAGAAATAAAACACAAATTATTTAAACTAAGAAATAATATTCAAACACAAATTAAATTGGAACATAAATTATAACTTACCCCGACTGGTGAACCAATAGATGGCTCGCTAGCAAAGAGTTTATCCATGAATGGGGTCCCCTGCATGGATCAATAGAATACAACTCCCTTAAGTATTATTGACCATTCAATTTGCGACATTGATATGATGTAACATGAAGAACATATATACATAATTGTACAAAAGTATACCCGTCGTGTAGCGACGCATCTACGATATAACTGAAAGTATGCATCTCACGCTAACTCAGCATACCGCAGTAGGGTCTCTCAATCGAAACTCCTGAGCATGTCACTAGAGACATGCTCTATCTCTGGCTCTGCAGGTGGAGGGGGTGGTCTAGATGTCTCTCCATGTGCAGCAACAGCAACACTGCCCAAGGCAGTGAACAACGAGTCTGCAAGGTCAGCTCTAGCCTCTGCAGCAAGCTGGGATGATTGTTCCACATCCCCCGACTTGATAACCACCCTGTCTGGAAGCGGTATCAACCTTGGAGCGGGTGGAACGAAGGCAGGGTCTCTCTGAGCTCCAGGACGTTTGTAGGAGCGTCCCCTACCAGCCCCATAGAACTGGGACCCTGTGCTAGTGTAATCCGAGTGCATGTCCAAAACAAACTCTGCATAAACATGTTTTGCAAAGTACAATGGGACCTGGTCATGGTGGGGGAACATGCCCCACGCTCCCATGAATCTATCATATATATGTGGTGCAGCGACCTCCAACGTAAACTCCCTGAGTCTAAGCGGTTGACCGGGGGCACGGTCAGGAGGGATGTCAAATAAAACACCCTTGATGTCATGCCCTCTTATGGCAACTTTGACATCCTCCCATTTGTGGATCCTAATGACACCATCTCTCCTCCTCTGGCATGAATGTCGCCAAATGTCACTGAGAGGTCCTACCCTCCTATAGAGGGTCAACATCTCATCAATTGATGATAACATCATCGACAAAGATTGTCCTGTGGGAGAATCCTCCCTCAGAGTGCTCACACATGAGCTCACCCACTCTCGCTGGGAAATAATTTCAGCGAGAGTGATCTGTGCAACCTCATCATCGTACGACCCCCCTGGTGGGGCACCTGTGATCCAAACTAAAACACAAATGTTACTAAAAATATATATTATAACTTGCAGCTAAAATTCAATGCATTCTATACTAAAAATTGACTGAAAATGTGCTAACAAAAAATATGCACCTGATGCACTCATGTCTTGTTGCACATCCTCCCCCTGGAGATCCACATGTATATCGTCGAGATGAACCAACACACTATCTCTCCTGCTTCCGCCACCAGTGGCAGCTGACCCCGGCCTGGCATCACTCCTCGATGAATGAGAGCGTTGTCGATGGACGCCCTGTCGGGTGACGGCAGATCCTCTCGTGCTTTGCGGAGCACGAAGCACTGAATCTCTCTCTTCAGGACTATCTGCATCACATTTCAATTTCTAATTCTAATTTTCTTTCAAATTCTATTCCAAATTTCACATTTCAATTTCAAATTTTCTCAGTTCAATTTCAAATCCTATTCCAAATTTCACATTTCAATTTCAAATTCAAATTCAATTCAAATTTGAAATTCTATTCCAAATTTCACATTTCAATTTCAAATTCAAATTCTATTCCAAATTTCACATTTCAATTTCAAATTCAAATTCAATTCAAATTTCAAATTCTATTTCGAATTTCACATTTCAAATTCAAATTCAATTCAAATTCAAATTCAAATTCAAATTTCAATTTCAATTTCAAATTTCAATTTTAAATTTCAAATGCAATTCCAAGAAGGCAATATTAAGGAGTTGCGAGGGTCGCGTCCTTCCATCGGTGCGAGTTCATCAAAGGTCGTCTGAATAGCTCCTATGGTTCCTCAATCTTTTTGTAATTTGGGTCGGGTTTATTTGTGTCTTGGTTGTTCCTTGGCTAATAGTAGTATAGGTTTCAGTTTAAGGAATTGGTGTATGAAGAACAAATGGCAGTTTGCATGTGTCTGTAGTAAATTCATCCTTTTTCTTAGTTGATGTATGGTGGGGGAAGGGAAGTTATTGAACATCTGATTGTTGTGCCGTCTAAACACTAACAAAGCCCAATGTAATGAAGCCATTTACTCTTTTTGATATAATAATATGATATTTTATTAAAAAAAACAAAACTAGATTAATATCATTTTTATTTATAATGAAAAATAAAAAAATATTATAAATATAATTTTTAATTATTATAATAATATTATTATTATTAAAATCTAGATAAATTAGGATAAGCTGCACTCTTAATGCAATTTTTTACAATGCTATTATTAAAAAATTTAAAAATAAGAATAAATCACATAAAAGAAATTCTTAACATTGAGTGAATTTTTTGGATTTTATTACATCTTAAAATAAAAAGCCACAAGTGCTTAGTCCATGCTATCTTTGCTAAGTGCATAGTTTCTGTTGAGCTTTAAGTGATATGAGGATAGATTTCACATGTTAAAAAAAAATTAACCATGAAAAATAGAATATAACCGTAATGAACTCGTAGTGATATGTATCTAATTTTTAAATTTCAACATAATTTTTAAATTTCAACATAAGATATCATGTATATAATTATGTAAAGAATTTAAAAAAAATGTTATTATCTTATGTTTAGTTTTTTATTTTACTAATTTCATTTAAAGAAATGTTATTGTTTTTATGATTAATTTTTTTCATTAATTTCATCTATATATAATAGTTTTTTTACTAATTACATTTAAAGAAATGTTATTGTTTTTATGATTAATTTTTTTCATTAATTTCATCTATATATAATAGGTAAAAGATCTCAATATTATATATCATTGACACAAAATATCAAACCTAGACATGGATGGAATATTTACGTCAAATAAAAGTCATAATATAATAGTTAATCATAAAAATCATATAATCAACACATAGACCATATTTAATTATGACACAAAATATCCAACCTAGACATGGATGGAATATTTACGTCAAATAAAAGTCATAATATCATAGTTAATCATAAAAATCATATAATCAACACATAGACCATATTTAATTATAATTAATTGTAATTAATTATAATAACTCTTAACAATATTTTACCATAGTCTATTCGTAAGCAATCATTATTAAATATAATGAACTTTAATTAAAGTAATTATTTGAAATATAAATCATTATAGTTTATTATAAATTTAAATTATTTCTTATTTTATTTTAATAATAATAATTTAATTTACTATATGTTAATTTTTTCAATGATATTTTCTTGTCTAGAAGAGAATTTCTCTCCACAATATGTCTTTATTTTATTTTTATTTTTATAAATAATTATTGATAGTTTTTTTAATAATGTAAACAATATTAATATTATCATATTTATAAAATGTTTCCTATTTTAATATTAATAATGTTATGTTAATATATCCATGAGCTTGTTAGGTAATATGAGCTTGTTCTAAGAGGACCTATAGTCATCCATTGCCAATTTCCAAACAACATTTCCGTAAGTTTTGTCTAGCCATTTTTATAATTTTTACATTTTAGAAATGTCCATATTTTTAAAAAGGTGTTTTTATTGTTGAATTGTAGTTTGTATTCCACAAAGATGGTAGAAAAATCTAATCCAAACACATGTAGTCTAGTCCAGCAAAATGCATTTGTAGTGGCTTATATCATTCAGAGACATCATCTAATGACGTTAGGCCACCTGATGTTGGGAATTTTTCCAAGCTATCCATTATGGTTCCAGGCCAATTTATCTTCATTGATGCTCACATTGTGGACATACTTTTCATGGCCTAAGAGGGGATCCTATTTAGGACAATTTGGCAAGTTGGTTATGGTTATGGTTATGGTTATGATTAATAATATATGATTATATATTATTAATATTCATTTTTTAATTTTTTATATTATAATATTAATACTAATATATGATTTTTTTTTCAATCTTCTTAGCGTTCTCGGAAGATTGAAAAAAAATTGGCAGCATTTCTGCTTGCAAATTCACATACCAAATAATTTTTAAACAAATAAATGCAAAATAAATTTAAAATACTAAAAGTATTTCAAATTTAAAATAGTTTTGGTTTTTGTTTTGAAATGGTTTTTTGTTTTAGGTTCAAATGGTTTTTTTTTTAATCCTCTTGGCGTTCTCGGAGGATTGAAAAAAAATGGGCAGCATTTCTACTTGTAAAATCACATTTTAAAATAAAACCGGTAGCATTTATGGGGTGAAATGCTACCGGTTGATATAAAAACAAAATTAAATTAAATAATTTAAACAAATAAGTGACAAATATCTAAAACCCTAAATCTATTTCAAATTTGGTTTTTGTTTTGGTTTGAAATGGGTTTTTGTTTTAGTTAAATCAAATGTTTTTTTTTTCAATAATTTTGGTTTCAATGGCGTTTTGGGTTTTAATGGTGGTTTAGTTTCAATAACTACATCCTAGCCATTTCTAGAAAAATAAATTAAACCTATATTTGATAAAAATACACAAATTTATACATAAATTTTTTGCCTTGCGATCCACAAAAACAAATTTTTGCCTTGCGATCCGCAAAAAATGGTGAACCACATTCGTGGATTCACCCTTTGATAAGACGACTGCACGGATACTATATTTTAATATATTTAAAATTTATTTAAATGATGTGCCAAATACTTGATGCACCAGAATAATTTATAAAATGTGTTGGATAGTGCACCTAAATCATGTTAGTGCACTAGTGCTTCTAATGACGTAAATGCACCTTCATTTATTGTATTTAACGAAAATTTATAAAAAATCTAATGACGGTGCGCCCATGGCACGTCATATCATCGACGTCGGTGTACTAACGTGACATGGGCACACCATCATTAGATTTTTATAAAATTGATAAATCAAGTAGTGCATTTAGATATTTACATGACGGTGCGCGTCATCAATACATGCGCACCGTAAATGGTACGCTTAAATGAATGAAACGCACTACAATTTATTATATTTAAATTTTTTATATTAAATTGTTGACGGTGTTCCTGTGTCACGTCAGAGCATTGACACCGGTGCAATTATGAGACCAAGGTGCATTGTCAATTATCTATTCTATTCAGTTGTTGGTGCATTTAGTTCAAATAAGCGCAACGTTAATGGTCCATTTACTTAAACCAAGCGCACCGTTGTTTAACAATTGTGAATGTGGAATTAAAATATCTTTCTAGTGTGCCTATGGCACGTGAGAGCACCGATATCGGTGTCGTGACATGCCCTACGCACACCGTACGATTTAATTGTTCGTTTATAAGGTAATGTTAATCGGTGCGTTAAATATATTTATGTGAACCAGATAATTGGTGCTCCCAAATATTGAACGCATCGATTACCATTTTAAAGTTTTATATAAATTTTACGGTGTAGCGGTGCGTTTATTCCCAGTGCTCTTATGCCACGTCACAGCATCGAGACCAGTGCAATGACATGCCCTACGCCCACTGTAAAATTTATTTGTTTGTTTATAATCTATTGTTAATCGGTGTGTTTGATATATTTAAGTGCATCAGGTTACTGGTGATCCAAAATATTGAACACAGCGATTACAGGGTGCATCGTTGTCCAGTGTGAGCCAAACGACTCGAACATATCGTGTGAAATTTTTAAACTTTTTTCAAAAATAAAACAAATTAAAGCTGAATTCTAGAAAGTAATCCATTAAAAAATTAAATTATGAAGTAAGAATTGATTTATCTACCGAATGGCTCGCCGGGGAGGCATCCTAGCAATGTATGTAAATTTTGAATTTTGACCACGGTTTGTCAAATTTCAAACTAGAAGCAGGAGCCAATACGGGTGAAGAATGTGTCCACATGGACCACGGATGTCAGGGTGTCCAAGTGGGTAAGGTAAAGCACCGGTGCAGTTGGGATAAAAACGCAATGAGAAGGGTAAAAATGAGTTTTACCCCATGGTTTGTTCTCTTATTAAACCCTATTCTGGTGTGTGTTGGCACGAGATAGATCCGCAGGAAGTGCGAAAGTCGACAAGCACGAAATCTAAATCCCGTGGAAGAAGGAATAACCGCGAAGTCCAAGGAAGCACAAGAATAGTTTAGAATATTTAATTGTTAAGTCGGTTATATAGACCTTGTTGTAATAAAATAGAAGCATATAAATAGAGGAGAATTGTAAGCCTAAGGGAATATCGGATTGGAGAGATTAAGAGAGGTTCGCTATGCTCTGTTTCGGAGTATTGTATCCGCATTAAGATGCTTTGACTATTCCTGCGACGGGTTTTCCGTAGAGCTTAATGAATGCATGGAGATGTTAGATTATGATGTGATATCTATCTTCTGTCTCTTATGATGATGAATGATTGTGTATGTTTATGATGCTACAAATTTGAATGTTTATGTTAAATCTGCGAATTGCTTCTGATGTGAATGATGAATAAATAGTTGATTATAGAGTTAGTCATCTCTGGTTCATGCGATAGTGTGAATTCTACATGTAAAAGAATATCCTCCTCGCCACCGCGGAAGCTTGGTTCTTGCAGCACCCTTATCCGCCTCGGGTGAGACCTCACCTGCTTCGCAGGTGTTGCTGGGAAGGGTAACTCCTTTCCGGGTGAATAAGGGATTGTTGGGGGTTTTTTACGACAGTGTGAACCCCTGTCGAAAGGCCTTGAGTCAACAAATGGTTCCGTTGCCGGGACCTTGAGGAGAAGGAAGAGGATATGCTGTGGCATTCGACGAAGCCAGAGATCCAAGAGTGGTTTGATCAGAAAGCAGAATAATTCGCGAAGGAAGAAAAGAGGAACCCGGTACAGATAGTAGAAAGTTGGTTACAGAAGCATATATATTCGGATCCATGAGATATTATTCGTCGAGTTTCCAGTGATATTACAAGAGTGGCTTGCGCAGTTGACATTCAGAGGACATACCAACTAGAACATTGATTCGACATCTGAATCAAGTCAACAATACAGTATCAAGGGCTGTTGATTTTTGGGTCGATAGTATCCTAGAAGGGTACATCACTGAATTCGAGGTAGATACCAACAGTTCTTATAGAAACACGGAAAGACAATTTTTAGGGAACCAAGGGGAAGGTTCGTCTTGTCACTAAACCTGTGGATTAAAATGCTGGCGTGCGAAAAGGGCATGTTGAAAATGACCTCCAATGAGTAGACAAATCGGTGTGCAGGGGTTGTAGGTATTGCGTGATTACGGATCCGCTAGAAAAGATGCAGGGTAGATGGACATAAGCGACGACGAATTTTTAAGGGAAGTTGAGGAAGACTGTGGCACCTTGAGGAGTGGAACGGTATTCCAGCGTCTGGATAAGAGAAGGAGGACTCAGGAAGAGTCTCCTGAGAGGACTGGAAGGAAAGACTGCGAAATAGGGCCACAGAGGAAAGAGATCCCTTATTACGAGGAGGAAGGCGGTGACCAGGCTACCCCAGAAGAAGGACGGATCGTAAGCTACCACGTACCGTCAACCCCGCACACCACTCATCATTTTAAAGGAAGAACCACAAATAGTTCACAGATTTGTCCCACGTGCAGCGGAAAAAGTAGCGCATCAATAAGTAACAACAGTAGGAACACCACAATGGCGGACGATACGAAGATGCCGAGCTTTGTAGGAGATGGGACAGAGGATCCCGAGCAGTTTTGGTTTTTATGCGAAGCAATGTGGACCGTAAAACAAGTCCAACATGAGAACATCAAAAAGGGGAAGTTGGTGACAACCTTTTGGGGCCATGTGTTGGACCGTTTCATAAATTTTACCAAGGTTCCGACGGGAACACCAGGAAAAATGTTGGCAGAAATTAAAATAGCGATGATTCAGGAATTTAGAAAACCCAAGTCGGAGGTGCAGTACATTACTGAGCTCAAGGAGATTAGGCAATACCCAAATGAGCTAGTATGGGAGTTTGATCAGAGACACAATACACTGATAGCGAAAGTAAGTTTTTCAATAAATGACATGCAGCATAAGGAGTGGTTTATCGCCGGGCTCGTGCCGCATATTTGAGGACCATTGATGCAGCAGAAGGTTGCAGACCAAGCTGAAGCATTAGAAATCGCGATGAAGCTGGAGGCTTCACCGATCAGAGAAACTGGAGTTGGAATGGATAAGATACAAGCACAACTGGCTACATTGACGCTCCGACTGCAGGACCTGAAGCAAGGAAAAGATATTCGCGCAGATATATGGTGCACCAGATGCAGGATGGAAGGCCACCATAAGGATAATTGTTCAGTGTTTCAGTAGTATTTGAATTTAGGGGCGCCGAACCCCCTTTGCCAGGAAGGTCTGCCATGGTGTCTCATTTTCCAAGACAGGAGGCATCGATCGTAGGACTGCATATACTTACAGAAGATAGTGTCAAAACCAGCAAGTCTATATTGTAAATTCTGTCGATCAGTGGGGCACGATGAGAATGATTGTAGGGCCCACGAACTATTGCAAGAACGAAACATGGATGCATATCTAGTGAAGGGAGAAGAGAAACAGTTGGGGTCACAGCAACCACAGTTTAACCAAGGACAATATAGGAGACCGCAGTACGGAGCACCATAGTACCAACAACCTCAGTACCCGTAGCCATAATACCATAATACTAGCAACCTTAGTACCCGCAGCCCTAGTATCAGTAGTATCAGTAGCCACAATATCAGCAGGTGCAATATGGACCGCCACAAGGGGGTTTCAGTGGAGGACGTGGTGGTGGCGCAGGAAGAGGGGGGGCTACCGAATGAGGTCGAGGACCTCCTACATGTTATAATTGTGGGAAACAAGTACATTTCGCAAGGGATTGTCCCAATCAGGCCCCGCAGTGCATGTACTGCAGTGGAGTGGACCATAGCATCAAAGATTGTCCATAGCTCATCGCCAGATGGAAAATGAAGAACCTACCATCTCCGTCGAACCAGAATCAGAACTAGAATAAGAACTAGAACCAACCAACAGTACAGAAAATATCAGCAGAAGTTAGGAGACATTACGCGACGATGGGAATCGTGACACGGGGAGGAGCAGTGACAAGAGCTGACAAACCATAGCCCATTGTCTGACCAGCAGGAAAGAAGAATGTTACGATTAATGCAGGAGCTGGAAAGGACATCTTCTCAAAAGCATAGCAGGAGATGTTGCGACGACAGAGGAACATACCTCTTCAAGAATAAATTTGTGATATGCCACCGATGTTTGACCGAACAAAATCGTGGAAAAAGGCCACCGCCTTAAGAGCCTTTGTCGAGAGTTGTTTAGAATTAGAAAAAGATGAGGAATCATTGGAGGAAATATCCAACCTATTGCATCAATGGGAGGGTGGATGCCAAGAAATCAGGGTCCATCGCATACACAAGAAAAGGACAGGCCGAGAAATGCGGATGTCGACACAAATCAGAGAGTTTGATGTCGACTCCATCATTTTGAATTTGGGGTCAGACGTGAATATTCTGACAAAGCAAACATGGAAGACAATGGGAAAACCACAAATGACTTTGTCACCAGTGCAACTGTGATTGGAAAACCAGAGCAAAGTCACCCCTCTTGGCCGAGTGTGTCAACTTCCCATCGAAATCGAAGGACTTCGAACATATGTTGATTTTGATGTCATTGAGATAGTAGATAACACATGTCCTTATCGCGTGTTATTAGGAATCGACTGGGCTTTGGAAAACCAGGAGATTATTAACTTCAAGAAGCGGACCATGTCGTTTGAAGATCAGGAGATGAGGGTTGTTGCGCCCTTGGATCCTGCGGAAGGAAAACGATATGTGGAGCCCACCAGAGATGAATATACCGAAGGATGGGATAACTTGTATAACATTTCTGAAGATTCTATCAATCCAACTGATGAGGGGGAGTTAGGATGGCACAGTTCTAGTTCAGCATCTGCAGACTCAGATGAGGCACTGGAGAATTGGCAAAACCGACTGCATGAAGTATCGTTCCGCATATGTGATAGAATCACACAGTCAGTGCGATGGGTGGCTATTGAGGACTGCGCACTGCTAACGTACGAAGGATTACCAAATCTGAGCACCTTCCTGACTGAATTCGAAGAAAAGGTAGCAGAACCACAGAGACTCTTGGCCTTGGAGGAAGCCTTGAAGGCTACTCCTGCGTGCTAGTGGGCGACGCATAAGTCAAGGATATAAAATTGGCCACTATGCCGACGCCTCGTGGAGGTATGTTTCGGCTACACCACAACATGGAACGGATGAAATTTTGACGGCAGAGGTAACCCAAACGAACATGTGAAGGCTTTTCAAAACCAATGGGCAGCGCGACCGGAGTAGGAGTGGGTGCATGCCTTTGTGCATACATTAGATGAAGTACCGCGGAGTTGGTATGTCGCACTGGAGTTGCGACTCGGTACACTTTCTTGGGATCAGTTAATAGCTGGCTTCAGCCAAAAATTATCCTTTTCAGATGAAAATCCCTTCATCCATAATGCACTTCAGGTAATCAAGAAGAATATTTTTGAGGCGGAACCGACAACGCAACCATCAGAACTACGATGGACTCTGACACCCGAAATGATGATGGACTGCTACAACATCTCAAAAGAGCCGAATGATGACGACGACCCAAGAGCCACATATGTGCTAGAGTTCGAAGGCAGTCGCAATGTGAAGGCACCCGAGCTACCATCCGACAAGTACAACCAGCCGCTGAAGATTACGAAGGTAAACATTGAGTCGGAAGAAAACCTGAAATTCATGAACATTGGAGATTATTGGGACGAGTTGACTATCGCAAAAATGACAGATCTGCTGCACGAGTTTCAGGACTTATTCCCAAAAAAATTCTTAGAGATGAAGGGAATTTTCGGGGATCTCCGCGAAATGAAGATTCCCTTGAAACCCGGTGCGAAGTCGGTTAAACAAAGACCATATCGCTTAAATCCGCGACATAAGGAATGAGTACAGGCTAAGCTTGAGAGGATGCTAGAAGTCGGCATCATTAAACTTGTCGAAGAGTCGGAATGGATTAGCCCGATGGTTGTCCAAGATAAGAAAACCGGTGAAGTGATAATTTGCGTCGACTTAAGGAAGTTGAATGATGCCTGCTTACACGACCCATTCCCGACACCCTTCACAGATGAAGTACTCGAAGGGGTTGGTGGTCAGGATATTTATTCGTTTACGGATGGGTTCTCAGGCTACCACCAAATTAAGATTGTGAAGGAGGATAGGCATAAGACCATGTTCATCACTGAATGGGGGTGTTATCAATATACAGTAATGCCATTCGGTCTGAAGAATGCCCCCGCAATATTCTCACGACTGGTAGTTGCGACATTCAAGGACTATATCCATAAGTTTCTTGCAGTATACATGGACGATTAGACAGTATATGGGATGGTCAAGAACCACATTATGAACCTCAGACTGATGTTAAAACGATGTCGCCACCACCATATCTCCCTTAACTTGAAGAAATGCATCTTTTGTGCCCCATTCGGGATTCTGCTAGGACACATTGTTTGTAAGGAGGGCATGTTAGTTGATCCAGCAAATATTTCCATCATTGTTGACCTTCCACCACCGACAACAGTTAAGCAACTTAGGGAAACGTTGGGCCACACAAGCTATTACCGCAAGTTTATCAAAGGATATGCCGCAATCACAACACCCATGGAGAAGCTACTAAAGAAGGATGCGAAGTTTGAGTGGAATGAAGAATGCCAGAAGAGATTAGATGTTTTGAAGACAAAGATGGTGGAAGCACCCATCCTTAGCTTCCTAGATTGGAAGAAATAATTTCATGTCCATGTTGATGAATCACCTGTCGCATTAGGTGTTATCTTGGCCCAACTAAGCGAAGGCAACATCGACCATTCGATAGCTTTCGCAAGTAGGAAGCTGTAAACGGCAGAAAATAACTACACAACCACTGAACGAGAAGGATTAGTGATGGTCTATGCCTTACGGAAGTTTCAGCATTATCTCCTAGGAGGCCACTTCAAAATGTTCACCAACCACTCAGCGTTGAAATATTTGGTGAACAAGCCTGTGCTGGGGGGGGAATTTGCCAATGGTTATTACTTTTTCAAGAGTTCGATTTTGAGATCATTGTGAAACCCGGACGGTTGAATGCAGGACCCGACCACCTGTCAAGGATCGAGTCAGGGGAGGAACCATGAAGCATTGACGAAGGACTACCGGACACTCAGTTATTCAGAGTTGAAATGATCGACGACTACTACGAACCAATTATTCAGTTCCTCGCAATAGGAAAGGCACCGAATGAGTTCACCACCAGTCACAAGAAATAGTTAGTTGTCAAGGAAGCAGACTTCCAGCTAATTGCATGATAGTTATATAAGATGGGCCCATATGAGATATTGCGCCGCTACGTCCTCCCACATTAGCAAGAACGGATTCTAGTGGAGGCACATGATGGAATTGCTGGAGGACATTATGGAGACCGGGCCACCGCGAAAAAGATCCTGACGGCTGGATTGTGTTGGCCAACCATGCATAGTAATGTTTTTGACTATGCCAAGACTTGCGACGTATGCCAACGAACAGGAAAACCATCAAGGCGGGATGAGATGCCATTAATGCCCCAGGTTACGATGCAAGCGTTTGACAAATGGGAAACGCATAGGATTGCGCTACATCATCACTATGATAGAGTATTTGACACATTGGGTGGAGGCCACACGAGTCAAGGATTGTACCACATCAACGACTGCCAGATTTCTCTTCGACAACGTGGTCACCAGATTCGGATGTCCAAAGGTTTTGCTAAGCGACTAAGGGATGCACTTTGTGAATAAGACAATAGAAACACTGACAGAGGAGTTTCAGGTTCAGCATAAGAAAATTACTCCCTACCACCCTCAAGCAAACGGGACGGTAGAAGCAATCAACAAAGTCCTGGAACACGCACTCACGAAGGTATGTAACATGAATCGAGACGATTGGGACCTCAAAATCCCAACGATCCTCTGAGCCTACCGAACCACATGCAAGCGATTAAAAGGACAAAATCCATTTAAGCTTGTCTACGGTCAGGAAGAAATTATGCCGATGGAATACATCGTTCCAAGCTTGCGTATCGCAGTGGCCACATAAATGAGCGATGACGGTGCTTTGGAAGAACGACTAGCCCAATTAGAACAGTTAGAAGAATATCGGTTCATCACGGGATTCCATCAGAAGGTTGAAAAGGATCACCAAAAAGCATGGCACGATTGTCATATTAAGCAGAAATATTTTCAGAAAGGAGGCGCGGTGTTGCTATACGATAGCAAGTTCACGAAACACCCAGGTAAATTACAAATGCACTGGTTAGGACCCTACATCATCAATTTTGTCACTAACGGTGGTGCAGTGCAGTTACAGACCTTAGATGGGGCATTTTTTCCTCGCATGGTGAATGGTAATAGGTTAAATCCCTATCGTTGTGATCCGACACAACACTAAAAAAAAAAAAAAACATGATAGTAAAAGATGATGGAGGACTTGAATGAACAAAGACACAACGGCCAGTCAGGCTCTGACGAGGATAGATACAACAAAGGGTGCGACCAGTCAGATAGCGCTTTGCCGCTACGTGTGAAGTTACAACCAACTCAACCAAATGACACTCCGCATGCGAGAATCACATCCGAGCATGCGACCAAGGACAAGCATCACCAGATGATGACAACGAAAAATGATGATCGCATCTCCAGAGTATGGCCAAGATTGTGCAAATGATGATGGCACCAGACCTCGAAGACATGAAGTACAAGCATAAATACCAGTGGTGAAGGTTGATAGAAAAACACAGTATCGATGAGTAGGGAGAGTAAATTTAGGAAGTTTCATGCTGCGGGTTGATCAGGAAGTTAGTTGAGTAAGGAGTTCCAAGGAGGCTGTGGAAATGATCCATTTTATTTCGCATGGCAGCACACTAGGTGCACTGAGAGCTAGAATGACGAGTGTCCACGAACAAGCAGCGAAGGAAACAGTGCAGGGACTCTGGGGAAACAAAGGTGAGGTATCATCCAAGATGTCTAAGTGAGTGGTGATAGTGCGAAGATTCGTGGTCTCGATGACTATGAGAATGTGAGGAGTGGCGGATCCCCGGGCCCAGTAGAAGGCAGCCCAGGGTGCAAAACAGATGTGCTGGAACAGTTGGCCTGTTTCCCACCTGGGAGATGTGGATGAACGTTTCCTCAGTCAAGAACGACCACGAGGCAAGGCGGTGGCTTCCCGAGAGGTAGGTGATCAAGGTTCTAAGTGATTGGAGGATGAGTTCGAGAAATACATGACAGCGAGCCGGGAATCAACATATCAGGATGAAAAGTATACAACAGCGAGCTCCAGATGACAAGAACAGTTTCGGAAGGAAAACACAATAATGGCTAAGTGCAAACTAGAAGTGCTAAGGTGCGGTGGCTCTAGGACAAGCCACAAGTTTGTGTTTGGGGCCTGTTGGCACGGGATAGATCCGTAGTAAGTACGGAAGCTGACAGGCGCAAAATCCAAATCCCACGGAAGAAGCAATAACCGTGAAGTCCAAGGAAGCGCAAGAATAGTTTAGAATATTTAATTGTTAAGTCGGTCATATAGACCATGTTCTAATACAATAGAAGAATATAAATAGAGGAGAACTATAAGCCTAAGGGAAGATCGGATTGGAGAGATTAAGAGAGGTTCGCTATGCTCTGTTTCAGAGTATTGTATCTGCAGTAAGATGCTTTGGCTATTCCTGCGACGGGTTTTCCGCAGAGCTTAATGAATGCATGGAGATGTTCGGTTATGATGTGATATCTATATTATGTCTCTTATTATGATGAATGATTGTGTATGTTTATGATGCTGCAAATTTGATGATGCTTAATACGATTAAGTAGGATGAGGTTGTCAATGTGAATGGTTTATGTTAAATCTGCGAATTGCTTCTGATGCGAAAGATGAATAAATAGTTGATTATAGAGTTAGTCATCTCTGGTTCGTGCGATAGTGTGAATTCTATGTGTAAAAGCATATCCTCCTTGTCATTGTGGAAGCTTGGTTCCTGCAACACCCTTATCCGCCTCGAGTGAGACCTCACCTGCTTCGTAGGTGTTGATGGGAAGGGTAACTCCTTTGCGGGCCAGTGAATAAGGGATTGTTGGGGGTTGTTGACGATAGTGTGAACCCATGTCAAAAGGCCTTGAGTCAATAGTGCGACCGACAATAAAGCGCACCGATGCTCACAATAAGCCCGACGCACCGAATAGTAGGGTTTTTTAATAAAAATTTAACGAGTTTTGCAATGAATATTTTTTTTAATAACAAGCGATGCGTTTGTTAATTCAAAACACACCGGTGTGTTTACTATTATCTAGCGCATCGTTCACTAGATTTTCTATTAAAAATATATTGATAACATGGTGTGTTATCGTCTATCTAACGCATATGTTCGTTTGTTGTAAAACGCATTGGTGCATGTAGTATCTAGTAACACACTGCTTTAGGGGTATTAAAATAATACGAGTTTTTTAATCAATTTTTTTTTATCGATAGTTTTGGTTTTCATTACGGTGCGGCTGACAATAAAGTGCACTACTGTGCACAATAAACCCAACGCACTGTATAGTAGGGTTTTTAAATAAAAATTTAATGGATTTTGCAATGAATTTTTTTATAATTTAATAAACGGTGCATTTGTTAATTAAACATGTACCGATGCATTTACTATTATCTAGAGCATTGTTTACTAGATTTCTATTAAAAAAAATTGATAACACAGTGTGTTATTGTATATGCAACGCACCGGGGCGTTTATTTTAAAATGCACTGGTGCATTTAGTATCTATTAATGAACCGCTCTAGGGGTATTAAAATAATACATGTTTTTTAATTAATTTTTTTATCGATAGTTTTTCTCTATCGCGGTGTGGTAGAATTTCATGCCGCATCGATGGGTTATGTTTTGATACACACTAGTGTGTTTTGTTGGTAAACACACCGAAAAAAAAATCCATTAAAACCTCCGCCCGCTCGCCTTCACTAGAAACCTCCACTATAAACTGATTTTTGGGCTCTTTTTTAATGGGATTCTATTATAACCTCCGCTATAGGGACTTTTCCTTGTAGTGATCTAAAGAAGGAGAGATAAGAGAGGAAAGGCCTGAAGGAGAGGCAAATGAGAAGTTTATGTTGATGGAAATAGGACAAGAAGAAAATTATATACCGACTCTTCCATTGCAGGCGATTATCAAGGTCCAATCTAAAGTTTTGGGGTCGGCTACTAGATCCAAATATAGAACTTCCAAAGAAGAAACATCAAAATATAGAGAGGAAGAAAAACATCTTCCAGGAAATACGGTAAGGAATTCAAACATAACTCATAGGGAAGAACATGAAGTGAAATAAAAGGCAGAAGGGAAACAAGCCATCTTAGATCAGCGTATTAAAATCATGACCTCATCAAGAAAGTAGTTAGTTGGATATTTTGAGAATCATAAGACTAGGAACACCCCTTTAAACCCCCTTAAATAATGAAAATAGTCTCTTGGAACTATAGAGGAATGGGAGGTAAAACAAAAAGAGAAGCAATAAGAAGTATGATAAGAATGGAAAATATCTCTATCCTTCTCATCTAGGAGACCAAAATGAGTGAGGACAACAACAAGGAGATAATGAAGAAAGTATGGAATAACAGTGTAAGAAGTTCAGTAGCAACTGTAGGAAACTCGGGGGGTATCACAATATGGTGGGACAAGAGAAGGTTTTGTCTTCTTGACGAATGGAATAACTCAAATTGGCTTATGGTGGAACTAGAATATTCTAAGGAGAGTGAAAAAATCATAATCTATGATATGTATGGGTCAGTTCTCCATCATAAAAATCCCGACTTCTAGTTCTTTCTAGATGAACTCAAAAGGAACGATCTGCACCTATTTAGTATTGTGGCTAGTGATTTATTGTCACCATTTCACCTTCAGAAATGAGAGGGGCGTCGAAGGTTAGAGATCCTTTCTTGGAAAACCTAGAAGATATGCAA
Source organism: Larix kaempferi (assembly GCA_027924585.1). NCBI lineage: Eukaryota > Viridiplantae > Streptophyta > Pinopsida > Pinales > Pinaceae > Larix > Larix kaempferi. The sequence continues at coordinate 3,237,865 of BSBM01000778.1, forward strand.
GCTTCATGGAACCTCACGGACATAAAGCCAAAGAAAGGTCTCTTCATTTGGAATAACAAAATAATTGGTCGAGGTCACATTGCGGCTCGCCTTGACAAGTTACTGGTATGTGATCATTTCTTATTAAAAATTTATATCGCTTCTTCCAGACTCCTCCCCTCTTATGTTTTAGATCACAAACCCATATTGTTAGAGTTTCTAAATCTTGAAAATGTAGTCCCATCTCTTTCAAATTCAATCCGGCACGGGCCAAGGAAGAAGAATTCTATAACATAGTAAAGCAGGTGCGGAAGGTTCATATCACTAGCACCCCGGGTTTCATCTAGGAGGAAAATTTGAGAGAAACCAAATCTACTCTAAATATTTGGGTGAAAATACTCAAGGATCCTATCCAAGAGAAGCGCAGGATTCTTGACGATCTGGGGAAGCTACAGGATGATATGGAAAGATGTGATATTTCATAAGAAATCATAAGAAGAAAAAATGAAATGGAAGAAGAGATTCTCAAACTAGACAGAAGGGAAGAAGAAGAATGAAGACTAAAGTCCTGGAGTCTTTGGCTCAAGGATGGAGACAAAAACACTAAGTACTTCCATAACCAGTACATGGAAAGGATGATAAGAAATACCCTCTTAGAGCTTGAAGATGAAATGAGGGATAAAATCTCTTCTCTCCCAAAAACTAGAGAAGAGGCTCATAGGCACTTCCAATGTTTGTATCAAGAGGAAGAGGAGGAAGACACAAATTCCTTTGAAACTCTATGTAATAAAATTCCCACTATGGTGAAAAGTGAAGAAAAAAATCTCCTTTTCAGGAAAATATCAGAGGAGGAAGTCAAGGTCGTGAACTGATCTTTACATCCTGAAAAAGCTCCTGGGACAGATGGTTTCCTGATTTGTTTTTATAGAAAGTTGGAATATAACAAAAGTGGATCTGTGCAAAATTCTCAATTGATCCAAAGGGAGAGATAAGTCAAGGGGATAAAAATCCTCTTCCTTCATCGCCCTGATTTCCAAAGAAATAAAACCTACCTCCCTAAGAATATTTAGACCCATTTCTTTTTCCAATTCCTCCTATAATATCCTCACAAAAATTATTGTTTGCAGACTCAAAAATATTCTTCCCAAAATCATTTCTCAGAATTAGGGTGGCTTCATAGCAGGTAGACAGATCATTGAAAACATCATCATTGTCCAAGATGTTATTCACTCTAGCTATGCTAAGAAAGAAAAAGGTACGACCATAAAATTGGATCTAGCTAACGGCTTTGACAAAGTCAAGCATATGCTTCTTTTTAAAGTCCTGAATTGTTTTGGATTATCTGAGGAATTTGTTATATGGATAAGCATCTACATTAGTCATCTGTGGATTTCCTCTTTGATCAATGAAAAACCTACAAAATTCTTTAAAGCCTCAAGGGAACTTCGTTAGAGCTGCCCCCTGTCTCCCTTTGTTTATAACATTGTGGTTGAAGCCCTGGGTAGATATCTTAATAATCAAATTGATGACGGTCTCCATCCTGGAATCCTTATATCAAGAGGGTTTAAAAATGTAAACCATGCTCAATTCACCGATGACACCATCCTCCTCAGATGCGCTTCCAAAGTAATTGCAAGGAATTTCAATCAAGCTCTTTCTTCTTTCCTACAAGCGTCAGGTGGGAAGACAAATTTAGACAAATCTATAACTCGAATTGTCCTCCCCCCCTTCTTTTTGATATTTCCAGGATTCTTGGCTTCCAAGGTGTTTGGAGTTAGACGTCTTTCAAATACTTAGGCATTCCCATCTATCTCAAAAAGTGCAAGACATGGGATTGGGAGGATGTATTTCAAAAAATCAAGAGTCAGATTCAATCCTAGGGCATAAAATGGTTAAACTTAGCTAGGAGGATCACCTTATTAAAATAAATTCTCTCTTCCATGCCCATTTTTCTCTTGTCTTCCATCCTTTCTACTATCGGGTTCATGAATAACCTAAGCAAATAATTTAGGAATTTTCTCTGGAAGGGGGGAATGGAAGGCCACAAAAAATTCCACTCGGTTAAATGGGAAATTGTTCACAATGAAAAGGGAAAATGAGGTATACTACCTTAGGGATCCAAGGTTGGTGAATTTAGATATGGGAGCTAAAAATTTTTGGAGACTAATCACCAGAAATACTGAATGGTGGAAGGAATTCCTTTGCAAAAAATATTTGAAAAAGCATAGGATGCGCTACTTAGATCAAGATATTCAAGGTCAGGGGTCCTGGATTTGGGATATCTGCAAGGCAGCGTCCAAATTGTTAAAATACCACCTACATTGGGTTCCAAGAAATGGAGATAAGATAAGCATTTGGGAAGATATGATATTAAATAGCTCGACCTTCAAGGAGAACAAAGGCCTGAAAGGAGTAAAGGAATGGCTTCAGGGAGAAGTTATCTTTAAAATTCATGACCTCCTTGTCTAGCATGATAACGAGAGTTTGGAGGATTGGAAAAGGCTTGAAATTTCTACCCAATTGGATGATGGCTTCAACCAGCTTCTCTTAGATTTGAACGGGAAATCCCCCTCCAATAGATGGGACAAGGATTCTGTATTGTGGGGTCCCAAAGGTTCCTACAATGTGAAAGAAGGCCACAGGATCGTGCTCAAGGATCTCCCTACTCCTCCTTCAGCCAAAGTTTGGAAGAATGTATGGAATCCTAACTGTCCTCCCAAAATTAGCACCTTCTTTTGGTTTCTTATCCATTAAAAAATCATGACCACTCAGGAAAAGAGGCATCGAAGGGCCAAACACATGTACTCAATGGAAAGACGAAGAAAAAAACATAAGGCACATGTTAATAGAGTGATCCTTTTCCAAAGAGGCTTGGGATGCCTTCATGAAGGATATGGATGTTCGCTTCAGGTTCCTTGAACAGGTTGAAGGCGTTTTCATAGGTTGAACTACAAACTACCCCAGGAATTTATCACATAAGAAATTTTTGTTAAATATTTGGTGTCCATCTCCTAATTTATCAATTGGCAGATCCGACTGTCGAGAAATAAAGATATTTTCGAAGGGAAAAAATCCTCCTCTAGCAGAACCGCCATGAAATCCCAATTCCAAATGAAATAATTTTTAATGGAACATGGATGGACGATCAAACCTTCATGTCAACTTACCCCCCCTGAATCTTTTGTGGGCGTTTCAATTAATTGGGATCAGCTACCTTCAGTCCAACAACTACTCTTAGAATAAGAGCTGGGCTATTGACCTTCAGCCAAAAGAATTTCTAAATTGGAAGAAGAATCAATCCAGATATTCCCTTTTCTTCGACGACACCTTGAAAGGAAACCTAGGGGAAGCAGGTGTGGGAGGGGTCATTTTTTACCTTGGAGGAAACAAGATCAAGTCTTTCACTTGAGGGTTAGGAAGGAAAATGAACAAACAGGCCAAATGGGCCACGCTTATGCAAGGTTTGGAAACTATGTATGAATTCAACATTGACGACTTCACCATCTTCGACGATTCCTGTATTGTTATTCAATCAATGCACAACCTTTTATCCAGTAATATGAAGGAGAAAGGAATCCATAAAAGAGCCTTGAACTTCTTCTCGGACATCTCCAAAATCAACTTCTTTCATATCAAATGCCAGAACAACCATGAAGCTGATCAACTTTCCAACCAAGGAGCAAGACTAAGGAAAGGGGAAATTTTGTTAACAATTCTATTTCACTACAAAAATGGTTATGTGCCCTCAATGTTTAGCATTTATGTCCCCTTTTCCCAAGAACCTTTGGAATTGGGACAAGGGTGACATTAGTCTAAACTTTATACCAGGTGGCTCGCTGTGCTCGTGGGTTGGTGTGGGCAGTTTATTGCCCCGCCAGTGCTCATTTAATCCCATCCCCTCAGCTTGTGTTTTCTACAAAAGCGCGTATGTTTTGGTTAATTGCGAGGATGTGGAGGATATTTACCTTGTTCTTGAGTTGTCTTCCTATAGAAGCATCTAGACCCGTCTTCATCTCTGATCGTTCCTTCCATAAAATGGGGTCGGCTTTCCAAGAGGTGCCACGGCTTGGCAAGAGTGACAATGTAATGGAGAAGGACATGGAAGAGTCCCCGGTTCTGCTAAGGATATAACTCTGAAACAAGTTCTAGATGAAAATCGTGGTCTGATAAATGACATGGTGGAATTCAAGAAAATTTCAAGATGTGTTTTAGAAGTGGCGAAGGCGAGTCTAGAAAAAACTAGAGGAGTCTCCCTGTACATTTCCTGTCTTGAATCCTGTGTTGAAGATATGGAAGGAGGTTACCAGGTCCAATCTAGAGAAGTTGAGGAGATCAAGCGATGCCTGAACGATATGGAGAGGATGTTGAGGTCCAGCTTTGACAGGATGCAAGGGATTGTTGTGGAATTGAAGGTGTAGTGTGGGAACAAATCATGAACACCTCCAAAAGAAACAAGTCATGTTTTGTGCAGCTGAAAGAAATTCTGGAAGAAGTTCAGGTAGATGTCAATGGTATGTACAAAGGAAACAGTGGCCACACTCGTGACCAGGCCAAAGCTTCTCCTATGGATGAAGTCTCCATTGTCCAGTCAACTGTTGATGAAGACCCTCCCTAGGAATGATGTTGTTGATTCTACTTCCTAGTTTTTGTTATGTTTTTTTGACAATATATTAGTGGATAGTTTATCAAGTTTTATACATTTAGAAGTAGCATAACAAATTTCGATAAGCATTGTAAAGCTCCATATCTGATTGAGCAGTTTGTGGGCCTTTCCTGCATTGAAGCTCTATGTTTAGACCTTAGTTCTATTTTTTTGCTGCCCTTGGGGCTTCCGTAACTCCTATTTTTTAATATATACAAAGGCTTTTCTCGTTTCTATTAAAACAAAAAAATTTATCTTCAAATTTGGATATATATATATATATATATATATATATAATGAAAAGTAAATTAGAAACTTAAGAAGTTAATAGTTAGGATTTATAGAATCATTGATTTTGTATTCATGCAAGAAACTATTTTTAGTAATAAAATACCAATTAAAATGCTCATTATTTGATGGTGTGTCATCATCCATAGCAAGGTCTCTATGTTGCTCATGCTTCAATGGTTTCTAGTTAGCTTTTATTGCTCTTGTATGAGAATTCCAGGCTGTATGTCTAAGATTGCAAAAAAGCCTAAAATTAAAAACTTAAGAAGTTAATAGTTAAGATGTATAGAATCACTCGTTTTGTATTCAAGCAAGAAATTATTTCTAGTAATAAAATAACAATTAAAATGCTCATTATTTGATGTTATTCCCTCATCCTTAGTAAGGGCCCTTTGTTGTTCATACTTTGATGATTCCTAGTTTGATTTCTTTTGTATGAGAATTCCAACCTATATGCTTAAGAGTGCAAAACTCTATAGCATTTATGCTTTGTTTCATACTAGCTACTATCTACTATAGTACATTGCCCAAAACCATTCTAGATATTTGAATTGATAACATTATTCATTTGTTGTGCATTAACTTCTAGACATCTGAAATGGCATGCATGCAATTTTTTTTGTATCACATTATCAATACAATCCATGAGTTAGTTTGCATAGTATGGGAAATGAAGATAGAGAAAGATAAATTTCGATCAAAGAACTAGAGCTTCAGCCTCTTTCAATTATAATTCCCGAACTAGTGATTTGTATATCGTTTCTATTGTTGGATTGATCTACAATGTCTAAAAGTCAATTGAAAGAAGGGGTTAAATTGAACTAAATTTTGAAGACCTTTTTTTTTGCTCGAATCTCCCTGGCTTGCAGGAGTGGCATGTTGTCTAAGAAACCATGACCTAGGGGCATCTAAGCCATCAAAATCACCTGGGGATCGCACCCGACTTGGACCGCACTAGCCTCTAATTGACTGGATTTTTGGTTGTTGCCTCCTAGCTTAGTCACCCCTAAGAGGAATTGAACTCAGGTCGCCTTGCTGACGAGACCCACACCTGAACCGAGTGAGCTAGTGGGAATTGACAAATTTTGAAGACCTTTACTACCATGCATTCATTCCAAATCAATAGGGATGAATCAATGTATTCCATAGTGATACATTTATTTGATGTATATTGCAATTGTGTTGTTTTTTAATAATACATTTGTGACAAAGGACATGCCAAATTTTATGAAGCTGATTGAATTTACTAAATATGCATGTATCTATACATATATAATCAAGAAAATGAGGCTCTAAACAGTTTTGGGCTGGTGCAAGATAATGTTGGTCTCTCATGACATGTTAGTGGCAATGCAAACCTGGAAAAATAGTAATATGTTAACTTGAAGGGATGATTTGAGATACTTCCACAATGAATTTGAATATGGTGTAAAAGGATGAAATGTAAGAAAATGAATTAGCTTTCCAAATATATAATTTTAATTTATATAAATTGTTAATAACTAGATGAAATTTGTGTTTTCCCAACATTTGTATGTTAAGTTTAATGCAAAATATAATGTATATGTGTTTGTTAGTGCAACCTTCTAGTACCTAAATGATGTAATTTTTCTATAAAAATTTGTAGACATGTAGAGAGCACATTTATCTAGGTGCACAACTATTTTTTCAAAATTTATATTCTTAATTTTTTTTTAAATTACAAAAGTCATTATATCGTAGAAAAGAAAAGGAATTTTGTTAGTGCAACCTAAAGTGGTCTTAATATTATCAAACAAGATTTTTTTTTATGGGCCTCATCAATCCTAGGTTATGCTCTTCAATTATGAGACAAGGGATGATTTGGGCAATATCGTCCGTAGTTGTTGACTGATCTCTTGGAGGTTCAGTAAGGAGATTCTTGAAGAAGGATTTTATCTCATTGGATATCTCCTAATGTTTATGCAGGTCCCAACCCTAATTATCTTTGAGAACAACAATTTTGTTGTGCTAGAAATGTTGGATCATGAAATTGTAGAAGAACTTGGTGTTTTTTCTCCTTCTTTGAGCCATTGCACTCACAACTTTTGATGCCAGAGTATTTCCTCTTGCTTGAGCCTTTGTTCTAGTTTCCAACTAAGAAGGTATTCCTGTTGAGATAGGGATTCTGAACGGCCTCAGAGAATCATTTTATTGTAATACAACCATCTGGTCCTCGATTTATTTTTTGTCCTCGAGAATGTTACCAAAGACTGTCATATTCCATACTTTTAGTTTTTTCTTTGGATTCTTGAGCTTTATATGTTGGAATCTATACATGAGAGATCCCGAGGGAACCTCTACCTCCTGCCACCACCTCTTGATGTTGGCCTTTAAGTCTTGGTGGTATAGCCAGATTTTTTTGAACCTTAAAGGCATGTTCTACACTGCTCTTTCATGATTCCAGTGGAGGTAGATTGATTGTTTCACTCCAATGTTCCCCTCTCGTGTAGAGGTTTTCAGAGATGAGAAAAAGGTTAATCCTCGAAGCTATTTGGTTATGTGCTCCTCTTCTATTTTTCCAGGTGAAGTTACCATTGGTGTTGTTTAGATCAATCATATGGTTATGCTTTATGAATTTCCTGAAGGCTTGACTATCTCTGTCGAGATGTTTGATCATGCCCTTCTTTTCCATTAGGTTCGTGATCATATTAAAGTCTCCTCCTATGACTCAACTCTCATTCTCATGTATTTCCTAGAGCCATTGAATATGGTTAAGGAGTTGAAGCTTTTGTTTGGTGATTTGTGGTACATGATGTTGGTTAGGAATCATTTCCTTTCAGTTCCTATAAGGTGGAAGCTTGTTAATAAAGTTATGGGAGTTGCTACAAATTTGTCCATCACTATTTCTTGAGGCTTCTAGAGAAGTGCTAGACCCCCTGAGGTCCCGAGAGCATCCACTGTCATTCCTTTAGATATTTTCCAAATCCTTTTTATTGTAACTTCCATCGATTGAGCCGTGCACTTTTTTTCCTATAGCAATATGATATTGGATTTCTCCATAGCAATTTTGTCTTTTAGGAGTCACTACTTTGAGGGGCTATTTATCCCTCTTATGTTCCAAGAAACGATCTTCATTTATAGTGTTGGGGGAGGGTGGAGAAGAATTTTGTTAGTTGGTTGTATTGTTCTGAGTCTAACATCAAATTGTCTACCTCATCCAAGAGTTGGCGATTGGTTCTACATCCCTTATTTTTGTCCTCCTGATGTTGCCTCTTTAGATATTTTTTGTTGATGGCTTTGATTCCCAGTCCAACTTCTTTCATCGATGTCTAGTTGGGAGTTTTGGCCGATGTTGTTCTTGCTTTTATGACTACCATTTTAAACAGTTCGAGTTGAGGTTTGGGGATTGGGATTTTTTGTTTGCAAGCCTCCTTGATTCCTTGTAGATGTAAATCCCCCAATTTAGAGTCATCCATATCCTTGGGAGGTTCTTTCATTTCCGATTCTAGAGACTCACTGTCCTTGCCCATGTCCATTTTTTCTTGGGGAATTTCTTGTTCTACAGGTTTGGAACTTTCTCCTTTAATCGATTGTTGGTTGGCCAGACAATGAAATTAATTGGAAGTAGGAACGGTCACATTGGTGGGTTGAGCTAGGTTTTTGTTGTTGTTCCTTCTTTTGTTAGTGACTTTTGGGTGTAAGTTCATTTTTTGAACCATCTCAATCAACCATTTATGAACACACAAATATATTAATAATTATTATGGTAATAAGTTAATTCAATCTTCCGTTTATTAGGATAGGTTAAAAAATGACTGTAAATTAATATTAAGAGAGGTTAAAATATGAATGTAAATTAATTATTTTCATCTCAATCATCCATTTATGCACACCATGAAAATATTAATAATTAAAATCAAACCATTTATTTAGACACCCACCCTATTCTAAAATAAATAATAATAAGTCTATCCTCTAATGTGATCCATTCTATTCACCCACACACTTCCATGTCAATACCCATCGATAATCCTCAGTCCAGCCATAGAATAGTCTATGGATTAATGTGATCCATTCGAATCGCCGACCTTTCATGTCAATACCATCAATAATTTCGCTGTCAACTCCTTTCACCGGTAATACTGGATCCTTTACTTAAGGTTTATGGCGGGTAACTATGCATTTTGACCGTCAAGATAGCCAAGACGACAAACTCTAATCCCATATATTAGGCATAGGAAGATTATTCTTATGTGATTGTCTAATACAGGGAATATGCATGTAATTTCAAACACAGGGCATAGATAGACGGTCGCCTTATGAGCTGGATACTGGTAGGTCGTCGCGTTAGGAATTAGTTGGGAACGTCGAAAAGCAGAGATCGACACCGACGACAAGATCAGATCATAAAACCGGCCATATATCAAGATTCAGCATCCATGTATTGAAATTCAACATCCATTCATTTTTGGCTGGAAGAAATTTAGTTCAGGCGGAAGAAATTTAGCCCAGGCGGAAGAATCTATTGGTGATGTTTCCATGGCGCAGCCTCCTCCTTATAGCCTTCATCCAACTCATGATACCACTTTTTGCTGTAGAGGCCATGGAGGAGGCTCATCGAAACACCACTTTTGTCTTCGACGGATTCAACGGAAGCCATTTGATCTTGGAAGAGGGTGCTTCAGTCATCCGCTCCGAACGCGCGCTTGCCCTCACAAATCACACGGATTTCATTTTAGGCCGCGCGTTGTATTCAATTCCCGTGCAGATGAAAAGCAACCAGACGGTTTCCTCCTTCAGCACTACCTTCGTTTTCTCTATTGTGCCTCCTCCAAGTAGCTTAGGCGGACACGGAATAGCCTTCATCATGATGCCCCACAGATCTCCTATCGGCGCTCTGGCGACCCAGTATCTGGGCTTGCTTAACCTCAACACCAACGGGCAACCATACAATCACTTATTCGCAGTGGAGTTCGATACGGTCAGCAATCTGGAATTCAATGACCCCGACGACAACCACGTGGGCGTGAACATCAACAGCCTCATCTCGGTGCAGACCGAGGCTGCCGGGTATTGGGATGGAGAGGACAGTTTCCATGGATTGAGCCTCAAGAGTGGAAGAAACATACAGGCCTGGATCGATTACAATCATACTCAAAGCTCCCTCAACGTTACCGTCACGTTGGCCGGATTGCCGAGACCGCAAAGGCCGCTGTTATCTCTGAAAATCGATCTGCACGACGTTCTGAAAGAGGAGATGTTTGTTGGATTTTCAGCGTCCACGGGGATGCTCGCGGAAGACCATTACGTTCTGGCATGGACCTTTACCACCGAAGGCACGGCGCCGCCCCTCGATATGTCGCGTCTCCCATCATTTGCTAACATGTATTCCAAACGACCGGACACGGGATTCAAAGCCGGCATCACCGTGGCCACCTTTGTTCTCTTCTCGCTGGCGATTGGGGCGGCCCTGTTAGTCAAAAGAGCAATAAACAGGGAAACGATCGAAGAATGGGAGCAGGAGTATTGGCCCCATAGATTCACCTACCAAGAGCTAAGCAACGCCACCAGCAGATTCCGGGCTGAGAACGTTTTGGGTCAAGGTGGATTTGGCAAGGTTTACAAGGGCGTTTTCCCTAGCAGCGGCCAAGAAGTCGCAGTGAAATGCATAACGAAGGAGTTCACTGAGGGAATGAAGGGGTTCGTCGCAGAGATCTCGAGTATGGGACGTCTACAGCACCGGAACCTGGTTCATCTTCGGGGCTGGTGCCGGAGGCATAAACAATTATTCATCGTTTACGACTATATGCCCAACGGCAGCTTGGATAATCTCATATTCGGGAACCCAAAAACAGTCCTGGGCTGGCCCCTGCGATACAAGATCCTGAAGGGCGTGGCGGCGGGGCTGCTGTATCTGCACGAGAAATGGGAGAAAATGGTCATCCACAGAGACATTAAGTCAAGCAACGTGCTTCTGGATTCTGAGCTCAACGGGCGGTTGGGAGACTTTGGCCTCGCTCGGCTGTATGGTCACAAAGAGAATCCACATACGACTCATGTGGTGGGAACGCTGGGGTACATAGCGCCAGAGCTTATACACACGGGTAAGGCCACTCCCAACTCAGACGTATTCAGCTTCGGGATCCTGCTGTTGGAGGTCGCATGCGGGAGGAGGCCTGTGGATCTGTCGAAGGACGCCGAACAAATGATTTTGGTGGAGTGGGCTTGGGAGCTGTACAGCCAGGAGAGGCTGTTGGAGGCATCGGATCCGAAGCTGGGGAAGGACGGATATGATGTGGGTGAGATGGAGAAGGTGCTGAAATTGGGGTTGTTGTGTTGCCATCCAGAGCCGGGGAGCAGGCTGGGCATGCGCCATGTTTGCCAGATAATGGAAGACGAAGCTCCTCTTCCCGACCTCTGCACGGCCTCGTTAAACGTGAGTATTATGGATTCTTAACCCGTAGCTGGCCCTTTTGACTTTTAAGTTCAGGGAGTAGAATTCGAGCAGAAGCCGGTCAATGGAATATGCTCAATCCAACCTGTGCTAGCCAAACGTTGACGGCTTTGTAAATGACTTGACTTGTTGCTCCTTGGTGGTTGTTTCAGCGTTGGTATCCGCTGAGCTCTGGTTTATTTGGGATTTTGTCTTTTTCATGATTTCCCAGGTTTTCTGATGTGTTGCGGCTTTGTGCCTTGTTGGGTTGCTTGGTGCCCAGTTTGATGGGCTGCCTTGTGTCCCTGCTGTCTTGGTATTGGTGGGTTGCCTTGTGCCCAGTTGTCTTGGTTTAGTGATATTATAGTTTGTCTTGGTCTTTCTTGGTCTTTGTGGCTCCGGTTTAGCGATATTATAGTTTGTCTTGGTCTTTTTTGGTCTTTGTGGCTCCGGGGGAGCTTGTTATTATGGGATATTTGTGGTTCTAGGTTTGTTGCCTTGTTTCTGGTCTCATCGCTTGAAGGCTGGGTGAAGCCTTGGTTATGTAACTTTCTATATTGTTTATTTCCATTAATAGTATGATATTTTGTGGTGGTTGAAAAAAAAAATGACTTGAGTTGTTATAATTTCTTCAACCTTTAACCATGGTGTTTAAAGGGAAGGTGGTTGGTGTGGCCCAAGGAGGGACTTCATTCTATCAAGATGACAAGGCTAAATGTTTTTATACTTAAACTTGATTTACAAAAAGCATACGACATAGTGGATTGGTCTTATATATGATTCATTCTCATCTAGATTGGCCTCCTAATGGAATTGGTCAATTGGATGATGGTTTGTATCTCGACTGCTAGCTTTGCGATGTTGGTGAATGGGTCTCCTACTTCTTTTTTTGCGTGGGACTTGCGGCCTGAGACAAGGCTGTCTGTTGTCTCCTTATCTTTTCATTCTGGCCATCGAAGGGCTTAGCTTATTGATTAATAAGGCCAAGTCTCAAGGGCTGATCTTCGGTATAAATGTGGCGAGGACTCTTTCGGTTTCACATCTCTTATTTGTAGACGATGTCCTTCTATTTGCTGCAGGGACAAAAGTGGAATGGATACAATATCATAAGATTCTAAATTCCTTTTGTGAAGTGTCAGGGATGCTTATAAATCCTACCAAGTCTAGTTTTGTCTACAACTGCGAGGACACAACCACTAAAATGTTTATTGCTGATTTATTTCCTGATCAATAAAGGACATTGAGGTGGGAATAAAATATCTTGGATTCGTTATCAAGCCCAACTGTTATCATGTTGCTGACTGTAATTGGCTTATACAGAAGGTTTCTAGAAGAAGAAATTCCTAGTCGCATAGGTGGCTTACATTGGGGAGGCTTATCTTGGTTAAGAAGAGCATAATAGGGTATCATTGTGAATTAAATACTATATTCATATTTATTTTTGTAAAAGTTTATTATAGAATAAATATTAGAGATTTTGGGACATGAATAGGGTTTAGAAGTATTAGTTAATAAATTTAATTTTTTATTTATTGAAATTTTTGGATTTTGCTAGAAGTTATAGTTTCACTTGATTGATAAGAATTTTGACTATAAAACTTTGTTCAAGTGATTTTAGCTCATTTTATGATGACCCATTCCAATGGAAAATTTGACTTTGTCCACTAATTAACTCACTCCATTTGAAATAAAGTGACATACTATAACCAATAAAAAATTTGTACCAAACCCCATTACTGGGTTGTGGCATCAATCAATTAACTAGCCCACATCAACAAAGTTAGAACCTTGATTTCAACCCTAAAAATAGATAAGATGTAAACTAATCCATATACTCTTTTGGTTTTATTATCGTCTAATGTGAAATAATGAATTAAATTAAGTTAATGGTTTAATTCCTATGTAATTCTTTGCTTTATGTATTGCAATATAGACACACCCCCTCCCTCCCAATACGCCTTAAAAAGTCCCGAGTTTAGAATACATAACCCTTCCTTCTTAAGATGGTAAAATATCATGAGAATAATAAATGACAAGGCTCTTGTAATTCATGAGTAGGATTTGGAAGTTTATAAATAGATCATGAGAATAATAATGGCAAGGCTCTTGTCATTCAGAAGTAGGATTTGGAAGTTTATAGATGAGATTATTAAAACAATATCACATATATAATAGATTAAAATTGAATTTTCATTCTTTTTATTCATTAATTTATTAATCCTATTACATATTTATATAATAATACATTTAACTTATTTCTTACTAAATAGATAGAGGTTGAGAGAATATTACAATCAACAAATCATTCATTAGATAGTTTCATATTATATAAGAGATAATAAATTTGTGGAGAGGTGCTCGACAGCCCAGTATGAGGGAGGTCTTCTAATGTTGATGTAGCGTTACATCTAATAAAACGTAAAAAGTGATTGCACTGAGTGTAAACGAGGTGCTTACAACCCAGTATGGGGGAGATCCTGTAACAAATGTCACATGTCACATGTAACGTTTTCAAAAGTAATAAAATGTAAAAATTAATAGTATGGGGGAGATCTTGTAATGGATGTCACATGTAACGGATGTCAGTAACGTTTATGTAACGTTTGTCACTTTACGTTACAACCCACTATGGAGGAGATCATGTAACGGATGTCACATGTAACATTTGTCACGTTACGTTACAACCCAGTATGGGGGAGATGTTGTAACGTTTGTCACATTTGTCACGTTACGTTACAACCCAGTATGGGGAAGATGTTGTAATGTTTGTCACATTTGTCACGTTTGTCACATTTGTCACGTTTGTCAAGTTACGTTTCCATGTCGGCTCATAACTTATAAAAAATCAAAAGTAATTAAAAATTTCATGTTCGCTCATAATTTATCAAAAATTAAAAAAAAAATTAAAAAATTAAAAGAGAGGGATCCAATTTCTTGAGGGGTAATTGTTTTCTTAATATGTAAAAAATTTAAGATAAAACAAAAAAAAAATTACACCTCAAGAAATTGGATCCCTCTTGGTGCTTAATAGATCCGGGTTTGAGATGGATCTACGGTGGTAGTAAAAAGTGATAATATGAGGGAGATCTTGTAACGTAGATATAAAACGTAAAAAGTGAGAAAGTGAGAATATGAGGGAGATCTTGTAACGTAGATGTAGTGTTACATCTAATAAAACGTAAAAAGTAATAAGATGTAATAAAACGTAAAAAATAAAAATCAAAACCAATAAAATGTAATAAACAGTAAAAAGAAATTAATATTATTTCGGCCTTTGAAAAAAGACGTCAATTGAAAAATACATTTGAAATCAATGGCTATATAAACGAAAAAACAATATGAAACAATTATAAAAAACTGGACTTTGCCCAAAGAGAAGAGAAATCAGAAAGAAAATCATAACAACCAATAAGTAATCTACTTTGGAATTTAATTTGAAACTTTTCTTATCAGTGATCCTCCCCTCCTCAGCAGACCTCCTCGCCTCCTCCCTCCCGCCATCCTCCTGCCTGTACCCTCATCCTCCTCCGCAGGCCTCCTCGCCCCCTCCATCCCTCCTTCCACCTGCACGTTCATTCGACGCCTAGATCATTCGCCTCCGGCCTCTGATCCATCCTCCCGCCTCCTCGCCCCCTCCATCCCTCCCTCCATCCTTCCACCTGCACGCTCATTCGACGCCTAGATCCTCCCGCCTCCATCCCTCCCTCCATCCTTCCACCTACACGCCTGGATCATTTGCTTCCTTGCCCCATCCACCCCTCCCTCCATTCGATGCCTGCAACATTTGCCTCCCGCTGCCATCCTCCCCACCCCGACGTCTATCCTCCTCCCCACCCCGCCACCATCCACCCCTCCCACCATCCTCCCCTCCCGGCGTCCATCCTCCTCCCCTCCCGCCGCCACCTGCTACATCCGCCACCGACTCCCCCATCCTCCCCTCCCGCCATCAGCGATCCTCCCTGGCGTCCATCCTCCTCCCCACCTCGCCGCCATCCACGCCATCACCTGCAACATTCACCTGCAACTTGCAATTTAGTTAGATTTAATACTATGAAATTTAATTTAATATATGCAATTTAATATTAAATTTAATTAACAATATCTCAATTAAATTGAATATTGCATATGTTAGATTTAATATGCAATTAATTTAGATTTAATTTATGCAATTTAATTAGGATCTAGATTTAGATTTAGTTTTAAATTTAGTTTAATATATATATTTAATTTTAAATTTAAATATAAAATATAAATATATTCAAGTTTATAAAGGATTTTTATACTATTTTTAACAAGAAGTAGTTGTGGTATAGTGGTAAGGGTGTGGAGATAATGGGCATAGATTTCAGTGTCAAGCATTGATCATGGGAGGAGATATTAATATTTAAGGATTAGTGAAAGATTAGTGTCAAACCTATGTTAAATCTTTGAATCTTTCTACATGAGTATGGTTGACACTCCCATGATCTAAACTTATTAAATCAAAAGCCCCCAACATAAATAATAATTAAATTTAAAATGTAAATTTTACTTAAAAACCAAGAATTAACATTTTAACCATTCAAATTCAACAACTCTTAAGTTGTTATAATTTTTTATTTCAAACACTATTTATATTTACAATCAAAGTTAATTATTTTCTAATAATTATTTTATTATTTAAACTACATGAAATTATATTTAAAATTAAATTAACATTTAATTTAAATTAAAATATATATTAATATTAACATATAAGTATATAAGTTCTTTACTATGTATAATAAGAATTACATGTGGTATAGTGGTAAGGGTGTTGGGATAATGGGCATGAGGTCCAAGGTTCAATCCTCCTAGATCACTTATTTTTTAGTGTAAATGTTATTTTGTGGACACATTGATTTCAGTGTATGGACGCATAGATTTCAGTGTATGGGGTTTTTGATTGCATTATTTTTCAGTGTAGATGTTATTTTGTGGATGCATTGATTTCAATGTATGGACGCATAGATTTCAGTGACAACAAAAAAACGAGAAGAAGACTTGAAATGAAAAGCAGAAGAACAAAAAGAATTTCAAAAAAGGAAGTTGGACGAAATGAGAGCAGAAGAACTAGAAGAACGAAGAAAACGAAACGCAGATCGACAAAAAGAATATCGAAAAAGAAAGTTAGACGATTTGACAGCAGAAGAACGAGAGGAACAAAGAAAACGAAACATTGATCGACAAAGAGTTTATCGAGAGAGAAAGTTGAAGGAGTTGAAAGAACAAAGAAATTAAGTTGCAAAACAACAAATAAATCAAAATGTACGAAATGACGGCAGAAGAAGGAGAAGAACGAACAAAACAAAATGCAGATCAACAAAAAAAAAATAAAAAAAAAGGTTAGGCGAATTGACAGCAGAAGAATAACAAGAACAAAGAAAACGAAACATTGATCGACAAAGAGCGTATCGAGAGAGAAAGTTGAAGCAATTGGAAGAACAAAAAAACAGTTTGTAGAACAACAAATAAATCAAAATGTACGAAATGACGGCAGAAGAAGGAGAAGAACAAACAAAACAAAACGCAGATCAACAAAAAGAGAATCGAAAATAAAAGTTAGGCAAATTGTCTCTATTTTCCAGTTTAATCCTCGTAAATGTATCTGTGTTTTCAACTTAACCTGTTCCTTACAATGCTAATCAAACTACAGTTTTGTGTCACCGCCCACGACTGAAACCGGCCTAGATCCAAATCCTAGGCTCTATCAAGCGCCGAGAGGGATCAAATCTCCTGAGGTGCAAACCTCTTCTTAGGTATTGCACTCAAGGAGATTTTCGAGGAGAGGTTTGCACCTCAGGATATTTGATCCCTATCGACGCTTGATAGAGCCTAGGATTTGGATCTAGGATGGTTATATTAAAATTATGTTGAAAATCAACCAAAAAGAGACAGAGTTCTGAAACTACTTACATTAACTAATTGTCACAAAATTTCCTCCAAAATATCTTCCATGAGCAGTCTTGGGACCGCGACACGTACAACAAAGAGGCTATTACTAATATAAACCTTTACACACAAACCTACTAGAAAAACACTAAAGGAAAGCATTTACTAGATGAGACAAACCCTAGACATTATCAAATTACTCCTGCAGAGCAAAAGAGAAGGATATTTCAATGACATTATTCATCAGTTTAGAAATCAAGGCTTCATCAATACTCCGAGAACCAACATTTTTTGTCACCTAGGATTGACTCCCATCTAACAAAACCTATTGAGCCTCCATTGTAACATACAACTTTTCCAGTTGTGCACTCTAACCTCTAGCTTCCATCTTGAATTCATTAAATCGATGATTAAGAATGGAGACATGGGTGGTTACCTGAACAATGGTTGAGAGCACACCTTCCATCTGCAAACTGGAGTGCTGCAAGGTTGACTGAGGTTCCCTTATATCTACTTTCATGTCCTGAAATTCTACAACAAGCTTAGAAATATTTGAGGTGGGCCCTTCACCAAAGTTCATGCTATAGTCCCTTTCCATTTTCCACATAACCGACTTCAAACCAAGTTTTCCTTTAATGGAGAGAACAAGAAACAAGGAGCCAAGAAGCCCAACTACAGATCGACACACCCCCAAAGAAATAGAATGCCAAGAAATTAGAACATAGATCTGTACCCACTTCACAACCATGACAACCCAAATAAAACCAATGCAAACCCAAAAAAATGGAACTACACTAAGAGTGTTCTTAACTTGTCCAAAAAATAGTGCCAAAATGCTAGAAGAAATAGGGTTTTCCTCCCTCTAAGAGCACCAATCTATGTTGAGACTAGATAAGCCAGTCAGGCACCCTACCACCTTCCTCACCTCAGGCTGGCAAGGATGCTCAGATGGAACACCAGAATTGACCACATACAAAATCTTACGAATTCCCACACCAACCTACCGCGAATGTACATTACTGAGGTTCTGTTGCAAATAGGAAAGAAAGTCCTCCACTTCATCCAAACAATACAATAAGGAGGGATAGTGTTACCCCAAAGTAAGCTCATCTAAGATCCAAACCAAGTTGCTTTCCCAACAATATTCCCAAATTGACAGCTTGTCTCAAACAAGAGTGCCATATCAATACCCGAAGATTTAATTTCCACCAGAACTTGTCTTCAGGATGCTTCTCTCGTGAGAGAAGGCCTGGCAACTTTAATTCCCACATTTAAGAAATCAATCCACTTCTAAATGACTCTCATGCACAAGGGTTTAAACCATAAACTAAAAAATTGAATTAATCAAATAGGGGATCCACCTAGGATAAGGGTGCCCCTCATTTTATCTAATTGACCTTTGCCAAGTGTTGTGGCAAGGTTGGATAACACATCCACTTGTTTATTATTACTCCTATGAACATGTACCCAATTAAGATTCTCAATTTGGCGTCCCAATTTGAAATGCATGATTTCACAAGGCCATTGATTCTATCGTCTAACAAGAATCCTTTCATGGATTGAGAGATAATTAGCAAGGAGTCACCAACAACTATGAAATTTTTAAGACTAAGGGAGGAAAAATATTCTAGACCTAAATACAAAGAGTGCCTCTCCACTTGATTTTTTTGGCTTTCCCCAAGCTCCAAGAGAAAGAAATGACTTACTTTCTATCAATATCAAGGACAATCTCCCCCACACATGCCACCTCAAGAGTCATATTCTATATTTATATAGACATCATCTCCACATTACAACACTCTCCATTAACGTATTGTTTAGATATACATTATCTTGAATACTCCCCTTTAATGTTTATCTTATTGTTTAGTCTTCTTTTACTTGCTAATTTTTTGCCTTGATCTCCATTTGGGTTGAAATGCTTGCTTCTAACAGGGTATGTAGCTTACCAGTACATTTAATTGCCAATCCAAGGCTTCTATGCTTGTGAAGTATCATGCAAAATATATGCAGGCCTTCAAAATTAATTAATAAACTGAATACTAGCATGTTGTTTGCAAACTACCCAGAAATCCAAGTCTACCTATAATGAAATAGAGATTAATTGAGTTATAGGAAAGGAGGAAATTGAACCTTGAAGGAAAAAAACAAACAAGCACACTCTAATGATCAACTACATGATTAACAACACATAATCTCATTGCTATATACAATGATATGTAGCAAATTAATCATTAATTGTAAATGAAATTGGAAAGCAATCGCAAATGTTGTAGCAACATAATTAGAGTATAAATGGTATTGAAAGTAAACTAAAATAATAAACAAAAAACAATAACATAGCACCTGCTTCTTTAGAGAGGACCCTTCGTCTGCAAGCACTCGAGGAACTTCAATAGCTAAAATCTCAACTCACTACAACTTAACACTCAAGAATTCATCAAAAGAGAGATATGGTAACAAAGATCAACTATATTTATCTATGGACTAGAAAAATAACAATATGTCAAATATATACATATGTAATAGTGTTCGTCCCCCTGCAAAGTGTTGAGCACAACCTTTAATAAGCTCAATCCCATAACTACTTAATAAACATGAGTAAATGGAAATGTGCTTGGCAATCAAAGATTCTCAAGCCATTACAAAACAAAGTTTGTAAAAATAAAGGAAACAATGAAGTAGAGCAACTGAAATTGCTTTTCTCATAAATGAGATGTTGAGTGGTGGCATCTCCAAGATGCTCAAGTTGTTACAAAATAGATTTTGTAAAAACAAAAGAAACAATGAAATAGAGCAACCAAAATTGGTTTTCTCGTAAATAAGATGCTAAGTGGTGGCATTTCCAATGGAAATATTGATCCAAATAACCTATTGATTCCAACTAATTACAGACTTGAATATTGTTGAAGCACACAATCCATCATTGCATTGCTAGTTATGTAGCAAACTACTCAAACTTTTCCACAATTGTGATTTTGTGTAGTGGATGTGCAACAACCATGATTCATGGTTTTTTAACAATGGCAGCAGAGATACACTAGAGATATCAGGAATCCATAGCAATGGAGTGTTGCAACCATATTGGTATCATAGTAACACTTAGAGTCGATTGGCACATGGATATGTAGAAATAGTGACAGGACCTATAGCATAGAATATGAAACAATAATAAATACTTGACCCGTAACAAACAAAGACATACTGACTGGAATATTGTGGATCCCTAGCAACAAGTTCAACAACAAAATAGAATACTTGTAGCATATGTCCTATGGCATGTTCTATAACATACACTATCCTGCAAGTTAGATACCAGGCATACAAAATTCTCTTAATACATCAACATAATTCAATAAAATTCCATAGAAGGAAGGAAGGAAGTACCTTTGTAAAAATATGCCAATATGGATGAGGATAAACTTGAAATGAGGATAAGTGATAACAAAAGGGTACAAGTATAAGGAAAATTTTGGCTAAATTGATGGTAAAATAGGCCCTCATCATCTCCCCGCCACTAAATCTATTGTGTGTCCTTGTGCAACTTACATGCTTATTCTAAGTTAAGGTTTGCAATGAACCAATGCAAATTATTGAGGCTATATGAGGATTGTCCATATTCTCTTGCTTCATTATATCCTACATTTTTCTCAACAATATACCAAAACCTATTTTCCTCACGTGGATCCCATTTGTACAAATATCTATATCTTGGTGTAGGACACCAAATCAAATGATCCATAAATTGTCGTGGATATTCCACTGGATTAGTTCGTCACAATGGATCTTACAACTTAATTCATTATGTTAATTTAAATCCATAAAATGCTGAATACAATGGAACTGAAAGAGAAATAACTAGAGCAAATAAGTACACAATTCACACAATAACACAAGATATACCCTAGGAAAACCCACTATGGGGAAAATCCCAACCACCAATGAGGACTATGCCTTGCTTTTCCTATCAAAAGGCAAATACAAAGAAAATGGTACTCATTATGGAGTTACATATGACTCTGCAGCCAGAATGGCTACTACAAGATCTCATTTCTCATCTATTATGCTCTAATATGTACTCTTGTGTTGTTGATCAACTATGGAAAAATACAGTAACATCAAAAGAATGGGACCCATTCTTCTCCCAACAACTCGGTATTTAACATGATAGCCTGATAGTCATATAGGGTTAATTTTAGGGTTTTTGCATGCCCCAACTCCTTATTACGGTTAGGTTTTTGGACTTTCGATAATGTTCTTGATAGTCCACACGTGACTAACTCCCCATATGCGAGAAATGAGAGCTAATGTCAAATCCACTCGATACCATGGTGGTCAATTGGATAGCTCAATTTGTGGGAGGCATAACTTGTGCATATGGACTCCGTTTGAGGCCATTTTTGGACCATTGGAAATGTCTCGAACTGTAGAATAACATGAAGGGAAATGAAAATAGAGATGAAATTTTGATCCCAAAAAACACCATTTAGACCCTCAAATAGGCCCCGGAAGGTTCTAGACCCCAAATATGCAAAGAGAGACTTGCCCATGAAATGGACCTTACAAGGCAATTCATCCAACCTTTTCACTTTGAAAGATCCAAATAGGTGAAAAATAATATATTGATCCATTTCATATGATTAAAGGATAAGGGAACTGGATTCATATCCATTTTGCACCACACTTTGTCATGCAATATATATCTATCTATCTATATATATATATATATATATATATATATATATATATCCACCTTGCTTAATGTTTCCAGGTAATTTGGGTGCTCAAAGGGATCCCGCTCTCTCAGTGTTTCATATAAATGTGCCATCTATATTGATAGGAAAATAGTGCATCCATTCTTATATTTTTTTTTTATGTGCGTGCAGTGTAGGATGGATTCTTGTTGAGTTTCAAGAAGGAAAGACGTCCTTGTGGAGACTTTGGAAACCTCCAATGATGTCTAAGGATAATCAAAGGATTGTGATTTTCTCCTCCAACTCATAGACTAATGTGATGTGCATTCTTTTCTATAGTATTTTATGCATAACCGCAGTGAGCTTGATTTTTCATGTAAGAAGTGAAGGCCCTTAGTTGAATGCCTCCTACAAAAGAGTTAGGGTTCCAATTTTTATCATTGAACATGATAATCTCATGCTAGTATAATTCACAAAATAAATAATTATCATCTCTATCACTTATTGAATGGGCTTCCAAAAAGGATGCAGGGGTTTTTAAATCATGTGGCCTTCTTGCAATCATGTGGAAATTTATTTAAGAAAGAGATGAAATATTGCAAGGGGTTGGACTCTTGGGGTTTCTTTCCCCCATGTAAGGGAACTGCTGTGTAAGTTATTCACTAGTAGAATTGGAAAATAAATGACTACATGACTAAAAACTTTAGTCACGAAAGTGTTTTAAAGCTAAAATCTACTAAATTTGAGCAATACAACTAAAAATGACTAAATTAAATGAATAATTTAATCATGGGATAAAAAATACAACTATATTATATAAATAACATTAATAAATTTTAAAAAGAGGGAAATAAATTGGGGGAAAGAAAAATTCGGAGAAAGAAATCGGGGAGTTTTGCAACAATTGCTTTTGTTTATCCAAGACTTTGATCCCATTGAACAATCCGGTTCCAGGCTCCTTTTGCTTCATCTCTTAGAAGACCTACACACAAAGAGACAACCAAGGTTTTTCTTGATCTACACACTTTGTGTACTTTTCCTATTCATAGTCCCTATATGCTTGCAACTCAATAATTTCATATTGATTCATAGCATGAATATGAGCCGAAATTGGTACATATTGATCTTTCCAATTAATGCATTGCAACAATTTCATATGCTAAAGGAACAGATAGACGACTTGATGGAGGTGGCAATAAATCATAACCCAATCCTTATCAAGGTAATAAACTGGGTACCAAAAGAGGTAAGGAAGGAGGAATTGTTGATGATAGAGGAAGAGTCGTCGACAAGGGCGAGTGTTGGCTTAAACTGACCCAAAGGTTTCCAAGTAGACCCAAGTTCTTTGCGGTTCTCCCTTTTGACCAACAAAACCTCTTCGCACCGGCCCTTTTGGCAACAACCTGCGAGCAGGTTGAGGTCTCACCTGAGGTGTATCTTATGGGGTGCTGCGAAATCAAGTTTCCACAATAAATGATGAGTTGTTTATATGAACGAGCCGCGCAGCGCAGGATCGAAGGAGTGCACTGCGAGGCAAAGCGATGCGGTACGCAACAGGGTCTACGCTGTGAAGGAAACACTGTGGACCTCACTTAAAGACTTCTTACTGCTGTGAGTTCTCTACTGGAACTGCAAGTCCACCACGCTGATTCTTTACTTGGAAGATCTTGAAAATGCTAAGGCACTGAAATGAATATCACTCGTCCATTCATTCAGGCACTTACTGGTTATCTTTCTAGCATTCATTCAAGAACTTGGATCTGTACAACGTGAACTGAAATGATAGACATGACTAACTGTGCTGCGTTCCTTCATTGTGTTTAAGAAAGTATTTAAGCTTAAATGACTGATTCACGATCTTAACATATAATTAAAATGCTCGCCATTCATCTGTTCACATGGAACTTAGCATATCATTCCCAAACTTCTCCTATTGGTAAATGCATATCAAATTTCTCCTACTACAGCATGCAAGGAAACATTCAAACATTCATTCTACAGGTAATTATACAGACAGTCATTCATTCATAACCTCATCGCATAACACAGGATTTAAAATGGTTCACTTCCTCGGATGGAAGGCTACATCCACAAGAACGGTTGGTAATATATTTCTTTCAAAAAGGGATGGGGCAACCGTTCTTAGTTTGTGCACTCAGCTGTAGACTCTCCTTTCTCTCAGCTAGGTCTCTGCGCACATAGCTGCAGAGCCTTTACAATATTCTCAGCTCAGAGAGATTTTACAATACAAAAGGTTATCTCAAGATTACTCTAACAACTAGCATCTAGCCCCCAAAAATAGAGCAACCCCATCCCATACAAAATTGTCTTCTTAAATAGATCATGCCCGAAGGTCATGTCTGTACAATGTCAAAGACCTAGAACCCAAAACCCTAAGGGTTTCCAAAACTGCGCCGGTTTTCCAAACTAGCTTGATGGCTCCTAGTAGCATCTGTTTGATCCTGGTGGATCTCCACGTCCTCATCCTGTCGCTATCAACCTTCCTGTCGCATGCGTGCCTACAGGATGCTTCTGCCAAACCGTTTCTCTCTAACGGTTTTACCTTCTCAACGTGCCAAACGTCGCTTTCCTTAACAATCCACGCGTGGCCGCCTTCCTGATTTGCCTATGTCCGCCGCTCGGTAATCCTGGAATATCTTTCCAAAAATGGCTGCTACCGGTCCAACCGGTACCTGCACTTGATACTTTTCTAGCACACCGCTTTACTGGCTCCACGTGGCCTCCTAACTCCGCAGCACTGCTTCGGCGCAGTACTGGTCTTCGCGTCACAACCAAAACTTTGATGCTGCGTGCAACTCCACAGTCTGGTCCAAAGTTGGATGTTGCATGCTACTTCGCATCATCCTCAATACTTAGCCAAAAATGTATTTTCGAGCTGCGCTCAGCTCAGCTTGCCCTGCATGTCTCAAAAAGGTGTTTCCAAAACTTTGTCTCAACCTGGGCCCAACATGCCCCTAACACTTACATGTGGCTCATCCCCGAGCCACTGATTGTTTCAGCTGTCTCACTCTGTGCCACGACCGGTGGAACGAACTTGGCCATGAACTTGTCATATGTACCACACAACTGCTCCACTGCTTCTCTTGTATCCTGCTCAACCTGTTTAACTGTCTCAAGCAGTGTTGGAGTTATTTCTTGTCCAATTTGGTCTTGTACCTGCTCTTGGTTATCGCGTAGTTATGCTAACTTGTCTTCAATCTGTTGCGATATCGTCATGGCATTCTCCAGGAGCTACTGCGACTGATTATCCATCTCAGTCTCTTTTTGTCGTAATTCCTGTACTTCTTTCTTTAAACCGGATATCTCCTTGTATCTTGGCAGCCTCTCTCCAGGTGGCAGATCTTTAACCTCTGCGTTCAACTTGTCCAGCACGGTCTGTTTTTCTTCTACCGTGGTCTTGACCTGTAGAAACCCTTGATCCTCTTCAAGGGTCGTGATTGCCTATGAAACCTTATCCAGGAGGGATTGGCACTTAGCCATCTCATTTGTGATGCTTTTCGAGGCGGCGCTTACTGCTTTCTCTCTGACTTGTTGTTCAATTAATGGTGCTTGTATGTTCATTTGTGCCTTCAACGAAGTAATATCAGCCTGATAAAAAATTTCCTTATCTTGCATCTCCGACTGCAAAGATATTACCCTATCCCCGATCCTCAGAACTGTGTCCGCAGGATCATCCTGGAGTTCTATACCTTCAATATCCTACGCAACATTAGATATGGTAGTCTCCAAATTTTGTCGGCGGTCCAGTTCGTTCCACAACTGCATTTATGTGTGCAGCTACATTTTCCTATTTACTGCAGTGAGCTCTGCTTGTGACTTCATTGACTCCACCGTCCGGTCATGCATCTCCTCAACAATCTGCGTGTGGATGAAGTGCAATCCTGGTAAGGGGATTTTGGCTAAGTCGAGCTCTACCCTCTCGACTCCCTTTGTGTCCAACATAACTTATTCTTCCATTGGCAATGCAACAACCAATGGGTCCACATGGACAATTCTAGTCTTTGATGGCAACGCTACTGCTAACTGCGGCGACGTTTGCTGCGAGGTTCCTGCCGACCTCCCTTCTGCTCCTGTGTCACGCGGAAAGCTCAGGCTTTTCTGTACATCGTCCATTTTATTCATCAGACCTTGCATTGCGAGCCGCGTCTTCTGCAGGTCATCCTGGATAACCTTATCCTTTTTATCTTTATCTTCCATGAGCTCCTTCATCTGCTCTGAGACTGTTTCGGCAATCATCTCATAGTCATCATCATTGAGGACTGCCTCCGATTGAATCTTTGTGGCCTTCACCTTCTTCCTCGACTTTGGCTTTTGCGAAGTCTCAGGTTCTTTTCTCTTCCCTGTTTCTTCAGTGATTGGGCATGAGAGTGGGATTGGCTCATCCTCTGCTGAATCTGTCTCCACGTCCATAATTTCTATGCAAAACTCTGGTGGCCAATCTTTCATGAGGTATTCAACGTCCTGCTCATACATGACGTAGTTCCCTGGGAACCACTCTGGTTTATTCGTTTGTGCTTTCGGCGATATGAAGATACATTTCATATCCTCCTCAAAGTCGATGACACGGATATACTTCGCCGTGACCTGCTTTGTAATGCGAGCTGTCTTCGTGATTGCATCGCACAGCTGAATATAGTATTGGTAAAAGACTTATGCTGTCACATGCTGGTGCTCTTCATTTGTGTTTTCCAAAAGGTTGACGAACTTAAACCCTCTAGGATCATTGGTATCCATAATGATGCCCACATAATCTCTCGGCTCCTTCCATCCACAAAAAGCAATCAGGACGATGAGCCAGGTGAAATGGAACTGGCCGCCATTCACCTGCGTGTCGTTGAGTTCTTCAAGGAACTCATTCAATAGAAACTGACACCAATTAAAGTTGGTGCCTTCAGCCGCTGCAGCACCCAGGAGTATTGCGCCTGCAGGCACCTCTGAAGGCCTAGTTGTTTTGAGTATGTTTCCTGTGAGCAACTGTGTTACAAATCTTGTTGCTTTGTTCTCTATATCTTCCGTTGGGAAACCTCTTTTTCCCTTCGCCATCGGGTGGGTTTTCTTCATCTTCTCAACAGCCTCTTTATCTTTTCTCTTCCCCTGGAAGAATTTCTTAGGATCCTTACCGCGCTTGCTTAGCCCGGTGATGCGGTGGATCAAATCGATGTTAATATCGATGTTCCTGTCCAGCCACAGATAACCTTGGTGGATTCGTGCCATGAGTGTGCGAACCACAATATTAAGTTCTGGAGAGCGGTCAAAATGTGGCAATCTTAGCAAGTTCAGTAGCCCCAACTGAACGACAAGTGTTAGCCAGCTCTCGGCAACCAGGTTAAGAGTTCCCTTGGCATCCTTTTTCCAGAACATATACTAGTCTGGTTGAAAATCTGGGTACTTGGGAACATCTGGTTCATCCTTCTTCATTCCCAAGAGGTCATAATCCTCCCATTTACATTTTGCTATCTTTCCCAGCAGATTCTTAGTAGTTGCTACATGCTTGGAGATAGGTGACAGAGGAATGTCATATCTCACATTCTTGGACAATTTAAACACAGGGGCATTAAGTTCCCATGGGGAGATATATTCGGGTGTCATCTTCAAGGGTTCTTTCTGATAGACTGGTGATTTTTGTGCCGAGGAGCCCATATTTATGACCTTTCTTCGAAGTCCCATTACATGTTTTCCTTTATCTTTCGCTTTTTCCTGCATTGTCGGATTAATTCTTGGTGATCTGCGGGATCCTTCACCTTGTTCTATGGCGACCTTCTTAACTGGAGTTTTCATTAACTGCTGAATCCCTCCATGCTGAAAGATCCTCAATTCTTCTTCAATGGTCATTTCTTCTTCTCTATAGGAAGGTTCAGACATTCATTAATGAGATAGCGACTAAGGTAGACAAAATACAGATGGCTACTAGTATGGAGAGGTTAATCACAAGAAAATTCTAAGTGCTCGGTAGCGCCAGCGAGTCTCCCAACGGTGTTATTTATAGGCATAGAAGACCCCCTCCCGTGCCCTTCAATGGCTAGATAGGCATTTAATGTGGTGTCCATTGGCGAATTTGGGTGGATCCTTCGGTCTTTTCTGTCGTCAGCGTGCTCAGAATGGCTATCTTCTCTTTAAATGCTGAAGCGGTTGCTGTAACGGTCATCTAACGGCTATTTTTCTAAAAGGCCATGCAACGGCTATTTTTCTCTGAGGGCTGCACCGAACTGCACGGCAAGCCATCTGCAACCCTGCGCGACTACTTCATAGTGCCAACATTTTCCAACTGCGTGGCTTCCACTTTTTTTTTTTCCTTCCGCGCAGCTTCAACAGTGTTGCGCGATACATAGATTATTCTTCTTATCATACCTTCTTCCTTTTATCATACATGTACAGAATTCTTTATATTTCTAGTGTCCAATTTCAACTGTACTTGACACTTAGAACTTCCTTCCTTTGCTTATTATTCAGGGTTCTACGAAGCAGTGCTATCATGGTATAGCTTTAGCCTGCTTCCATTTATCAAGGTTGGCAAGGTATCACCAGCTAAATTGGCTAACTAGACTGCACCAATGTTAGTAACATGTATCACAGTATATGGGCCAAGCCAATGCATCTTAAATTTACTTGGGAATTTCATAAATTTGATATCATACAGGAGGACTAGATCACCTACCTGAAAACACTTGTTCTTTATATGGCGATCATGCCATGCTTTCTTGTCTTGAACAACCATGGGGCTAATCCATTCGGATTGTTCGACTGGTTCAATGATTCCTGCCTCTAGCATCTTATCTAGCTCTGCGTGGACTTTTTCCTTGTAACTCGGATTCAATCTGTATGGCCTCTGCTTGACAGGCTTAGCACCTGGCTTTAAAGGTATTTTCATGACCCCTAGGTCTCCCAAAATTCCTTTCATCTTTGTAAATTTTGTTGGAAACAGTTCCTAATACTCATGTAAGGTATCTGCGATCTCTGCAACAGTCTTATCGTCCCAATAATCTCCTATTGATGCGAACTTCGGCTCTTTGTTTATGCCAATGTTCATTTTTTGTGTTTTTATTGGTCCAGTCATATCTGGGATTTCCAACGGAGGTCCTTCTACCTTGCGCGCGCGTTCTGACTCTGGTATATCTATGTTGCGTGGGTCCTCCTCATCATCTTCATTTGTATCATTGGTATCTTAAGCTAAGTTGTAACACTCGATAAAGTGCTCTTCATGTTCCTTCCATTCTGATTGTAGGTGCGCAGGAATGCACTCTGTCCCAAAAAACTCCTGCAATGTCATGTTTTGATGAGGAAAGTCATCCTGGAATATGCGCTTCTTGATTAGCTGTAATCCTTCATGGATTAGTGGATTCTCATCTTCAAAACTGAAGTCCTTCTGGAAGTTCACAGTGAGCAGCTCCCAATTAGTGAGTTCGCTGCCCAACTCTAGGTCTAGGTACCATTTCTCTGGGATACCCGCATCCAATGCATGTACAAATAAATGTACCCATTCTATAGGTGGTCTTTCCACCCACGCCTTTGAATAGATTTTGATGTGCTGGCTAGGGTCTGTCTGTCCATTATACTTTTCGAAGGGTAAAGTAACCCTTTCGGCGAACCGGATCTGCATCTTAGTTCTGCATTGATCCCAAGTGGTCAATGTTTTCTTATGTGCATTCCACCATCTGGCATATGTATCGCGCAATGCCATATCTAAAGATGATAGTCTATGCTCATCTGGTATAGCTGTAGTATATTCCCTTATGAAACTGTAAACATTAGCAGAGCCATCATATGTGGGAATAGGACTCACCTCCTTTCCGATCCAGTGCAGTGATCTCGTAACCTGCGCACATCTTCTTGCTGACACTTCATGCATGCAGCTTTTCCAATTCTCCAATCCTATATCCGAGTCAGAGATACAAGAAGTGTCACATCGCCAGCTGAGCGTACCATCCGCAGTAGGATTAATGTAGTCTTCCTTGTTTGTAGTCAGCTGGTATAGTCGATCTAAATCTTGAGCTTGGGATTCCTCCTGAATCGGCTCACTGTATCTGTCACCATATTTAGGATCCAATGGTGCGATGACTCTAAGATGCTTCCCTTCAAAGATCATCTTCTTTGTCTTCAATTTTATGATAGCCAAGTTATCCATAGCCCAATCAATTCCCAATATTGCTGGAAAAGGTTGACTATCATCCACAATTTCAATAACTTCAAAGTTTGCATGACTCTGTACTCCGTCGATGTCAACTACTACATTAGCTAAGCGGCCAAAAGCTATGACCTTCTCTTGATTAGCCATTCGTAACTGGATAGGTGACCAAAGCAACTTTGGTCGACCCATCTGCTGCCATGTCTGCTTAGTCAAGACATTCACTTATGATCCCAGATCAAGGATGACTTCATCCATTTCAAAATATCCTATCTGCGCAGTAAGCCTCATCTCTCAACCTATTCTTTTGTGTTTCCTTATATGATGTACGACACTATCTGAAGTCTTTGTTGCAATCTAAGGTTCATACTGGTTGATGAGCTTCTGGAGCTCTACTATGGCTTTCTCGCTTTTTAGTAACTGCATGCAGCTTCACAAGAACTGCACAACAGAAGTACGAACATCTGTCATAGTGTTTGTGTTATCATAAGGAGCCGTCATGTCTTCAACATGCGGTGTTTCACTGTGCAGCGGGATCCTTGATGACTTATCTGCTGGTTCTCTAAAGGTATCCCACGCGTCAATGAAGATCTCCTTGTTCTTTTGTAAATTAAGAGGGGGTGCTTTTCCTAGAGCTTTCCTTATCCATACTGTTTCAAGGGGATCCTTCTTCGTATGTGCCTCCCCTGATGTTGAAGCTTCCGCTCCTCTGTCGCGGTCTGTCTCAGTGCCACTGCGCGTGACCACATTGATGCTCGGATCCACTGGTCTATTTTCTACTGCGATCCACTGGACATTCGTGTTCAGTGCATCCGGCTGTCTTCGTTTCTGCATTTCGACCTCTAGCACTGGGCAATCTTCAATAACATGGTCAAATGATTTACAATAATTGCACGTAGGGCATGGGTTAACACATTCTCTGGATACGTGACCTTGCTTGCCACAATTATAACAAATGACCTGGCCGCGGCTTCTTCCCTGCGTGGGGCCAGCATTTATTCCTCTGCCGTGGTATCCACCACCATGACCTATGTATCCTCCTTGGTCATATTGTGCATTTTCTTGTTTCGGCTGGGCATCTTCTTGTACGCGGTACAAGCCAGAGACTCGCATTGAGTCCATATCCCTTTTTCTTTCATTCATTAATTCATATGCACGGCAGTTGGATTCATCATGTCCAACTGATTTACAGAAACTGCAATATAAATTTTTAGGCGTTTTCACATATTTCTGTATAAGATAACAATATTCAGGTCTGTGTCCTGTGGTTCTATAGATTTCACACCATGGGGCTTGATTCTGATTCAAAGGGTTTGACGCACCACTGTTAAGATAGTCGCAGAATAGAGGGAAATGCTCTCTATCATGGCCTTCTCCTTTACAAGCTGTACACCAGACCTCGTGTCTAGGTTCATAACTTTGTTCTTTGCCATTTTTCATGCTTTGCAACTCTAGTCTCAGGGTGGTCAGCTGGTTCTGGATCTGAGACATCCCAGAACTAGTCTCACCAATCAGCGAAGCCTCTAACTTCATTGCGATCTCCAAGGCCTCTGCCTGGGACTCAACCTTCTGCTACATCAATGGTAACCGAATATGGGGAAACAACGCAACAATGAACCATTCCTTGTGCTGTTCCGGAGCTATAACAAAGCTCACTTGGTCTAATAGGGTCTTGAACTTCTGATCAAACTCCCAAACCATTTCAGTCAGTTTCTGCTTTATTTCTTTCAACTCAGTTATACACTGAGATTTAGATTTAGGTTTCTTAAATTCTTCTATGAGCACAACTTTAATTTCTGCGAGAGTTCTCGGCTGTATGGTAGAGTATTTCTTAAACCAATGTAAATCTCTATCTATAAAGGTGGTGATGAGCTGTGCTTGATTCACTGCATCATCCTGGATTTGTCTTACACTCCATACGGCTTCACAAAGAAACCAATGCTGGTCAGGGTCTTCTAAGCCAGTTCCTCTGAATATTGTACCTTCATATCTGTGTTTGCCATTGTGCTACTACGTGGTGGAGCGCTGGTATTAGTGTGCGGCTGCTGTAAAGGGATCTGCGCGGTAAATACAAATGGGACTATCAGGAGAGATGGACTAGGCTGAGTCTTCTGCAGGGTGGGCTGAGTAGCGGGTGGTTTTTGAGATGAAGGTGGTGCAGTCTTTGCAGTCGGTGCGTTCTCAGGCATAAATGGTGGTACAGCTTCGTTGTCAATGTTACACGGGATCTCAGTATTAATATGGAGTCCAAGGCCTCCCAGATTCTTATTAATTTTATATCTCTTACCACTTCTAAGAGTATGTGTTTCTTCGTTAGAATCAATATATGTATTGTTTATCATGACAAGCTTCAAGAATATTACTGCATTCTTAAAACACCTTTCTCAGCTAACAACATCTTAATGTAGAGACTGAGATTGTTCAGGAACTTACCTTGAAATCCTCCGAAAATTTTTGCTTCTGCTTGGCTGTAGGATTTGAGTGTGTCTACAGAAAATTCTGTTACGAAGCCTTCTAACATGTGATCGACCCAATAGTCAACTACGCGTGACAACGGGCTATCTAGTGCTTTGAGCTATGCTGTGAGCTCAGGATTCCATTCCGTGGGTACTCCTCCCTGGAAACAGTTTTTCTTCTCTACAAGTCGCGAGATCCACGCATGCAGCTTGTTTGGAAATGATGCCCAAAAAATCTCATGAATGTCATCCAACAGATATCTATCCGACCACTATGTGTCGCTTAGATGCAGATGTCTGTTCTCTTGTCTGTTAAAATCTCTTATGGTCTTATCCCACCAAGCCTAGATTTCTGTCTTTTCAGGATGCTAATAGTCAAATCCTTCGAGGAACTGATATTCTTCTTCACACATCGTGATTGCAACTCATCATGGATTCTAGCGCTACAACGGAACCATTTGTTGGCTTAAACTGACCCAGAGGTTTCCAAGTAGACCTAGGTTCTTTGCGGTTCTCCCTTTTGACCAACAAAACCCCTTCACACCGGCCCTTTCGACAACAACCTGCAAGCAGGTTGAGGTCTCACTCGAGGTGTATCTTATGGGGTACTGCGGAATCAGGTTTCCACAGTAAATGATGAGTTGTTTATATGAATGAGTTGTGCAGTGCAGGACAGAAGGAGTGCGCTGTGGGGCAAAGCGATGCAGTACGCAGCAGGGTCTACACTGTGAAGGCAACACTGCGGACCTCACTCAAAGACTTCTTACTGCTGCGAGTTCTCTACTGGAACTGCGAGTCCACCATGCTGATTCTTTACTTGGAAGATCTTGAAAACGCTAAGGCACTGAAATGAATATCACTCGTCCATTCATTCAGGCACTTACTGGTTATATTTTTAGCATTCATTCAAGAACTTGGATCTGTACAACGTGAACTGAAATGATAGACATGACTAACTGTGTTGCGTTCCTTCACTGTGTTTAAGAAAGTATTTAAGCTTAAATGACTGATTCACGATCTTAACATATAATTAAAATGCTCGCCATTCATCTGTTCACATGGAACTTAGCATATCATTCCCAAACTTCTCCTATTGGTAAATGCATATCAAAGTTCTCCTACTACATCATGCAAGGAAACATTCAAACATTCATTCTATAGGTAATACAAACAGTCATTCATTCATAACCTCGTCGCATAACACAGTATTTAATGTGGTTTACTTCCCCGGATGGAAAGCTACGTCCACAAGAACGGTTGGTAATATATTTCTTTCAAAAAGGGATGGGGCAACTGTTCTTAATCTGCGCACTCAGCCGCAGACTCTCCTTTCTCTCGGCTAGGTCTCTGTGCACACAGCTGCAGAGCCTTTACAATATTCTCAACTCAGAGAGATTTTACAATACAAAAGGTTATCTCAAAATTACTCTAACAACTAGCACCTAGCCCCCAAAAATAGAGCAACCCCATCCCATACAAAATTGTCTTCTTAAATAGATCATGCCCGAAGGTCATGTTTGTACAATGTCGAAGACCTAGAACCCAAAACCCTAAGGGTTTCCAAAACTGCACCAATTTTTCAAACCGGTTTGCTAGCTCCTGGTAGCGTCTGTTTGATCTTGGTGGATCTCCACGTCCTCATCCTGTTGCTATCGACCTTCCTGTCGCACGCGTGCCTATAGGCTGCTTCTGCCAAACCATTTCTCTCTAACGGTTTTACCTTCTCAGCGTGCCAAACGTCGCTTTCCTTAACAATCCACGCGTGGCCGCCTTCCTGATTTTCCTATGTCCGTCGCTCGGAAATCCTGGAATATCTTTCCAAAAATGGCTGCTACCGGTCCAACCGGTACCTGCACTTGATACTTGTCCAGCACACCGCTTTGTTGGCTCCACGTGGCCTCCTAACTCCGCAACACTGCTTCGGCGGAGTACTGGTCTTTGCATTACGGACAAAACTTCGATGCTGCGCGCAACTCTGCAGTCTGGTCCAAAGTTGGATGCTGCGCGCAACTTCGCAGCATCCTCAATACTTAGCCAAAATTGTATTTCCGAGCTGCACTCAGCTCAGCTTTCCCTGCATGTCTCAAAAAGGTGTTTCCAAAACTTTGTCTCAACCTGGGCCCAACAGCGAGTGCAAACGTGTCAAAGGAGGAAGTGGAGGGGGCGTTGAAAAGGGTAAGGAGAGACTTGGAATCGGTAAAGTCAGCATTGGCATTGTCGGTGGAATTTTGGAAAGTAAATACCTTAACAATCCCAAATGTGCTTCCACATTTTTGAATTGTGAAATAGTTCTTTGTCATTGCATTGATTTCCAATGGTTCTATTGTATATGATTGATGGGGTTTTTATGATTTCTTTGATTACTGGTAGTGATGTAATGCTTAATAGAAGAATTATTGTTATTAACCAAATCTTACTAGCAACTAGTGTTAATACCAACCACTGTGAATAAGAACCAGGTTGTGTAAATACCAAGTGTGAATAATCCCCTGATGCTACTGTGGTACTCCTCCATTCATGTATTTTGTAATTATGAACCAAGATGTAATGATATTAATGATGTGGTATTTTGGTTGTTGGGTTTCTTCCTGTGTATGGAAAAGCAAAGCACCCTTCCTTTTAGAGAGTGACTCCCAGACATTATTAAGAGAGATGAAGCTTTTGTGTCGAACTTCATCCCCTATTTCTTGTTGTTCTTGAATGCCATCTCTACTTTAAAAGAATTCAACTCTATAGAATAAGTGCAACTTCCTTCGATTCTGATACAAACCGTTACACCAAAACCTCGAGGTGTTAGTAAAGGCCTCCCACTAGGATCTTAACATTCCACCACGCTCTATAGTCCAGTATATGGGCTATATGTGCGCCCATACGGTCATGTCACATTTGAGCCATATGAGCCCCAAACGAACAATACAATGCCAACATTGCCACCCTCTCTATGACTTGAACCTGGGTGGAGGCTCTGATACCAAATGATACGAACCGTTACACCAAAACCCCGAGGTGTTAGTGAAGGCTGCCCACTAGGATCTTAACAAATTCACATCTGATTTTGATGGGAAGCACACTTAAGCAAGTCTCTCTCATTCACGCAATGAGCGCTTTTCATATTACCATCCATTCGATCCTTGAACCACCACTCTGATACCATGGTTCGCTTAAAGTGATTTAATCAGACAATGAGGGGATACAATATCTAAGGAATGGGGTAGTCGACGGGGGGGGGATTTTCATTGAGCGCAATTGAATGTTCATAATCTGACTTGGTAATTCATTTCTCGCATAGGGATCATTAGTGAGAGATACAAGGAACATCATTGTTTTCATGTTGACATATCCTCAAATCCTATCTCTTGATTGAAATTTTCATCGGGGCCTAGTTGCACTGGAAAAGATAAAATAAGATGCTACACTTCTCCTACAAAACCTACAGTGAACTTTGATCCTCTACAATGGACTCCAACTATAGTGATACTATTTGAAAAATATTGATGTGGGAGTATTAGTTATGTTCAGGACACCAAGGTTGCGATTCTAAATAGTAGTGGCTAGTTTTGAGATTGAACTTGCTGAGATGCTACAATAGCCCATAAAAAGGTAAACGAAGTTGTGAAGGATCTACAAGAGCGGTGAAAGTTATAATAGTAGATGAAGCTATTGATGTGGTGCATTATTGGCCTATAAAAAAGAATCGAACTAAAGGGTTTGCACTAGTAAAGAAGGGCATTGTACTAGGAGCACTTATCAAAGGAGATCCACCCTAAGAGTCCATATAGATAGTGTTAATAATGTGATTAAATATGGTAGGTATATGTCTAAGGTGAAATGATGGTAGTAAGGTTTATGTACTTCAATTTTGAGTAGGATGAATAGAAGAAGAGAAACCTAGATTACTAGAAGAAGAGCCATTATGATCAACATGTGATCTGACTAATGTAGATAAGTCTAAACATGACATCACATACTTCTTTATAGTATCAACATTGTGGTCAATAAGTAAGTCACACATATATCTAAACTTTGTATAAAAAGGTGGTATTTCAAATTGAGGTTGATAATCATGGGTATGCTCTCTATGGGCATTATGGTCAATTATATCATGGGTAGTTTGGTTGTTAACATGCCTTGAGCCTTGTTCCTACTAAGTATTTAGGATAGGTTGTTCTTGTTCTTTTTTGTTTTGGTCAAGATTGATCCTATGGCTATAATGGACCATTAAGTAAAGACAATGAAAAGGTAGATCAAATTCAAATGGACAAGCAAAAGGTCTGGAGATCTAGAATCTCCACTAATTGGAATGCAACTAAAGTTTGAAGTAGTCAAAAGGAGCGAAATGCCCCTAACTATGATAATAAACCAAAAAAGGAGCTAAACACCAAATAAAAAAAGGTATGTGCACATAAAATAGTATTAAGTTTATATCCCCAAGGGGTAGCTCAGTTGGTTGGTCCTTTTGAGTCCAAGACCGAAGTAGTCGAGGCCAGAGGTTAATTCTCCGGGTCCTTCAGGCTTAGGCTCCCAAAACTGGAGCCAACAAGGTGAGGTCCCTTTGGGTGGGCCCCTTAAGAATTATTACCGTGGAAGTAACATGTTATGTTGAAGTTATGGGGTAGTGAACCACATGAAAAAACTAGTATTAAACTTATTCATATCAGATGAATATAACTTACTTTTTTGGAAAATAGGTGTAAAGGATTTTCAATATGTATGGCACACTTAAGTATTCCCAAAAGGACACCTTGGGTTACACAACGTGTGTGAAACAACAAAATGGAAAAAAATGGGAATTAAGAGGGGTTCATTAGTTGGCTTTATGCATAGCCAACAATACCACAAGATTTTAAGAACCCACTAGGAAAAGTGGAGTATAACCCTTTCCTTTCAAGATTATACTTAAAGGCTAGATAGAATGAATTGTTCAAGATTGAATTTGGAACAAGGATGTAAAAAAGGAAGGATGAATCACAATGGTTGGAAATCCCAAATACAGTGTACTACTAAAACTAAGATAAATGTAGTGAAAGAAGATAATGTACATAAAGATTTGTGCTTTGTGAAATATAAGAGTGCATTGTCATAAGCATAATAGTACTTATGATGGACTCAATCTACCACCTATGGGAAATTAAGGAAGCCAAAAAAATGATGTAATGGGAAAAAAGACAAAAAGGGATCATACATATGCAATGTCAGGAAACTTAAACAAACCAGGGGTGTCAAACAATGACTCACTAGTTTAGGCTATACAGTGAAAATAAGAGAAAGTGCTTTTGTGCAAGCAAGAACTGTGGACTACTTTAGGGCAACACTTGATACACAAATGTAGTTCACACACTTAGATCAAGACAAGATGAGGGATGTAACACCATACAATTATTATATGTAGTAAAATTTTCGATTAATATGTGTCTACTCCACCCTATAGAACAAGGAGGAGCACCTGTGGTGATGAAATACATAGCAATCCTAGGCAACCTCTCTATGTGAGGGTAATGACCTCCATCACCCAAGAAGTGACATAGATAAGGGAATGACGTAGAAAAATTGAAATGGTATACTCAAATATCTAACCCCCCGAATCGTCCCCAGGTCACCTGAAAATCAAATGTACATGTACAGAGACACACATATATATACACAAATAGGTAGTACAATGCTACCATAAGCATAGTAGAATTATGCAGTGGAATCAATAAACCACCTATGGAGTGAGTGTGAAGGAGAAAATGTGCAACCACTAAGAAAACACTATACTATGAGTCCTCAAGCACATGTATCTCAAAATCATGACAAATGTTAATATACAAATCCTATCACACATTATACACACATACAAGTTCAAGCAGTCCAATGGTGATGATATTATCTACTTCTTCATAGTGAGGGAAGAACCTATTTTTTATTTTTTTATACTAACTACTCAGATATGCAAGCTGCAAAATAAATATTATCTCTTCAAAATGAAATGAAAGAATTCATCTTGTGATAGAAATAATGATTGAATGGAAAGCTAAATATTACATGTTTCCATTGGAGGATTGTTTTAGGAAGGAATTTCTATAGAAAGAAATTTTGCAGCCTTGCAACTCATGGTGTGAAAGGAAATTTTCTACCATTCTACACCTCCATAAGTATCTTATGTACTGAAACGGGGGCTTCACTCAATAAACCGCTATCATAACATGTTCGTTCGTGGCATATGAAACAATACCCCTAATTTAACTAAATATTGGAAAATACCTTCCAAAATCGGTTCTTTTAACCCCCTCCCAATATGCCTTCCCAATTTTAAAAAAAACCTTATTTTCACTAGATATTGTATGTATCAATTTTTTCATTAACATTTTTTATACCTCTTTATATTTCTACCTAGTATATTGATATGGTACCCCTCTTATGACCCCACATGCATTCTACAATTCACCTTGCTTCTTTCAATGTATATTGTGGATGCACATTACTTCACCCACAATGCAATTACTCAACCACATATCATTATGATTTGCAACATCTAATGGTCTAATGAAGAGATAGGAGATCACTTCTTGTATGTCACTAGAGCCAATGCACATAGTACAACATTTAGATTGCATGTTGCAGTTCCCCAATCTCTCACTAAGCCTGTTGTGGGGTAGGTATCCAAGCCCCCAAGGCCTGTAACAAGCTCTAGGAGGTTGACTAAACCTCCCAAGGTCTGTAATAGGCACGAGTGGTTGGGTATTCAAGCCACCAAGGCCCATCCAGGGCCTATAACAGGCCGTGGAGGCTTAGAGCCTCCCAAGGCTATTGGTAACAACTGGCTAAGTGCTATTGGTAACAATTGGCTGTCAATGACCACTGTCTCTCCACTATGATCGACTGGAAACCCACATCACCACGAAACCCCTGGCCTCAAGCATGCCTCAAGACGCGATTTCCCTGCGTATTGGTAAGCCCAAACCTTGCCTCAACCTGATTTCTCATCCGACCGTGATCCCACCATCTCCATTCGGCGGATATTTGTCAGCTCGCCCATATAAAAATGACCCTAAAGTATTTGTTTATTGTTACATTAAATAAAAAAACCCTTTGCCCCCTAATATATAAGCAGTATAATTTTTAGGTTTTCATGAATATTTAATACCACAATATATATGAATGAACGTGATATTATATTGCCTTCTAGTGAAGCCCCCATTTGTACTGATTGTAACAAGAAAAATGGAATGTTGATGAGTCTTTGTTGTTGTAGGTTCTCCAGCAACTTGAAGGGCTAGGAAACACAATGTTAATGTTTCCTTTGCACATAATGTAGTAGATAACATGATTGCAACTTCACTTCAAGGTGTTGACAACATATCCAATTTCTAGGGAAAGTTTCCCATTATCCATATGCATGTAATGTTGTAATTTCTTGAATGTAAGTTTGCACTATTCTTCCAACAATCATATAACCATCCTCAACTACTACTATATTCTAGTCTCTACAACCCCAGATAAGTTGGTTTGGAGAGTGCATTCCAGTTTTGATGAATATAACATCGCTTAGGGCTTCAATTTTAAGCAATCCCAACTATTAATTCCAATGTTGATTACAAACTATCGAATCATTTGTGGTATCTCAAACTTTCTCCTAGAAAGGATTGTTTTCTATGAGTTTTCCTACATCAAAAGCTTTCCATGAATGACAATTTGTTCATTTATGGGTTCCATTGATTTTTGAGGTTTAAGCAATGTAAAGTTGTAAATTCTAGGATTTGAGCAATCTACTTGGTTTTTGTTAGTTCACTAGGAAGGCTTGTCTCATGGAAACCATAGAGTTGCATTTATATCCTAACACCTTTTTATCTAGAGATTAACCCTTGACATTTTTGGTAGGTTGGTCAAATTACAATGTCTATCATTTTCCTTT
This sequence comes from Larix kaempferi, assembly GCA_027924585.1. Taxonomy (NCBI): domain Eukaryota; kingdom Viridiplantae; phylum Streptophyta; class Pinopsida; order Pinales; family Pinaceae; genus Larix; species Larix kaempferi. The sequence goes on from BSBM01000778.1 coordinate 3,278,265, forward strand.
GTAAGGGAAAAAGAATACGAAAGGTGTTATTGTTCTCCCTACCAAAACTTCTTGTAAAGTCAATTTGGATAGCCAAACAAGAGAATTTTTTGAAAATGAGATCTAGAGAGTTGAGAAGACCTGATTTTGGTCTAGTAACTAATTGATGAAATTGTTTGAAGTGTATTCAAAGAGAGGCAGAGAGTGTGGACATGCTATAGCTGCTAGGAAATAGTATGTGTTTGGCTCTATTGTCTTTATTCCATAGGAATAATAACATGCTTCACTCTAGGCCTTGTCTGATGGAATTTGATGTAGATGATCTCTTATTGGATTTATGGAGACTCCATTTTCACAGATATTTAAAGGAAAAAACTTGGTTATTGATGCAAGTAGCTATCTATATATTTTCTCCAATAATTTTTCTACTACAAATATGGAAGTCCTAGTATGTTTCCCAATAATGAAGCAACATTCATGGCAATTCGAAGAGGCTTAAATATTCCTTTATAAAGAGAGATCTGTGAGCTTTTTATTTAGGGAGATTCCAAGTTGTTCATTGAAGTATTGTTGGATAATTACAGTGAACCATGTGGAATCATTCATCATGTTCCCCTATTCATTCCCTCTGGCCCTTTCCCTCCATGAACAATCAATTGACTTGGAGACATATCCCTTGCATCCCATTTGCAGGTGAAGCATTCAGAAACAAAGCTTCACACATAAATTGACTGTCCATTAGAGACTATGGTTTGGCCAGCTTGAATGAGAATTGAACCTTCATTCATATGTACAAAGCAGCTCCACAACTTACATGGGACATGTTTTTAATTTTTAGTGATCAATTGCTCTACCTCCTTGATTTAATTTGATTGGCTTTATAATTCACATGCAGTTGTTTATGCAAATGAGAACTTGTAAAATATTTCTTATCTTTTGATTTGTTTTGTTATGACTCACAGATCTTGTGATTAGATTGCATCGAGGGAAAGCAAAGGGTAACACAGAGAAGGAATTCACTGAAGAGTAAGGTTCTTTAGCATGACATTTGATATCTATATATTTCTAAATATATATTCTGTAAAAATATTTGTACACTGTTTGGAGTAATTGGTATGCTTGTGGCATTGCAATTGTGCTCAGAGCTCTTGTCTCGTGGTTGATTAGTTATATAAGCAAACAACTAGAGTGTTTTTCCTCCAATAATTCTATGCTTAAACCTTATGCAACAATAAAAATAATCATTCCATAGATATCACAGAGGCCCTAGCCCTCACGCACCTTTTTCCTATAGTAAGGTTGAAAATCTCCTTGGTGTCTAGAGCTATCTAGCACCCAAGAAAATCCATGTTTTTTACTATTGTGGTTGCATAAAAACATGGAAACTAACTGAGCTCCATTGTCAATGATTCCCCCCCAAAAGGAGACTAACTGACTTGGAAGACCTTCCCGATGTTCGAACCCAATGATGGGGCTTCTTTACCTTTAAACTCGATGATTTTCCTCCTTGGTGAAAACGCTCACTTGGTGATACTATACACCATACTAATTGAGTGATTGGGCCTCTGGCTTGTTAATTCAGTGATTTCCAAGTTCAATAGGTATGCCACTTCTTTTTATGCTTGTTGAAAAAACTGGAAAAGAGTTCCTTTCGCTACAAGATTAGATTTCTCCGTGTTGTGCTAATTGCATCTTTGACAGGTGACTTAAGCAACTACGTAATTACCCCCTTTAGATTGGCTATAGCTTGGTCATATTCCAAAATCCATATTCATGTTTTCAACCATCATTAGACTTCATATTTTATTGAATGCACTAGCAATCTTGAGCATTAACTCAGGAGTAATAGAAAACAATCTTTCCACTTCCACATAATTGACATCTTACATGCAAACAACCTCCCACATGATTCACCTCCACCAGATTGCATAGATATCCCTTCTATTGACCTACATAAAAATTTGGCACCTTTAGTTGGGATCATTGGATAGACCCCTAATCCGTGTCTCCCACATCCTCTGTCGTCCTGGCCCCATGTTGGGTGATTAAGTTTATGCATTATATAATTATTAATATTATCTATTTATCATATGTACAAGCAGCAAAGTTATTTTTAGTCTTATAAAAAATGTTGAGTGCACAATGCTAGGCACACAAATCTAAGAATGTTGTTCAAATGTGATTTAAAATGAAAAGTACAAAGGTCTCTATCTGGTTTATCCATCTGAATATACTTGAGGAAAATAATAAAAACACATTAGCGACAAAGCTTTGAGATAGTTCAAGCAGTGGGGCAAGGAGATGTAGCTCAAGGAGTGGCATAAAATGGGCTCACAATAAATGTTTTTGAATAACCACTTTTAAATTTGATCCAAACTTTCCTTATGTGAGATAATACCTATGAAATATAGGATGTTTAAATTAATTATCTAAGAGAGATGTGTAAAAATATGAAGCATGTAACTGAAAATTTTGAAGACTCCATTGCCCAGGATCTATGAAATGATTGAGGGTGTTGGAAAGAGAGATTTTGTGCCAACAAAGGAATCTAAAACCATCACTTCATCCATTTTTCCACGCTTTTTTTCTCACGGACTCTAGTCCACCACTTGAAATAATAATAATAGGTCTTGCAACCTACACTATCATCTCAGCAACAACGACCACGGTGAATATGTTAGTTTCACCACCATTAGTTGAACTATCAATGCATTGGTTGGACAAGACATCACCATCAGATGCATATGCCAGTTGTTCACTAGCATACCATCATAATATGATATATGGATTAGTTGGGTGTGTTTAGGTCCACGTGTTTTGCTAAGTGCATAACCTTCCCCATGAACTTGATTGTGAGAAGGGAAGCAAGAGGCATAAGGATTTTATTTTATAGTTTCCACTTGGTACAACTCCATTGTACACATCCTCACTCCATTAACCCAAATATAAAGTTCTCAATGTAAAATATCATTTTTTTCTAATGACTGGTTTTATTAGTAGGATCTGTGTAATGTCCCCATTATTGACCCTTATGATACTTGGGGCTATAATGTAAATATTGTATGCATATTTTGTATGATTCCTAGTGTGGAGCTCAAGGCCAAGGCCCCGCTAGTGAACGCTCGATCTTGAAGATGAAAGTATGTTGGTATTAATTAACCCATGTGCTAGTGAGCCATGGGAATTGTAAATATGCATTTTAATATAAATGCCCACAACTAGCTATGCAATGCAACAAGAGATGGGGGCATGATATTACAAGGAATTGGGAGGGGAAATATTCAAACCCTTGAGCCAATGGTGTTAATCCATGTGTCAATGAGAAAACCCATAAACCACCAACTACCCATTTTGGGTTCTGCACCTAATCATTTAATGCTTCCAAGAGTTGGTTGAGGCAGTTAATGCCTTGGGGATGGGGGAGGTATGGCTGTCCAAATTCGAGTATGGGCAAGCCACCCTCATGGAAAATCATGTTTTTCCTTCTTGGGAAAGAAAACACCCACGAATTTCCTTCCCAAGCCATTATTCATGACCAGACTTCACTCTCTCACGTTTTTGAAGCTTGCTGGGAATTTTTGTTGAAGCCTGCTGGGCATTTTTGGCTTGCTGGGCATTTTATTTTGAAGCTTGCTGGGCGTTTGGGAGCTTGCTGGATGTTTTTGGAACTTGCTGGGTCGTTTTAGCTTGCTGGGCATTTTTGTTGAAGCCTACTGGGCGTTTTTGTCATTGCTGGGAACTCGTTTTTGTGTTGCAGACTTGTTGGAAAGGAGAGAGCACAATTTGGGGGTTTGTAGAGACCATTGCTGCTCTTTGAATGCCCATGGACATTTTCTGAAAATGAAATTGCCTTCCAGGGTTGTTTTCCCATTTTCCACTTCGTTTTTGGGTTGCCCACATTTTCCATCCATACCCAACACTTGGGGTTTTGCTGTTATGTGGACCCATGCCCAGTTTATGAGTTTTCTATGTGTGGGATATTGTTGGGGTTGAAATGGGTTTCCATTGTTTTGGCTTGAACTTGAGTGGAAGCATCCACAATTAAAGAGGGTTCAGATTTAGCCTGATAAACCCAGCAGTGGTCTGGCTTGGCTTAGATCCAAATGACTATTTGGTTGTTTGGCTGTGTGTGAGCTTAAAATTCTCTTTTCCTTGTAGATATCATGCCCAGCTCGGGGGTGGCCTTCGGACGGACTCAATATATGCTGTCGAAGAGCCTACGGTTGGGTGGAACGTTGCAGCGACATATCTAGTTGCTTGGGGCAATTGCAAAGGGAAGATAAGTGTACTATGTCTCTGTATTTTACTTCTACAATGTCTAAATTGATGTTTATATTGATATGCTGTATGCATATAAAATGTGTGTGGATGATTTGTTTATTTCTGCTATGCATATTCAATTGAGTTGCATCTGCACACAATGGATTTTAATTCCTATGAATTTGAATGGCTTGAGTCTTTTAGGAACAACCTCATAGATTGGTAGCATATCCCCTTCCAGGATTTGGGTCCACGGGAGGGGACATTACATTTTGGTATGAGAGCCCATGGTTACAACACTGAGGCTGTTGGGCCGACATCCACACTACAGATTAGGAAAATATGATTTTTGTGTGTGTTGTGCATGGGGTATGTTGTTGTGTGTTGGTTGCTGTTTGTTGCTAATTGTTGTGCATATGAGATAATGCATCATGTGCTTGAGACCGTGAGTAATTATGACTCCTTGTCCCTTGAATGTCCCTGATGCTTTGAATGCATTAAATTGAATGTTGGGCATGGCTGGCATGAGTTTTCCATGCCCATGCTTGTTGGATGCTTGAAGATTGATTGTGAATCCATTGGTTGGATTGTTGAATTTCAAATCAAGAGAAAATCCCTTTTCAGAGATGCAAGTTCTTGGCATTCTTTTACTGTTTTTATGCAAGTTTGATCTGTAGTAACTCACCTCTGTAAAGAAACGAAGGTCACATTCCAGAAAAATTTCTAACTGTCTGTGAAAATTTGCAATTTTTCTAAGTAATTTTTAGTTCTGTTAACAACTTTGTCGACGATTTTAGCATTAAGTTCTGCGTGCGTGGCGGCAGAATTAATGCTAATTTTTGTGCCATGGGCACGGCGGCAGAGTTAAGCATAACTCTGCGTGCGCGGCGCCAAAATTATCATAAATGCTGCGCTGAAAGGGTAAAGTTTGCGCCATGCGCGGCGGAAAACTTGGCAATAAGGCCCGCGGCAAAGTTAAGGGCAAAGTTTGCGCCATGTGCGGTGCGCGGCGGCAAACTTGGCAATAAGGCCCGCGGCAAAGTTCAGGGTAAAATTTGCGCCATGCGCGGTGCGCGACGGCAAAATTAAGGTTAAGTTTTGCACGCGGCGGCAAAATTAAGGTTAAGTTTTGCGCGCGGCGGCGACAATTTTAACTTTAAAATCTGCGATGCGCGCAGCGAAGTTAATGTTAAATATTGTGACGGGCGGCGAAGAAAAGACCAGGATGGGTGAACTGGCGCAGAATATAGGGCTAAAACATGCGCCACGGCGGCAATTTTAGAGTTAGATGTAGCGCCAAGGGCGGCAATGTTAAGGATAAAACCTGCGCTGCGACGGGGAAGTTAAGGTTAAATCCAGTGATGGTCGCAAAAGTTGAGCCGTGACCAGCGATGGGAGGAGCGAAAAAAAAAAAGGAGCAGTTGGGCTCAGAAGAGGATGATTCCTATGGGGCTCGGAGGCCATCAGCGAAGGCCATGAAAGAACCAGAGAGGGTCCCAAACCCAGTATGCTCCAATTTGACAGAAAATGGAGAATAGTGACTTTTGTAAGATAGTGTCTCGAGGCTTGACAGAAAGTCGGTTTGAGCTGAAATTGATATGGAACGGCCATGGAGCAGGAATAGTGTTAAGTTTGGAATCCAGGAGCCGAACTCCAAAGGATGTGGAGTCGGGGTGAGCAAGAAGGCCAAAAAGCACTGTTCCAGGCCACTTTTTTAGGATTTTGAAAAGCTCGTGGATAGTAAAAGTGACCCTAGATGTTGGAATTAAAAGTTTTAATGAACTAGACATTTCATTTTCTCATTAAGATGGACAGTTTCCGTTAGACGAAGATTTTCCAGAAATGCATAGTTTGGGAGATAGCCATTTTTGGCCAAATTTTGAGATTTTGGGGAAAAAGTGAAAAGTGAGAAGTCGCCAAACCCCAAATTTTATAGAATTTGACTGGTGCATCGGAACATGGATCTGAAGGTTGCTGAGTGTTCCTCATTATATGGACTACCTTCGCCCGGTAGATAAGTTTTCATGATTCTTCCTAAATTTGCTTCTACAAGCAGCTGAAGCTGGCCTTTCAGAATAAATTGCAGCTGTGTAAAAGTGTCGAATTTCGGGCAAAGTTTGCATTTTCGAAAGAATGTAAATTCCATGTACTGGGTCGGAATGGAGCACGAGGATAGGCGTCGGAAATCTTATCCAAAGGAGAACAGGGATGCATGACCAGAATTTGAATGGGGTCCACATGTGTCATAGATATTTGGTGCAGAAGAGTGCCAGCGGCTATTTTGACAAAAACAAAATTTTGTTGTCAATATGGGCAATTTCTACAATTGCATGACTGGAAGGAAATCAAACCAACTATGACATGGAAGAGGGATTCCATTCTACGATGAGGGATTGGAAAGGGAGAATTCCTTAACCCCCCTGTTTTGATATCGTATTTATAATTATAAAATTGTCATGCATATAAACTATGGCATAGGAATGTGAAAATGTAAGAAATTAGATAGATGCATATGCACTAGATGGCATATTAACAAACATTGCATAGTGCATGTGGAAATGTTGTGCATGAATAGGATATTGCATATTGGTAAAATAGTGAAGTTTTACATATGCAATGAGCCACTTAAGACAATGATTGTGGTTGCTAATCATTAGTTGTGTTCGCATTGGTTATAGGGCCAAAGGCAATTGAAGCATGGCTAAAGATGAGAATGATGTTGTTGCATATGACCAACAACCGTATGAGGAAGGGATGGTGCAACAAATATATGACCATGAGGTTGGAAAAAGGACTGTGTAGCCTTGGTAAGAGGACAACTAATCAGGTAACATCAAGTGATGTTAATATCAGCCATGCAGGTAATGGTTATTGGTGCATAAATTGCACGAATGTTGAAAGAGGATTTGGTAAGATCCCTTCAACTATGTTTGAATTATGTTGAACGCATAGTACTCATAACTTAATGCAAGGTAGCATTGAGGAAATGTGCATTAAAATATTATGCACAATCTTGTGGTTATGCATTGAGTGAATGCACATTAAAAGATTATGTGAGTGATGTAAATGTACATGCATAGGTATAGGTGCACATGATGAGATGCATTGTGAGAATGCATGATCATGGTGTATGTTTCATTGCAATTAGATAATGGATGGAATGGTGAACTATTATCAATCTTAAGAGCAAGAGAATAATTGCATAAAACAACGAAATCGAACCATGCAACTCCAGTATGGTAATGATTCACATGAAGTGAATGATTTTGGTGATATTATCAATGCCATTGATTGATTAGATAAATCAGATTTGAATTTTATTGATAAATGCTGCTAACTGTTTGGCTATTTGATAAATGTGCCAGGAAGACACATTGCAGGAAGACCAGGAGTGATGGCCTGCAAAAGCCAAGCTAGATGGGAAATACCCCATGCTTTGGAAATGGGTTTTGGGTGAAACGTCATTGATAATGTCTCAGCCAAACCGCATGTCGGTAAACCATGAGAGTGAGATGGTAAAGCTATGCCCAGAAGGAATGTGAGACATATCTACAAAATGAATGAGTATTCTGTGACCCTAGACAAGAAGATGCATGTCTAAATTATTAAGGTTAATATGCAGAGCATGCTCTATCTTATTTATATCATTGCAAACTGCTTGAGTATGATTAGGGCCTACATGGCGCACATCGAAAAGGGGGTGCACACCTTTTTCGGTGATGGGTCATGATAGGGTTTTCAATATTGACTACACCCTAAGGGAATGGACGCATTCCTGGTGTTTCAATACTTGATAGTGAATGATATGGAATGTGGTTAAGAATTGAACAGCAATACTGATGAGCTTGCTTATCCTTCTTGTGTTGTCAGTCTACACAGATGCAGATTGATACTGCACATTAAAGGGCAAAGTGAAGAAGGGTACGCAAAAGGACTGTATGGGAATTGGCAACCTTTCTATGCTCACGTGAAATATTACCAGAAGGGATGGATAAGCCCGAAAAGCTGTGCAATAAGAAGAGGTATCATCCTTGTGTGAGTGGGGTCATGTTAACCTGCAGTCAAGAAAGTCACCTATAAAGTTCCAAAAAGGAACCACCGATTTGCACAATAGAAGGAGTGGCGTCCTTGTATGAATGAAGAGTTGATGTGTGTGTGAAGGGTTATGGTGCAAGAAGGTGTGGTGACATTGGTGAAGGCATAAAATCTCTATTGGGTCAGCAATGGGAGGGCGGGTGTCGAAGACTGACAGAAAACCCTGAGATTCCTATGGCTCCATAGTAGAGCCTTGACCTATAATGGTCAGGTGGCGCAGTTTCCTTCCATTGGTTGATGACCCAGACGAATGTGTTGGCTCGGCACTGGAGAGGGCCAACCAGGTATGGGACTGGCTGGGCACCACCAAATGCTTGGTAAATCAAGTTGGCGTGAAGGTGTACTGGTGAAGCATTAACTACATCAAAGTCCATAGGCGATCCCAAGGCTTGCAAAGCGAAGCAGGATCCTGTGGACCAGAGGGGAAACACACAATACAGATAAGTATTCGTTTTCATTTATGACTTGTTTGGAATAATGAAGATTTCAGGTATAAATATTTTAACAGCTAAGCTGATACACTATTGTTTTCCTTGTTGGAAATCTTGGTCATTGCAAGAAAGCAAGACCCTGAAAGCGCTATAAAATTACTGGTAAATCCAGAGAGTAAATGAGTGGGCGCTATGAAATTATTGATAAATCCAGGGAGTAACTGGATGGGCATTAATCACTTAATATTGTGAAACAGCGTGTATGCTGGCCCAATACCCCTTAAACAATTGATAAAACCAGTCAGCGTACTGGCCTAGCATTTCCTATTCGAATGATTGTGGAGTAGCCTACGTGTTGACCCAACATTCATAATTGTGTCCACGGGAAATCCAAGGCTCGTAAAGCAAAGAAGTATCCTATGGAATAAAGTGAAAACATCCAATACAGATAAGTATTTGGTTACCTTGCAGCTTCTTGCTTATGAATATACGTGTGTATATGATTTGGTTATGATTCCCTAAACTCTTGTTTAAAGATAAACCCTATGAAAATGAACTAAAAATGTGAATTGATTCAATGTTTGAGTGTAGGTATTGCTAGAAGCAAGGATTATGAAGGCATCCTACAGATGCATGTGGACATGTGACCGTCCTAAAGAGCTCAGTATGAGCAGTAATGAAAGATGGTGCTAGTGGACATGAGTGGGTCCTAGCAGCCAAAGGTTCTATAAGAAACAATGGGAAGGAGTACCCAAGTTGAAAAGCATTAGAAAGACCTTAGACACTAAGTGTCATAGCCAATAAAGGGCAATTCAAGTATTCACATTAAAGTGAAAGAGACTAAGGAGCATGAAACCACAGTGATGGCATAGCTCCGTAATAAAACAAGACTAAGAGGGAGAAAACTCTTACTCTTTTCTTTCCTTTTTTGATGCATTTATAAAACAAAAAATTGTTGAATGCATGTCATGACTAGAAGAAGAATGTGTTTATTTGCTTGAATTAAAATTGTGAATGCTAAAATAGTTATTTCACTGTGAAAGGATGAACATGAAAGAGATCATGTGTATGTTGGGGAAGCAAGAAAATTTGGAAGTCGCATGAGTGAAGCATGGAATTTCCATGTCAATTGGAAAATAATTGACTAATTTTAATGTTTATATTATGCTTGTCCTAACAAGGAGTTTCCATGATAAATTTCACATGTGAGAAATTGAAACAATTGGTTGCAGCCGACACAAGCAAGTGTTGCTATTGCTAGTAAGTAAAGTGTGGTCAACTTTGCACATTGACCATGGCGGCAGACCAAGGGCTATTAGAGTTGGCTGAAATTCTTCTTCAAACAATTGCAAAGACCCAATAAAATCTCGGGGAGATGCTCAAGATACAGAGGCAACAGAATGAGATGAACCACGAGGTTCTGCAAGACTCTATTCGTCTGCAAAAAGAAATAAAAAGCATTCTGGGAGCAATCAGTAAAGGAAAGGAAAGTAGATCCATGAAGAAGCATTCATCCAATCGGTCGATTAAGAAACGTTCCAGGTGGGAAGACTCAAAGGAATTTGAGAAGGAAAAGGTAAAGCAACCAGTGAAATGTTGGGGATGTGGAGGAAATCATTGCCTCCATGACTGCCCAACAATGGAGCATCAAGAGGGTAGCCGCCATAAAGTTTTCAGACTTGTAGATCAGCGGGAAGGTAAAGAAAGGAAAGGGATTGTTTTGGAACAATGCCCTCATGCAGAGCTAGGAGGTCCCAGCCGACAGGAACAGTTTGTGAAGGCCAAATGACTTGGTCCTGAAAACCCAAGTAAAGGGTGAGATGCAGGACATACTTGCCATATTTTTGTGAATTTTGGACATGTATATAACGTGTATGTATTCCTAGGTATTGGAACACCGAGGACGGTGTTATTCCAAGGGGAGGGGAATGTAATGTCCCCATTCTTGACCCTTATGATATTTGGGGCTATAATGTAAATATTGTATGCATATTTTGTATGATTCCTAGCGTGGAGCTCAAGGCCAAGGCCTCGCTAGTGAACGCTCGATCTTGAAGAGAAAAGTATGTTGGTATTAATTAACCCATATACTAGTGAGCCATGGGAATTGTAAATATGCATTTTAATATAAATGCCCACAACTAGCTATGCAATGCAACAAGATATGGGGGCATGATATTACAAGGAATTGGGAGGGGAAATATTCAAACCCTTGAGCCAATGGTGTTAATCCATGTGTCAACGAGAAAACCCATAAACCACCAACTACCCATTTTGGGTTATGCACTTAATCATTTAATGCTTCCAAGAGTTGGTTGAGGCAGTTAATGCCTTGGGTATTGGGAAGGTATGGCTATCCAAATTCGAGTATGGGCAAGCCACCCTCATGGAAAATCGTGTTTTTCCTTCTTGGGCAAGAAAACACCCACGAATTGCCTTCCCAAGCCATTATTCATGACCAGACTTCACTCTCTCACATTTTTGAAGCTTGCTGGGCGTTTGGGAGCTTGGTGGATGTTTTTGAAGTTTGCTGGACGTTTTTAGCTTGCTAGGCGTTTTTGTTGAAGCCTGCTGGGCGTTTTTGGCTTGCTGGGCATTTTATTTTGAAGCTTGCTGGGCATTTCGGAGCTTGCTGGACATTTTTAGAACTTGTTGGGCGTTTTTAGCTTGCTGGGCATTTTTTTTGAAGCCTGTTGGGCATTTTTGTCATTGCTGGGAACTCATTTTTGTGTTGCAAACTTGTTGGAAAGGAGAGAGCACGATTTGGGGGTTTGTAGAGACCATTGTTGCTCTTTGAATGCCCATGGACATTTTCTGAAAACGAAATTGCCTTCCAGGGTTGTTTTCCCATTTTCCACTTCGTTTTTGGGTTGCCCACATTTTCCATCCATACCCAACACTTGGGGTTTTGCTGTTATGTGTACCCATGCTCAGTTTATAAGTTTTCTGTGTGTGGGATATTGTTGGGGTTGAAATGGGTTTCCATTGTTTTGGCTTGAACTTGAGTGCTTCCAAAATTAAAGAGGGTTCAGATTTAGTCTGATAAACCCAAAAGTGGTCTGGCTTGGCTTAAATCCAAATGACTATTTGGTTGTTTGGCTGTGTATGAGCTTAAAATTCCCTTTTCCTTGTAGATATCATGCCCATCTCAGGGGTGGCCTTCGGACGGATTCAGTATATGCTGTCGAAGAGCCTACGGTTGGGTGGAACGTTGCAGCGACATAGTTAGTTGCTTGGGGCAATTGTGAAAGGAAGATAAGTGTACTATGTCTCTGTATTTTACTTCTGCAATGTCTAATTTGATGTTTATATTGATATGCTGTATGCATATAAAATGTGTGTGGATGATTTGTGTATTTCCGCTATGCATATTCAATTGAGTTGCATCTGCACACAATGGATTTTAATTCCTATGAATTTGAATGGCTTGAGTCTTTTGGGAACAGCCTCATAGATTGGTAGTATATCCCCTTCCACGATTTGGGTTAGCGGGAGGGGACATTACAATCTGTTAATGATGCAATTGGTTGTTCTTATATCACTGTTTTTGTTGATTAAGATGGGATGTCTGCTATGTCTAGAATTCTAAAATATAAACCGTTATTTTCTCATGCAAGCTTTGGGGTTTGCAAGAAGTAGCCTAAATATAACAATGCTTTTCCTATCACTGACAAGTTTCTAAGGAGATTCTTCTTGTGCTTTTATTTATTGCAGTTTGGAATGTATAAGAAAATTGCAAAATTTGTTTTCTTCATTTTTTTTGAGACTGAGGAGGTTTTTTATTTTGATTTTGAGCCTAACAAAAAAAGTGATGTCCTTATGTCATATCAATCAAATTAAATTTGCTTTCTTTGGCTTAACACCATGTGGTTAATTACATAAAATCTATGGCCTCCCCATGTCAGTAGTAGAATCCCTTTCTTATAAGTAGGGATAGAATATGCTTATGAGCTTCACATGTGTACTTGTGTATGCTGGACTAATGATTGTGACATCAATACTCCTCAATAAGTAGTAACATCATCAAGGGATTCTTGCTTCAATGCTTCGGCTAACAAGCAAGTAGAATCGGTAAGTTCTCCAATGATTATAGCAATATTAAATGCTAGGAATTATGTTCCCTCATCCATTGCATTTTTTTTTATAACAGATTCCCTGCAACTGCTCGTTCATACTTTTCAACGGTTAAACAATTGATGCAACATTTTTTGGGACTAACCATCAAAGTTGATTTAATTATAAATTCCATTTGAGCTTTTTATTTGCACATAAATATTTTTTCCTCATTAGCCTTGTAGCCACCTGGGTTGTGTTATTTAGAAGCATGTTTTGCTCATTAGTCTGACTGCCACCCGGATTGTTTTTTTTTAATGCATTTGGACTTTTTCTTAGTATGGGCATTATAATGTTATATTAATTTCCTGTAATGGATTTCAAGATCCTATTACTACCTTGTGTTCATAATCAAGCTATCGAATTATGAGGAGTGGTGTTAACTTTTTATTTGAGGGAATCAAGGATCCAATTGCTTGCTTATTTTTATGAAAATATAATTGAGGATTGCAATTTCTTTTCTTTTTTTTCATAGGTTAGATCCAATGAGAATGATTCTTGGCAAATGTCAAGTGGAGGTATGTAGATTCAATGTCCTTAACAGATGACTAGTGTGCTTAATAGACTCCAAAGAAGGTTTATTTTGTACATACATTCTTCATTTTTGGATATTATGTTATATTGTGGTTCCTCTCTATGAAACTTGCAACTTGCAGCTGTTAATCCCCAACTGGACTATAATACAGAAGGAGGTTATATTACTAGATATGCAAGTTTTTTAATTTGTTGAGAAAGTAAAATGCTCTTTTTTCTCAATGTTGGAATGCATTCTTGAAGAATGTCAAACCTGGAATTTGTGAAATCTATCTATTGATGGCCAAACGAACAAGTTTTGTAGTGGTTACATTAAAACCAAGCATGAATCATATGATATGCATGCTAAGAGTTGGTTAGCTATTCACATTTAGGATTTTTAACAATATATTAGGAGTCATAGATGAAGTTGTTGAGATTGAGGATTGATATTTTCTTTTTGTATGAGAAATAAACATAAAACTTTACCTCTTAACACATTCAAAATGGTAATTGTACAAGTTTTTTTTCCAAGAAAATTTCAAAACATGCAAGTAAGGTCCATTTGTGTAACTTGTATGAAAGCAATTGTATAACTTTTGTGAAAAGATAAACAAGTGTATAGTAAATAACTTGCAAAAAGAAGAAATATTTTGTTATGATTGCCTTGTCAGTTGGGTCTAGCTCATGTGGTTATCCTCCCCACCCTGGTTCAAATCTTGCTAGTGTCATGTTCACTCTTCATGAGACGATTGTTGATACATTGACCTTGGGCCCTGAAGAATCTAGTTTACCCTGGGTACCATCCTCAGAATGAGGAGAAGTGCCCACGAGTTCCTCTGGAATAGGTATTTCAAGGAAAAACAGTTTTATAATTTCCTTTGTTGATGCACCTTGCTTTAGCAAAGTATGGACTAACATTTGGCTTTATTGTATGGTCCTATCTTGAACTGAGTATGAACTGAAATTTGCCTGCTTGAATTATTTAACACCATTAGAAATCTATAGTGATCTACCTTTTTTTCTTCTCATAAATATGCCCTTTTTTGGTAGAATTGTCCATATGGTTACCGTCTGGAGGCTTGATACTCCAACATCAAGGTTGAGCCCTTTAGAGTTAGCAATAATATTGAATTTTCCAAAACAAATCCTTTGTACATTGCACCAAAAAGTGTTAGTGGGATCATGTATACCTCCTAATACCTTGAGAGGCTAACATCACCCTAGACTTATTGATAAAGTAGAATACCTAGTTTAACTTCTGTGCATAGAATCTAGAAGAATTTACTGGGAACTATTACTCGTCTAGTGTTTCTGGTAAGTTTTTCCAACCAACAGTAACCACTTCTGACATGTTGTAGTAACTTGAATTCCTCTGGAATGTAAGAATACCCAATGGAACACATGGGACCTTGCTGGAATTAAATTTTGCAAAATATGGCCAAAGAAAGGATGATCAAGGAGTAGCATCAAGGAATGGTACAACTGTGGAAGTTGGGAAGAAATGACATCTCCTCGATGGAGCCAATGCTTACCCAAATAAGCATTGTCATTGTGGAATGAAAGATCCCGTCGAGGTTTCTGCAAGGGTCAGTATTGTTGAAGGGATCACAATTGAGATGGGCCAAAGTTCCACATATCGTGATGTGTGGCTTCAAAAACTTAATATGTAGCCATTATTAGTGCCTCATGGAAAAAAAAGTCAAAATAAAATGTGATTTATATATTTAACTAAACTTATTTTAGTGTGAACTTTGATTCTAATTAAGTGTGCTAGCTCAATGGAAGAGCACCTCCCTTACATGCAAGAGTTTGGTGGTTCAATTCATTTGTGCCCTATCTATAGAAATAAGTGAATAAAAATGACTAAATTTACTACTAGTTGATGACAATTAAATATTTAAATGATTAAATATATTACTTGTTGATGGAAATAAATGACTATTGTGACTAAATAAGTGACTAGTTAACAACAATCAATAACTAAAAAAACTACTAAATATACTACCAATGAACGAAATCAGTGAATAAAAATGATTAAATATACTACTAGTTGACAATGGAGTAGTCTATTTATTCTACGTTTTCAACTTTACGGTGGTTCTGGTCGGAATGCGGTAATTTGTTTTTAGTAAAATCCAAATTTCTATGTGTTTAAATTGTATTTTTGAATCCATAAACAGATTCATCACCCTCAAATACCCCCATGGCATTGAAATTATGCAATTTCCATAGCTAATATATGTGATTCTAAGATTTTGTAAAGATTTCCAACTAGAATACGAACAAAATTAGACAGAAAATATGCTCGGAAAATGTCGAAAACATAGAATATTTAGGCTACACCGTTGACAAGTATGATTAAAGATTAAAATCACTAAATATACTGCTTGTTGACAGCAATAATGACTATCATAACTAAATAAATGATTCGCTTTGTCAATGTATCAGCATAATTAGTTAATTGAATTATTCTACTTCATATATTACAATGGATTATCTTTCCTTTGATTGCATCTAAATATTTGTGAACTAAAGGTTGTAATTGTATTCTCTTCATAAGCATGTTGTATTAGAGGTGTGTTGAAATTAAATGCTATTAATGAAATTATGTTGGATTTATAATTATTAGTTGATGCAATTTTTAGTTTTCCCATTACTTTATTTGACTATAGTAGTAAGGTTGTGCATATATCATTCCTCTTATTTTAAAATTATTTTCCCAACGATGATATTAAAATCAACATACCTGAATCTTTTGGGATTCATTTAAATTGGCATACCCAATTGGATTTCTTCAATTCTACTTCAAACCTTTGTTCTAACTCATTTTTTCTCCATTTACTCCATAATCCAAATGGTACATACTACTCATAACAAATTCAACAAATTTTATCATTGTATACTATAGGTAAATACCAGTCATAACAAATTCAACCCTTATATACGATATTTTGTTCTTCTATTAGAGCATGTTGAAAATTTGAGGATTTATGCCTCATTAAAATTATATTAGGGAACCCCTTGAGTGAATAAGAAGTGAAAAGAGTGACTACTGTGGTAAGAGTGAGTAGTGCTCTTTCATATCACCAAAGTTTACCTCTATGGCATGGGGGACTTAGTGTTTTTGGGTTGTAAAATGAGATTTTTTTTAAGACATTAAGAACTCCATTTGGTATGGTTCTAGGTAGAGAACTTCTCATGAAGAAGTGATAATCTATACGTTTACCTAGGGGTGATTCCATGAACATGGGTAACTCTTTTTGGCCAAATATGGCGATGAAAAATGGAAATTTTTGTCATGTATTAAATTGAAGCCCTCAAAACTCATATTTTCCATATGAATTTCAACATGCGGTTAAAAAATGAAATTTAGAGAATTATGTTCGCTTTCCAATGATTTTTTTTTTTAAATATACCAATGTCATTTATTGTGTTAAATTTTCATTTAATGAAACGTGTGTCCTTAAATATTTGAAGAGCAATTAACAAGTGGCTTGTGTGTGTGCAAAACAATATAATGTTAAATTAATAATTAAAAAAAATGAAATATGTGAACATGATCCAGATAGAATGCACTAGTGCGTACATATTTTTCTTATAATTTTTCTTGAAAATTTATATTTAATATTATTTTTTGAAACTCACCAGTGAATATTTCAGTCGCATTTTGCACACATGTGCGTGTGTGCGCCAAATCTTTTGATTGTTTACGTAAATTGCAAAAATAAAATACCCTTTTGAAGAGGACGCATTGATGTAGCGCTTGTATATTTTTCAAATTTTGTGGATGTGTATTTCGAATGTTGTTGATTTATCTTTGAGCTCATTCGAAGTTGTTGACGGGGTTTTTCAGGGTAAGTTGTAGCAAACATTTGAAAAATAATAACATACGGAGATAAAAATTCATAGATTATATGTACATGGTTAGAGGATTCATTGAGGAATCCAATGGTATAAATTCCTCCTATTAATGTGCATTTAATGACATAGTTTAAGCCCCTGAAAGGAACACAAAATTTTCTTTCTGTAGAGAAAAGGGCTATGCACCTATTTTTAACACCCTTGATCGAGGTATTTGCTTGATCGAGGTTGTTAAAATACCTCGATCGAGGGCTTGAAGAGACCTCATTGAGGTATATGTAAAACCCTCGATCGAGGTCTCTTCAAGCCCTTGATCGAGCTTATTTCCTCGATCGAGGTTTTGTAAAAAATGCTCGATCGAGGGTTGGTCTGTGTAAACAAAAAAATAAAAAATAGCCATTTTAATGACAAATTCTTATGCACAATTTACATAGTTATGTAACCATCTTATTCAATTCTTTAGTACAACACTCATCTATATAGAATGTTGTGCAACACCATAGGCTACTTGTGCATTAAGAGTATATTGTTCATTAATCCTAGCTATATCAATGCATTCACTATAACATGCATAATACACTTCCTGATTCTAGGAATACAAACATGCATACAAGTGTTGTTAAAAATATCATTTAAACACTTAGAGATTTAAGAAATAATTCAAATGATAGTTTAAATACTTATCTTTCATGTGTTTTGTAGGATCCCTCTTGATTTTTGCCTCCTTGCAGAAGTCATTCGAGATTCTAGAAGCGTACTCTGCTCCATTGGTTGATTCTGAAGACCTTGATCTTCTTCTTAGTCTAGTCTGGAACTTGTTGAAGTCTTCATCCTTGGCCCTCATGCACTAGATCCAAGATCTCATTCTTTCCTTGTGCACATCCCTTGCATATACCATTATGATTTACCTGAATCTATGGTAGACCTGTAACCATATTGCTAATGATTGGCAATGCTTTGTAATGTATGTGAGCAAGTCTTCTATGCCATGGCTCACTTGGATTCACAATACCAACGCTTGATCTAATTGTCCCTCCAGCTTGTATAGGCCTTCTTATTCAATACCAATCATAATTGTATTATCAGTAGTCTTTCCTCTTGGCCACATAAGAAATTGGCCATCAACAAAAGAAACTTTGAATCCTTTCTCTTCTAATGTTGATATGGAAAGGAGATTCTTCTTCAAATTGGTACATACAAAACATCTTTCATCTTTATAGTTTTGTCGGAGTCTAACGTGTAGGAAGCTTCCCCTACCCCTTTTATGCGATATTAGTAATCATCTCCAAGATTCACCTTATGAGGTGAATCCTTATTTGTCACGTTAGTGATAGAGTATTTGAAAGCTATCATGTGCTTAGAAGCACCACTATCAACAAGTCAAGTATCACTCTCAGTGAGTGATAGTACCTGTAAGAGTGGAAATCAAAACATATTCTTCTTCACTTGAACAATATTCTCTTTTCTTCTTCTGAACATATGCATCGTCTTCTGCGACATGAGCATGATACCTCTTATTCTTTCCTTTCTTAACTTGATATTTTGCATGGGGACAATTCCTTGCAATGTGTCCCATCTCCTAACAAGAGTAGCATCTAACTGTTGAATAATATTTCTGGGACCTGTGAGACTTATGAAACTAAATGGGTTTCTTGTGAGAGAGATATTCCTTCTTGAACTTCTCTTTCTCCATATGTGTTGTTAATGCTTGGTTATCATCCTCACCCAACTTTTATTCTCTTTCTACCAATCTAGATTCTTCTTGTGTGCATTCTTCCCATAACCTGCTAAAATTTGTTAGCTTTCTTCTGGAACAGATTCCTTGAATAAATGATTCCCAAGACCTTGGGAGACCATTTAATGTAGCCATTACTACCTCAACTTCTTCAAATGTATCTCCAATGGCTTCAATTTTTTCTTTGATTTGAGATGCCCTTGTGAAGTAGGACTGGATTGTTTTTGAGTTCTACATCTTGACATTCTTGAGATGTGTTCTCAAGGTCATCTTCCAGTTGATTTTCTTCCCTTCATATAACTTGGTTAATGCATCAAACATTTCCTTGGGAGTCTTCAAGGATGAAACATGAGGGATCAAGTGATCTTTGATGGAATCATCAATGATCCTATTAGCCCTAACCATGTTCTTCTTATGTCTTGTTTTGTCTTCCTCTCCCTCTGGTTCTGCATCCTCTTACTTAACATAATTCTTCAAATCATTTTCTTCTAGAATGAGAAGCATTCTATACTTCTATGCTAGGGATTTATTAGCTCCTTAAAGCTTATAATCAAGCTTGGTGTTTCTTGACATATTGACAATATTGATAATATGAGAACCTCAAATGGAAACAAATATTTACCAATTGAGATGCTCAAGTCAAGTGCTAACTTCAAGGTCCTTCTGAAATCTACTGACCTGGGGTTTGATAGGGAAACCCTAATTTTTCAACTTGTGAATCTTGAAATTATGATCCAAGGAAAAGATGGACCTTCCTAAATTAGAATTGAGCAAATATACTTTTCTTCTGGATTTGTGGATAGAACTGCCCAAAAATGGAAGCCCTAATTTCTGCAGTTTTTGTAGTTTCTGCAGAATTTAGGTCAAAGTTGAAAATTCCCGGATCTGAGATCAGAATCCATAGATAGATGATCCCTCCTAGGACGAGTTCAATAGTGATAATGTTGATCTTGATTTGTGGATGGATACCCTAGAAACAAGAAGCCCTAGGTTTGGTAGTTGCAACTGCTACAAGTGTCGTAAGTATTTGTTGCAATGCTTTCTTTGAGTCCTGCTCTCATTCCATGTTAGAATTTTAATTAAGAGAAATTATGTTAGTATTTCATTCAATTTATCATATCACATCATAATAATTGCATGCATAAGGATCACTGAAAGAAACACATTCAACAATAGACACAAAGATTTATCCTGGGAAAACCCTCTCACGGGAAAAACCCAGCAGAATTTCTCAGTATAGATTCATCAACAAAGTACAACGTCAATACGATGAAGAGCTAAAGGTCTTTGATACAAAGACGCCCCAAGAATAGAAGACACAAATACAAGACAAGATAGAACAAAAAATATAGCTTCCTCCAGTTACAGCTACTCTCCCATGTGCACTTGTGGAGCATACCTCACTTCACTTGCTTGGTTTTCAAATGAGGAGGCACCACCCCTTATTTATACTTGTCCTCGGTGACCTTTTTCACTATTGGGCCGACTTGTCTACCTGAGTGGGCCAAATTCACTTAGAAAATATTAAATAATGCTTATTTAATATTTCTTCTAGATTCTTCTGGGCCGACTTTACAAGTAGGGTTTACATTTATTCTTTTAGGGTTTTTACATTATCAATTAGAATATAAATATCTCCCGAAGGGAGTACAATAAGAATAGAATAAGAATATCTTCCGAAGTTACATAATCTTCAACACAAAAATGGTTAAAATTTATACTGAGATAGAATTCGGCCATCAAAAACCATTGGTCACCATAACACCCAGTCCTTCCATTGCAATTTAGAAATTTAAGATAAGTCATAGATTGGTGATATAACCAATGATGATAATATATTTAAAGTGTCTTTTTTAAATACACTCAAAACCTAATTGATAGTTACTAGACATTATTCGAGTTAAACCGATTCAACTACGAGTCATCCATGCCTAGCTACATGTTATCATCCACCTTATTTCAATTATCTTGCAATTAAAAAACCATAATGTATCTGGATGAGGCAATGACACATCATAACTATTATGCATCATGACCCAAGAAATAATGCATTATGATCCAGGAAGTAACAAAGTTGTAATACATAACCAAGTGCCAAGAGATCCCATGATCTAATCTCATGTGGTAACGATTGCACAGTATACAATTTCTATGGAAATATTATTATCCACCAATATACTATAATCTGAAATTTGCTATTTATTTCTTACAACCCGAATGCTTGGTCTTTCTGTAATTCCATGTTCTACTAGCTATGGTGTTAGTGCATCTCTTTGCAATATTGTTTCTTATGTTGTTACATTTTGTCCAAACTCAAAATGGTGCATCATTACGATCAATTTTATCCACATTTAAGCTATGCCTGCACATGTAATCCTCATCATCATTAAAGGTTCTATCAAATATTTGGTTTATGAATGAGCTCAGTGGACTATTTCAACGTTCTAGTGAGTACTTCTACATGGATCATGGTTTTTTGTATTATTTTAATGATGTGTTAGCGCCAATACGTGCAAGCCTATTTGAATGTTTTTATACTCTTAAAAACAACATAAACTATACCAATGTCCCTTTCTAGTTCTGTTGTCGACCATAGTTCTTGTGCAACCTCATTACAAGTATCTAGAAAAGATTTATACCGATTTACCTTTAGGAGTCTGAAATTTTGTTCCAATATAATCCTTCTCCATTGCTAAAGTAATTAGAAAACAAAACTAAATGTACCAAAGGATTTATATATTTGAAAATTCTAACAAATAATGATACTTTCCCAAGGAAACTCGAATTAATCGGAAGATCAGCACTTGCACATAACATGAACTACATTTGACTCGGTGCTGCTGTGCAAGTTGTTGCACATGTAACACTTACTGGCCGTGTTCCACCACCCATCAAAGTTGTAATACCCCTTGCAATTGTTTCATCTGCTAATTATGGGCAAATAAAATGAATATGAGAATCTATATATTACTCCCTAACAATGATGATTAATCCCTCACTAACAATTACGTATGTATTGACACCAATAATAATTTCTTTAGATACTCCATTCATGACATCGAGATTTCTTGCCCTAGATGGAGAACTTCTCATGATGAAGTGATAATCTATACGTTTACTTAGATGGTTTGGCATCTAGTTATAATTGCTTATGTTTAAATGTAATCCTCGTAGGGTTGATGTTTTTATAAATCTTTAGATATTGATTTGAGTTTAGCTTTGATTTCAAAATATAAATATGTAATAATAAAAAGTATGTATATTTTTTAAATTATAAAATAAAAAAATAAGATATATGAACTTTTATAAATTAAAAATAATTAAATATCATCAAAACATATTCATAAATTATTAATTATTATTATGTATTTGTTGGTTCGTTGTATTGGTATATTATCTGGTTTCAAGTTTGTATATCTAGTTTCTTATTTCAATCCATCTTAAGATGTAAAGAAGTTGTATTTTTTATTTTAATAAATAATAAAAAATGATATATATTTTTTTAATTTGAAAAAAGGTATTATTATGTTCATGACATATTGTTTTCAATTTGGACATATTAGTTTAGTCATACGAAGAGCAATTTTTTATTTTGTATGAAATTTTTCCTTGTAATTTGGTGCGGGCTTTCACCTGCCGCCTGTCCCGGTCCATTATGTCATGTTGTCCGACGTTCTGTGCGTAGTGTACCGTCTTGCCGTCTGGTTGTGCCCTATCTTTGCACAATTTTTTTATTTAAGTTTAGCAAACACTATATTTTATAATGTTTTCGGTGGGTGCATGTACTATGACCTGTCCTAGCTCATGCCACATGCTTTCATATGAGCCACGTGCTTTCATTACTTGATCTTGCAAATCATACGACGATCTTGAACCGATTTTCGAGCCTCTTCTTCCGAGCAGAGTTATGAGAAGAGGGAACCTTCCACTCTTGAACTCATACTCTCATCTGTAGTAATGGTTGGTTGGTTACTATCTTGGAAATCTTTCCGGTAGCGCAATATATGCTACATTGGATCAAGTTCACGGCAAGGTGATTCCCCGACGATAATTCTGGTACTATGAAAACTACTGTAAAAACCATTAAAAATGTTACAGTTTATACTTTTTTAGTAGATACAACACAACAAAAATGGAACTCCAATCCCAATACAAAGGCATTGAAAGTCCAAGGTTGGAATTTGACAGGTATTTTTCCCGTCACAGGGAAATTTTTCCATAAAAAACAGGTAATTTTTAATGAAACCGTCTACCTAAATGACCAATTAAGCAATGCAAACATTTTTTTGACGTCTAACAATTTTGGTAAGACATCATTAGTTTCATTTGGTTCGTCCAGCTGGAAGCAAGGAGGGACTAGGGTATCCGACTCCGTAGTACGTCTAGGTGGCTTTGGTATTTATGTGCATTGTGAATTTCCATATGTTGAACTATACTCACGTGGGCCGCGACCACGCTAGGGCCTGTAAAAGTCAAGCACAACATATCTATGACACAAGAACAAAAATTACTAGAGATGCATGCGACAAATTGTGTGTTAAAACACTGGTGCAAAAGGTTTGCAACAGTTCATGCATTATCATTAACTCATGAGATGATTGCAATGTGTAACAATGGAAATAATAGCCCAACAATTCGGATCCTAGAGAGGTCAATACAATTGAATGCATGAGAGTGGCTTACAGGTCAGTTAACACCACTCGGCACATCAGTTAACCACTTAACTACCACGTAATTGACTCTAACAGACTCTGAAATTGTCAAATTGAGACTAACTGAATCCATAACTCAACAGAATGCCCAAAACTAGGGGAGGACGCATTTCTAACTTCAGTTAACTAAAATTTAGGTGAAATAACACTAGATTAGGTCAAACTGAGTAGGAGGGCGCCTTTCGGACTCCAGTTAGCTTAATATAATAATAAATGCTATCGGTTGGATTGAATAGGGTGCTTTAGTCATGCAAATAACCCCAATTTGCTCCTCGAATGATGGAGGAGGCCTAGTTAACTGATATTGATGTCCCGGTTGACTCCCCGAATGAAGGAGGCCTAGTTCACTAAAATTGATGATCTGCTCATGATGTAAGCAAATAATTGAGTCAAAATACTTAGGATAAGTGGTAAATTAGGATGTTAAGCCCAAATAAATGATGTTTTGTTGGAAAATGACTCCAACACCCCCCCTTAAGCTAATCTCATGTGGAGGAGTAAAATAAAATAATAAAAGGCCCCCCGCAACAAAGGCCATAGGTCACCTAGTACAGAAATAATCCAAAAAGGCTCAAAAATCTAAGTAAGGAAAGAGGGAAAAACCCACTGGGAAAGAAACCCCCCCCTCAAAGTGAACACTGAAGAATCTAATTTTTCCTCACCATAGTAGAACTCACCCACAACAGTGAACGAAGGTAAGAGAACTTCCTCTCAGTGAAGCTCTTGGTGAAGATGTCTGCAATTTGCTCTTATGTAGGGCAATATTGCAGTACAATGGTTCTTTCATGCACAAGCTCTTGGATGTAGTGCATGTGGATCCCGATGCGCTAGGTCCTCTGTCTCTGAACTGGATCTGTCTAGATCTTGATAGCACTCTGATTGTCACAAAAAATAGCAGTATAAGTGGTGCTACAAATATCAAACTCTGCTAGAATACCCTGCAACCAAACTTCCTGAATGCAAGCATTGACTGCTCCTCGATACTTTGCCTCTGGTGAAGATAAGGAAATGGTGGCCTGCTTTTTTCTTGACCGGCAAATAGGCCTTGTTCCAATCATGAAAACATATCCAAAGTGGAATTCCGATCAATGATAGCACCCGCCCAATCTGAATCAGTGAATCCAACCAAGTCAAGATCGAAATTTGCAACATAGTGAATGCCAAAATGTCTCATACCCTGCAAATAATGCAAGATCCTTTTGTATTCCTTCCAGTGAAGCTCATGGGGTTGTTGCATGTACCTTGACACAACACTCATGACATAAGAAATATTAGGCCTAGAGTGTGTCAGATACAAAAGACTTCCAATCAATTATCGGTAAAGTGTAGAATCCACCATCCTCAAGACTGATTCCTGAGAGGAATGGGAATGGTTCCGCTTTACATTATTCCATATTGAAATTATGTAGTAGGTCCAAAGAATATTTTGATTGGAAAATCATGATCCCATCAAAATTCTGAGTGATCTCAAGACCAAGAAACTGCTTCAGCAGGCCTAAATCACTCATATCAAATGCTTGGTGTAAAGCGGTTTTTATAGTGCCGATCGAAGCAAGACTACTTCATGTAATCAATAGGTCATCAACATAAAGTACAATTATCAGAAAATTACTTTCATGCTGTTTTAGATACACATTCGGATCTGATTTGCATCTCGCAAAGTTTTGCAACAGAGGAAAGGAATCCATCTTTGCATACCATGCTCTTGGGGCATGTTTTAAACCATACAAATTTTTCCTTAATATGCAAACAAGTGTTGGATCTGATATGAAACCTTCGGGCTTATTCATGTAGATATATTCCTGAATATCCCCATGAATAAAGGAACTCTTCACATCCATGTGGTGCACCTCCCAGTGCTTGGATGTGGAAATTGCCAAAAATAGTCGGATTGAGTCCATTTGTGCAATCGATGCAAAATTTTCTGTGTAGTACACACCATGGACTTGTGAGAAACCTTTTGCCACCAACCTAGATTTGTATTTGCAGGTTGAACCATCATCAACAACCTTGGTTCGTTAGACCCATTTTCATTGAACCAATTTCCTCTCAGGTGGAAGAGAAACTAGCTGCCATGTTGCATTTTTCTGAAGAGAATTGTACTCTTCATACATGGTGGTTTTCCATCTCAAATATCGGTGGGCATGATAGTATGATTTTAGATTTGACCCAATCATCAAAAAACAATTTTCAGACAGCAATGGATCAACATATGAAATATACATACCTTCTCTTTGAAAGTATGCTCGAATTCTTCTTGGATTGACAGGATTTCCAATGTTAGAACCAACAGATGTGAGAGTCTTTTCTGCCCACTTTGGCAACTGAGGGGGATCATCTGGATTTGAATCCGAACTTGATTCTTCATGTTCATTAATATTAGACATAATATCATAAATATCAGAACATAAACTTTCAGTATCATCTCCTGAATCTTCTTTTGGAAGAGGAAGCAATTTGCCAGTTTCTTCCTCCACTAGTTGTAGATCATGAAGCGGTTCTTCAAATTGGACACTTCTCTCAATGAATATTATTTTGGATATAATATCCATGATTTTATATCATTTTTATTATTCAATATATCCAATGAGGATGCACTCAGTACTTTGTGGTTCCAAATATATTTTCTTCTCAATCAGGATTCTAGCCCATGCATTGGACCTGAAAACCCTGAGATGTGACACATCAGGCTTGTGACCAGTGTAGGATTCCTAAGGAGTTGTACCTTTGAAGGATGAGTGTGGAAATATGTCTTGAATGTATGCAGAAACCTTCATGTCCTCATCCCAAATATTTGAATCCAAACCTTTCGAATCAAGCATACAAGTAGCCATCTCTTTCAATGCTCGGTTTTTCCTCTCCGCTACACCATTCTGCTGAGGTGTGTAGGGGACTGTGTGTTGGATTTGGATTCCATTTTCCGCAAAAAGTTACAAAAAATTGTATTTGATATATTCTCTAGAATTATCATATCTAAGATCTTTGATCTTTCTCCCAGTGGCAGTCTCAACATAAGCCTTGAAATTCTTGAACCTTTCAAGCACTTCTGATTTGTTCTTGAGAAAGCAGACCCATATGAACCTAGAGAAGTCATCAATGTATGTCAGAACATACCTTGGGCCATTCATGGATGGATTTGGTAATGGAACATTGATATCACTATGAATCAACCCCAAAATACAAGAATCCTTGCTAGCTTTCCCTCGATCGAACTTGTGCTCATGATGCTTTCCAATGATGCAACCTTTGCATATCCCTTTTGAGGATTTGATGTTCGGAAGGCCTTCAACCATGTTATTATTTTGTAGAAGCTGAAAATAATTGTAATTAAGATGTCCAAACCTCTCAAGCCATAGCTGTCTAACCTCATTTCCATGAGTCATAAGGGCACTTGGATTTGAATATGGGAAAAAATGGGAAAACTCATATGTTTTTGCAACATGATTTTCCTTGCCTGTTGCAATGGGTTTTCCAGTGCTAATCTCAAAAATTTCAACATCATTAGGGATGAATAAAACCTTCTTGGGAAAACCAGTATGTGTCATTTGATACACAGAAAGCAGGTTCGAAGTTAGAGAAGGAACATAGAGAACATTTTGAAAACTTCCATGTTCTAAATGGATTGTACATTTGCAT
The DNA here is from genome assembly GCA_027924585.1 of Larix kaempferi. Lineage (NCBI taxonomy): Eukaryota > Viridiplantae > Streptophyta > Pinopsida > Pinales > Pinaceae > Larix > Larix kaempferi. The sequence goes on from BSBM01000778.1 coordinate 3,305,603, forward strand.
TTTGATGAAATTTGTGAATCATCTCCCATGTGGATGGAGGTGCAGTTGTCGGAGTCCAATGATGAGAAATATTCTTTGATTTCAACCATGTGATTCAAATCTCCTGAATCTATGAGAATAGATGTTAAATTCAAAACACTTTCCATGAGTGCATGACCTCTTTCTGGATGATTAGTATTGTCCTTCTTCCTTGCACCATCTGGAAGAGTGATATTTTTCTTCTCCAAGAGAAGGGTCATCTGATCAATAGTTTTCTTCATGCATGAGCTTTCAGGATGAAAGCCCCTGTCACAGTAATAACACTTTTTCTTCTCCTTTCCATTTTGCTTGTCTTTTCTTGAACCTGAGGGCTCTTCTGACTACTTGGTCTTCTCCTTTTGCTTAGGATGATCAAACTTGGTATTCTCTTTTTTATTTTGCTTTCCTTGAGCATTTGAAGCCTTGGGTCCTCCAGTAAACATGGATTGATATTTGGAGGGTCTCATGGACCCCATCTGAATAAGCTTGTCATGCTCTTTTTTTAAGGACTCAATGAATGCATTCAAAGAGGGCATCTTCCAATTCAGAATGGCGAGTTTTACCGAAGGAAAGGTAGAGACAAACACTGAATAATTTGCTCCTAGTTTCGAAACGATTGAAAGGACCAATTGATCATCCTTCTTCTCGACACCATATTGCTTCAACTGAAGCACCAAATTCTTGAACTTGGTGAAAAAATCATTAATGGTCTCGAAATTTCCAGGATTGAGGGAAATCAATTCATTCTCTAACTCATAATCCCTCATATCATACTGCTTGCGGAAGAGTGCGGCAAGTTGTTCCCATACTTATTTTGGAGTCTTCAATCCGCTGAGATGGAAAAGAAGATATTTCAAAATATTGAGACATAATAAACCATAAGCTTCATCAAGCTTATTGAAGAACTTGGAATTCTCTATAGCTGCATTAGGCTTTGGTTTTGTTCCCATAGTAACTTTGTAGAGTCCCTTGGAGCACAATACTATCTCTATATCATCCTTCCACTAATGATAGTTGAAAGGATTAAGAAGATGGTTAGAAGAAGAGTCCATATTTTCTATATCGAATGCAATAGGAGGTTGTGAGAAACCTCTAGTAAAAAACAAACAATATTTAGGTCGACAACCTGCACTTTTCAAGTTGCATCACACTTGGCATAGCCTATCAAGCAATCTTGATAATTCGGATGCAAAATTATCCATGATTTATGTGGAAAACTTTCTGCTTCTGGTGTAGTGTTGGAATAATTTTGAGCAAACTTGCTCAATCTTCATCTGAAAAAATCTGTAGAAGAGTTTCCTTGTCCTTCCATGGCTCTGATACCATGTAAAATTCAAGCACATTAGATTTATGAAACAAGAAAAACAGTTCCTAGAGATGCATGCGGCAAATTGTGTGTCAAAACACTGGTGCAAAATGTTTGCAGCAGTTCATGCATTATCATTAACTCAGGAGATGATTACAATGTTTAACAATGGCAATAATAGCCCAACAATTCGAATCCTATATAGGTCATTCGAATTGAATGCATGAGAGTGGCTTATAGGTCAATTAACACCACTCGACACATCAGTTAAGCACTTAACTACCATGTAATTGACTATAACAGACTCTGAAATTGTCAAATTGAGTCTAAATGAATCCAGAACACAATTGAATTCCCAAAATTAGGGGAGGGTTCCTTTCTGACTTCAGTTAATTGAAATTTAGGTGAAATGACAACAGATTAGGTCAAACTGAGTAGGAGGGCACCTTTCTGACTTCAGTTAGCTGAATATAATAATAAATGTTGTCAATTAGACTGAGTAGGGCGCTTTAGTCAGGAAAATCACCCCAGTTGGCTCCCCGAATGATGGAGGAGGCCCAGTTAACTGATATTGATGGCCTAGTTGACTCCCCGAATGAAGGAGGAGGCCCAGTTCACTAAAATTGATGATCTGTTAATGATGTAAGCACATAATTGAGTCAAAATACTTAGGATAAGTGGTAAATTAGGCTGTTAATCCCAAATAAATGATGTGTTGTTGGAAAATGACTCTAGTAGGGCCCATGAGTTAATGAAGGAATTAACTCCTTCTTCCATCTCCAGCTACCACCCCCTCTAGAGACTGCACTAGGGTCTGGAACATGGTATTCATAAATTGGAATTTGGGAATGGAATGGGAGGGGGCGGGGGACCTCAAACTCAAAGAGAAACGTTGTCGCAAAGTCTCCTTCCATACTTCCAGTTCCCTCATCCCTGTACCACCGATTCCGGACTTGCAAGCTACAAGATTAAGGAACACTACAATCTACCACTACTAGTGCCAGTGCCACTACCACTGACCTGCAACCTGTAGGCTGCAGCAAGGTGATCTTCGACGAGGCTCTGATATTTACAGGTAAGTATTAATTTCTCCAATTTGAAACCTTGTAAATTTTTTAAGTGTACCATGTAACTTCTAAGTTGTAACTCAGTAAGTGAACTGTATATCTAGCGTAGATTGCAAATTGCAATAGGTAGCCATAGAAATATACGAATGAATCAAGTGACACTGTGATACCCTTGTGAATCTGTGATGATCTCGTCTTCATGCGGTTAATATTAAAAAACCATCACGTTTCCAAGAAAATTCCACATTCATTCTCCTCTGGATGCAATCATTCGTGCGCGAGAAAGAACCCATCAACCTATACAAGCAGAATCTTACCTGATTTGGCAGATTCGAACTTTGTTTCAACTTTCTATTGACCCCTTTTGCCTTCATTGGATTTACAAAAATGGTCTATGCTTTTGAATGGGGGGTTCAAGGGTTTATAAATGGAATAGGTGTGGGACTTCCACAACACAGAAGAGTATCCAAGAACATATCGCATTCACCACTAACGACTAGTCGAGTCCCGGACCGAGAAATAAGAGGCTCCTTCTGAACTTCCGAAGCTCGTCTTTTGGGTTTGATATCAATCTTGAATATGATTTATCACTGTCAATTCCCTTAACATCATCATATCCCATGCCTGCATCTTCCATTTCTCAATACTCTCTTCTCTGGTAGATAACTCAGCTAATTCAAACTCTTTCAATAGGGCTAATGTAACAATAAAATAATAAATTAATATTAATATTAATTTATTATAATTAAAGACTATCTAAAGTCAATAGTCATGTCCTTTTACGAAAAGGTGCATGACCGGCTCATATAAAGCCCAAACCTATGTAACTATTAATCATCTATCATACAATACATTTTTATATTACTATTGATCTATTTATGGACCACTTACATTACTTACATTAGGTTTTCCCGTAAGAATAGTATTTTACTGCTCCAGTGGTATCAGAGCTTGTTGATTTCGACTTGTGGCCAAAGTGTCAAAGTTTCTTTAAGATTTAGGTTTTTAACCTTACATTAGGCTTTTAGCCATCCTTATTGAAGAAAAAAAAAATTATTAAAAGAGAGAAAAAAAAAAAGAAAAAAGAAAGGAATAAAAGAGAAGTTAAAAAAAGAGAGAGAACAAGAAAGAAGACCGCATAAAAAAAAGAGAAGAATAAAAAAAAAAACACTCAACATAGGTTTTATTTAACCAAGCTTGGTTTTATAAAACCACATATTGCCTTGGTTTTATAAAACCATCCCGTGGTTTTATAAAACCAACCTTGGTTTTATAAAACTAGCCTTGGTTTTATAAAGAAACCATTATTTATAACAACTCATACCTTAATTAAGATGAGTTTAGTTATTGTATAACTATAGTAATAATAATACATATTATTATTATCTCAAAGGATTGACCTATTCGTAATCCAACAAAAAAATTAGTTTTTTGGAAAAAAAAAAAAAAAAAAAAAAACTATATATACATATAGTTTATAAAACATTAATATAATACTATTATTAATTAATTAATAATTATTATTATATTAAAAGAAAAATTATTATTTTATTAAAATAATAATTATTTGCAAAAAAAAAGAAGTTAATTGATCTAATAAAAAGGGGTCAAGGAAAGTTCTTTCCAAGATAGGCATATTGGGAATTATTACATCTTTTTAATCCACCATTGTCGAAGAAATCAGAGACCATGGAAGTCAGTTTGCGACTACACATAGAGAAATTAGAAGCCAAGTTAAAGCGCTATCAAAGAGACAATGAAGATTTACACGATAGGATTACAAAATTTGAAGCAGTGATTGCAATACGTAAGCTACAAGAAAAGTTCGATGAACAAAAAATCTCCGACCAAGAAAGTCATATAGAAAAATTGTATGTGCAAATTGATGAATTAAGAGCCGAAAATGAATTCAATCAGAGGCTAGAAGATCAAGATATAAAGAATGAAATAATTAAATACGAAGCAGAAATAAAATGCTTGAACAAGATCCTTAATGACAAGGATGAAGATCTGAAGAAGATACGGCATAAATTAGGAGATCAAGAATCAAAGGTCGACCAATGTCAACAACAAATACAAGATCTTCAAACACAAAACAACGACTCTAAAAAGGCACACAAATTAGAGATCGCAAAGAATAATAAAGCATTATCCAACAATGCTGAAGAAATTTTCAGACTAAGAAATCATAACAAGACACTAGTCACAAAAATTAAGAAATTGAAAAATAGCCAAAAGATAGAACAATCTACGGAAGACATTGAAGGGAAACTTCTAGACAAGGAGGAAGAAAATAGTTGCATCAGAATTCATAACGAGGATCTTAAAGAACAATTTAAGAAGTCAAAAGAAGTTAGGAAATCACAAGTAGAAGTGATTAAGAAGTTTCAAAAGGATAAGATACAGTTAGAGAACAAGTTGGAAAAAATACAAGATGAAACCTTAAAACCTCAAGGGATGAAAATACAACTTCCAACTCAGAGCAGTGATCAAAAGACGACTTTCGTAAAAGAAATTTACAGTGTGAAAACTCCCTATCGACACCCCAACCATAAAAACCGACACCCTAAAAAGGCGGAAATGTCAGAAGATAAAGGTACTAAGGTGATCAAAACTCCCAATGACATATTAGTACGAAATTCCGACAATCATCAACAAATCAACTTGGGATGGATTGATCCCTCCACATATCAGAAGTTATGCTCAACGCTTAAAAGTTCATATTGACATGTGTCGTCAACTACGACACCACAAAAAGCAATACATAAAAATTATAAGGCTTTGAGGACAAAGCCTTTCTAAGAGAGATGCAATGTAACAATAAAATAATAAAATAATATTAATATTAATTTATTATAATTAAAGACTATCTAAAGTCAATAGTCATGCCCTTTTACGAAAAGGTGCATGACGGGCTTATATAAATCCCAAACCTATGTAACTATTAATCATCTATCATACAATACATTTTTACATTACTATTGATCCATTTATGGACCACTTACGTTACTTACATTGGGTTTTCCCTTAAGAACAATATTTTACTGCTCTAGCTAATTATAGTACAAATTGCCAAGAATACATAGCAGAGTACTACACAGATATTGCTTTTATAAATAAGCATGCCATACATTTTTTGTCTGCTCTCAGGTCTTATGTATCTCTCACTCATTTGTGGTTTCGGCCTCCATGAGAGGCGCATAATTGCCAAAGTGTAAGAAGAAAATTATATTAAAAATTTACCATTCTCAAAGTACCTTAAATAATAAAAAATATCGAGAATTCTCATCACCTAGATTCACTCATTTTGTGGAGGCTAGGTGTCTATATTTCCACTTTCTCCACAAATTGAAAGATTTTTAAAATGAAAATTTTGTGAATTGACGATTGTCTGAATTTGAATGGACGCCTAATATCGCATGATGTCTCATGTAGATCCATGTTTTCGGTGGCTCTTTCAACAAAATTTTGATATTTCTCATTCGCGAATGAAATTGCTGCAACAAAACAGTTCTTTTTGTTTGAAAATGATTTCTCTCATCACAGTTCAACTACTGAATTTGTCTCTTCGAGTGCTATCATTCTATGTCATGTTACTATCATGGCTAGTTGTGTTGGCCTGAGGAGTCTCGAACTTTTTCGTTGAGATCATTTATTTTTATGATTCTCTATTCATTCGTTTTAGTAGTTTTAGAATGGACTAAAACCCGGTAGAAGTCGTTTTTAGAATGGACCTAAAACCGGTAAGCATGGATATTAGTTTAGTATGAATGCTTAATATTAATTTATGCATAATTTGAGTGGAAATTCATGAGTTTTTTCCACCCACTAGCTTAATCCATGTGGATCCAGCGTGTATAAAAGATCTCTGATTTTGATCATGTCATGAAATATTGTGTATTCTATGAACTTTTATTTTTTAATAAAATAATTCGTATACACACATATATATATATTTGAAGTGTTATTTAAATCATAGAGCATGAACTTGAACCTTATCAGAATGATGTTGTGTGTTGCATTCCTTTGTTAGATATTTATACACATATATGTAAGCTTGAGAATGGGTCCACATGTGTTTGATTCACGAACTTATACATTTGTGCAAATTTTCTATCTAAATATACAAGAAATGTAAATTGTTAATCTAAAGTTAATTTGTATTTTTTATTGATATTTATGATTAAATTATATAAGAAAAAATAAATCAGAAAATAATTTACATCATATTAATTTATATATATTTTAATATATTTTCATTAAAAGGCATCAAACAAACTAGCCAAGAAACAGATCCAAAATTTATGAACAAAGCACTCATCCTCGAATTGATGAATTTATTCATGGAATCAAACTTCTCGAAATACTTCAACTAATCAAACGAATTAAAATTAAAATCGATCACAGAAAAAAATATTCAAACATATTTATGTTATAAATTTATTCATCCCAAAATGAAGTTAATGCATATTTTTCCTAACATATATGTTATAAATTTATTCATCCTATAAATAAGTTAATCCTGATTTCAATAATAACATTATATTAGTGTAACACAAACTCCTCTCGGGATTAAATAATTACATTTGTGAAAAATATATTTCAAATAAACCACACAAAAGGTAGACGTGTAAACATTTCCCAGAATTTGGAGTCTGGCATGAAACCTTCTTCTTCCACTATAAGTTAATCCTTATTCAAGGACAGGCTTTTATATGTTTTCAGGAATTGAAAAAGAAAAACATAAAATTTGATGAGATGTTATTAAGTAGATACTGCACATTCTTCAAGCTCAGTTTGTAGAGATTAGTTTCCAGCATATATACACAAAGTTCAATGTTGAAGTAGATTTACTATCCAAACAGACTTTGGAGTTGGTTGAAGGAACCATCCTTTTTGGGGAGATAATAGATTTTAATGTATTTCAGAGGAACTCTTACTATTTTTTTATTATGTGCTACTATTTTCAGTCATTTATATTTTTGGAGGTGTTTTGTTTTTTAGTGACATGGTACCAAAGGGTGGATGACTGTAATATTTATATCTATATTTAGATGCATATTGGTCTTTTGCAATGCTGGTCTCATGAGTTTTTGAGACATAAGATTGAAATTTTCTATGTTTTATGGTAATTTTCTGGTTTAACTATTCCTTTAAGAGGAAAGGGGATATTTCCTTTTTGCAGTTTCTTTTAATTATTTTTAAGTTAATACCTACTAAGTTTCGACGGATGACCTAACACAAGGAGTGCCTTAACAGTACACCCATTTATTGTCTATTCCATGCAACTAGGCTAATTACTTTTTACAATCCTTGTAATAAAACTCATTTGTGTACTGTGTTGTGTTGTGTTTGATACAAGTATGTATGTTTTTTCATGGTGAAAACAAAAAAAGTAGATACTACCAATATAACTCAAGGATCTTAAGCTAGACTTAGCTTAATACTAGCAACACCTATTAAACCTCCATTAATAATTGCAATCATTTAACCGATTGCATAATATTCCATTGACGCCCTATGACTTACATCGCCAACCACCTGGAACTGTGATATTTCGATGAAAGTATACAATGCCTTATTTAATATAGAAGATAACTTGCAAAAGCCATACAATGCCTTATTTAATATAGAAGATAACTTGCAGAAGCCATACACCTCCTTATTTAATATAGAATATAAATTGCAGAATCCATTCAAAATGTATGTAGTATATTACTCAGTTCTTTACTCGCAGATGGAACTAGAATACCTTCCGGGCCTGCAATAATTTACATCAATTAATTGTTTGATGCCTTTGCTTGACCTTAGAAGGTACAAATTGCTCATTGAGGCTTCTAATTCTTGGTTTAGCCTATGATTATTGAGTTGGATTTCATTTAGCATCTGATTTACTCATCGGTCCAAGTTTGTCCAAGTTTGTTCTAGCTCCATAGTTTTTATTTATTGAAAAAGGTATCAATTTATGTTAGAAGAAGATCCAAACAACCGAGAGTAGTACATATCAGTCAAAAGTTTATAAAATTGCAGCAATCTCTATAGAGTTGGCACTTCAAATGAAAAATCTAAGAGGCATCTTAACCAATCGAATTCATAATTTATTTTATCATTCCTAAAAATCTAATGTCGAACATATTGACGAAGGAGAAAAACACATGTAATAAACCATTAAAAACATACATCATATGCTAAAATGGTTCCTACTATGGAATTCCACAACCATGTCTACAACATTATTACCTTTTAGCTAATATTCCTTGTTTATAACTATGTATTTGGGTTTACATTTGCACAATTCTATTTTCCATTAATATAATCTGTTTTATTGAGCTAGGTTAATAAGTTGCAAGTTGCACTTTTTCTAGCTTTAATTTTTTTTTATTGTCATTGTTTTGTGTATAGGTAAATTATTTGAATAGAAATTCCTCCTAAAAAGAAAGACCAATCAACTTTGGACAAATTTTATGGATATTCTGTAATGTCAAAGCCCGACAGTGTCAAAGATATTTCACATATCCCCGACTTGAATGATGAGCCTCATGAAGACATGGATGAAGACCTTTTTGATGATTTAGGAATTCTTGGTCATGACAAGGAAGGTGGATCGAGTAGTCTGAGGAAAAGGATGTCCTCAAAACATGAATTTTGAGAGGAGTGGAAAATCAAGCATCCTTGGGTGTATAGTATCAATGTTGTTGATGGAAAAACACGTATGAAGTGCAGTTTTTTGAGAAGTACAAGGCTCAAGGTCCATGGGGTATTGTTGACACAGTTCTGTTGTCAGGGGTTCACTTCGCATTTCTATCAACAAACACCAACCAAACACCCTTAGGCATCGTCCCAAAAAGGTTTTACCCTTTCCAGCAACACTCGCAGAGCGAGTGAGGTCTCACCCAAGATGTCCAAGGGGCACCGCAGGAACCACATTTCCGTAGTAGGGAGAAGACATGCATTAACCCTTACTTAATCGCTACAGAAACCAGAGATCTCAAATTCTCATTATGCTAACAAATCAAGTATATGTTCAACATGTAATCAACATTCCCATTACAGATTAATCGACAGAGCAACAAAACCGTAAACACATCACAACATTAAGATAACATTCATCATTCATGACATGGAAACACAAAATAGAGACATAATCGAACATCCTCATGCATTAACTCATCTCAAAATCTGATGTACAACCTTCGCAGGAACAAGTCCAAGCAACTTATTGCGAATCCATATACACAAAATAGAACTTGCCAAAAACATGAAAATACATAATCGATTTGATTCTATATTGATCGATTGATAGATTGATTCCCTTAAGATTACAATCATGGTTCTATTTATAGACAAATAAGTTGTTACAAAATGGTCCAAATGACTCATTCTACCTAACTAAACCATAACTTGTGCTTTCATCGGCTTCCCTATTCTCTGCAAATGGTCCTTTCTTTCGCGAATACCCTCTTGGTCGCTGTCAGCTTCTGCAATATATGTGTTCTAACCCCGTTCCAACAAGCCCCCAACAGAAACTTGTGGCTCACCCTCGAGCCACCTCAGCTGGACACCTATGGTACTGCTCTGGTTCGCTTTTGTGTACTTTTCGAACTCGTCCTCCGGTATCTTGATCATTGTCATGTACTTCTCAAACTCTTACTCCAGTTTCTTGATCGTTGTCATGTACTTCTCGAACTCATCCTTTAGTATCTTGAAACCTTCATCATCTATCCCTGCTTGGCCATCTACTGCTCTCAACCCTGGATTTTGACTGGACAAAAGTTCATCGATGTCACCAAAATGTGAAATAGGTCGGATGCTCTAGCACATCTATTTCGCACCTTTGATCATCCTTCGCTGGGGCTGGTGTGCCCTTGCTCTTGGTGTTTCTGTGGTCAAAGGGACCATGGTTCTTTCAACTCTTCCAACTCACTTAGACATCTTAGGTGAGACTTCATCTCTTTCCTTCAGGGTTGTCTGTGCATCTTCATCCGTCAATTGCTCGTGAACACTTGTTGTTTTTCCCTTAGCGCACCCTGGGTGCTTCTGCTAGAAATGAAGTGCGCCATCACAACCCTCTAATACCTTGCAACTTCCTTACTTCCCGACCCTTCTATATTTACTACTTGACTCTATAACTTCTTAGAGTTGCACCTTTGGCTCAATAACTATTCATAATGCTATCTTCCCATCTGATTTATAACTTAACTCTCTCGGTTCATGTCTGTCATGGCATCTTTGAGGAATGATTACCAAGTGAGACCTGGTTATAACGATAGGGCTTCAATCGGCTTCCATTCACTATATTTGTTATTAGAGTCCCATATAGCTTTTGTAACTGTTCCACACCTCCGTCAATGATAAAATTTATAATATAAGGGCCCAACCAATGCATCTGGAGATTACCTGGATGCTTTGCAAACTTACTATCATATAGCAGCACCATATCTCCATGTTGGAAGTGCTTATCCTTGATGTGGCGATTGTGCCAAGCCTTCTGTCAATCCTTTTCTACCTGTTGCTAGAATCCTGCGATAAAACTGTCCTCGTCAAGATGTACTAATTGCGCCAACCGTTCTTCAAGTGCTTCATTGTTGCTCATTCCTGTGGCTGCTGCAATGCGGAGACTGGGGACAATGTATTCCATTGGCATAACTGCTTCCTATCCGTAAACTAACTTGAACAGTGTCTGGCCTGTCAAACGTTTACAGGTTGTCGTGTAGGCCCACAATATTGATGGAATATTCAAATCCCAGTCATAGCGGTTCGTGTTACGTACCTTTGTTAGTGCATGCTCTAATACCTTGTTAAATGCTTCCACTGCACCATTTTCTTGCGAGTGATATGGGGTACTTTTGTGATGTTGAATTTGGAACTCTTCCGTCATTGCCTTGATAGTTTGGTTGACAAAGTGAGTGCCCTGGTCACTCATCAGTATTTTTGGACACCCAAACCTGGTGACTACGTTATCAAAAATAAATCGTGTTGTTGTCGCAGCTGTGCAATCCTTCACTGGTGCAGCTTCATCCCATCGTGTCAAATAATCAGTCGCAATGATTATATATCGTGACCCTGTCCTTTTTCCTGGTGGGTTGATTGGTCCTACATAGTCAACCTCCCATTTATCGAAATCCTATAGCGTCAGCTGAGGTACTAGTGGCATCTCATCCCTCCGCGATGGTTTTCCTGTTCTTTGGAACACATAGAAGCTCTTGGCGTAATCCGTGACATCTTCATGCATTGTTGGCCACCATAATCCAACTCTAAGTATCTTTCTAGCAGTGGCACGTCCTCCATAGTGTCCTCCTATGATCCCACTATGAGCTTCTGCTAGTATCCTTTCCTGCTCATGCGGAAGAACATATTGGCGAAGGATCTCGTCTGGCCCCATTTTATAAATTTGTCCTGCAATTAACTGAAAGTCAACAGCCTTTACCACCAACTGCTTTTTATGGATGGTATTCAATCCTTCTGGTGCACATCATGTATTCAAGAACTCAATGATTTTCTCATAATGGGAATTGACCATGCCGATCCAAAATAGTTGTGCATCTGGTAAAACTTCATCGATGCTTTGGGGTTCTTCTCCTGACTCAATTCAGGACAGGTGATCAGGTCCAACGTTCAAGCATCCCAGTTTCAAAATAATCTCAAAGTCAAATTCTTGAAATAGAAGTAGCCAACGACAAATTCACCCCCCCAATACAGGCTTGTTGACCAAATATTTCAATGCCGAGTGGTCAGTGAACATCTTGAAATGGCCTCCAAGTAGGTAGTGGTGGAATTTTTGTAATGCGTAGACCATTGCTAACCCTTCTCTCTCCATTTTCATGTAGTTCCTCTCTGCAGTGGAAAGTTTCCTACTGGCGAATGCAATTGGGTGATCAATTGCCCCTTCTCCTGGTTGAGCCAATACCACCCCTAGTGCTACTGATGACGCATCGACGTGGATTTGTAATTCCTTGTCCAGTCGGGAAAAGCTAATATCAGTGCTGTGACCATCTTTGCTTTTAATATGCGAGGCTCTTCTGGAATTCTTTGTTCCATTCAAACTTCACATCCTTCTTTAATAGCTTATCCATTGGAGCTGTGATCGTTGTCGAAGGGAAGAGAATTCTGCTTTTGTCCGGCTTCTTTCGCTTGAAATGATGTTTGAAATCAATTGCATCCCCCAAGCTTACTCTAAATAAATTAACATGTTGGTCTTTGAACAAGGCATAATTTCTATGCTTCCATACTTGCCACAAGATAAAAAAGGGGAGTTTTGTCGAGTCACTGCCAACATCAAACCAATCCTACAACGCTTCTTCATAAGGCCCCTCTTTACAAGAATTTTTACATCCGAGAATGCCTTTAGTTTCTTTCCAAACTTCCTTCGTAAACCAACAATAAGAAACGAGGTGTTCTATGCTCTCGGCCTACATTCTGCATAATACACATCTGCTTGGCCCCTGACCACTGCGTTTAACATAATTGTCCCAAGTCAGTAGTTGTTTCTCTAGAAGAAACCAAACAAAACACTTAATTTTAATCGAGAAGATTACACTTCCACAATTTAGCGTGCCACCATTTCTGTTGCTGGTCTAGAGTGGAATTGATGATAGCTTCATAAACAAGTTTTGTAAACAGTTGGTCGTCATTTTTGTTCCAAGACCATACAAGAGTGTCCAAGATGTTTTTAAGAAAAAGGTTCGCTTGTTGCAGTCACTGAGTGATTTTCTCCCATTCCTCCACTCTGTCAGATGAAATTCCCAAATCTAATCCTGGTCACCAACGATTGGATTGAAATAAGGAAAAGGAATTCTTTTACACATGAGCCAAAACTAGAATGCCTCTACTTCTAAGATCTTGCATAAGCTGTAAGGAGAAGGGTACCAACAATCCAATAAATGGATCTTCTCCAATTCTGATACTCCTTCCATCCCCTGGTTTCCACTGGATCCAATCTCTTACAATGTGTGTCGCTTGGGATAGTGTTCTCCATGTGTTTGACGTGCCCGACGGTCACTTGATTTCTTGTCTGAGATGACATTCTACAGAGAGGTTTTGCAAATACTTTTTTTCCATAAGAGAACTCCACATACCTTCGGAAAATAGGCAGCGCCAAAGTCTTTTGGCTGCTAGAGATTTCCCAAAGAGGAAAGGATTTTTAATTCCCCGTCCTCCTAACTCCTTCGGTTTTGTGAGTCTTTCCTATCTGACTAGATGGACCTCTTTTTTAGACTTGTCGGAACATAAGAAGGAAAAACATCTTTGACGGATTCAGTCCATAATTGAAAGGGGAATATTAGAGAGGGAAAGCCAGTAAACCGAGATACTTTGTAGATCCCATTGAAGGATAACCAGTTGCCCCCCAACGATAGGTATCTATAGCACCAATTACCAATCTAGTTTTCCACCTTTCTAAGAAGTCACAACCATTATGAGATCTTATAATTATTAGGTTTAAGATAGAAGCCTAATCATTTGATTCCCTCTTCCAATTGCTTAACTCTATAAGGGAAAATGGTAATCAATTGATCCGTGAAATCTTGGCAGGTACCGGCCACAAGCAAAACAAACTTCTGGGCATTTATCAACATGCCTGTAGCCTCTCAAAAGGTTTGAAGGAGGTCCTTCATCCCCTTCCAATCTTCAATTCTCGCTTTTCTGAATAATAAGACATCATTGACAAATATGAGAAGGGAGATCTTAGAACCCTCTGTGATTTTGCTACCATCTATTTTTCCTTCCAATTTGGATTTATGGAGCATACGACTCAGACCGTTCGTTATCATGAGAAAGAGCAAGGGAGAGAGTGGACATCCTTGCCATATCCCCCTGCAGCTCATGAATAACCTTGTTCGACTTCCATTAATCAACATCGCGAAGGATGCCGAGGTGATACAAGCCATGACCCAATCCGAAAGTTGGATGCCACATCCTATTTGCAGCAGTAAAATCCTGAGATAGCTCCAATTAACACGGTCATAAGCCTTTTCCAGATCTATCTTAAGCAAGACTGCGTTCATTTTATTTGTTTTGATAGAATGAATCGTTTGTTGGGATACTCCAACAACATCAAGGATCTGTTTGTTGGTTAGAAACCCGAACTGATCTTGGGAAATGCAATGGGAGAGTATCAGTTTTAAACGATTTGCAATCACTTTAGAAATGAGTTTATAAACTAGTTTGCAACACAATATTGGTCGGAAATCAAAGAAGGATAACAGGCCCAATACCTTGGGGATTAGCTTTAAAAAGGTGTATTTAAGAGGTCCAGAGATGCACCATGTAGTTCTAGTCTCTTTGACAACTTCTAGCAGATCCAGCCCCGTTTCCTTAAAAAAATCCAAAAATAGCTTGATCGACCAACTGTTGGGACCCGAGATTTTATCTCTAGCGAATCGATCTAGAGTTTCTTTAATTTTAGACAAGGAGACTTGTTCCACTACTACAGTTGCTTATTCCTCGGAAACGAAGCGAGGGAATGAACCAATTACCTTAAATTGTGCTCCAATAGAGTTGATTCTCGGGTCCTTGAATAATTTACCAAAATGGTTCTTTGCTCCTACTTCCAGCTCTTCCTGGATAGTCATACTGACACCCTCCTCGTCCTTCAATTCCCATATGTTATTACAGTTATGTCTATGCTTAGTGAATTTATGGAAGAAGGGAGTGTTTTGGTCCCCTTCGACGATCCATATGGATCTGCTCTTGAGACGCCATGTTTCCGCCTCCAATTTTAATATTTTTAACCTCCTGCTTTCCAAAGTTTTCATCGCTGACTTCTCCTGCTCTATCAAAATGTGTGTCTAGTTGTTGGAGAAAATTTGAAGAATCTGAGCCTCAATAACCTTAACCTCCTCTTTTAAATCCTTTTTTTCTTCTACTAGAGAAGGACCACCTCCTTGAGAGAATGGAGCTTGTAAACTAAAGCTTTGAGGGATAGTTCAGTGGCCTTTGGTGTCAAAACATCCCATCCCATGACCAGTTTATGCCTGTGCGCTCTACTCAGGTGAGCCTTAAGTTCCCTTCTCTTCTGAAACTTCTTGTGGTTACCTACATGGACTTTGCTTTGATTCTGCCGAGAAGAGGGAGGATGTAACACTTGACGTACAAGGTTGGGTTGGGGAGGCTAAGCCGTCTCTTGTTTCAAAAGGAGAAGTGCCTATGTTACCTCCCAGGAGGGTAGACCTACCATCAAATTCGAGGTGACCAGCCTTGGGGATCTCGCTAATTTAGGTGGGTTGTCCAATTGCTTAAGACAAGACCTTGAGAGAACGCCTTCACGATGATTTGAAGCAAGGTCACGACTTTAATCTAGAGCTATTTAAAGAGGGAAGAGGTTCTATACCATGGCCAAAAGGGAACTCTGATCCAGGAGGGGTCTCAAGAAAAACACAACAGGTTTAATGACAATGTCAGAGACATCCAACGTCATCAAAACCTCCTACTCCCCCCTTTCTAGCCAAGCCCTCCTAAGGTTTCTTTTGAACTCCGAATCTGTTTTAAATGATTTCTTTGTTCCTCCACAGGGCTCATTAAGAGCTCAACTTCTTCATAGAAGTTCGGGCTATAGACCTCCATTTGGCTGCTAATAAATTTCTAAGAAGCATGACCATTAATCCATGGCCGACATGCTACCTACGACCACAATAAAGTCTCAAGGAACTGCCATTAAAGCCTGGATAGGGTTTATGGAGCTACCATTAAATCCTGGTTAGGGTTCCTATTTCCCACAAAGCTACCAAGGGTTTGAATAATAAATGGCACCATGAAATAATATTAGATAATCACTTCATGCTATCCCAACTCTCTTTGGATTCATGAAGTAATTTTATGCTTCCTCTTGCTCGAAATTGCCATTAAATTGTTATTGTATCAATAGTTGAGCAAATAATGTCTCACGTGAACTATAGTGCACAACATCCTGTTGATGACCAACTCTAAAGTTTGTGTCAATTACAAGAAATGATCTCTCGGAGCTTATAAAATCATCTTGCAATAGACTCACTGTAGTACGGGATTCTTCTGTCAGGTGGATGGGGAGGAAAATTGAAATAAAAGGACATATTGGTCTTCATGAAATACAAGGAGAGTTTGACAAGCATGAAATGGATTTATCTTGGTGAAGCTGTAGAATGGTTATGATTGAGTGAGGGAACCTTTGAAACGATCTTACAAAGATCCGGTTCGTAGCAACCACTTACATTGCTCTCTCTCCATTTACATTGCTAAACGTTTCCCTTATATTTTTGGGAGGAATCATGATTACCAGTGGATGGAAACTTAAAAAAACTAGACACTTCTATTGACTAATCCTACAATACTCTTATCTTTTTCGGCTACGGTCAATAGTGCCGAGCTCCTAAAAAGTTGTTCTTTTCTCTACTTCACTATGGTCTAATTCAGTGAACCCACTAATGTACCTATGCTTCATATGACTACGTACTTGGACCTATACGTTCTTTGCATAGGGATGTACAAGAAACAAGAAACATGGGTACTCTCTCATTAAGTGACAATGATCATAGAATGTCTTCTGCATATAATTAATTATAGGCCAAATTATCATCCCCATGATGTAAGTAACATTAAAATATCCCATTATAATGAAATACTTTGAAAAGTCTTCTTGGCATAGAATAATAGTATACGACTTGAAAAAAGGAACTATCATGCCCTTCTATTTGAACCACATTTCAGTTATCAACACTCATATTTCATGTGTTCGACCATATAAATCTTAATCCTCGTCCCCTTTTTATTATTAATTCTAGTGTCTTCATATTTATGAAGATGAAAAGTTTATATGGCTAATTGGAAAAGCCTCGTCCCCATTTTATTCTTAAAATCTGGTGTCTTCATATTTATGAAGATGAAAAGTTTACATGGCTAATCGGAAAAGAGTGGCTCTTTGCTTTCACTAGTTCATATTAAGTGAAGGATGGGTGATAGAAAAGGTACCTAGAAGATATTAACAAATGAAGGTTTTATGTGAATATTTTATAACCATCGGTGTCACATGAAACTTTGACACAAAAATCTTCTCATGAAATTTTGAATGTCTAATTGTATTATATCTTAAGATGTTTGGATGTTTGAGTTGAAAGTATATATTTATGTTGTGTAAGTTTATGTATCTCGCACGAATGAGGGATATTTGTTGGCAATAAAATGATGTGGGAAAAATTAGTAAATAAGTTTAAGGGGAGGAATCTTTTTCCTTTCTGGAAAAGATAATGATGACGAACTAATGGGAAAGAGTTGGTTAATTTTATTAAAGTTCGCTCGTAATTAAATAAAATTGGTGTGATGGGTTAGACCATATGAAATTTCTTACGAGTAATGCAAGAGATAAATGACATGGTACATAAAAAAACTAAATACATCTTTCGGCGTGACTCTATGACTAAGGAAAAATAGCATGACATACTTTCTAAGAGAGTTCCCCATTGACTTCATGTTTTAACGCTTCTAAACCATGCCAATGTTGGAAATTTACACGAAATTTACATGAAATTTTTCTTTAAAAAATTGCAAAGTTTACAATATTGGGAATAAGAGTCTAGAGAATGACATTGACAACTATGAAGTCTTCTTGTTGAGAATAAGTCTGAAGATACATAAGTTATTGGAAATGTTAGCATACATGATTAAAGAAATTGAGTAGTAAACAAAGCAATGAACTAGAACTCGAAATAAAAAATATATAGAGAGATATATGATTTGATAATAATATTTATGAAGTGAAATACTTATGTTCAAGAGAAACATCTCCTAGATGGCATGCCGACATTAATATATGATTAATGCAATGAAATATTGGAAGTATGGAAATGGGGTTGAAAGCTATTGTAAGGTTTAGGGGTAATATTACTTTCAACATTGGGGGGAATCAAGGTGATGAGTGTAGCTCCATAATTTGTGACATTTATATGCAAGTCACCCTTGTGAAGATGGAATACCCAACCAATAATCCTCTTGTGAAGATACCCATGGCCAACTAATTTGTCTTTCCAGTGTTCTTCTTGATAATGGATTGATTTTGATGATTATATATTGCATTGATTTAAGAAACAATAAAATGAGTACTAGAACTTGGAAATAATATAACACACAACATGCACATGATGTAGATGCAACTCCAAAGGTTAGACTAAATTGTCGACTCAAGAGGAAACAGGTAGCCATCATTAATTTAAATTATTGTGTTTGATAGTGTTTTGTATTTCAACCAATAGTCAAGTTAAATAATACACAGAATTGAAGTTTGAATTAACTTAATTAAATATATATTTTATAGGATGGCATTTGAGAGCTACAAAGTTTGAATGTTGTGGATATTTTTAAAGGTACACTAGTTAATGGAAATGTGAGTGTATATGATTAAAGAAGTTGCTAGAGAAATAGACAATCATGGTACTAGAAATAGAAATGCAAATATAAAGAGGTAATTGATTTGGATTAACACGATGAAATTATTGAAACTTTATGGTAAACAGGTTGGAGGGTAGCTTAAGGTTTAGTGGTAATATACCTTTAGCATTAGGTGGGTGAAGGTAACATTTATGTGTAGATTACCCTATGACATGGAAGAATCTTAATCCATTAATCCTTTGGTGAAGATGTCCATAACCACCCAACTTGGTTTTCCATTTCTCTTCTTGATAAGTAATTTTGATGTAACCCCTTCTCTATTCCCCTTCTAAAAAATCAAATTCCTTGATAACAAAAAAATTCTCAATTTTTTACAATCTAAAAAATATTTAGGCCTCAAATAATATAATCCCTTTCAACTCAAAAGATGTCCAAAATTAAAATGGATTTAAGCTATTAAATAAAAACAGTAACCATTACATTAACATTTAAAAAAATCTAGACCTTAAATATAAAAAATATAAAAAATTAAGTAGGCCTGTATGTCTTCAAACAATCTGCTCTCTGTGTTTAACAAATGTGAACCATATAAGGACCGGGGTCCCTTCTGGACATCACTTGATTCTTTTGGTTTACTAAATAACAAAATTTTGATTATAGCTGGTGATCTTAACTTCACCAGCAATGTGGAAGAAATTTGGGGATCACAGCCTAGATTGGATAATTTGGTAGCTTTCTTTTCTCATTTTTTAGTTACTCATGACTTGGTGGACGTTTCCCCAAGTTCACTCTCTCCTACATGGAAAAATGGGAGGGCTAGAATCGACGGTATTCACAAACGATTGGACAAATTTCTGGTGAATACTTGTTTGCTGAATACATGGCAGAGGCATAGAACTTAGATGGGTGAAAACAAGTTTTCTGATCATTGGCCTATTTTTTTTCCAGCTAGATGATTTAGTTTGTAATTTGAACTACCGCTTCAAGTTCAACAGTTCTTGGTTGTGGAAAGAATATTTCTGTCTTATGATTAAAAAATTCTGGACAGAATTCGACTCAGACATTGGGTTGAATCTCGTGGATACTTTTGTATTAAAGCTTCAGAAGCTAAAGGAGGCTGCCACTGTATGGATTAAAAACAAAAAGAAGTCTGATTTACTGGAACTCGAGGAGTTAGAAGGCAAAATAAAGGAGCTACATCTTTTAAATTTCAATGGAAATGTGGAAAAAGAGGTATTTGAGAGTACCAAGTTACTTGAGCATAAAAAAGAGGATTTATTATCTCAAGAAGAGATGGAATGGAGGCTGAAAATCCGAGCCATTTGGATCGAATTGGGGAACAAAAACAAAATGTTTTTCCATGCTTATGCATCACAACGGAAAAATTCTAATGCTATCTGGGATATGTTAGATGATGGTGGAAATAGTGTCACAGGTTTGGGGGAGCTCCATACTGCTCCCATTAATTATTTTGGTAACCTCTTTACTAATCCTGGGCACATGATCTTCTCACTCAAATTAATGTGGCTAGAAATTTTCCTGTATTTATTAATGATTTTGAGGTGGAGGAGGTAGGGAAAGAAGTTATTTTGGCTAAAATTGAAGAGACCTTAAAGGGTTTTGCCAAGGACAAAAGTCTTGGTCCTGATGGGTGGACAATCGAACTTTTTTTACAGTTCTTTGATGTTATGGGTGTTGATTTACTAAATATGGTGGAATATACTAGAATCAAAGGTTACATCTCGAGGTGCCTCAACTCTACTTTTCTCACCTTAATTCCTAAAAAAAGAAAGCCAACAAATTTCGGGGATTTCAGGCCAATTGCTCTTTGCAACTTGGCCTACAAACTGATTTCCAAGATTATCTCTGTAAAATTGAAGCCTATACCGTCCAGATGCATCTCTGCTGAACAGTTTGGTTTCCTAAGGGACCGTCAGATTTTGGATGCCATTGGCATTACCTAAGAAATTATTCATTCTGTCAAGAAAAGGAATATGAAGGCTATGCTTCTAAAAATGGATCTTGAAAAAGCATACGACAGGGTTGATTGGGACTCTCTAAGGCTGATTCTTATACAAATTGGCGTTCTGCCTTTGATCCTGCATTGGATCATGGCTTGTGTGACTACAACCAATATTGCAGTACTTGTCAACGGTGCACCTTCCGATTTTTTCAGAATTTCTAGGGGTGTTCGTCAGGGGTGCCCATTGTCCCCCCTTCTTTTCCTGTTAATCATTGAAGGCCTGAGTAGATTAATTGGGAATGGTAAAGAAATTGGCTGGATCAAAGGTATCAAGTTGTCACCTGAATTATCACCCACTCACCTTTTATTTGTTGATGATGTCCTCCTAGCAGGTATGGACTCTGTGGAAGAATGGAGGAATTACATAATTATTATTGGGTCTTTTTGTTAGGCTTCTGGTATGTTAGTAAGCAATAGAAAATCAAGTTTTTTTCACTACAAGATTGAAAATCAATTGATTGAGCAATTCAAAGGTTTACTTCCCTATAATTTTTGTCAGCTGGAAGAGGGTTTCAAGTATCTTGGCTACTTTCTGAAGTCAAATGGGTATCAAAAAACGACTGGTTATGGCTCATCAAGAAGGTTGAAAGCAAAATTAGTCATTGGACATTCAGGTTACTATCCATTGGCGGGAAGCTCACTTTGGTGAAGTCGATTTTAACCGGCATCCCTGTGTATTGGTTTGCACTACATCAGGTACCTGTTTATATTATTAACTGTTTCAGAAAGCTCTTCTTCAATTTCTTGTGGACAGGGAGTCCGGATAGAAGCAAGATGGTGATGTCTAGATGAGAAAACATAACTCTTCCTGAACGCCATGGCGGTTGGGGGATCAAGCACTTATCAATGTTCAGTTGTGCTCTGCGTTTAAAAAGTTTTTGGCGTGGTCTATTCGTACCTACTCTCTGGACCAGGGTTCTTGCTGTTAAATATATCAAAGGAAATGTCAGAAACTGGATTAGGAATCCAGTGAAGAAAACCTTGGGTGTTTCCATGATCTGGGCTGGATTTATTAGAGTGTATAACTGGTTGGAGAAAGATCTTTCCTGGAGAGTGAGGAATGGGAAAGATATGTTGGTTGGCATCGATCTAATCTCTGGATTTGATGATGAGTATTCCCTGTCCACCGAAGTCTTGAACACCTTTCATTGGTTCGACCGGGACACACTCAACAAAATCAAAAGAACCAACGCTGACTCAAATAATTCTTATTGGTTCAGCTCAATGGAATTGGGCTTTTTGGATGATGCTTCTATTGAATGGGACAGGTATATCAACAAACTGAATAGTATTGGATGCCAGTTGACGTTGAACAAGGATAAATTAATCTGGAACAACAATAAAGCTACCGGGGTGGTCATGACGAAGCTTGCATATAAGGCCATCATTAGTTATTGGTGCATCTTCCCTGCAAACTGGTGGTATAGGTTGTTGTGGAAATGGAATATTCCACTCAAAATCAAGTGTTTTATCTGGCATGCTCTTCAGAGAGAGCTGAAAACGTGGGATAACCTTCTCAAAAAATGATGGGTGGGGCCTAGTGTTTGTTATCTCTGCAAAGGCAATATGGAATCTACAAACCATATCTTTGTGGAATGTGGTTTCACTAGATCTATTTGGAATTTGATTATCAAACATCTCTGTTTGCATCTTCAGTGGGGTACCGGTCTATTTGATGTATGTGCTCTAAACTGGTATAGGGAATGTAAAGCTGTCCCATTCCTTTCAACCTTAATCTCTTGGGTTATTTGGCGATCCAGGAATGAAGCTATTTTTGAAAATAAGGTTCCCATCATTCAATGTGCTTACAACAGAATTATAACAGTGTTAAAGGATCATTGCACATATATTGTTAAGGTAAGCAACAAAAAGGAGAGTTCTTTCACTCTTACTCATTAGAAACCTGTTGTTTTTTTTTATGGGGCTGCAAGTAATGGCTTATGTGCAGTGGGGGGTGTTTTTTATATTAACAAGGACCATTTTTTCACTCTCAAGATGAACTGTGGAGTTGGGAGGAACTTCTTGCACTCTGGTGTGTACTTACCGTCTCATATTTTTTTGGTCTTCATGAACTGGTTGTATAGGGAGATTCGAGGGTGATAATTAAATGTGCTCGTGGAGAGTTCAATTTAAATGTGCTCGTGGAGAGTTCAATTTAAATGTCGTCTCCCTCTATCAGTGGTGTTGTAGGACTAGGGAGAAAATTTTGTTGTTCAATGACATTTCTTTCGAGCATATTTACAAGCAGCATAATACATTGGTCGACAATCTCTCCAAGGCTGCATATGATGGTGAAGAAGGAGTAATTTTTTGGGAGGAATTTTATGATTTGCAAGTTGCGGAGTAGGGATCCTTTCATATCTTCGACATATAGTTTCTTTTTTTGAAGTTTACATATAGGCAGATAACTTTTTTTGTGTTGTAACTGTCTCCATTAGTATATTTTGGACGTGATGTTTATCAGTCCTGGGTCTTTGATCATCAGTAACTAATAACCTTTACACAAACATTTAAAAAACTTAAAAACTAATTTATCTCGACCTTAAATATATAAAATATAATAAAAAATTATGTAACCAAAAGTCAAAATATACTTATGAAGTTTACATTGATGTATGACTTGGATAAGCTTTCAAAACTCATGGACTTCCTCGACTTGGAATTAAATTCCGACCTTTAGTACCACTACATAGCATTGTGGTTGGGTGCATGCGAGCAGTCATTATAATTTGGCTTGCCTTTCAAGTAAAACAAAGACTTTGTGCGATACGATTAATGATCTAGACTGGTCGTTGTCGCATTATGGATGGATTTGTATAGAGATCACGTCATGTTACTAACGGTGGAGACTGGTTGTTGTCTCGTTAATGGATCGACTTCGAGAGAGATCATATGTGCTGCAAGTAACACGAGGGGTCCCCCTATAATTCAATGTATATACAATTCTACAAAATACCGCAACTTGTGGCTGCACTTTGTCCACGATATCAAATTTTGCCCTGGAGCCTCTCCCGTAAGTCAGGCTGTGAGGGGATGAAACATAGGGTAATGTTACGGGATTTTTTCAATAACATGAATATCGGATTTAACAGGTTTACGTTTTCAATACAATTAAATTAAATTAAGTGTTGGGTTTGGGACTATAAAAGCAATATATTTGTCTCATCCTCAATCCTAGAAAAGTATAGGTAGTAGTTTATCCCAAATTCTAAAACTAGATCCACATCCACAAATGACTACCAAATATAATACTTCAAAAAACAATCATATATCATTTAGAGTCTAGACTACTCCATTTTTAAGTCTATAATATATTCAAAATTAAAATTGTTTTTTGATGTATTATATTTGTTAGTCATTTGTTAATGTGGATCTAGTTTCCTACTAAATATGTCTCTAATTTACGAAAGTTATAGTTGATGTTTGTTTCTAAAATAATTGGATAAACTAGAGTGATTTGAAAATCAAAGAGAAAGAGGAAGGTAATGGTTATACTATTGCTAGAAGCTCTTATAAAAATTTAATAATCAAGCATAATTTTTAATAATCAAGTATAATTATTATTTGAGGGAAGAGCAAGACCTAATATATTGGATTTAATTACTAAAGAATTTGATAAATGTGTCCAATAGAAAAATTAAAATGAAATCCAAATAAAAAATACAAATGACACACATATATAATAATAATAATAATCTATTTTTAAGGCCACATATATACATTACACAAGAGATATATGAAAAACCTTATCGGACAAAAGAACAAACTTGGAGCCACACATTTTTCTTATTATATTAACAAAATAATACAAAATACAATAATTAGATATTTTACAACATTACTTAACCACAATCCACTAATATTAGATTACCATGGGTTGTGTGTCAATTGGATTTAATCTAAGTAATTGCAAGATGAAGTGTTACCCTCTCTTGCCATTTTTTTTAGTTAATGTCAATTAGATTAGTTACAGTTTTTATCATTTATTTCTTTTTTAACCTTTAAGTTACATACACATTTTATAGTTTACAAACTTAAATTAAAATAAACATATATATAAATTTTATTAACTAGTTCATATTTATATTATTAAAAATAATTTTATAAAAAAATATAAATCCCAGCGTTAATAATATCCAACAAGGATAAAAGCTGCCATGTAGCTAAGTCCCTGCCAAATGGTGCCAAGAATAAATGATTCGATGGTTTTGATTTTGACTTTCTTTTCAACTGACCAATATCTTTTGCGGTCTACGTATGTGAACAAACTTGTTCCAAAATGCAGGGATGTGTAGAATAAATAGGATTGCTCGAGACCATTTTCTCCATTTTCTCCAACTTAGTCCATTCCTTGTCTATTTGGTATATGCTTTATCATCATCTCACATCAATTCATATATATAAGATTCCTAACAATTGATCCCAATAAAAAATGTGTAAATGTGACACTGGTAAATTTGTCAAGAATAGGACACTGGTAAATGTGTCTATCCCCTTTCTAGTAACAAGTACACAATTATTTATTAAAATAAATAAAACAAATATATGGATACTATTTTCCATATGTGCATAGGTTAATTTGTAAGCATCATCAATAACCTAAGGGTACCTGCACGAAGCTGGTACCCAAAAACACCGCAACAGCAGCGCGTGAGCAGAAAAAACAAAGCAACGCGCATGCGCATCCAAATGCACACATGCGTCGCTGCTTCGACAATGCCGAACGTCCACATGGTTCAGCCCACGTGGACAAAAGGGGCGCGTACGCGCCTTTGACGCGTGCGCACAAAATGGCGTGCACACATCAATGACGCGTGCATGCCTCTGTTTTTTTATATAAAAAAATAGCTCACGGGTTTGTCATTTTTGACAGACCCGTGAGCTCACTGTGCAATCTCGCGAGCACACTATGCAACCCCGCGAATGCGTCTTCAAGCAACCAAATTCTCCTCAACACCAACAAATTGCCCCTACACCACGACGCCATCCATTTCTCCAGGTAGGTTCTCAACAATGCATCCATTTGTTTTTTTTTGTTTTCCATTTGAATTTGAATTTTTAAAAAAATTTACAATCCATTTAAAAACAAAAAAAAAATTCATTGCAGGCCATCTACACCTAACAAGATGTCAAACACACCTGAACCATCCGATGAAACCAATGAAACCCGACCTTAAGAAGACAACATGGGAACCGACAATGAACATAATGAAAACCCCGAAGATCAATTACACCAAGATTTAAATCAATTGAGGGCACTAAGTAATGAATTGAACATCACCAAGGAAGCCTCTCAGGTTTCCTTGGCTTCATCACTGCAAAACATTATTGAATCAATCAATATTGCACATAGTGAGATAACAAACTTGTGCCAATACAGGGCTTGAATGAGGGAATACTACTCTATTAGGTTGTCCAAAGAGCACATAAAAGACCTCAACATAACCAAAGCCCAGTTGTATAGCAAGTTCATAGTTCCCTCGACGGGACAGTCTCTAGTTGTGACGAGGCCTCAGGTTTGCATGGACTGGTGCATTTACCAGCCATGGAGGATAACTAGAGAAAGAGGTGGTTCATGGTGTTTGACAGGGCCCCGTGCAACAATTTGGAGGTCCCACAGTATTTCCTTCGAAAATTGTGGGCTGAGTTTGAGCTAGGGTACCATGTCAACTATTTTGACATCACTGAGTTTCAGGGTGTCGGTCTTGGCTCTTCCCAAGATTGACCTCAGGCACACCGCAACCCACTTAGAAGACCTCCTGCACCCAGGAGAGAGCCAAACCCCCCTCCTCAGCCACCCGGGTTTGGTAGTGGGCTAGATGAGATTCATGACTTCGTCAGACGTGCCACACATGACTTGCTTAGACACACCAAATTTGTGGCCATGTCTTCCCAGAGCCGGGAGGACACCGATGAGATGCAAACAACTGCACAGTCTATGGGTGGTGGCCGAGACATGCCGGGCACAGGTGGAACCCAGGAGGGGCCTTCTACTTCTGCTGGAACAACGACACATCATTGTTCTCATTGTGGTCATTCTTTCCATGGTGATACGTAGCAACATGCCACAGGGAGTTTCATGGATCAGGTTGCTATTGTTTTATTTAATGTTCAAGTATTTGTTGTATTTTATTTGATATCGTATTGTTTAATATATTTAACTTTGAATTACACAGTGTTGAATTTAATTGTTTTAATGTACAGTTATTCGGGGTTGGGTCTCCATCCCCCAGGTGGCAGGACGTTGGTTCCTTTGACCTCGATGGAGCCATGGCAACAGCAGAGGACATTATGGGACCATACACACAGGTAACTTCTTTACTTTGAATAATTAGATCCTGTTACCAGTAATTTGTGTTCAGTAATTACAAATTAATTAGCACTAAGTAATTACCATACTATCATCGTATTTTACAGTCGTGTTTATCATATTGTCTAAATTATTTGAGAGCTATGAATTCATATAATCCAACCAAACAAAAATGAAACCTTATAAAACATGAAAACCTAAGAAAACTAGAAACATTTGTCCATGTTCACTTTAGGCATCCTAGACCTCTAATGATTATACAAATGGGAGAGAAATTTCCAAAATCTGTCATTCTTACTTGACCAATGATGAGCCCGCAGCTGGGGTTTTGGTGATGCCCACAGTGTCCTTCATCCTTAGACTACCATCCAATGCTTGCTTTCTCTTCCTTTGCTTTACCAATGCCATCTGTGTTATTGTTGCTTTTCCATTTGTCACCATGTCATCCAAGTTATCTTCGCCATGTACTCTCCTTGTCCAAATCATCTTCAAATGACCAGAGTATGGATCATTTGACTCTTGGCTCAATAGGTGTGCCAATGGCTCCAATTGTGACATCCCAAAAATTTACAAAAATTTAAAATTTTTTAAAGTAGCAATAATTACTGAAATTGCTAATGCAGAAAATGAAATAATTTCTAATCTTCTATCTAAAGATGAATTACGATAACAACAATCAACTTCATAGCGCAAAGTACTTCATTAGTTCTGCTTGTGTTTATTTGAAATCTAAATGTTGTAGTTAAGTTTATCCTACGATGTATTTTCTTGTTAAGATACTGACAGTTTGCTTTTGCATGGTAACGAAGGGGTCCTCGAGGTACCCTGAGGTTTACTTAGCTATGTTTAGCTAAAGCATTTGAAACTGTCTCTTTGAGCAGAAAAGCAGGTAAGAGTAATACAACAATTCAAATGTTAGAGTAAATATGTTTTTCAATTCATCGTCAATGTTATTGTGAAAATTCTTAGTACTTTCTTGCAGCAGTTATAGAAGGTATGGGTCTTTATTCCATTTCTCATTTACGTACTATTTTACAAACTTATTAGTGTTATTAAAGTCCTGTCGTCATTTTTCCAAAATGAAAGGAGTAGTAATATTCTATGTATTAAACTTATACTATGAGTTCTGGTTTAAGTGTTAGATTCCAATGTACATATGGAAATTAAAAATAACTAAAGTGGATTCTATAATTTTCCATTCATAAATTGCATAAAGAATTATGCTAATATAGCATCGTTTTTTATGATATTATCATCATAATTCAAATGTGAATTTACTATACTTATATGATTGTGTTCTTCTAATGTACTATATATGCTATTACAATATGAACTAGCATTATCATGTGCATAATAAGAAATCTAGACTATACCTTAAGCATCGAAGATCTTACCTTTGTCAATTGATTAGAAATAACAAAATATATAAACTATACCCTAAAATCCAATATCTTCTATATGATATTAACTATGTTATGGAATAGAAAATGTACATCATATTATAACCATGCCTTAAACGAACCCTACATTAGAAATGTATTACTATTAATACGATGCTAACTACAAACTTTGGGAAACGGAAAAACAATATGAAAATACAACCCTGAACATTGTATTGAATATGATATTGACAGGGCATTAAAGTCTCGGTACTTAGCATGCTAGCAGTCTGTCGATACTTGGTCCTGACACTAAAATCGCCTACCTGCTAAGTGTAGTGGAAAGCTTAGGTGGATGTCTTCATGTGAAGGTTAGTGAATAGGTAGTCACCGGAGTCAAGTTTGCACATGGTTTTGATGGAGGTTATCCTAGCTGTACTCTGTGGTGGCATTGGTTATTAAATATGTTAATTAATACAGTTGGTACTACGAAATTCTATGCGATGTGAGAAATGATCCCCACCGTTGATCTTGTGACAGTCTCGAGCCTTGAGACTTGACCCTAATTCACCACTAAGTCTCAAAGTTATTGTTTTTGGCATTCATTGTGTATTGTTACTGGATCAGTGTAGAGGCCGACCGACCCGAGATAATTTAGGGTTTCAATAGTAGGTATGGAGTGCTTCCTCCATGATTTGAACCTGTAACCTTGGCTTGGCTCTAGATACCTAAGATAGCTTAAGAGCTGAACCTGATAGTGCGAGCTTACAGCAAAGGTTGAAGTTAGGAAGAGCTCCAGGGTTGTTGAGAGTACCGTGTGTAAATCCAACTAGTATTCAGTTTCTCTGTAAGTCAAGTGATGATT
The DNA here is from genome assembly GCA_027924585.1 of Larix kaempferi. Taxonomy (NCBI): domain Eukaryota; kingdom Viridiplantae; phylum Streptophyta; class Pinopsida; order Pinales; family Pinaceae; genus Larix; species Larix kaempferi. The sequence continues at coordinate 3,334,924 of BSBM01000778.1, forward strand.
CTTAGAATTTTCTCCAACCTTTGTTGCATTCGATGATGAAATGATGGTCTTAGTTCAACAGTGGCTAAGGTGTCGTGCTCCATAAATAACTGTTAAAAGGTAATGAACAGGATTCGAATTCTGTCTTCTTCTATTAGTTTAAGAATTTCAGTTGTTCTTAAGAAGCTTCTTTGATGATACGTTTTTTGACCATACTCATGGTTGTGTGGTAGGTTTTACACTTCGTCGAAGGTTACAGTGTTTTGAAAGCTTGTGGAAGGAACACTGCTCGACCATCGGTAAGCCTCAGCGGTTCTCTACTTCATTGGTTCTCCTGGCCCGTCATGGCCGATGTTTGGTGTTTGAATATGGAATGTAATAGGTTCCTGGCAGAGTTTTTGGCTAGTGTTAATGTTTTGAGAACCAAATGACTGAACGCTAGAGGATAAGATCCTTGGCTGGTCTTGTTACTATGCTTTGCAGTGTTTCACTGTAAATTTTTATTGCATTAATACCCTTGTTTTAAGATGTAAAGGTTGAAGGAATGAACCCTCGCTATTTTTAATCGAAGAACAGTGTTGAAACTTCAAATAGTTTTCTGTGCAATGTTTAAGTTTCAATTTGTTGATAATGGATATTTAATACAGTGTCTTTGGAGAGTTGAACGCCATGGGCTGACTTGTTTCTATAAAGTAGAAGTTCTATTGCTACAATGTTAAGTCTTTTGTTTTTTAGTTCAGTTTTCAATAAAGGAATTTCGTTCCAAACTTCATAAGTTTTGTGTATTTTGAAACTGTGAACGTTGCTCCAGTAAATGTGAAAATGTAATGTCTTGTTTTATGAACTGCTGTGTTTTAAATGATGGCTAAGAGCCATAGGTGTATAAACCTTGTGATAAGCCCGACGAAATCCTAACCTGTAAGTTTCGATGGTAACTCTGATAATACCGAGAATTCAAATCTGAGAACCGTGCCTTAACTAGTTCATCTATTGGTTTTCAATACTGTTTATGATTCTACAAGGGTTATAAGCTCACTGTTAGATAACGATACAAATTTCACGTTTTCTGCTAAGTGAGGTAAAGTGTCTTTCTCGTATTCTCAACATGAAAGGTAGATAGTAAGGTTTAATTAAAATGTTGTTTACGGTTTTGAACCTATGTCTGCTATATCTTCAGAAATCTTATATGTCTTTGCCATGAATGGCTTGATATGAAAATTATTGAAATGTATACTAAGTTGATGTTTGGAAGCTAGGGTTTGAAAATCTTAGGGTTTTGATTCGATAGTGAAAATGTTTATATTTAATGATTGTAATTGATACTTCATCAGAATTTGAGAAATGAGTATTACAAATAAAATAATACTATTTATTAATGAGAAAATAAATGTTTATTTATCATTTGTAAATAATAACTCTGTATAGAAGAATAATTGCAGCTGTTAAAAGTTCTAGAATACAAAATGCCTGAAACCATTGGATTTATAATAATGGAATGCATAGTATTATCATCCGAAAATAGATAGAGTTAATATGAAGATCTAGATTTGTGCAGAAATAAAGTGTGTTTGTTTTATTATTAAGTAGAGGAAATGCTATACATCTGTTTATAATATGTTGTTCTATTTCCTAAGTTTTAGACATATAATTGAAATGGAAGAATTTAAAAGAAACCCTACAGTGTTAATCTATCTAAACACTTAGCATTCTGCCCTTCATTCATCTATATTAATTTTTCTTTTCTGTACTAGAGTAATATACAGAAAATCATATGGGAAAAATACAGAAAAGATTTTAATCATTCATCTTATTTACTTAACCATCCTTAAACCATATCATCTTCAAGTCAGAAATTGAAGCAGTTTCTTTTGTATAACTGTAACTAATAAATCTACAATGCATAAAATCATTTAACTGTAAACAATAAGACAGAACAGTAGAACCTGTTGACTATAGGAGAAACAAAAAACCCAAGGAGCCTATTCCACCCAACCTATTCTTGAAGACAGCCAAATTACTTGCCTTAGGACCCTCCAGCCTGTTCACTAAACCACTAGGAAGAAGAATCTGTAGAAGCTTTAGGTCAATCCACTTGCAGGAGTAAAGTAGTTCATCCAATCATATAGACTTAGCAGTCAAAGAGACCTGCACCAACACCTCTGGTTATTTCAGCATCCTCACAATGCACTTCCACTTAAACTCCCTATTCGAATCTCTCAGTGATCACCTGATACACTTGAGGAATTATTTCTGCAAAAAATAATGTAGAGCTGCCTGCTCAATTCGAATTGCCTTATCTAGGCTGCCTAGGCCTTTTAGTGGTTAACCTGGTCATTAATGAGCCATCAGCTCTCTTCCACCCACCTGGGGGATAATGACACAAATTTAGGGGTAGTTGTCCCATAACCAACAGCTAGTGGTGGAGTGCAAATGCTGACATCTGTCACATGCCTTCTAACAACTTCCATTCCTCCTAGTGGGTCAGTGAACACTCATTTAACAGTTCCCTTAGGTGTTTGTCTCCTGTTTTAATTTATTAAATAATAATAATCAGTCATTGCAATCATCCTTGACCAATATTTGTTCATAATTACAAAACTTTGTAATTATAATTTAATATAATGTTTTTGCAATAAAAATAAATAGTCTCAAAATTTGGGTAGGTGACATACACCCCCCCTTAAGTATCAACATCGTCCTCGATGTTGTTTATTCACTCTCTGAGTGTTCCTGAAACAGATTTGGGTATGCTGCACGCATACTACTCTCCACCTCCCAGGTTTCCTCTTCTGGGCTAAGGTGCTTCCATTGCACCTTTACCTGCCCAATGGTGCGATTTCGGAGTAGAGTTTCCCTCCTTTCGAGGATACAGTCCGGTTCCACCTGAAAATCGCCGTCTTGTTCCACCTGTACATCATTCCAATTTATAACATGAGTAGCATCATGCACATATTTCTTTAAAACCGAAATATGAAAAACATTATGTATTTTTAGATTTGGTGGTAAAGCTAGTTGATATGCCACGGGTCCAACCCTTGACAAAATTTTGAAAGGACCACAATACCTGGGTCCCAGCTTGGCATAGCTTCCTAGTTTTAATGAACTCTTCTTTGGTCTTAGCTTAATGAAAACATGTTCACCAACTTGGAACTCTTTATGATTCTTTTTAAGATCTGCTTGACTTTTCTGCCTATCTTGGGCAGCTTTAAGATTTCTTTGTACCTGTTGCACAGTTAGTTCTATTTCCTTCAACAATTTAGGTACTAAAATAACTCTATTAACTGGATCATTCCAAGAAACTGGTGTATTGCATTTCCTACCATAAATAATTTCAAAAGGGCTAAGCCTGGGTGATGCATGATAATGGTTGTTATATGCAAATTTTGCTAAATGCAAGTAGTCCTTTCACTTACCAGGCTGATCCTTAACATACATCCGTAGCATGTCTTCCAATATCTGATTCACTCTTTCTGTCTGTCCATCCATTTGTGGATGAAATGCTGTGCTGAATTTTAAGGTTGTATTCAACCCTTTAAACAAAGATCTCCATAATTTTCCAGTAAACTTAGAATCATGATTTCAAACTATCACTTTTGGTATTCCATGCAGTCGAAAAATCTGTTTCGTGAAAATTTCTGCAATGTCTAGAGCCTTATGAGTAGTTTTTTATTGGTATAAAATGTGCTGCCTTGCTGAGTTTATCCACTACCACCATGATGGAATCATTTTGTTTATGATTCTTGGGTAGTCCGGTAACAAAATCTATACTTATGATCTCCCATTTCCAGCTAGGTATAGGTAATGGCTGTAACAGTCCAGCCGAATGTTGATGTTCAACTTTTACCTTTTGACAGTCAAAGCATTTAGCTATATATTTTGCTACTTCATCCTTCATTTTGGGCCAATAATACTCTTTCCGTAACATAGTGATGGTTTAATGATAACCTGGATGACCAGCATAATGACTTTTGTGCATCTCATCTAAAATCATAATTTTTTATCTTTGGTACATTTGGCACATATAATTTGTTCTTGTACAGCAGCAATCCATTTTCTGTTAACTTGAAATCTGCCATAGAATTTTCAGAATTATTTTCTGCTGTCTTTTCATGTAATTCTTTGTATTCTTCATTTGTTTTAATCCCTTCAAAAATCTGATTTTCCAAATCTGTTGTGTATGTGCTGATGGATGAAATAAAATTTATCCTTGCATTACGACTTAAAGCATCAACAACCTTGTTCTCTTTACCCTTTATATGCTGAATTTCAAAATCATATTCACTTAGAAAGGTTAACCATCTAGCCTGTCTAGCATTCAAATTCGTCTGATCTAGTAAATACTTCAGCCCCATGTTATCTGTCATCAAAGTAAATTTTATGCCAATAAGATGGTGACGCCACATTTTCAGGGCATGTATTACTACTAATAATTCTAGATCATAAGTAGAGTAATTTTTCTCATGTATTTTCAGCTTTCTAGACTCATATGCTACAGCATGTCCTTCTTGTGTTAGGACTCCACTGAGTCTGTCATTACATGCGTCGGTGCATACTATAAAATCTTTATTAGGATCTGCAATTTTCAGAATAGGTGTTGTAGTTAGTAATTCCTTCAACTTCTTAAAACTGTCTGCACACTTTTGATCCCATACAAACCTCTTCCCCTTCTTCTGTAAGGAGGTTATGGGGTTTGCAATCTTTGAAAAACCTTCTATGAATTTTCTATAATATCCTGTAATCCCCATAAATGATCGAACGTCCGTCACATCTTTAGGAACCAACCATTCATTAATGGATTTTATCTTATCGGGATCAACCGAAATTCCTTCCTTATAGATTATGTGTCCTAAATACTGAATCTTATCCTTGTGAAAGTGACACTTACTAAACTTAGCATATAACTGATGATCTCTCAGAACTTGTAAAATAATATGCAGATGTTTGTCATGTTCTTCCTTACTTTTAGAATATACCAGAATGTCATCTATGAACAAAATGGCGAACTAATCCAAATATTTGTGCAGAATATTGTTCATTAAGCACATAAATACTGCTGAGGCATTGGTCAACCCAAATGACATGAATACGAACTCATAATGTCCATATCGAGTTCTAAAGGCTATTTTAAAAATATCCTCACCCTTCACACGAACTTGATGATATCCTGACCTCAAATAATTCTTTGAAAATATCGTTGCTCCACGCAACTAATCAAATAGATCGTCTATGCGGGGCAATGAATATCGATTCTTGATTGTCATCTTATTCAGTTGGCGATAATCTATACAAATCCTTAGAGTGCCATCCTTCTTCTTAACAAATATAACAGGTGCTCCCCAAGGAGACACGTTGGGTCTTATATAGTTTTTATCAATCGGTTCCTTCAACTATGATTTCAACTAATTTAATTCTAGTATATTCATCCTATATGGAGCTTTAGAGTTCGGTACCGCACCCGGTATCAGTTCAATAGTAAAATCTAGATCTCTCTTTGGGGGTAACCCTGGGATCTCTTCTGGAAAAACATTCTGGAATTCTTTTAGGATAGGTATATCTTCTAATTTTAGTTTGTCCTCTTTTGTAATTGACTCCTCATGTACTACATTTACTGCGAACATCTCACATATTTTTCTAACTACTCTTTTTACTTGCATAGCTGAAATATGTCTAAGTGATGTCTTTCTAGGAATACCTTTTACTTCTACTATTTCTCCTTCATCATTTAAATAAGTAAAACTTTTCTCATAACAATTCAGAATAACATGATGGGATTCTAACCAGTCCATTCCAATTAAGATATCATAGGATCCTAAAGGTAAAACATTTAACTTGGTTTGTGTCCTTAACTAATTCATAAATAAAACACAATTTTCAACAAAATCAGACACTTTTCTTTTTGTTCCTGTTGCTAGTCTAACTAACCAGGATTTATTAAATTTTTTTGTTTTCAAATTAAAATTTTCCACAATATCAGTAGATATATAACTCAAGCTAGCACCTGGATCAATCAAAATAGAAATTGGATGGTTTTGTAGCATACCTTCAATCTCTACCATAGAGACTTGATGCTTAGCTTGCCCATTGTCTAGAGCTGCATTAATTCTGGGCATGTCTCTTGCCAAGTCTCCCACAGTAGGTTCAGCTTGTATGGAGTGAATATTGTTGGATGTCCGCTTCCTTTTGGGGCATTCTGAAGCATAATGAGGACCTTAGCATTCAAAACACTTTATAGCTTCCTTTTGGTCATTAGTTCTGGTAACATTCAGTGTATTTCTAGGAGCTGTAAAATTCTGTTGTTGATTATTTCTGGGACTGTTTCCTTAGAAATTTCGATTTGGAAAGTTTTTCTTTTGAAACCCAGAATTTCCCTGGAACCTAAAATTCTTCTTTTTCATCTCAAAATTGCTGGGTTTATGATTTTTCCAGTTAGATATCCCTTCTCTTTTCTGGTTTGTATCATAGAAGAAAGTTGCTTTCCTCATGGCTTCTTCTAAGGTCTTTGGATTGTCATACTCTATTCTGTCCTTGATGTTGAAAGGTAGGCAACTCAGCTACCTCTGAATCTTTGGTTTCTCCTCTACAAGATATGGCACATACCTTAGCAAATTTAGAAATTTGTTGTTCAGCTCTTTCATGTTCATGTTTCCCAATTTTAGATCGTAAAATTCCTTAGACTTTTCTTCGTAATATTGTTCAGATAAGAATTTCTTCTTGAAGTACCTTTTAAAAGTGCTCCATTTTACATCTTTGTCCTCGATGCCCTTCACTCTTTTGATGTCCTTCCACAAAATATCTACCTTACCGATCAGGTTGTATATGGACATCTTTTCCTTTAATGATTCTGAATAATCATAGATTTGAAAGTATTTCTTCATGCCGAACAACCATGCTTCAGTTGTCTCTCCTTTCTCAGTTTCACCATTGAAGGTTGAGGGTTTGATTTTCTTGAACTCCCCAGAAATCTATTCATACTGTCTGTGGCCTTTTCTTTTGGGTTTGTAATCTCCTTCGCTGCTATCACTTGAATAATTACGTTTCTTTTTGCATTTTTCATTGGCAGCTTCTGATGAGGTTGAAATGTTGTCCACATCATCAGTTTTCATTTTCTTACCCCTGCCTCGATGAGATAAGTCTTCAATCTTGGAGGTATTTTCAATCCCTCTATCCTGTTTGTCAGTTGGGCACTGATCGAACAGTACTTGGTTAAGTTCCTCTCGTGCCTTCATAATTCTCTCATTGTCCTGTTTTACAGATCTGATTTCTGCTTTTAACTCCTGAAATGCACGTAACAATTCTGATGAATTATCATTCAATTCACCATGGACTTCTTCTTCATAATGTTGTCCCATACTATGACTGTTTGGTCAAAATCTGTCCTCCATATGTTCAGCTGATCCTTCCATACCTGTGGCTTAGAAAACAAATTTCTGTATAACAAAAATAATTTAAATTGAATTAGTAAGATTTCTTTTGTCATAAAATTTTATGTTGCGTGTTCTTTGGACCTTTTCAGGCCAAGAGTTTGAACATGAGCTCTGATACCACATGTGACACCCCGAAAATTTACAAAAATTTAAAATTTTTTAAAGTAGCAATAATTACTGAAATTGATAATGCGGAAAATGAAATAATTTCTAATCTTTTAACTAGAGATGAATTACCATAACAACAATTAACTTCATAGTGCAAAGTACTTCATTAGTTCTGCTTGTGTTTATTTGAAATCTAAATTCTGTAGTTAAGTTTATCCTACGATGTATTTTCTTGTTAAGATACTGACAGTTTGCTTTTGCATGGTAACGAAGGGGTCCTACGAGGTACCCTGAGGTTTACTTAGCTATGTTTAGCTAAAGCATTTGAAACTGTCTCTTTGTGCAGAAACGTAGGTAAGAGTAATACAACAATTCAAATGTTAGAGTAAATATGTTTTTCAATTCATCGTCAATGTTATTGTGAAAATTCTTAGTACTTTCTTGCAGCAGTTATAGAAGGTATGGGTCTTTATTCCATTTCTTTTTTATGTACTAGTTTACAAACTTATTAGTGTTATTAAAGTCTAGTCGTCATTTTGCCAAAATGCAAGGAGTAGTAATATTCTATGTATTAAACGTATACTATGAGTTCTGGTTTAAGTGTTAGATTCCAATGTACATATGGAAATTAAAAATAACTAAAGTGGCTTCTATAATTTTCCATTCATAAATTTCATAAAGATTTATGCTAATATAGCACCGTATTTTATGATATTATCATCATAATTCAAATGTGAATTTACTATACTTATAGGATTGTGTTCTTCTAATGTATTATATATGCTATTACAATATGAACTAGCATTATCATGTGCATAATAAGAAATCTAGACTATACCTTAAGCATCGAAGATCTTACCTTTGTCAATTGATTAGCAATAACAAAATATATAAACTATACCCTAAAATCCAATATCTTCTATATGATATTAACTATGTTATGGAATAGAAAATGTACATCATATTATAACCATGCCTTAAACGAACCATACATTAGAAATGTATTACTATTAATACGATGCTAACTACAAACTTTGGGAAAGGGAAAAACAATATGAAAATACAACCCTGAACATTGTATTGAATATGATATTGACAGGGCATTAAAGTTTCGGTACTTAGCATGCTGGCAGTCTGTCGATACTTGGTCCTGGCATTAAAATTGCCTACCTGCTAAGTGTAGTGGAAAGCTTAGGTGGATGTCTTCACGTGAAGGTTAGTGAACAGGTAGTCGCTGGAGTCAAGTTTGCACATGGTTTTGATGGAGGTTATCCTAGCTATACTCTGCGGTGGCATTGGTTATTAAATATGTTAATTAATATAGTTGGTACTACGAAATTCTATGCGATGTGAGAAATGATCCTCACCATTGATCTTGTGACAGTCTCAATCCTTGAGACTTGAACCTAATTCACCACTAAGTCTCAAAGTTATTGTTTTTGGCATTCATTGTGTATTATTACTGGCTTAGTGTAGAGGCCGACCGGCCTGAGATAATTTAGGGTTTCGATAGAAGGCATGGAGTGCTTCCTCCATGATTCGAACCCATAACCTCGGCTTAGCTCTAGATACCTGAGATAGCTTAAGAGCCGAACCTGATAGCTTAAGAGCCAAACCTGATACTGTGAGCTTACAACAAAGGTTGAAGTTAGGAAGAGCTCCATGGTTGTTGAGAGTACTGTGTGTAAATCCAACCAGTATTCAGTTTCTCTGTAAGTCAAGTGATGATTCCCAGAATTTTCTCCAACCTTTGTTGCATTCGATGATGAAATGATGGTCTCGGTTCAACATTGGCTAAGGTGTCGTTCTCCATAAATAACTGTTAAAAGGTAATGAACAAGATTCGAATCCTGTCTTCTTCTATTAGTTTAAGAATTTCAGTTGTTGTTTAAGAAGCTTCTTTGATGATACGTTTTTTGACCATACTCGTGGTTGTGTGGCAGGTTTTACACTTCGTCGAAGGTTACGGTGTTTTGAAATCTTGTGGAAGGAACACTGCTCGACCACCGGTAAGCCTCGGCGGTTCTCTACTTCGTAGGTTCTCCTGGCCCGTCATGGCCGATGTTTGGTGTTTGAAGATGGAATGTAATAGGTTCCTGGCAAAGTTTTTGTCTAGTGTTAATGTTTTGAGAACCAAATGACTGAATACTAGAGGATAAGATCCTTGGCTGGTCTTGTTACTATGCTTCGTAGTGTTTCACTGTAAACTTTTATTGCATTAATACCCTTTTTTAAGATGTAAAGGTTAAAGGGATGAACCCTCGCTATTTTTAATGGAAGAACAGTGTTGAAACTTCAAATAGTTTTATGTGCAATGTTTAAGTTTCAATTCGTTGATAATGGATATTTAATACAGTGTCTTTGGAGAGTTGAACGCCATGGGATGACTCATTTCTATAAAGTAGAAGTTCTGCTGCTAAAATGTTAAGTCTTTTGTTTTTGCTTTCAGTTTTAAATAAAGGAATTTGGTTCCAAACTTCATAAGTTTTGCGTATTTTGAAACTGTGAGCATTTCTCTAGTAAATGTGAAAATGCAATGTCTTGTTTTATGAACTGTTGTGTTTTAAATGATGATTGAGAGCCATAAGTGTATAAACCTTGTGATAAGCCTGACGAAATCCTAACATGTAAGTTTCGATCGTAACTCTGATAATACCGAGAATTCAAATCTGAGAACCGTGCCTTAACTAGTTCATCTATTGGTTTTTGATACTATTTATGATTCTACTAGGGTTATAAGCTCACTGTTAGATAACGATACAAATTTCACATTTTCTGCTAAGTGAGGTAAAGTGTCTTTCTCGTATTCTCAACATGAAAGGTAGATAGTAAGGTTTAATTAAAATGTTGTTTAGGGTTTTGAACCTATGTCTGCTATATCTTCAGAAATCTTATATGTCTTTGCCATGAATGGCTTGATATGAAAATTATTGAAATGTATACTAAGTTGATGTTTAGAAGCTAGGGTCTGAAAATCTTAGGGTTTTGATTCTATAGTGAAATTTTTTATATTTAATGATTGTAATTGATACTTCATCAGAATATGAGAAATGAGTATTACAAATAAAATAGTACTATTTAGAAATGAGAAAATACATGTTTATTTATCATTTGTAAATAATAACTCTTTATAGAAGAATAATTGCAGCTGTTAAAAATTCTAGAATACAAAATGCCTAAAACCTTTGGATTTATAATAATGGAATGCATAGTATTATCATCCGAAAATAGATAGAGTTAATTTGAAGATCTAGATCTGTGTAGAAATAAAGTGTGTTTCTTTTATTATTAAGTAGAGGAAATGCTATACATATGTTTATAATATGCAGTTCTATTTCATGAGTTTTAGACATATAATTGAAATGGAAGAATTTAAAAGAAAGCCTACAGTTTTAATCTATCTAAACACTTGGCATTCTGCCCTTCATTCATCTATATTAATTTTTCTTTTCTGTACTAGAGTACTATACAGAAAATAGTATGGAAAAAATATAGAAAAGATTTTAATCATTAATCTTATTTACTTAACCATCCTTAAACCATATCATCTTCAAGTCAGAAATTGAAGCAGTTTCTTCTGTATAACTGTAACTTAAATCTACGATGCAGAAAAACATTTAATTGTAAACAATAAGACAGAACAGTAGAACCTGATTGACTGTAGGAAAAACAAACAACCCAAGGAGCCTGTTCCACCCAACCTATTCATGAAGACAGCCAAATTACTTGCCTTAGGACCCCCGAGCCTGTTCACTGAAACACTAGGAAGAAGAATCTATAGAAGCTTTAGGTCAATCCACTTGCAACAGTAAAGTAGTTCATCCAATCTGTATTGGAGAAAACTCACTATGGCTTGGGAATACCACAACAGACAGATGACTACCAGAAATATACTCAATTCTCAAAGCAATGCTATTATAAATGACAATGTTAAAATAATGGAGAAATGTAACCAACCTAGATCCAACGTTTGATGTAGATCCCCGTTGGAGCTTTCAATCCACGCACTTGTAATCTTCAAATTAGTCTTGACAGCCAATATCCAACAATTACATATAATATTTAAATGACATTAACATTATCAATAACAATGGTCCATAATATCATAAACAAATGTAACCCAATATATAATAAATGACATTCACACCATGAACGGACAAGAATATGAGTATTGCTATTAATGAACAAGAAGAAGTACAAAGTGATACGACCTCTTGCCGACAACCAATCTGAACCAAGATCTAGATCAATCCACTTGTGCCTCCACCACTTCAATCCTCCATGAATGGAAAAATCAAACTAGAAAGGAGTTTGGAAGGTGAACATAACTGGTTCACAACTACAATGATCAATGAGTGCAGACCCAAGATAGGGAAAAAATCCACTAGAGTTCTCTTACAATTCTCCTCTCCCTCCTGTCCATAAGCCATATGTGCTCAATATATAGTCCTATCAAAGGTAGGTGAAAGGACACATCGAGACGTTACTTGGGCAGATGGAGAGCCAAAGGTCACCCAATGACAGCTTTTTGGGAGTAAAAAGTAATAAATAGTGGTTTTTACCATTTTACATGCTACCCGTGGGCTATAGGGATGCAACTTGCAGGTACTCCTGCTATAAAGATGCAACAGGCGGGTAGGAATAAAAATAGGGCAAACTGGTATCACTTAAGGATAAAAATGGATCTGAGTCACTGAAATGGATCCTGTAGGCCAAAGAATGCTGATGCTCACAGGGTGGAAGATTTTTGTGTAACAGATGCCCCCTAATGTGTGAGGTTAGTGACTGAAAGTGGTACGATGGTCGAAATACATTATAAAGCTCAGAAGTGGAGTGATGGAGACACAAGTGGAAAGAACAGCTCACTCGTCATAATACAATAGTATCTCAAAATACATGTCGGTATATTACAACAATCTGATACAATGGCCATGAATAGGCAGTACATAATGGATATATGTCATAAGTGATCATAGCCATGATCCCTCTACAGTAAGATATGGTCTCCTGCTGAAAAGGAAACAACTGGTGCAAAACTGGAGGTACAAAGTGCTGAAATCCGAGAGGTGATATCTCAGATGTAAAGTCAAAGTCATATGTAGCATACTGAATGCCACAATCGCCTGGGGTCTTCTACATAAGTCTTCGACGGTGCAAGTCCCATCAAGTGAATAAAGGAGTTGGGGTCGAACCTGATGAAACATCGTCTGATTACCGGTCAATGATGTATACCATCAACAGACGCGAGATGGCCCACCAATAATGAAAATGGGCATAAAGGCACAGAGCACAATCATCAGAGTGTGAATAAATGGGTTGAAGTCGAACACTAGGATGAATCCATCGATCAGGGGACATTTATGTATTCCCAAAACTATCGATGGCAAGAGAACCTGCCACTAATGACTACAAGCCTCAAGGTACTCAACCGAACTCTAAGCCTCAAGTCCAGAAATAAATGAGTTGAAGTCGACGGAATGAGACTCGCTGGAAGGAGGGCATTAAGGAATCCCCCATCAACCAACATGAGGTACCAGCAATGCTGAAATATTTGGAAGATCTCAGGTGAAACGGACTGACTCAATAAGGATGGATGACATGCAATAGTCAAGAGATCTGAGGAGTGGCTGACACTGGTTTCAGGACATCCTTTGAACAAGAGCATGAGCAAATGGATAGACTCAGGAAGCATATACTTGACATAAACTGTGCAATGCAGGAGGCATTACAAAGGGCTCCATAATGACTGGAAGCTTAACCAATCGGTGGAGAAAACTGAGAAACAAGTACAGATCCTAAGGCCCAACTATAGTCCCGATTCATAATGTATGGAGTGGAATGAATGCTCTATTCAAAGGCGACACAACAACTGCCAACAAGAAATAGTGACCATAATCCCGTCTGGATTTTTGGAATATTTGATTTTTTTGGTCTTTTTCATATTTGGGAAAAGATTGAAAAAAATAAAATTGCTTATAGTACAACAGGTGAGGGAATGAGTGTCAAATAGCTAGCAGACTAGTCCCAAGCAGTGGAACATACCTATGATCAATGCAAGGAAGTGCATGCAGGATGTGGACACTCGGGGGTACGTTCCCTCAGGGTCAAAAGGTCATCAAATTGTGAAGGGAAAATATAAGCTCTGCGGGGCTCGATAAGGGAAAAGTGCTCAGGCACCAGGCTAACAATTGAGTAAGCAGGAGCCGGCACAAGGCTCAAGTGGCAAGCAGGATGATGCAATGCAATCACAACATGATATAACTGAGAAGTCCTTTTTCGTAAAGTTAGTCTCCTCACCCGAAAAAGTGTAAAACAATGAGAGAAGAACTCTTCTAGTCACGTATGACTAGAGTATACATTTTTCGTAATTAATCCACAAAGGTCCGGAAAAGGGGTAAACTTATACCTAAGTGGATGTCACTTCAAATCCTTTAACGAGTCTGAAATAACAAGTATACTCGGCAATCTTGTTTGATTTTGAAAAAGTCTAACAAGGGCTTATAAAAGACTTTATAAAAATATTTTCCGTAAAGGTTTAACGAGCCCGAAAAAGTAAACTCGTGACCTCCTTACTGTTTTTAACGAGCTCAAAGGAGATATGGAAGAATGCTCGTAATGAGAGCAGACGAGTGTCAGGGACATGCGTGACTAGTTCCAAGCGCATGGGACAAAGCTATGCATAATGCAAGGAACATGAGCAAGATAAGGACACTCAGGGGGTGTCTACGAATTCGGATGGCACAAGGTTCAAATGCATCATAACAATGGGGAGGCCTAAACCTATATGCAAGTTTCTAAATATGCCTTCCATGACCGAAGCAAATGTCGAAAAGGACCAGTAACCAAGTATAAGTCCAGCTAAAAATCTTGTCTCCAAGAAACATAAGTACCAAGATCATCTCTAAAACATAAGTAAAGAAAAATATGATACAAGTCACTGTGGTAGAAACATTTTCAACTTCACTATTGTTAACCTCAGACATAACGTAGGTAGAGCTAACCATTGAAGGTGCCATAGTACCAATACCTAAGGGATCAAAATGATCATCTTCAAAATGAAGAGCAAAGCTGAAGGATGTGAAGGAATCTGCAGTGGCAAATTCATCATCACAGGAGTTGGAAATTCTAGAAGTAGAATCGAACTCATCAGGATCATCGATTTTCGGATCTATAGGAGAGTCTAAAGACTCGTCACTAGGGAAATAAGACTTTAATGTCAAATCGGGGCTAGACAAAACTATGCCTGGATCAAAATGTATGGCAGACTGTATTCTAGACTCATCTTGTTCAATAAGATCAAGGGTAGGAGGGGAATGAGATCTATGATAAAGATCCCCCCACGGCTTGTCATCACCACTCATGGCCTCAAGAAAAACTTCATCTGAACGTAAAATACCATTGAGGAAACCATGTGAACAAGATAGGTCGACTGCACACACGGGCAGCATAACGGGATCTTCCTCTACTGTCCATGAAGAGAGATCCGAATTTGCAATGGCTTGTTGGATATGATCGTAAGTGAGCTCCGCTACAGATAAAGGCATAGACATCCCGACGTGCGCAATGTCTCCAGACATAGAATCCGCGGATGGTAAAATCCATGGATCATCACAATAGGAAGTCCGGAATGGCATACTACTCAAAGGAGGAGATGCATTGTCGGTGATAGTTCCAATAAAATTCATAGGTGGAAAAAGATTAAAAGTTCCCATCAATGAGGGGTACATTCCAACACCTATGTTCCCAGTTGCCGGTTGAGAATCAGAAACTTACGGGACTACAGATCCCGTAGATGCTGTGGAAGGAGTGCCAACATAATCCAGCTGATTGATCGTCACAATCTTGCCTTCATGGGGAAAGCAAATAACTCGAAATACAGTAGACGCGACAGCCTTCATAGCATACATCCAGTTCCGACCCAGTAAAAGGTTGTAGTCGATGGGCGCATCAACGACATCGACTTCAATAGGAACAAACTTACCTCCCAAGGAGACAACAAGGGAAGGGATAATTCCATGCGGCGTAAAAGCTCTACCATTGAATGCAGTGACTGTAGTTCTAGACACGATTAGAGGAGGAGATCCAAGAGCTTTCCAACAAGTCAATGGCATTACTGATGCGGAAGCACCTTCATCAACCATAGTATGTTTGACGAATCTTTTAAGGCAAACCACCTAGATTTGAAAAGCCGCGTGGTAAGGTAAGCGAGGCTGGACATCAGTAGTATCGAACTTGATAAAACTAGGATTTCTCCCATCCTGAACTCCTAACGCACTCAAAAGGGCATGCTTCTAAGAAGGACAGGCTTGCAAAACCTCAAGAGCCGATATGGCACACGGAGTTTGGCCCAAATATTCTACAATGGAGTAGTTATAGGAAGCTCGAGCATTAGGATTATGCAGGGAGCGCTTAAGAACACCTTTCGGTATCCGCGGCATAATGGAAGGCTTCTCGATATGCAAGGAATTATCAGGAGGAGGGGAAGGCTCATTCCCCAAATTCGGTTGTGGTGCACCATAATTGCGTTGATGAGTAGCAACACAAACCTCCGACTGAACCATATTCACACATCCATAACCACTAGTATTGGAAGAAGCTGTTTCATTAGTACCATAACCAGTGGTGGGAGCGTGCGAAGCCATGTTTTGATGATGAGGAAGGGGATCCTTCAACACAGCTGGGCTCTGTGCCAAATGCTTCGATGCTTCTTCAATTGGAGGACATAAGTGAGTAAGATGATCCTCCCCACAAAGCTTGCAAGGGAATTTCACCTTACGCCTAGGTTTACGATCCTCGCTAGCATTACCGCCTTCTCGAGGAGGGTTGGCATTCTCTTTATGAGGAGTATTACGATTGCTATTATTATTGCTTCCATTGTTTCCACCCCTACGATTATTTCTCCCCTTTTTCTTACCACCAGGTTGTTGGTTACCCGACGGTTTCGTTGATTGCACATTGTGTACATCAGACGACGGAGTGGAAGTGGACAAGGTGTGAACCTTTCCGGGAGCAGACTTGTTTAGCGACAAATTTTGCATTTGATTAGCTACCAAGTCTATAGGGCGAGTGCATGCGGACCCCACGATGCCATCGGCATGTGGTATAGGAACTGACGTAGGCTCATGTCTTGTTCTCGGTGCATCAGGAATAATGTCATACAAAATGCTAGACTGAGAATAAAGTAGATCTAACTGCTGGAATTTCAAGATAGCTTGTTCCTTAGTCACAATGTCAGACATCAAAACATCCTTAGCAATGTATGGAAGTAAAGACTTGAGGAACCATTCCAACAGGAACTCTGGAGGAATGTTGGCTTTCACTAATCTCTTCCGTTGACGCCACTCTTGAACGTGGTCAGAAATATGTGTGGCCTTATTCTAACGAAAAGTGGACAACAACTCAGTACCAGTATCATAACGAATCGGTAATTGGAAATGGTCTAATAAAACCAAAGCAATCTCGTTGAATCCCCTATAGGTGTTCCCGGGCAACTCCACATACCACTTCGCGGCTGCCCCCATGAGGGTGCATTGAAATAGTCGTAATCGAATGGAATCATGATTCAAAGAGTTGGAGGAGCACCAAAGGTGAAACGTCGTGACATGATCTCCCGGGTCCTCACCACCTTTCCCCTCAAACTTTGGAATGTCCGAAGGGAGCTTGGTAGGGACTGGGGGCCAAGTAGGGTCATGACACACTGGATCATTCGTGAGCTTCGAAAGATCCGGGAGATTCAAGCGTGCAAGGAACGGGAGCTGCGGCTGGAAAGCTTGATTATAAGCTCCCATAAAAGGTTGGTTGAACGGAACTGTGTTATATGATGGACCAAAAGCTTGACCATGAAAATTAAACTGCTGATACTGATGACCTGACGGCCCGTAATCTTTCCCATGGCCATAAGATGGATAACCTCCCCCTACCTAACCCATTTGAGAGTAAGCAGGTATATGCGCGTTTTGAGCACCATATTGGGGTGGTGGGTGATACTGGTGGCCAGCACCGACCGGGTTGTAGTAAGGGTTGCCACCATGAGTATGGTGCATGTATGTACTATTCATAGTGGGAATCGTGTTGTATTGACCATAATGGTATGGTATGTTACCACCCCCAACATTAGGATTAGCTTGCGCAGTCGTGTGGTGACCAGAAGCATGAGAAGCATTCCCAGCTCCAATATGGGTGTGACTAGTAGCAGGGTTGGTGGTGTGATGTCCATGTGGATAGGAAATATTCCCACCCCCTACATTAGCATTACTAGTGGCGGCTGTGGATGAAAAATTATGCGATATGTGTCCACCCCCGTGGTTGGGAGGAACGATATCATGTGCAAAAGTAGTCCTGGGTTGACGAGTAGCGACATGTGTATTAGGTGGTGGATGGTGAGTCGTGTTCCGAACAACATTCCGACTAGGTTGGGTATTCCTAGGAGGTGGTTGTGTTCCAACATTAGCATGGTTAGGAATCTGACCAGTCCCCATACTATGTGAGTGGGTGGACAATGTAGTGCCCCCAATGGGTATAGTATGGCTAACACTTTGACTAGTGCCAGCATGAGTACCAACTGTAGTGGAAGGTTCGACAGTAGTGTGAGTAGGCATACCAAAAGAGAGTGCGGTGGGGTTGATCATAGGGCCAGTATTATCATGAGTCTCAGGTCTCCCGTATCTATAATCGCGTGGAAACGAAGGAACGAAAGGCTCATCCTATTCTCCTTCCTTTGGTAGGTCGGGCATCCCGTAATAATTATTAGGATTCAAAGGATCAAACGGATCCCGGTCAAGTGGATTAGGCCAAACAGAACCAGGTTGAGTCTCAAGTGGATCACCTCCCCAATCCTCGCGAGGAGTATGGGTATCAGAAGTATGTTCAACTCTACCCAAAGGAGTAGAAGGGTCTTTCCAGATATCGGGATGTGCAGTCATGTAGTCTTCAATGTAAGTGACATAAGAATCTGAAGACTTAGAGGGAGCCCTCCGACATCTTCTAGCAATACAGTGTGTAACCAAAGCTGGCTTTAAACCATCCAACCGACGGGACTGATGGAGAGTAGGGCTCCACACCACGTTCTCTCTGGAGAGAGACACAGTGTCTCCTAAAGGCCAACTATCGATCAAAAACAGTAAATCAAAAGCACACACCTAGATAAACTACAACCAAGAGCAGACAAACAGAGTGGCTAAATGAGCTCCCGACACTAGAGCTGGTGTGTCTTGCCTAGGAGAGGCTTGAGACTCCCAAACTATAGCCGGAGGTAACAGAATCAGTTATAGAGACACCCAGGATTCACTGTGTCGACAGGGTCAAGTCCACTACACGAACACAACTGTGCTGTCCAATCCCTATCTGACTCAGGACACAAACAGCATAACCACTGCAAGTACCCTGTGCGGTACCTAGGTAAGGAAACTATGTTCACCACAATATAACCAATGCTTAGGGGGACAGTTGCAGGTGGGACCCGTCGTCTGGGCAGGGTAGCTAAGCCCGACGCACAAGAGGACGAACCTCCGGTACCCCCAGATATGAACAAATCCTGGATATATCTCCCACGTTCAGCCGATATCAGAGGGATATCTCCTCAACCAACCTCCCGTGACCTTGTGCTTAACTCTGGATTGAGTAGAGCTTCCTAAGAACACCGATCTATACCATGGATTCCTCCACTCCCTGGTCAGACACCTAATGTTTCGTTTAGTAGTCTTGGATTGTTAACTCACAATGATCTATTCCAAGACTCTAAACCTATGCTAGTTGGTGTACCCTATAAATAAAATCAGTCTAATCAATTTTAATGATTAAGCATTAATTTTAATGGCTGTGATTACTCAAGGGATATGATCGTGAAACTAGTGATGTGTAGACTCAATAGTATGCAAAATCATCCAATATTAGACTCATCTATCCAATAAAACAATGTCACTAATATGCAAAATCAACCAACAATTCCAAAATAAATATGCAATCCTTTATCTTTTCAATGCACAAGCAAAACCTAAAATGAAGGTAACAAGCACTCAATGCAAGATGCAGTATATGAAAATAAAATATTTTTGTATTTTCACTTATAAACGAGAAGGAAAATGCAAAAAACTAAATGAATATTTTTGTATTTTTTCAATATAAATGAAATGAAAAAATGCAAGCAAAATCCTACTATTCAGTCACTGAAGTGCCGAGAAGATCACTAAGACAACCCAGCAGATCCTAAACAACAAGACTCTGCCAAAGGAAAGAGCTCCAAAGGAAAAAACCAAGAGGTTAAAACCAATGATTGGTAAAAAACCAAGAAGGCTCAACCAAGAGAAACGAAGAGATCCGGTCACAACCAAGGCATGAAACAGTCAAGAAAGAGGCCAACAAAGACTCAGGAACCAACCAAACTCACCCAGCAACAACCAATATCCATAAACCAACAAAAGTCAGAGTTACACACTACTATCGAAGGAAATCCTGCGGGTACCTGCGAGCAGTAGAGTAAACAGAGGCCGGTAGACGCGGGCAGAACTAAGCTAGCCCGTGGGTGAGGAAAGGCAAATGGGAAATTAAAGAGTCCAAGGGCTCAGAAAAAAGCAAGTTTTCTAAAGTGTATCTTAACGGCCAAACAGTGATAGAGAGCTTCGATAAACAACAACTCTAATTATGGACTAATGCTCAAAACATTTCCCAAACATGGATGTTTTCCCCAGTGGAGTTGTCATTTCTGTATTGGAGAAAACTCACTATGGCTTGGGAATACCACAACAGACAGATGACTACCAGAAATATACTCAATTCTCAAAGCAATGCTATTATAAATGACAATGTTAAAATAATGGAGAAATGTAACCAACCTCGATCCAACGTTTGATGTAGATCCCCGTTGGAGCTTTCAATCCACGCACTTGTAATATGCAAATTAGTCTTGACAGCCAATATCCAACAAGTACATATAATATTTAAATGACATTAACATTATCAATAAAAATGGTCCATAATATCATAATCAAATGTAACCCAATGTATAATAAATGACATTCACACCATGAATGAATGAGAATATGAGTATTTCTATTAATGAACAAGAAGAAGTACAAAGTGATACGACCTCTTGCCGACAACCAATCTGAACCAAGATCTAGATCAATCCACTTATGCCTCCACCACTTCAATCCTCCATGAATGGCAAACTCAAACTAGAAAGGAGTTTGGAAGGTGAACATAACTGGTTCACAACTACAAGGATCAATGAGTGCAGACCCAAGATAGGGAAAAAATCCACTAGAGTTCTCTTACGATTCTCCTCTCCCTCCCGTCCATAAGCCATATGTGCTCAATATATAGTCCTCTCAAAGGTAGGTGAAATGACAAATCGAGATGTTACTTGGGCAGATGGAGAGCCAAAGGTCACCCAATGACCGCTTTTTGGGAGTAAAAAGTAATAAATAGTGGTTTTTACCATTTTACATGCTACCCGCGGGCTATAAAGATGCAACAGGAAGGTAGGAATAAAAATAGGGAAAACTGGTATCACTGAAGGATAAAAATGGATCTGAGTCACTGAAATGGATCCTACAGGCCAAAGAATGCTGATGCTCACAGAGTGGAATATTTCTGTGTAACACAGTCATATAGACTTAGCAGTCAAAGAGACCTGCACCAGCACCTCTGGTTATTTCAGTAGCCTCACAATGCACTTCCACTTAGCCTCCCTATTCGAATCTCTTAGTGATCACCTGATACACTTGAGGAATTATTTCTGCAGAAAATAATGTAGAGCTTCCTGCTCAATTCGAATTGCCTTATCTAGGATGCCTAGGCCTTTTAGTGGTTAACCTAGTCATTAATGAGCCACCATCTCTCTTCCACCCACCTGGGGGATAATGCCACAAATTTAGGGGTAGTTGTCCCAAAACCAATAGCTAGTGGTGGAGTGCAAATGTTGATATCTGTCCCATGCCTTCTAACAGCTTCCATTCCTCCTAGTGGGTCAGTGAACACTCATTTAACAGTTCCCTCGGGTGTTTGTCTCATGTTTTAATTTATTAAATAATAATAATCAGTCATTACAATCATCCTTGACCAATATTTGGTCATAATTTCAAAAATTTGTAATTATAATTTAATATTATGTTTTTGCAATAAAAATAAATAGTCTCAAAATTTGGGTAGGTGACACCAATTCCCATCACTTTGTCCACCAAATCAACCTTTGCTGCCATGCCCTTATGCCATGTGTTCTTCAAGCTTAAACTTTGAGAATATATTACCATGGTAATTATCACTTTCCCCTGTATTCTACTAATAGGTTCTTTTAATGGTAGAGGTGGTCAAATCACTTCTATGCTTCTGCTAATTTTGTTGCATCAATTGAGTTCACTGAGATGTTATACTTGTCACTTTTGCATCCACCGAGACCAATAGGAAAACTATTTATTGCTATGAATTTTCACTGCATTGTGCAAAACTCTCGGGAAAAAGAGGATCATAGTGGCCAAGCTTCTAGAAATTCAAGAACTTGATGTTTCTCATGTCCTTATTACCCTAGTTTATTATCACGGGATTTCCAATTTATTCTAATACTTGAGACTGAAAGTAATCATACTACTACTCCTAGAACATGCTATTAGGAAAGACATATAAACAACGTAAAACAACTTATCACATGTATTGTCACTAAAGTTTTTGAAAATGATGTAAGGCCCATAAGAGCGATAATCTTACAAATATGGTCTATGGGGCCTTGCTATTATCTTGATTTAAATACAACTTGGTAAAACATTTGGCATCAAGAATACTCATTTAACTCATTTCACTCAAGATTTTTTTGATTTCAATGAAGTGATATCATTCTGACAACATAGCTATTCAATCTTGTAAGTAAGTTAATCATGAAAAATATTTCTCTTTCTTCCTTTTTCTAATGATCAACACTCCAAAGTGTATTAAATAACATGCACACTAACTTAACTACTATTTAGCACCTCTTTGCAAATTGAAACAATGACATGCCATTTTATTTGATGATGTAAATGTTATGGAAATAAAGGGACTCAAGATCCTCACTCTAGGGATGCAAATACTTTTCCACTGGGTGAATCAAGCTTGTAGGAAACTACAAATCTATAAGAAGACATCAAAACCTAGGAACTCTTCATCAAGAACCCAAACACATCACATAGGTTTCCAATTCAAATTTGTAAATGGACATGAATTCCATTCGCTTATGAGGCACTGCACAACTCTCTAGGGCCAAAGGAAAATCTCACCTACTCATGGGGATGACTCTAGAAAAGGAAAATCTCACCATGTCACATTCTATGGCCTGTCACCTTATTTAATTTTAATTTCATGCCATGCCACCTTCTATCCTTTCAGAATATTGAATATCAATGACAACTTTTCCCATCAAACACTTCAAGCATAAATTGTCAACCTTCCTTGCCACATTATCTTCAATGAATGACCACATAATGGGTCATTTGTTCCTATCATGGGCCCAATCCATTGTGGATCAAAGGACTCGATCCCCACAACCATGTTCTTTACCAAGTCTTGAACAAATGGAATGCACCAATACAATAAAAACGTTATATAATATCCAAATCCCATCAAACCACTATCATCTAACTTGAATATAAATTAATTGCAGTCATGTTTTTAAGTACTATCGTTGTCATTCTCATTTGCATTATGTTTAATATTGTTAATATTGTTTTTATAAATTCAGTCTTAAAATTGTAGTGTTCGCAGGCTCTAGCGACCAGCCACCGCCACCGGGGACCAGTAGTTCTCCACATGCCCAAGTATCGTGTGTATGAAAGCATAAATTTAATTTCAAATATGATGTCTTGTCTGTGTATATTTATATTTTTCTATATTAAACTATGAGGTTATAAATGTGTATGCAGGTGTGAGCACCTCGGCCAGCCAGTGCCGTTATTCCTCCGTCCCCGACCTTTTGGCCACCCTATATGCCAGTTGTATCCCTTGGAATACATGCCCCATTCCCCAACCCCTTCCATCCACCCCCCCCTCCTATATAGCACCACAGTTCCATCCAACTCCCACTTACGTTTCATATCTAGCTCCACCTCCATATTAGTTTCCCATGTTCCCACCCTCCCCCATCCGACCACGGAACACCACCCATCCATAGTCACCCATACCTCTACTGCAACACAGAACTCTCCCCCCCCACATTCCCTCACCACACTCGCTTCCCCTTCCAGGGTGCCCCAATCCATACTAGAGCCAGCTGGGGTTTATAGCCCTAGACATCCATGTCCACTTCGCCCACCCCAGTCCATGCCTCCTTCTACCACCCCCCTTCTTCCACTATTCCCCCCAGTGGTGTAGCCACTGTCGATGTGGCTACATCATCCCCTTTACCGTCCACCCTAGCATCGAAACAGGCTGCCCAACCAACTGCTCCATCCGCCAGCCCCGAAGACCAGCCAATTTTGTTCACAGTGAGATTGACTAGTTTATGAAAATGTCGTTCAATTTTAACGAAAATTACTATATGCATCTAGTTTCAGCATTTATCTGATTTTTCTAAATGTTGCAGGGTGGCATTGCCAAGAGACTAGGATCATGGAGGAGGGAGACCCCCTCACGACTTATAGTCTCGCATGCGGTGTGTTATCCAAGACTTGAAAACTATTTTTATTTTGAAATTATGTTTTATACTTGTATAATTGCCAGGATAAGTTGACATATTATTGTTGTCGTTTCAGGGCTCAGGGGGACATTCTCAAAGATGCCAGAAAGACCCAGCTTCCTCTAGCACGAAGAAGAGGAAGATCAATTTTGAAGATGCACTGGGAGATCCGAGGGTGGGCAGGAGGATCGAGAGACCCTCCTATGTACACTAGCCACGATGTAGCATTTTCGACACGAGTTGACATATTTTGTATAGGGCACCATGGGCCATATTTTGTATAGGGCATGAGTTGCCTTTTTTTGTACGGGGCACGAGTTTCCATTATATAGACGTTGGGAACGATGTTCCATTTTTCCAAAAAGTGTACATGATTGGATCATTTTTGCATACATGATTTTTTCTTCGATAAGAATGTTATGGAAAAGTTCTCACATACATATAGATGTTATTTCTAGACACCAAGTGACCTCAATATGAGTCCCTTGTATTTGAATGGGTCTTGCATCTTTTCCTTTCAGCAACAACATACCTAACTAAGCAAACTAAGGAGTGATATTTACATTACAAAGTGTTGTGACTTTAGGGCTACAAAAAATATATATAGGAGACAATGACTTCTTCCATACTTATCCTTGTAATGGTTATAATAGTCAATTCTAACAAGCATTGCATCATATATTATATCAAATTAACCTAGATATATGATAAGTTCATATGTGTTCTTGGATGGAAGGGTTAACCATATCACTTGAATTACTTCAAACACGAGGGGTGTGCATAGGTGCAATTGGATTGAGCAATAAAACAGAATTGTTAATGTAGTTACATATGGAACATTTTTTGTTTGTTAGTATGTGCCTTTAATGAAAGCATGGTTAATGTGTTGAACTACTACTTGCACAAGTTGGCATAGACCCTTAGTGTTGATAATGTCTTCAATGTTTTGGTAATATTGATAATCACTCTTTGTAATTTAAGTATCTTGGATATTTTGAGGTTAAGACACATATTGAACATAGTCAACTCAATGGTTCAAGACATCATTTTACCCCATGATCCATGGAAGATTCATTGGAGTCATATGAACCTCGTTGTCATCACCTCAACCATGGTCCCTCTCTTTAGATCCCTCTCCTTAACAATGCATAAATTATATATTCTACCTCTACTAGAACCATTATGGCCTTTCCCTCCAAAACAACCCAAACCCCATTCAACCCCCTCTTTATCATCACCAAAAACCTCCTTACTAGATATTAAATAATATCTATTACCTTCCACACTAGGGCCCTTTCTATTTTGATTATCTACCTCAAAATCCCCATCACTAGAATCAGACCCAATAGGGGATCCCTCAGTAGAATAACTGCAACACACATATCCTCGAATTGCCTATCCCCCTTCAATCCTTTCAAAGAGAAAGACAAACCCTAACAACTATCCCCAAATGAGTATACTATCCCAAAATTTTCAAAATCAAAGGAAGGATATTGCAAACTTAATGCGAAGTCTTTAATAGACTTGCCAATTTCCTTTTGGCATTGATCTAAGTGAGGTTGAGCCTCCATTGAAGGTGATTGGAAGTCCAGAGGAAGACTAAGACACTTCATCGAAACTGGAGTGATGTCATTCATCTTCGAGTATGAATAAAAACAAGCGGACCATTGTTTTAGCATAAGCAAAATTATCTCCCACTTCCAATCATGGGCCAAAATATTCCTCAAAATCCTCTTGATATATGAAAAGAAACCCCAGGTAACTTGTAGTTGATATAAATAAATTAGGAATGTACCCAAGCCTAAGAGCCCATCTTTCCTATAACTACACCCTTAGAGACAACTCCCCCACCTTTTTACCATGAAATATTCCAATAAGAGCATGGGAATCCATTCCCACCACCTCATGCATTTTGATATCCTTTCCTAGGACTAGCCTCATAAGAGAGATTTTATGTTTTGCACACTTCTTCCTCTTCATTTTGACACTACCAACATCATTCACCTGCATCCCTTTGTTGGATTCACCTTTATCATTATCAACATGCTTTAAAGAATTGTCTCCTCCATCTCTAACCTTCAACAAACTACCATCCTTTTCCAAAACAACCCTTCCATCCTCGAGATCTATAGGATTCACCCTTGGACTTACTAGGTCCATAACCAATTCATATACAACAACTAAAATAATTTGATTATCCTAAATTAATCCATTTGAAATAGGACCCTCGCCACATATATAATGACTAGTCTATCACGATCCTCAACACTCATCTATGGATTAGCCCACCCAAAACCATCAAAATTTCTATAATCAAATTGCCCAAATGGAATATCAACACCATGCAAAGTAATTGAGTCAACACAAGGAAAATTACCTCTTTGTGCAACTAATTCCAAGCCCCAGTGGCCTATTTTGTCACCTAGCAACCTCAACTCATTGCCAAAAAGCAATGGGTTTTGGCCCTCTTCGGCTTTACTTTCAAAGGAATTGGACTTCAAAAATCACCGACCAACACTAGGGCACACAAAAGAAAATGCATTCCATGGGTAGGTTCCTAAGAAAATCTCCTTGTACCATCCTTATCTACAAACATTATGTCCTCCACACAAAGCTCATCAAACCCACACCAACTTGACACCTTCCATTAAATCATTTGCTCTATTCTTACACCTCAACCCCAATATCACGTGAACCCACTTTTCCAATAATACAATGATTTTGAGAATTCTCAACCATACCCATGACCAATAACCTTTTTGTATCCACTCAAAGGAGCCAAAGGAGAAATATATTTGTCCTTAGGGTATAACTTTGTAGCTTGGGTGTTGGAGCCTAAATACCCCGTCCCACCACCCAATGCCCAAACCTCTCTATTTAGAGAATAGTTTTGATAAGAGAAATGAAAACTTATCTTCCATCCCATGGATCTTCCATCTAATCTAATGTGTCATCATACTGATCCATAGAAAACCAACCTAAGGTATACCTATATTAACATGCTATCAACATCGTATACTCATTTCTATGTCCACTAATAAATGACATATCATGTTGAAATCATTACAAGTTTTATGCAAAGGTAGATATATCCCTTAATTAATATTCTATCGAAACATTGTCAAACACCAAAGGAAAATCAACAAAATAAACTGAATTCAAAATAACCCTCAAAGACAATGAAAACCTTGTTTGGCACTAAAGAATGCCACCAATTCAACTGAAGTATTACTTGACATATACATTGAATTTCATGAATGATTATTTATTCGTTTCAAATCTAAGTATCAATTTTCTTGAAACTATAACGTCCATGTCCAACAACAGAATGACAAAGAAATCGATTACGGGTTCTAAATTAAGCATGAAGGCCACATACGATCCATAACAAGAAATAAATGTGTGTGTAGATGCCAAAAATAAACACATCGGAATTAAACTTCATCCATACCCATAAAACATGCCTTTACTAGCATAAATCATCACATGCATAATCATAGCAACATTGCAAATTCAAATAACAGTGAATAACCGATCAAGCACATATCGTATACAAGAGAATACTTATCTAGAACAAAGATACACGCAATTGCTTGTCTCAGTGCAATTTTCCACCCAACCGTAGGTACTCTTGTTGATGCAAGGAATTACTTCTTTGCATAACAATTTCTAATTTTATCTGGCTAAGATAAAATAGTTGGGATTATCACCCTAGTTTATAGCCTATTTACAATATTCACAATTTAAAAAGAGAAAATAAAATCTCTGAGAGGAAATAATTAAAAATGTAAGAGAAATCATATATAACAAGTTTTTGCAATAAATTTAAATATGAAAATCAAGAAAGAGAATAAAAAACAAACATTTCAAGATTCGGATTTGAGAAATAAATAAGCTGATTTTATTGATAATAACTCTGAGTTACAAATTGAAAGACCATCTTTTCTTACTTATGCGAAAGTGAGGACCAAAAGAACTCTTAAAGTTCTTGGGTGACATCATTTTACCCCATGATCCATGGAAGATAACTCTAGCCCTAACCCTCACCCAAACCCTATCACTAAACCATCTTCTTCATCATCACCATCACCATCACCATCAATGTTTTCATCATCACCACCATCTTCATCATCATCATTAACTCTAACTCTAAACCTAATTCAATTTCCTTCTATAACTCTAGCCCGAACCCTCACCCAAACCCTAGCACTAAACCATCTTCTTCATCCTCACCATCACCATCATCATCATGTCTTCATCATCATCACCATCTTCATCATCATTTTTAATTCTAACTCTAACCCTAATTCAATTTCCTTCTATAACTCTAGCCCTAACCCTCACCCAAACCCTAGCACTAAACCATCTTCTTCATCCTCACCATCACCATCACCATCACCATCACCATCACCATCACCATCAACGTCTTCATCATCACCACCATCTTCATCATCATCATTAACTCTAACTCTAACCCTAATTCAAATTCCTTCTATAACTCTATCCCTAACCCTCACCCAAACCCTAGCGCTAAACCATCATCTTCATCCTCACCATCACCATCACCATCACCATCATCATCATGTCTTCATCATCATCACCATCTTCATCATCATTGTTAACTCTAACTCTAACCCTAATTCAATTTCCTTCTATAACTCTAGCCCTAACCCTCACCCAAACCTTAGCACTAAACCATCTTCTTCATCCTCACCATCACCATCACCATCAACGTCGTCATCATCACCACCATCTTCAACATCATCATTAACTCTAACTCTAACCCTAATTCAATTTCCTTCTAAAATTCTATCCCTAACCCTCACCCAAACCCTAGCACTAAACCATATTCTTCATCCTCACCATCACCATCACCATCACCATCATCATCAACATCTTCATCATCACCACCATCTTCATCATCATCATTAACTCTAACTCTAACCCTAATTCAATTTCCTTCTATAACTCTAGCCCTAACCCTCACCCAAACCCTAGCACTAAGCCATCTTCTTCATTTTCGCCATCACCATCACCATCACCATCACCATCATCATCATGTCTTCATCATCATCACCATATTCATCATCATTGTTAACTCTAACTCTAACCCTAATTCAATTTCCTTCTATAACTCTAGCCCTAACCCTCACCCAAACCCTAGCACTAAACCATCTTCTTCATCCTCACCATCACCATCACCATCACCATCACCATCACCATCAACGTATTCATCATCACCACCATCTTCATCATCATCATTAACTCTGACTCTAACCCTAATTCAATTTCCTTCTAAAACTCTAGCCCTAACCCTCACCCAAACCCTAGCACTAAACAATCTTTTTCATCCTCACCATCACCATCACCATCATCATCAACGTCTTCATCATCACTACCATCTTCATCATCATCATTAACTCTAACTCTAACCCTAATTCAATTTCCTTCTATAACTCTAGCCCTAACCCTCACCCAAACCCTACCACTAAGCCATCTTCTTCATCATCACCATCACCATCACCATCATGTCTTCATCATCACCACCATCTTCATCATCATCATTAACTCTAACTCTAACCCTAATTCAATTTCGTTCCATAACTCTAGCCCTAACCCTCACCCAAACCTTATCACTAAACCACCTTCTTCATCATCACCATCACCATCACCATCAACATCAACATCTTCATCATCACCACCATCTCCATCATCATTATTAACTCTATCTCTAACCCTAACTCTAACTCTAACTCTAGGTTCCTCATCAACATATCCATCACCATCACCATCTTCATCACCATCACCATCACCATCAGCATCATCATCATCATCAACGTCTTCATCATCATCACCATCATCATCATCATACGTGCCCGATGGATGATTTTCCAAAGTTGACCCCTGTGTGCAAAAATTGCACATTTTCTTACTGAGCAAAACCCTAGTTTCCAAGATGGACGTACAAGATGACATCGGGGCCACGGGACCAGAGGAGAGGGGCACCCCTGGCACTATCCCGGTGTCCTGAATCCAATGGAGTCGATAGTTTGTCGATCCAAGCCACGATCGTCATTCTATGGCTCGTTCCGTCTCGCATCCAAAAAGCCTTCAGGGACACCTGCTGGATACCCGCCAGGGGCATAGAAGTCCAACCATGCAGCAAAACCAGGTTCTGGGGAGTCCTGTAGTTGTTTCTAGGGAGGTTCCCGCTGGGAACGCTAGCCATACCTGCCCGGCCAACGATTTTCCAAAGTTGACCCCGTGTGCAAAAATTACACAGTCCCTTACTGAGCAAAACCCTACTTTCCAAGATGGACGTACAAGATGACACTGGGGCCATGGGACTAGAGGAGAGGGGCACCCTTCGCACTATCCCGACGTCCTGAATCCAACGGAGTCGACGGTTCGTCGATTGGATCCACGGTCGTCATTCTATGGCTCATTCAGTCTCGCATCCAAAAGGCCTTCAGGAACACCTGCTGGATACCTGTCGGGGGCATAGAACTCCAACTGTGCAACAAAAATCGAGTTCCGGGGAGTCCTATAGGTGTATCTAGGCAGGTTCCGGCTGGGAATGCTAGTCATACCTTCCCGGTCAACGATTTTCCAATGTTGACCCCCATGTGCAAAAATTGCACACTCCCTTACTGAGAAAAAACCTAGTTTCCAAGATGGTTGTACAAGATGACATCGAGGCCACGTGACCAGAGGAGAGGGACACCCCTGGCACTATCCCGGTGTCCTAAATCCAACGGAATTGACGGTTCGTCGATAGGAGACACGGTCGTCATTCTATGGCTCATTAGGGCTCGCATCCAAAAGGCCTTCAGGGACACCTGCTTGATACCTACCGGGGGCATAGAACTCCAACCGTGCAACAAAATTGGGTTCCGGGGAGTCCTGCAGGTGTGTCTAGGCAGGTTCCGGCTAGGAACGTTAGCCATACCTGCCCGATCGACGATTTTCCAAAGTTGACCCCTATGTGCAAAAATTGCACACTCCCTTACTCAGCAAAACCCTAGTTTCCAAGATGGACGTACAAGATGACACCGCGGCCACACGACCGGAGGAGAGGGGCAGCCCTAGTACTATCCCGGTGTCTTGAATCCAACGGAGTCGACGGTTCATCGATCCGAGCCACGATCGTCATTCTATGGCTCATTCCGTATCGCATCGAAAAGGCCTTCAAGGACACCTCTTGGATACCTGCCAGGGGCATAGAACTCCAACTGTGCAACAAAACCAGGTTATGAGGAGTCCTGCAGGTGTGTCTAGGCAGGTTTTGGCTGGGAATGCTAGCCATACGTGCTCGGTGAATGATTTTCCAAAGTTGACCCTCGTGTGCAAAAATTGCACACTCCCTTACTGAGGAAAACCCTAGTTTCCAAGATGGACGTACAAGATGACACTTGGGCCACGGGACCGAAGGAGAGGGGCACCCGTGGCACTATCCCAGCGTCCTGAATCCAACGGAGTCGACGGTTCATTGATCTGAGCCATGGTCGTCATTGTATGGATTGTTCTATCTCGCATCCAAAAGGCCTTCAGGGACACCTGCTGGATACCTGCCGAGGGCATATGTAACGTCCCCTTCCATCAATCCGATGCAAGGAAGGAAATGTTAACCAAACTACCGGGCTTATTGGAAAAACTCAGATCCAGTCAATTTCTTTAGAAATGCATGGTTAAATAAAACTTATGGATACCTATTCATACTCAGCAAGCACAATGGAATTAAACACTATGTATGCACACATTTTCATCATGCAATCAACATGTAAACAAAGGTCATTAATTAAGACATTGCAGAACATGGAATTAATACAAATCAATCAGTAAAAATAGCAGAATAACCATATTGACACATACACGGACTGGAATGCATCAGCATATTTCTTCCAGGCATAATGCTGAAACAGTCATACAATAATCAATCTCATTCTCATGCTATGCACGGGCTTCATCCCAACTAGTTTGAGGTAATCATTTCATTCAATTTACATGAATAATTAGACTTGCAGAACATAACACATAAGGATCATAATTTAAACCATAGAGACTACTTATCTTTGAGATGAAGCTGTCCAACAATTGGCTATGTGAAAGCAACGTTCCACCCAACCATAGATCTCTGTCCAGCCTCTATTCTTTCAGCTGAGAGATCACACTCGAGCTGGGCTGTGCATCCACTAAGGAGGAACTAGACAGGCTCACTCACAACCATGGGTTCACTCAAATGGTCATGCTAAGCCAGCACACAGCTGGCTTTATCAAGCATGCAAATAGTAGAGGAGGAGGGTGCTAAGCCAATGAACTCAACCACAGAGCTACAGACATCTCGGGCTAAATTCAAGCAGTCCAATCCTCTGTTCCAACATCCACACTTGGATTTCTCACCATTCTGTCAACGAATAACTCAAATCCGTCACTGGTTTTTCGGGTTGCAAAAATTGGGTTTTCCTATGGATTTCGGGGTAGCTAATTCTCCCAAATTCTCCCCAAGGTTCATACCTATGGATCCTCCATTGGATTTCACTCTCAAAATACCAAATTTGGGCATTTTTGGCTCTTCAAAACGTGGGTTCTTGCACAGTTGCGATTTCTGGTTTTTCTCATTGCCGGGAATTCGTTTTTGGAAGGAAAATGATGCTGGTTTCTTCCACAATGGAATGGGGATGAGGAAGAAGCAATCCCCATGAGGTAGAGTGACTTGTGGTACAAGAAAATAGAGCCCATACTCTGCCATACGAATTTCTGGGCTGCCCATGCTCCATTAAAGCCATGGACTGTTTTCTTCAACCACTTCCTTACAACAGAATTAAATGTCAGCAAGGAAAGTCAAATGGGTTATCACAATGACATATGGCAGCCTAAGGTTCAATCCCACAATCCCCTCACCACTCCCTAGTGGATACACATGGCCCCTTCTCATTCGTTGCCTCCATAGCCAGTTTTGGTATTTTATTGCTTGATGTTTATTTACATCATTTTTACAATGTTCCATGGCTAAATAGCACATGGGTAACATAATGTCCAATGCTTTGCCATTTTAAATAAAATACAAACCTACACTAGCGGGGCCTTGGCCTTGAGCTCCACGCTAGGTAAACATACATCACATGTATACAATATTTACATTAAAAACTAATATATCCTAAGGGTCAAAATGGGGTATTACAGCATAGAAGTCCAACCGTGTAGCAAAACCGGGTTCCGGGGAGTCTTGCAGGTGTGTCTAGGGAGGTTTCGGCTGGGAACTCTAGCCATACCTGCCCGGTCGACGATTTTCCAAAGTTGTCCCCAATGTGAAGGCCATCCAAATTCGCTAAAGGGGTGCATTTCTTGTCCAGAGGCCCCCGGGCGTGGGTGGCCACCGTGGACAGGTCCACAATGGCCACGTGGACCTGTGGGAGCCGACGGAATCCAATTTCGCTCGCCGGTCTGGGTTCCGTGGCCCTAGAGCAAATCCCCAAAGTGTCCCTGAATGGCCCCATGGTGCCTGACTAGAATGCCCGTAGCAGCCAAACCGTGGCTCAGTTTGTGAATCCGTCGATTCTGGTGGGTCTGGGACGCCGGGTTTTAGCTAGAGGCCCCCCCACAGCGTGCCTCAAAGACTCAGAAGCGGTGCCAATGGGCCATCTCCGGAGCTAGGGTTTTGCTCAGTGATGGACATTCCAAATTCGCTAAAGGGGTACATTTCTCGTCCGAAGGCCCCCGGCCGTGCATGCCCATCGTGGAGAGGTCCACAATGGCCACGTGGACCTGTGGGAGCCGACGGAATCCAATTCTGCTCACCGGTTTGGGTTTCGTGGCCCCAGGGCAAATCCTTCAAGTGTCCCTGAATGGCCCCGAGGTGCCCGAGTATAATTCCTGTAGTGTTAAATTTTGAGCATTAATTCACAATACTCTAGGATCTTCACTGAGAGAATAACATATACAGTATATCAATGCATAACAATCACAATAAGCATGAAAAGCATCATAAGAATCAAAAGCATGAGAGGCAAGAGACACAGAGTTTCCGTGGGGAAAATCCTAAGGTGAAAAAACCCACAACTTCCTCAGAGATAGAGAGAGAAATGGCTCAACCAAAGTACAACCAAAATACACTTGAGATAGTCTCCTAGTAGCAGATGATCCTCCTCCTCACTAGAGCGCCACTTTCTGAGTGAGAGAAGTGTGACTTTCCGAATGATCCAAATAGAGATCTCCCGATCTCTATTTATACTTAACCTGTTTTCCCATTTACACTATGGGGTCGACTTGTCTATCTAGATACATCCACAATATAATATATATTTCAGGGCTGACCCCACACATAGTGGTCTAATAACCCATCGGCAAGTACACACACTTGCGACACTTGTCAATCCACATGACAACACTTCCTTATAGAGGAATAACACATCTCTAATAAGGGTACAATAAATATATATGAAATACATAGATGAAATACATTCCGAAGTTACATATACATCAACACTCCCTCTTAAC
Organism: Larix kaempferi; assembly: GCA_027924585.1. Classification (NCBI taxonomy): domain Eukaryota; kingdom Viridiplantae; phylum Streptophyta; class Pinopsida; order Pinales; family Pinaceae; genus Larix; species Larix kaempferi. The sequence goes on from BSBM01000778.1 coordinate 3,369,571, forward strand.
TAGGAAGGTATTTCTCGACACAGATATGATAGACAAATCTTCTTCTCGGGATCATCATCATCATCATCGTCACTGCTGCTGCTATCTCAACCAATCTCTGACTCTACTCGTCATAGGAAGTTCGACAGAGCCAGTCCTTTTTCATACTGGATGTAGGCCCACCACCTGCAGGTATTCGTCATCACTGGCCATACTGTGGAATCCTCAGGACTTATTACGTGCGTCACAAAACCTCGAAAGAGCATCCCAGGCTGTTACGAGCACACAGATCTACCTATAGGATCTCCCAAGGCCATATTATATGTGACCTCACCACAAAACCTCGCAAGAGCATCCCAGGCTGTTACGAGCACACAACTCTACCTATAGGATCTCCCAGGGACATATTATATGTGGTCACCACAAAATCTCGCAAGAGCATCCCAGGCTGTTACGAGCACACAGCTCTACCTATAGGATCTCCCAGGGACAGATTATATGTGGTCATGGCAAAACCTCGCAAGAGCATCCCAAGACTTATTACGAGCACACAGATCAACCTATCGGATCTCCTAGGGACATATTATATGCCATAGGACAAAACCTCAAAAGAGCATCTGCCAGATATCCCAGGGCCAGATTATATGCCATAGGAAAAACCTTGAAAGACTATCTGCAAATCTCCCAGGGCCAAATTATATGTCCTCCCAGAGCAGAACCTCGATAGAGGATTTTCCAGATATCCCAGGGCCAAATTATATGCCATAGGAAAAACCTCGAAAGACTATCTGCAAATCTCCCAGGGCCAAATTATATGCTCATCTGCACAACCTGATCCACGACCATAGAGTATCAACCTGATACTCACCATACATCATCCTGATGTACACATGATCATCCTGATCATCATCACTGCAACATCCTGCTGCATGTCATCTAGAGCAACATCCTGAAGCTCGTCATCCATGATCATCCTGATCATACAATGCATCTACCTGATGCATACCAAGTATCTACATGATACATATCATCATACATGATCCACCTGATCATACAGTGTATCCACCTGATACAAATACAAATACATGATACATATCACCATACATGATCCACCAGATCATACAATGTATCCACCTAATACATATACAGATACATGGTCCAAGCATCCAACATGATGCATATACAAAATACATACAAATGATCCTACTGATCATATCCAGCATCCAACATGATGCATACATACATATAAATGATCCAACTGATCATATCCAGCATCCAACATGATGCATACATACATATAAATGATCCAACTGATCATATCCAGCATCCAACATGATGCGTACATACATATACATATAAATGATCCAACTGATCATATCCAACATCCAACATGATGCATACATACATATAAATGATCCAACTGATCATATCCAACATCCAACATGATGCGTACATACATATACATATAAATGATCCAATTGATCATATCCAACATCTAACATGATGCATACATACATATAAAAATGATCCAACTGATCATACAAAGCAAAAACCAGAACATCATCCTGATGCTCATCATCCAGCACTTACATCCATAGCCATGTGAAGGATCCTCCTTCCAACATGCTTGGAATGGCTTCAGCAAAAGTGTCCATCACTTCTTCCTCGAAGTGTCATCAATCCGAAGAACACCAATCCTCTCTTTGAAGTACTCGAACTTCACCCTGGCTAGTGGCTTCCTCAGCACATCTGCAATCTGCTCGTCCGTCGCAACATACATGAGCTTCACAGCTCCTCTCTGCACCATATCCTTGATATAGTGATATTTGATCTCTATGTGTTTCGACCTGTTATGAAACACTGGGTTCTCGGACAGCTTCACACAACTCTGGTTATCACAGAAGATACCAGTAGCATCCAACGGGAGATCAAATAACTCAGACAGTAGCTTCCGTAACCATACTGCCTCACAACTAGTTGAACAGGCTGCAAGATACTCTGCCTCAGCTGTACTTAGTGCTACGCAGGACTGCTTCCTGCTAAACCAAGAGATCACACCTGATCCCATACTGAAGCAACACCCAGATGTGCTCTTTCTATCTGCAGCACTTCCATCCCAATCTGAATCAACATAACCCTGTAGGTTAAACTTTTGATTTGCTTCATACTTGAGCCCATAATCCACTGTACCCTTCAGGTACCTCAGAACATGCTTTACTGCAACCAGGTGAACACTCCTCGAATCCGTCAGGAACTGGCTCAATGTGTTCACAGCAAATCAAATATCCGGTCTCGTGTTCGTCAGGTACATCAAGGACCCAATCATCTGACGATACATAGAGACATCAACCGGCTCAGATGAAGCATCACATAGAAGCTTCAGATTCGATGCCATAGGTGTGGCCATGGCCTTGCAATCCATCATCCCGAATCTCTTCAGGATATCTACTGTGTACTTCCCTTGACCAAGGAAGATCCCACCTGCACTCTGCCACACCTCCATACCTAGGAAATAATGCATCATTTCCAAGTCTTTCGTATCAAACTCGGCAGCAAGCTTCCTCTTAGTATCTGCAATCAATCTGTCATCTCCTATTACAAATAAGTCATCCACATACAGGAGTAGAATCATAGGATTCCCTTCCTCAACCTTGTAGTAAATGTTGGAATCCGCTTTACTCTTGGGAAATCCCAAACTAGATAGGAAACTGTCCATTCTACCATACCAGGTTCTGGGAGCTTATTTCAAGCCATACAAGGCTTTCTTCAATCTGCACACATATGACTCCCTGTCATGTATTTCAAAACCGAGTGGCTGGTCCACATATACTTCTTCTTCAACTACACCATTCAAGAAAGCAGTCTTGACATCCATCTGGTGTATTTTCCATTTCATTGCTGCAGCCAGGGCAAGTACTGTTCTGATGGAAGTAAATCTGGCTACAGGTGCAAAAGTTTCTTTATAATCTATTCCCTCATTCTGAAAGAAGCCACGAGCTACGAATCTTGCCTTGTATTTCTCTACACTACCATCTGCAGTATGCTTGATTTTGTAGATCCATTTGGAAGTCACAACAGACTTCTCTTTAGGTCTTGGGACAACATCCCAAACATCAGTCTTCATTATTGATTGGTATTCCTCAACCATGGCATCCTTCCATTCTTTCTTTTCCATTGCTTCTTCATAACTGGAAGGCTCTTTGTTCATAATGTCACAGAGTAAAGCAACATAGCTGGTATGTGATCTGGTTCTTTTCTTTGCTCTGTGTTCTTCTTCTGGAATGCCAAATCTTTCTGCATCTTGAATGAGCTCTCTAGCCCATGCAGGTTTCCTCTTGTGAGAGTTATCCTCACGGGGTGGATCTGTAGGTTCTTGCGGATCTTCAAACTCACGAACAACTTCTGGAATTGCTTCAGTCATGGTAGTGTCTTGAAATCTAGTTTCCTTAGGTTCTTCATAAACTTCGATAGGTGTCTTCCTTGATTTTATGAATGCTGATTTTTCATCAAATGTTACATCCCTGCGGACATCAATCTTCTTGAAGCCTGGAAAGTATATTCTGTAAGCCTTCGAGCTTTCACTGTAACCCACAAAGATACCCTTCTTTCCTGAAGAATGTAGTTTAGTCCTCTTTTCCTTTGGGACATGAGTGTATACTGGACAACCAAATATTATGAGATGGCTGACTTCAGGTTTCTTACCAGAAAAGACCTCTTCTGGTGTCTTGTTGTCCAATATCTTGTGGGGTGTTCTGTTCTGCACATACACAGTTGTTCTAGCTGCTTCTACCCATAGATGCATAGGTAGATCCTGGTCATGCAGCATTGCCCTTGTTGCTTCCATGATAGTTATGTTCTTCCTTTCTGCAATTCCATTCTGTTGAGGATTATAAGGAGCAGTCAACTCCCTCTTAATCCCTGAATCACTACAAAGCTTCTTGAAGTCATCTGAGGTGAATTCTCCACCATTGTCAGATCTGAATGTTTTGATCTTCTTGTCAGTTTGATTCTCCATCAAGGTTTTGAATTCCTTGAACTTATCAAACACCTCATCTTTGTTCTTCAAGAAGTATACCCAAGTCTTCCTGGAGAAATCATCAATAAATGAGACATAGTAAACATACCCACTAAGAGAACTAGATGACATAGGACCACATACATCTGAGTGGATGATTTCCAGGATATCTTTTGTCTTGCTTTCACTGCTTGGGAAATCCTTCTTAATATTCTTACCTTTTGCACATCCTTTGCAAACACCTTCATGTTTGGTCTTGATTTCAGGAAGACCTTCTACAACCTTGCTTGCAATTGGAAGTGCCCTATAGTGCATATGAGCAAGTCTTCTATGCCAAAGTTCACTTGGCTCCATGGATTCATGCACCATGGCATGTTCAGGTTGTCCATTCAATTTATACAAACCTCCCTCTTGCTCTCCAATCACTACTGCATCATCTATGGTCTTTCCCTTTGGCCACATTAGGACTTGGCCATCCACAAATGCAACCCTCATACCTTTTGCATCCAATGCAGAGATGGAGAGTAAGTTCTTCTTGAGCCTAGGTACATAAAGGACTTCTTTCATCTTCAAAGATCTTCCAGAATCTAGGTTGTAGGAGGCTTCACCACTTCCTTTGATTGGGTATTGATAATCATCCCCAAGTTTCACCTTATGGGGTGATTCATGTTCAGATAGGTTCACAAAAGATTCCTTAAACCCAGTCATGTGTTTGGAAGCCCCACTTTCAATTAACCAATCATTACAACCATGGGAGATAGTACCTGTGAGAGCAGAGATTAGAACATACTCTTCTTCACTTGATGAGTCATCATTACTATCATCACTTTCTTCCCTATCCTTCTTCTTGGGTGGTTCATCATCCTTGGCAGCATGAGCATGAAACCTTCTTTTGCTGCCCTTCTTCTTCTTCTTGCTGGAGTTGTTGTTATTATCCCTTTTGTTCTTGGGACAATCTGAAGCAAAGTGACCCTTCTCATTGCATGTGAAGCATCTTAGATCCTTCTTATTCTTTTGATAGGATCTCTTGTAGCGAGAGTGCTCCTTCTTGGGCTTACTTCTTTTGGTGTGAGCTACAAGAGCTTGATCTTCAGCTCCCATATTTTCCTCACGAGCTACAAGTCTAGCTTCTTCTTGAGAGCATTCTTCCCGCAATCTGTTGAAGGATACCAACTTCTTTCTTGCACAGATTCCTTGAATGAAGGAGTCCCATGACCTAGGTAGGCCAGTTGTTCCTTAATCTGGGAGACCCTAGAAAAATAAGATTGAATGGTTTCTCCATTTTTAAACTTTACTCCTTTCAATTGGTTCCGCAGGGTCATCTTCCGATTTATGTTCTTCCCTTCAAATAGCTTGGTCAAAGAGTCAAACATCTCCTTGGGTGTCTTTAGAGAAGACACATGAGGTATGAGATGGTCTTTAATAGAATCAACAATGATTCTCTTTGCCTTGACCAAGTTCTTCTTATGCAATACCTTGGCCTCTTCATCCTCTAGGATAGGGATGTCTTCTTTTATATATGAGTCCAACTCATTCTCTTCCAGGATTAACCCAATCCTATACTTCCAAGCTCGAAAGTTATCAGCCCCTTCAAGCTTATCCTTAAGCTTGGTGTGGTGAGACATCTTAAAGAGTACTTCAAATGGAAATATAAAAGATTTAGGTCTTACCACTTGAAATGCTGAAAACTGGATCTGGTCCCGCATTAGGGTTTGTCGAAAAAACCCTAAAAATTCAAAATGTGAATTTCAACTCTCTGAAAGGATAGAAAGATGTGCCTTGATGAGTTGATCAGATTGGTGCATTTAGAATTTGAGATCAGCAAAGTTTTACCCTTCAGATTTTCCTTTTTGTCCTCCTGGGTTTACTAGGGAGAGCCCTGAATTAGGGTTTGAGTTTCCTAGAGATCTACCTAGCCAAAAATCTCGATCCAAAGCTCTAAACTTCGATTTTTGCAAGGAGCTTCTAGCTATGTCTTCAGATTCCAGAAATTCCTATTTTTGTGGAAACCCTAATTTTTAGGGCCAAATCTGAAAAATGCTTAGAATTGAATTCTGATTGGACAGATGGATTTGCCTTGATGAGTAGAGTCAATATACTATACTGCTTTTCCAAAATATGTGGAGAGAAACCCAATAAACAAGAAACTCAAGTTTTCGTCACTGCAAAATGTCTTCTGCTCAGGTTAGCTTTGATACCATGTTAAATTTTGAGCATTAATTCATAATACTTTAGGATCTTCACTGAGAGAATAACATATACAGTATATCAATGCACAACAATCACAATAAGCATGAAAAGCATCACAAGAATCAAAAGCATGAGAGACAAGAGACACAGAGTTTCCATGGGGAAAACCCTAAGGTGAAAAAACCCACAACTTCCTTAGAGATAGAGAGAGCAATGGATCAACCAAAGTACAACCAAAATACACTTGAGATAGTTTCCTAGTAGCAGATGATCCTCCTCCTCACTAGTGCGCCACTTTCTGAGTGAGAGAAGTGTGACTTTCCGAATGATCCAAATAGAGATCTCCCGATCTCTATTTATACTTAACCTATTTGCCCAGTTACACTATGGGGCCGACTTGTCTATCTAGATACATCCACAATATAATATATATTTCAGGGCCGACCCCACACATGGCGGTCTAATAACGCATCGGCAAGTACACACACTTGCAACACTTGTCAATCCACATGACGACACTTCCTTATAGAGGAATAACACATCTCTAATAAGGGTACAATAAATATATATGAAATACATAGATGAAATACATTCCGAAGTTACATATACATCAACATGTAGCACCTGAACCATGGCTTGGTTCACGAATACATCGATTCCGGTGGGTCTGGGATGTCGGGTTTCAACTAGGGAATCCCCCACAACGTCCCTTGAAGACCCAAAAGCGGTGCCAATGGGCCATCTCTAGAGCTAGGGTTTTGCTCAGTGAGGGCCATTCCAAATTTGCTCAAGGGGGGCATTTCTTGTCCGGAGGCCCCTGGGCATGCGTGGCCATCGTGGAAAGGTTCACAATGGCCATGTGGACCTGTGGGAGGTGATGAAATCCAAGTCTGCTCGCCGGTTTGGGTTCCATGGCCTCGTGGCAAATCCTCCAAGTGTCCCTGAATGGCCTCGGGGTGCCCGAATAGAATTCCCGTAGCACCTGAATCGTGGCTCGATTCACGAATCCGTCGATTCTGGTGGGTCCGGGACACCGGGTTTCTACTAGGGGTCCCCCCACAACGTCCCTCAAAGACCCGGAAGCAGTGCCAATGGGCCATTTCCAGAGGTACGGTTTTTCTTAGTGATGGCCATTCCCTATTCACGAAAGGGGTACATTTCTCATCCAGAGGCCCTCGGGCATGCGTGGCCACTGTGGATAGGTCCACAGTGTCCATGTGGACCTGTGGGAGCTGACGGAATCCAAGTCCACTCGCCAGTTTGGGTTCCGTGGCCCTAGAGCAAATCCCTGAAGTGTCCCTGAATGGCCATCACTGAGCAAAACCCTAGCACCAAAGATGGCCCATTGGCACTGCTTTTAGGTTTTTGAGGCACGCTATGGGGGGTCCCCTAGCTGAAACCCGTCGCCCCGGACCCACCGGAATTGATGGATTCGTGAACTATGCCACGCTTTGGCTGCTGCAGGCATTCTAGTTGGGAGCCCCGGGGTCATTCAGGGACACTTTGGGGATTTGCTTCGGGGCCACGAAACCCAAACCGGTGAGCAGAATTAGATTTTGTCGGCTACCACGGGTCTACGTTTCCATTGTGGACCTGTACACGGTGGCCATGCACGCCCGGGGGCCTTCGGATGAGAAATGGCCCCCTTGAGCAAATTTGGAATGACCCTCACTAAGCAAAACCCTAGCTTCGGATATGGCCCATTGGCACCACTTCTGGGTCTTCGAGGGACGTTATGGGGGGTAGCCTAGCTGAAACCCGACATCGATGCATCGGAACCGACGGATTCGTGAACCAAAACATGGTTCGGGTGCTACGGGCACCCCGGGGCCATTCAGAGACACTTGGAGGATTTTCCTCAGGGCCACGAAACCCAAACCGACGAGCGGACTTGGATTCCATCGCCTCGCATAGGTGCACGTGGCCATTGTGGACTGGTCCATGGTGGCCATGCACGTCCGAGGGCCTCCGGATAAGAAATGCACCCCTTTAGCGAATTTGGAATGGCCATCATTAAGCAAAACCCTAGCTCCGGAGATGGCCCATTGGCACCACTTCCGGGTCTTCGAGGGATGTTGTGGGGGGTCCCCTAGCTGAAACCCAACGTCCTAGACCCACCGGAACCGATGGATTCATGAACGAAGCCATGGTTCCGGTGCTACGGGCATTCTAGTCGGGAACCCTGGGGCCATTCAGGGACACCTTGGCCCAATTACTCGTGGATGCAGGCTGGAGAAACTTCAGAGAGACTTGTACCCTAATGATTTTGCCACCTTCATCTACTAGGGGAATATTCTTGCAAAGACTAGTAAGCTCTTCGGGCCAGTGTAGTTATTTGCAGATGAATAGTGCAAAACATGTGCAGTGGTGATAACAAGTTTACTGTCTGTTGAGTCTAATACTACATCCAGGAGCTTTCCCATCGGAAAAGCTAATGAAATCGCTGCCTCCGCATGTAATAACTACATTGTTTTGTCGAAAATTGATCTTCTTCTGCTAACAAATGCAAAATGAATGATTCATTTTCATTGCTACGAGAAGTTCTAAGGTCAGTTTCTCGTAAAACAAAGATTTTATAAATCTTGTTAAGATCGATATGTTCCAGCTCACGAACTAACAGCTTCTTTATCTTAGACATAAACAAAAGAGCTTCAGGATGAATACTAGAGAGTTGTTGCTTTACAACTTCAACCTTCTTAGGATGTAGGGGTATAAAATGAGACATAGAATGACGACCGTGGCTCGGATTGACGAACTGTCGACTCCATTAGATTCAGGACGTCGGGATAGAGTTCGGTTACATAGGGTACTACCAAAGGACCGAACACCAAGAGAAACCACTTCACACAAATAGATCACAGATCAACACATCGATATTTTGACGTGGTTTAAACCCTCTTGAGGGAAACACTCCACGGCCCCGACCAAATAGCTTCTATGGGACAATTTATTATGCAAAGAAAGAAAGTTACAAATGAGCTTCTCATAATCGATCAACTAAACAATGACCCTCCATGCTCTTTAAATAGAGATCATGGACCAATCGGGTGTTAAGCCACGGATCAAGGTTAGGTGTGATATAAGAGAAGTTGAGCCGTCGGATCACTCTATGTCGACAACATATCATGACCATCGGATTAAGTATTTACAAATACATACTAATGCATACTAAAGAAACACACTATCCCTAACGGATATATTACACAAGTTGATCTTAACTAACTCCTAAGTGTCTAAATATCCTAACATCCCCCCGTAAGAACAACTTGGGATAGGATTGAAGGATTTACAAAAGTGACACTATTAGGAGAAGGAAGGAGGCATTAGAGCCTATCCCCCCTTAATGACAAGTTCCTGAAACCCTAACATATATCGAAGTTTAGAAAACTTCGCTTCTGTAAGAGACTTGGTGAAGATGTCTGCAACTTGATCATCTGTAGGGCAAAAGAGCACTTCAAGAACACGATCATGAACAAGATTTTTGATGAAGTGCATATGTAGCTCAATGTGTTTGCTGCGTTGATGTAGAATTGGATCTTTGGCAAGCTTGATGGCACTTTGATTGTCGTACCAAAGTGGAGTAGGCTACTGCTGCTCGAATCCAAACTCTGAAAGGATCTGTCGAAGCCATAAAGCTTCTTGACTGGCATTAACTGCTACTTGATATTCTGCCTCTGCTGAAGAAAGAGCAAGAGCTTGTTGTTTCTTACAAGCCCAAGTAATAGGTCCAGATCCCAGACTGAAAACATAACCTGCAGTAGAATTTCGATCATCAGGATTGTCGGCCCAATCCGAATCAGTGAAACCAACCAACAAAGGTTTCCCCCCTGTACTGTAATGAATCCCAAACTGAACTGTACCTCAAATATATCGAAGTATTCTTTTAGCTACTTTCCAGTGACTTTCATGAGGTGTCTGCATATAATGGGCAACACGACCAACGGCAAAGGAAAGGTCAGGACGGGAATGAGTCAAGTATAAGAGACTACCAACAAGCTGACGATACAAGGTGGCATAGACTTCAGGTGAAGTACAAGTGGCAGAAATTTTGACTCCAGACTGGAAGGGAGAAGGGGCTAGTGTACAATCTTCCATGTGAAAGCGACGAAGAAGGTCACAAGCATACTTAGACTGAGAAAGAAAGATTCATTCTTTGGTTTACAGGACTTGGAGACCAAGAAAATAATGCAAATGTCCTAAGTCTGACATTTCAAAATTTTGTTTAAGACTGGATTTCACATGGGTTATAAGCTTAGGGTCACTACCAATAAGAATAAGGTCATCAACATATAGAACAAGTATGATGAGATGGTTTCCTACTTTCTTGGTATAAACATTGGAGTCAGAATGGCATCTAGAAAAACCAGTGTCAAGGAGAAAGTTATCCATTTTGGCATACCAAGCTCTAGGAGCTTGCTTAAGGCCATATAAGGATTTCTTAAGGTGGCAGAGAAGGCTAGAGTTATTCTGAACATAGCCAGGAGGTTGTTCCATGTAAATTTTCTCCTGTAAATCACCATGTAAGAAGGCAGACTTGACATCCATTTGATGGACTTCCCAGTTGTGTAAGGCTGCAAGGGAAAGAACAAGGCAGATGGAGTTCATTTTTGTGATGGGAGCAAAGGTTTCATTGTAGTCAATCCCTTCAACTTGGGAAAACCCTTTGGCAACTAAGCTTGCCTTAATTCTTTCAACACTTCCATCTGATGCATACTTAGTTCTGTAGACCCATTTACATCTGACAAGTTTTCTTCCTTTTGGAAGAGGTACAAGATCCCAAGTATCGTTCGCCATTAAGGAACGATATTCTTCATCCATGGATGCATCCCAATCTGGATTCCCTGAAGCTTTTGCAAAAGTTTCTGGATCATGATTCTCGGAAACTTGAGCCAAAAGAGAAGAGGCTCGCTGAAACTGAGAACGTGTTCGACGTTGATCTCTAGGATCGCAAGCTGCTTCACATGTTGAACGGACCCATCGAGGAAGCACTTGTGCTGGTGCAACTGGAGGAACATGAGCAGGCGGAGGTGGATTGTCATCCTCACTGTCATCATCAGAAACTGGAGTTGGAAACTTGTCAAGGAAGTTGGAAGAAGAAGAAGAAGACACAAACACCGAATCAGGCTCGCAGGCCAAAGATGGCACAATCGTCGAGTTAGGCTCGCAGGACAAGAGATTTTCATCAAATTTAACATCTCGTCTAATGATTATATCATGAGAATGTGGTTGAACAAGTCTATAACCTTTTACATCTTCAAAATATCCAACAAATATGCACTTTTCACTTTTAGGCTGCAATGCTTTCCGTTTTTCATCCGGAATGTGAGCCCATGCTTCACTACCAAACACACGGAAGTGACTTACATCAGGTTTAGTTTTACTCCATGCTTCTTCCAGTGTTATACCTTGTAATGCTTTAGTGGGGGTGCGATTAACTATGTAATTTGCACAATTAATGGCTTCAACCCAAAATTAAAGACTTAGTCCCTTAGATTGGATCATACAATTAGTCATTTCTTTTAAAGTGCGGTTCTTCCGCTCAGCTACACCATTTTGTTGTGGTGTATATGGAACAGTGTGCTGTTGTTGGATGCCCTGTTCAGTGCATAAAGTAGTGAACTTATTGTTAACATATTCTCCTCCATTGTCAGATCTTAACTTAATAATTTGATGACCAGATTGTTTTTCCACAAGGGCCTTGTAGGCCATGAACATGTTAAATACTTCTGTTAGGAACCTATGTCAACCCTTCTCTTTACTATGTTAGTATATTGTTGTTGGACGCATATGCTTTGTAAGTCGTCCCGTAGTATTTGTTGATTTGTAGTTTATATTAGCCCATAGTATTGACCCATAGTATTGGACGCATATGCTTTGTAAGTCGTCTTGTAGTATTATATGTCCCATGGTTTTGACTCATAGTATTGGGCATAGACTTAGTATATAAGTGTGTGTTGAGATCATTGAAGGCACCGTGAAGTTAATTGTATTGAGCTTGCTCAAAGGAGGTTGCCCCCTCGAAGTGGCCCGTGATCAATATAAAATCGATTCTGTTCTATTATTTCTGATATCTCGTGTATTTGCATTAATTAATTATTGCAGGTACATCTCATCTGGTATCAAAGCACTTTCCTTGGCACAAGTGGGAAATTTTTTTTCTTTTTTTGGGTGGAAACTTTCAGATCAATTTCTGAAACTTTCTACACAAAATCAGAAGAGACCGATTGTATATCTGAATTTCTCTTTAAAAAATACGCAGTTTCAAAAAAAAAATCATCTCATTTGGAGTTCTAAAAGTGGAGATATCGTGGATTTAAAATCAGCAATTTTTCAGAATTTCGGTGACGGCCGCGGAAATTGCGGCGAGAAAATCTTTTGACCGAGTGCCCAGATTTCTATTCCGCTTTCATGGGTTGAAGCAGAGTGGTTGTTCCAGTTCCGGAAACATGCTATAATAGTGATTCTGAGCAATATAGATCCGATTTTTGAACATTGGGTGGAATTTCTACCCAATTTTTTTTTTCTGTTGCAGGTTCGGATCTGGGAATAATCCCTATTCGTTTAACTGTGGGAAGTACTTGGGAATAAGCCCTAAAACTCATTGTGAGGAGTACCACAGTAAGCCCAAAGTAGCTGGCCATTGAGAGGACCTGCCAAGCGAAAAGGGCAACGACCCCTACCTGATTGACTAGTTCCCACCCGTGAGGTAAACCAAGAGCTGTCGTTTGTGGCAAAGCGGTTATCAGTTTTACCTGAGCCGTGGAGTGAGGGGTACTGCCCCAATACGCAAGCCGTCAGATAGCATTGGTGGCCGAGTGAAAACCCTGAAATGTTAGGAAGCTGCACATACCTGGGGTCCATATCTACTTTCAGCTGAACTATTGCCGATCATTGCTGCGCCGTTTCAAATCCATTTTACAAGCCGTTCCAGAACCAGCCGTTCGACATTGTTCCAGATTCCTTCTGAGCCGTAACTGCTGCAGTCTGGATAAAAAAAAAAAAAAAAAAAACTGGTTACGGTTGTCACCCGTGCAGGAGCACACACCATGGAGGAAACACTTGTAGCGATCCAAACCAAACTCCAAGATCTGGATGAAAAATTTCTCAGCCTCCATCTTCAGCATTCAACCATGAACAATACCAAACAGCCAGAATCTTTTGTAGCCACCGGGTTCTCTACTTCTAGCAATTTTCGTGGGCCGAAGCTTCATTTTCCTCGCTTCAATGGTACTGATCCGACTGGATGGATATACCGAGCAGAACAATATTTCAGTTTGCATAATACTTTTGATGTTTAGAAAGTTCCACTTGCATCCTTTCATTTGGAACAGAAATCCCTTCAATGGTACCGTTGGTACATCAAAGCTCATCCCGAGCCAAACTGGACAGATTTTTGCCAACTCATTTTGCCACGATTTGGTCCTAGTGCTTTTGACGACTTCACAGGAGCACTCACTAAACTTCATCAAACTGGCACAGTGAGAGAGTATCAGATGGAATTTGAGAAACTAGCCAATCACACAGAAGGATTGTCTGATGAATTCTACAGGAGTTGTTTTATCAGTGGTCTCAAGGATGAAATCCGCTCAGAGGTCAAAATGTTTTGTCCCAACACAATGATGGAAGTCCTAGGGTTGGCTAAGTTGGCCGATGACAAGATCGCAGCTCAACAATGCTCCAAACCCACCGTTGTTCCCTTCAGAAATATGGGTTCCCAACGACCTCCCATCACGCCTGCTCCTCAACCAACTCCTATCAAGCATTTGTCTGAAATAGAAATGCAGGCACGCCGAGAAAAAGGGCTTTGCTATAATTGTGATGAGAAATTCACTCGGGGACATAGATGTGTTCAACAAAAGCTCTATATCTTGGATGTGGATTCTCCGCCTGCCTTAGAACTTGGTGAAGAAGCTACAGATACAGTACATGATCCGGTCGACATGCAACACCCGCCTGTTGACACCCCATCTCAGGACGACCCACCCGAGATCTCTCTCCATGCTGTAACCGGCGTCACCACCCCACAAACAATGCTGGTCAGGGGATACTTCAAGAAGCTCCCTCTTACCATACTCATTGATTCTGGTAGCACTCATAACTTCATTGACCCTCGAATTACCGAACAGGCTGATTGTTTTGTCCATCCTTGCTCCAACTTTGAAGTCATGGTTGCTAATGGGGGCACCTTACCTTGCAAGGGGAAGTGTCACAATGTGCGTATCTCTATGGATGATTATAACCTACGCTCCAACATGTTTGCCTTGTCCTTTGGCGGATGTGATGTGGTTTTGGGCGTTCAATGGTTACGCACACTTGGCCCCATCTTATGGGATTTTGCTGAACTCTGGATGCAATTTAACGTCAATGGGGCACAACACAAATTTCGGGGCTTATAACCAGGGTCTCTCTACATCATCAGTTCACATCGCCTGGAAAAAATCCTTAAGAAGAATTCACATGGTGTCATCGCTCAACTCAATTCCATTCAGATGCACCCATCAACAGTCTCCACTACTTCCTTGGATAGATATGCAGGTATCCTTGCTGAACCAATGAGCTTGCTTCCTTCAAGAGACCTTTTCAGTAAGAATGTAACCACATCTACCTCTCAGCAGGAAATGATGGCTATTTTGCATGCAGTACAGAAGTGGCAGCCATACCTATTAGGCAATTATTTCTGTATCAAGACTGATCTCCCGAGTCTAGAAAATTTTCTAGAACAATGGGTCTCCTCCCCAACACACCTGCAATGGGTTATCCAACTCATGGGTTATCCCTATGTGATCACGTACAAGAAGGGTAAGGACAATATGGTGGAAGATGCTCCTTCTTGCACAATTGATGACCCAGTTTCTCTTACAGCTCTTTCTCTGCTTGTTCCAAATTGGTTGCCATATGTTCAATAGGGTTATCTCTTCTATGATCTCCATGCTTCTTCATCAACAGGGCACTCTGGGTTCTGCAAAATGTATGACCAGGAACAATGTAACTTCTTTTGGCTGGGACTAAAAATGACAATTCAACAGGTGGTGGCTAACGATGATACTTTCCAAGTTAACAAGGGGGAACCGACACTCCTTTCGGGATTGATCAAATCCTTGCCCATCACTACACAACTTTGGCCAACTATTTCTATGGATTTCCTAGCAGCACTCTGGTGGTACAATACCACATCTCAAAGGACACCATATGAAGTAGTCTATGGACAAACACCACCAGTTCTTCTTCCATACACCCTTAGTAGCTCCCCAGTTCAGGAAATTGACTCGGTTCTTCGAAACCACAATCAGATTCTTCTCATTCTACAGGACAATCTTCACATGGCCAGAATTCGCCTGAAACAACAAGCCGATCAGCACCGTTTTGAGCGCATTTTCCACACAGCTAATAGGGTTCTGCTTCATCTACAGCCTTCCAAGCAATCCTCCTTGACACTCCAAAGGCATCAATGGCCCGAAGTGAAAACCAAGGATGCTACCGAGGAACCACTCCTTCAGATTCTGTAGCAATTTCTCCAACCAAAGCTTTGAGGACAAAGCTTTTTCTAAGGGAGAGGGGATGTTAGGAACCTATGTCAACCCTTCTCTTTATTATGTTAGTATATTGTTGTTGGACGCATATGCTTTGTAAGTCGTCCCGTAGTATTTGTTGATCTGTAGTTTATATTAGCCCATAGTATTGACCCATAGTATTGGACGCATATGCTTTGTAAGTCGTCCTGTAGTATTATATGTCCCATGGTTTTGACTCATAGTATTGGGCATAGACTTAGTATATAAGTGTATGTTGAGGTCATTGAAGGCACCGTGAAGTTAATTGTATTGAGTTTGCTCAAAGGAGGTTGCCCCCTCGAAGTGGCCCGTGATCAATATAAAAGCGATTCTGTTCTATTATTTATGATATCTCGTGTATTTGCATTAATTAATTATTGCAGGTACATCTCAACTTCACTCTTAAGTTTTAGGAAATAAACCCAAGTGCGTCTGGTGTAATCATCAATGAAAGTTAAGAAATATTTGAAACCAGAAAAGGAAGCAGATGGAAGAGGACCACACAAGTCACTATGCACAAGCTCCAAGGGAACCGAGGCATGCCAAAAGGCACGTTTGTCAAAACTGTCCCGATGATGTTTTCCGAGTACACAACCGGAGCAAACACCATCCCTACAAGATACCATCGGAAGACCTGTCACCATATTTTCTTTACATAGTTGTTGCAATGAGCGATAATTTAAGTGACCAAATCGCTCATGCCAAAGTTTGCTAAAGTTATCATTATGAGCAACAAAAACTGAAGGGAAAAGTGATGACCCAAAGTTGTTAAACTTGTACAACCTGATAATATCATCAACAATTCCGGTAGCTAGGACCTGTTGAGGATCTTTAAAATCCTTGATTACAACTTGGTGAGGTGTAAAGGTCACAGTTTTACCTTCACCAGAATGAGTAATCTGATAGACTGATAACAAATTGCAGGAAATTCTTGGAACACATAGTACATCACTAAAATGACCATTATCTACTGGAACTGTTCCAGCTCCTACAACACTTAGAGATCTATCATCACCAACAAATATTTGTTTGGTGTTACATTCATGCATAGTAGAAAAGATGGTTTGATCCTTAGCCATATGATAAGATGCTCCAGAATCAATGAGCCATTCATTTGAAGTAGAAGAAGAAGATGCATTATAAGAATAACCAGAAGCACAAAGTGCATGTCCATGAGAGGCAGATTCTGAAGACGAATCTAGGCTGATGTGGTGCTTCTTCATTGCTGCTTCCAAGGCTGCCATCTTCTTGAAACACTTAAATTCATCATGATTATATTTTCCGCAATAGTTGCAATGACGCTCAGTCTTCTTGCCTTTTGGCTTGGATCCTTTGTCATTTTTTAAAGAAGAAGCTGACTGAGAGGGTTTGGGACCCTTGTTTGACTTATTATTGCAAAAAATTTGTTTCTTGGGAGGCTTGGACTTTTCTCTCTGTTGGGACAATAAGGCTTTCCCAGATGTATCTACATTGTTGATTATTCCAAGATGAATGAGTTTATCTTGTTCTCTAATCAAGGAATCACAAAAGGATTCAAGACCAGGTTCTTGATAGCTAGTTGCATTCAATGATGCTTTCATGGAGTAAAATGTAGATACAAAAACAGAATATGCAAGTCCAAGTTTGGAAAGAATATGATAAATGCATTGTTTGTCTTCCCTCTAAATCTTACATTCTGCACATAAGAGTTTAGGAGTTTTGTACTTAGATAAATAATCTTGAATGCATGAAAAGTCACTTGGATTTAAAGAAATCAACTCATTTTCGAGTTGGTGACCTCGAATTTCATTGTGTTTACCAAACATAGATTCCAACTTGTCCCAAGCAGCATTAGGTTCATCAATTCCAGATATGTGGAATCACAAATCAGTAGAGATTGACATCCCAATCAATCTACAAGCTTCATCACATCTATTTGCCCATTTTATTTTCTTATCATCATCAGTGGGTTCTGTTTCTTTCCCTGAGGTAATTCTGAAAAGTCCTCTACTTCGCAGAACATCCTCCATACGAGATTTCCATGAGAAATAGTTGGAACTCTTAAGTAGAATATCACAAGGGGTGGCCATATTTGTAAATTAATGGCTGTAAAAATAGAAACCAATAGTTTGTATGTGAAGAGCTCGAAAAGATAGGCAGTTTAAAAAAAACGGCACTGAAAACTGACTCTGTATGATGAAGTTATGCTTGAACAAAGAAACTGTTGAAGATGTCCCCAATAGTGACGTGGCAGCTAGAGAATGTCCAGCAAAAAAAAGAACCCCCCTCTTCCCAAGATGAACCTTTTGACAATCACTTTAAAAGAAAGTTTCTTTAAGTGAACCACTTTTGTAAAATAAGTGATTTCACTTTTACAATGATATTACTTTTAAATAGTGCAACAATAAAAAAAAACTTAAGTGACTCACTTGTATTTTTATTTTTTATTATTTAAGTGAGATGCACTTTTACAATAAAATAACTTGAAAATAGAAATTGCATGCACTTTTTCTTTTAAAAGTAACTTCCTAAGACTTGAACTCAAGACCTATTAAGGAATAAAGCAACTTTGAACCAAGTGAGCTAGATTAAAAGGTATGTAAAATACGGGAATGAAGAAGGGGTTTTTTTTTTACTCTTCTTGCTCAGTTTGCGTGCTTGCCCTTTTTCCTGCAAAACACACCACAAATCGAAACAAAAAAAACTTTTCCACATTTGTGGAGTTAGATCTTGTTAGCTTTTCCGGAAATTCTACGTTTTCTCTCTGTTTCTGATTTGCCGAGATTGCGCAAGGTGCACGGCAAAGAGCATACGCAGCCGAGAAAAACCCTTTCCCTTTCTGTTTCTGATTTTCCGAGATCGCTCAAGGTGCACGGCAAAGAGCATATGCAGACGGGAAAGAAAAAATCCGAACCCAAAAAAAATCTAACCGTAAAAAAATGATGAAATATGAGATTTTTTCCTTTAAAAATAAAAATAAAAAATGCGTCACTGTAACATTATACCTTCAGATCTGATGAAATATGCGTTTCTGGAGCAACCGGGAACCATTTTCGATCAAACGAAAACTATTTCCCAATGAAAATGACACTCCGGACGCAATGGACCACCTCCCACAGCCCAAAAATGTACAGAATTACCAGAAATAGAAACCCTTTCGAGTTTCGGCAACAACAGTTCAAGATCTAGATCGTAACCGGAAGCGGCACTTCATAAAAGCTCTGATACCAAGTTTGGGTACACAGGGTACTACCAAAGGACCGAACACCAAGAGAAACCACTTCACACAAACAGATCACAGATCAACACACCGATGTTTTGACGTCGTTTAAACCCCTCTTGAGGGAAACACTCCACGGCCCCGGCCAAATAGCTTCTACGGGACAATTTATTATGCAAAGAAAGAAAGTTACAAATGAGGTTCTCATAATCGATCAACTAAACAATGACCCTCCATGCTCTTTAAATAGAGATCATGGACCAATCAGGTGTTAAGCCATGGATCAAGGTTAGGTGTGATCTAAGAGAATTTGAGTCGTCGGATCACTCTATGTCAGGAACATATCGTGACCGTCGGATTAAGTATTTACAAATGCATACTAATGCATACTAAAGAAACACACTATCCCTAATGGATATATTACACAAGTTGATCTTAACTAACTCCTAAGTGTCTAAATATCCTAACAGATAGTGCTAGGGGTGCCCCTCTCCTCCGGTCCAGTGGCCCCAGTGTCATCTTGTACGTCCATCTTGGAAACAAGTGTTTTGCTCAGTAAGGGAGTGTGCAATTTTTGCACATGAGGGTCAAATTTGGAAAATCATTGATTGGGAAAGTATGGCTAGCGTTCCTAGCCGGAACCTGCCTAGACACACCTGCAAGACTCCCCGGAACCCGGTTTTGCTGCACGGTTGGAGTTCTATGCCCCCGGTAGGTATCCACCAAGTGTCCCTGAAAGCCTTTTGGATGGGAGACGGAATGAGCCATAGAATGATGACCGTGGCTCTGATTGATGAACCATCGACTCCGTTGGATTCAGGACGCCGGGATAGTTCCAAGGGTGCCCCTCTCCTTTGGTTCCATGGCCCCGGTGTTATCTTGTACGTCCATCTTGGAAACTAGGGTTTTGCTCAGTAAGGGAGTGTGCAATTTTTGCACACGGGGATCAACTTTGTAAAATCATCGACCGGGAAGGTATGGCTAGCGTTCCCAGCCAGAACCTGCCTAGACACACCTGCAGGACTCCCCGGAACCCATTTTTGTTGCACAGTTGGAGTTCTATGCCCCCGCCAGGTATCCAGCAGGTGTCCCTGAAGGCCTTTTGGATGCGAGATGAAACGAGCCATAGAATGACGATCGTGGCTTCGATTGAGGAACCGTCGACTCCATTGGATTCAAGATGTCGGGATAGTTCCAAGGGTGCCCCTCTCCTCTAGTCCCATGGCCCCGGTGTCATCTTGTACATCCATCTTGCAAACTAGGGTTTTGCTCAGTAAAGGAGTGTGCAATTTTTGCACATGGGGGTTAACTTTGAAAAATCATCGACCGGAAAGGTATTGCTAACGTTCCCAGCCAGAACCTGCCTAGACACACCTGCAGGACTCCCCGAAACCTAATTTTGTTGCACGGTTGGAGTTCTATGCCCCCGGCAGGTATCCAGCAGGTGTCCCTAAAGGCCTTTTGGATGCGAGACGGAATGAGCCATAGAATGACGACCGTGGCTCCGATCGACGAACCGTCAACTCCGTTGGATTCAGGACTCCCGGATAGTGCCAAGGGTGCCCCTCTCCTCCGGTCCCATGGCCTCGATGTCATCTTGTACGTCCATCTTGGAAACTAGGGTTTTGCTCAGTAAGGGACGGGGGTTAACTTTGGAAAATCGTCCACCGGGCACATATGATGATGATGATGAAGACTTTTATGATGATGGTGATGGTGATGGTGATGGTGATGATGATGAAGATGATGATGATGGAGAAGATGATGATGATGGAGATGTTGATGAGGAACCTAGAGTTAGAGTTAGAGCTAGAGTTAGAGTTAGGGTTAGAGTTAGAGTTAATGATGATGATGGAGATGGTGGTGATGATGAAGACGTTGATGATGATGGTGATGGTGATGGCGATGGTGATGGTCATGATGAAGAATGTGGTTTAGTGCGAGGGTTTGGTTGAGGGTTAGGGATAGAGTTATAGAAGAAAATTGAATTAGGGTTAGAGTTAGAGTTAATGATGATGATAAAGATGGTGGTGATGATGAAGACGTTGATGGTGATGGTGATGATGAAGAAGATGGTTTAGTGCCATGGTTTGGGTGAGGGCTAGGGCTAGAGTTATAGAAGGAAATTGAAATAGGGTTAGATTTAGAGTTGACAATGATGAAGAAGATGGTGATGATGATGAAGACATGATGATGATGGTGATGGTGATGGTGATGGTGACAGTGATGGTGATGGCGATGCTGAAGAATATGTGATAATGGAGATGTTGATGAGGAACCTAGAGATGACAATGATGATGAAGATGGTGATGATGATGAAGACATTGATGAAGATGGTGACGATGATGAAGATGGTGATGATGATGAAGACGTTGATGATGATGGTGATGGTGATGGTGATGATGATGTTGATGATGATGATGATGAAAAGTCCCTCTAAGTGGTTATCTATAGGAATCAAGCATCAATATCCAACCATAAATGAGCATGTTTTAAAATAAATTGCTAGGATACATATCTAAGAGTCTTGAAGATCTCTATGCATTTTTCCATCAAATTTGGTCAAGGAGATTCTAGTATCTAGTTAGAATATATTAATGGAAACCCTAGGTTGATGACATGATTCTTGGATAAGGGAAAAAACCCAAAATCTAGCTAGATTTGGGTGAGCATTGAGCATGGGGAACCAAATCTATGATTATGTGTATTGTTAAATATAATTTTGTTGGGTGAAGCCAATAACCAACATAATCATCATAATATAAGATTTTTTTGGGTTGGGGATATACCTCAAGGTACCCAAAGCATGAAAAACATTTGGGTGGGCACAAAACCAAGAGAACAAAAATGTTGAAGAGGACGCGTGGGGTGGGAGGTTGGCCTCCAAAAACTCAAGCATCGACATGAGTGAGGTAGGTCTAAAGCAACTTCTCTCATACAAAATGAGAGAAGTGGTAGGGCTAGTTTAGGTTAGATTAGTGTTTCTAGGGCTAGTTTAGGTTTCTAGGACTAGATTAGGTTTATAGTATTCTAGCTTAGTTTTCTAGTGTTAAATTAGTGTTTCTAGGGGTAGTTTAGCTTTCTACGATTTCTAGGGATAGATTAGGTTTGTAGGGTTATATTAGTGCTTCTAGGGCTAGACTAAGTTTCTAGGGATAGATTAGGTTTCTAAGCATTAATGACAAAGGGTGAAATGATGACATGGCAGATGGATGTATCTCTATGTATGTATTTATGTATTTGTATGTATGTATGAATGTATGTATAGCAAATACATGTATGTATGTATGTATCAACAAAATATGCATGTACCAACGAAATAACATAAAACTACACATACCTCGATGTAGAACATAACATTCTTTGATGCAATTCTTTCTCTTATGTAAAGTTGACTGGCCTCATTCAATAAATCCATATGGATCCTCTCTATTGTTAATTGTCTCCATCAATCTCTCGTGCTCTGAATGAGGCAGGTAGTAGCGTACCTTGGTTGAGCTCTTGCTTGACATTGTCTGAAGATGGATGTTTGTGCCAACGATCAAGTTTGTGAAGTGATACACCACTGAACCTGGTCTGTAATCCATGAATACATGCCTACTAGTCTTCCTTGACTTCCCATCTAGTGTAATATATTCCCCCTTAACCACCATTGAGCCAATAGGAAATTCAATGCCTTCATCGTCGATCAATGATGCGTATAGGGTTTGCTTGCTTTGGATGCACCATGCCAACCAATAATCCGTGCCCCATTCATTATCTTTCAGTGCAACAACTATGTATATGTGTCCTGGTTGTATAAGATCTGAGATATGGTCGTAGTCTGTCGAAATCGCTGACAGACCCTCCTCTAACAGCGTTGTTCAACAACTGCATGTTGGTCTACTGCAAGTGACACACGATCCCATTCATCAACCCAGTCCATGCATTCGCATTCATCCCATTCACCATTACTGCAAGGGATGCAAAAGCATGCAAGCTTTCATGTCCATATTTCAAATAAGGGGTTGTTTGAGCTTCGAACTGAATGAAATCCACATGTTCCTTGTACTGTGCCGCAACTATAGGAACGCGTCGATCTATGTCAACCACTATCCAAAAATTTCTCACCACACGTCCTGCCACTGATGATGTTTGTTGATCTCTTGCTCGGTCTGACATTGTTGCGAATCACCATTGAACTGTGGATTCTGCATCTTGGATATGAGGTTCCTTTTCAAACCTCATCTCTTCCCTTCGTAGTGCAGTCTTGATGCATGCACCAGCCCCATCATGCTCTCCTTTGCCATTCCCAATCTCAAAATAGTTCCAGATATGTGGCACATTATAAGTCTTATGCAAAGTACTCATCCATTGGAATACTCGTGCATTTTTGAACTGGCCTGCACAACCATCCGACCATATCCAATGCTGATCCATCTGTATATCTCTCTCCTTCAACTGATCATAGAAAATTCGAAAACAATGTTGCACATAATGCAGATCATGGGTTCTATCATCACTTATGTAAAAGTTTGTCTCCTTCAGTATTATCCTCTTGTCATTGCTGCTCTTTGGCCCATGCCTATACATAATATGTACCATGATGTTGAATTGGTCTGAATGGTAGTATTGACTCTAGATTTCATTTTGTGGCTGGAGGGTGTAATTTTCTGCAAAATCCACAATTGACACTATGGTTCCAACGGGAAATGTGTCCCTGCATTTTCTGTACTGCTCATCTTGCCATTGTGCTACATGCACATGTTGAACATACTGATTTGTTTTCTCGTATAACTCCGTTAAGAAGTCACATACCGATACCTGTTACCATGGAAACAAGAAAAATATTACAATGTGGCCTTTAGAAAAATGTATATGTCATAAATTGAACGTGTAATATGAAACATATGCAATATTCATTTGTACCTGTGACTTCACCAATGCAATATTTTTACTTTCTATGACACTGTATAATTGATAGGTCACGTACTTGAAGCTCTGCATCTCCACGCCCATCATGCCAAATTCATGCTCCTTGTTTTCATGAATGCAACGGTTCAAAAGAGAAAACCCAATGCACCTAGAACATGTCCCATATAGACACAATTTTTCATAATACTTTTGTCCTTCGGGCCTTGGACACATGATGTTGTGGATAAAGTCTCTTGATGCATTCGGTGGTAGTATGGATTCATTGCAGCCCTGCACAATGTTAGTATGCAAATCACAAAATATATGTTTATATTTGTCATAATAATATTCATATTCTATGTGGTATCTACAACAACAAGTGTTCCGATCAATTCATATACGAATGTACAATGGTTTGCATTTCTCAAAGGACCTTTGGACAAGGTTCAATTGTGTGTTTTTGTTCATGAATCTCTCATAGAGTTCAATCTGTGTGGTGTCAAGGAAGTGTTTAACATGGGGCTCATGTTCAGTAGAACCTTTTCTCAGTTTTAGCACGTCTCTTTGGTTTTATGAAGGTCTAGTATGATCATGCCAAAACTTTTGTACTAACTCCTTAACAACATCAATTAGCTTCCTATCTGCACGAGGAAACCTACCAACAAAATCCCAACAATCATTTCCACCCGGAGTGTCAATATTTTCTCTTATAACAAAGTACTTTTTAATAGATTTTCTATTCAATTTGAGTATGTGAGAAGTGTGTGATAGTAGGTGACGTTGCCTTGTGGACTTGCTTAGAACTGATTCCGCTAAAACATGACGAGCCACACGAAGATATTTTGTACGAGACATCTTCCCAATCGCATTAAATGCAGATTAGAGATTTCTAACAATATGACTGTTGGCCTCTAAACTTTTAACAATCTTTATGCCCAAAATTCTCCTAACAATAGCTAAAGAACGTGACTTTAACAAGCATTAGCAATAATTGACATTTACCTGCATCACCTTTGGATTCAAAATATTCTTTGACAATTTTGTTGCATTGCCATTCAATAGTGTGTTTTGGCAACTTGCCTTCAAGCCCCGACATAGCACTCTCATCCACATGAATATGTCTAAGAGTTCTTCTTCTTGCACTGGACAATTGAGGTAGGGAGGGTGGACATGAGACATGAATACCGGAGGTTGTTTGTTGTGGTGCTTCATTCATAGATTGGGCCATAATGGGAGTGTGGTCGACATGGTTGTGGTCTTCTTGGGGAGTTGCAAATTAAGCAAGGCTTGTATGTCCATCTCTACACATGTAGCATCTCCCAAAATTCTTGTGTCGTGAGGAACTTCAGCATGACTCGTTGATGGATTGTTGGTTGGAGATTGTGTTGATGTTGGAATTTGAGTTGGGTCCGTTGGACGCAACCACTTTACCCATGGTTCTGAACAAGAGGTTTTCGTGTCAACAACTGTGTTAGGATCAGTGGTAGGATCTGTGGCAATGATAGGACTATGTCTCAATTTTTCCATTCCCAACTTGGCCTTTTCTTTTCGGTCATTGACCTTTTCAATGGGTGGATTCCTTCTATTTTTTTTTTGCATGTTGTGAGTTTCCCATCTCCAAAAGTCTCTTTAACACAACTATTAGGACTACCCCTGCAAAATAAACAACAAATAAGATATTAGTGCCATTAGACAATGAACCTGACACATTCCAACATAACTTACCACTTTACAAATTAACATTTACAACTATAGACTATGTTGGTTGATTTTTGTTCGAATAAACATCATTATCCCTTACAATTCCAATCAATATAGATGATGGTTGGTCAAGTGTAGAGAGGATAAACTAGTGTCTTGCCTAGCCATGAATTCATAAAAATTATTGTAGTAACACCCTACAACAGAGATGGCTAGAGATGCCTTGGGAATAGTTTGATAGTTTTTCTACATCAAATAAGGTAACCTTAATTAGTTGCATTTTTTGCTTTCTCCCTTAATGTTATCAATTCTAAATTTTGCACATAGTTTGATTACTTTGTCTTCATAGTGAAATGGTATATCCTTCCATTTGAGACAATGTCCTTTACCATCATAAATTACTAGGTTATATAACACCTTAAGGTGTTGAAGAAACAACAACAAACTATTTCCTTATCTATAAACCTTGAGATGATAGAATGTGATTTTGAGTTTAAAATACCCATGGTTGAATTCAACAATGCATCACAATAGAATGAATGTATACCTTGTATTGTGCAAAACCTTAAGGAGGATGCAAAAGTTCCTAACAAGGATCATGGTCTTGGGAAGGGTGATTAGGGGGAACATAATTTGACCTTTCAATGTGCAATATCTAGGGTGGGGAGGTGTTGGAGAGTGGGGAACTGTTAACACCCAAAAAGTGCTCACTAGCTCATTTCCTTATTCACATGACCCATTTGTCCACTTTTACACCATTTGAGCCTCTAAAGCCATCAAAAGGTCACCAAAAGAACATATTACACCCCTTTTCCCCCTCAAAATGAATATTTTTCCTCAAAAAGGGGCCAAAATTCCCCAAAAAATTAAAAAGGGAATAAAAATATTCAAAATATTCAAAAAAGGAAAAAGGAAGAAAAAGGTACCTAAACCATGTTGGTCAATACCATTGGTTTCCTCAAAACCATAATGGTATTCCCCACCACCAAAAACTATAAAAAGGTGGTAGGGGCTCCTCATTTTCCATCCATCCATCATCCTATCCTCATGTTGTCAAAATCCCTCTTGAGCCTTGCCCACCTTTTTGAGCTTTGCGCAAACCAGGAAGCATTGGAGAAGGAGAGACCTCTTGGATACTGGAGCTGCTCACCCTTGGAGCTACTCAACAATCTTCACCACTTGGAGGTATCACCATTGCAAGC
Source organism: Larix kaempferi (assembly GCA_027924585.1). Lineage (NCBI taxonomy): Eukaryota > Viridiplantae > Streptophyta > Pinopsida > Pinales > Pinaceae > Larix > Larix kaempferi. Next base: position 3,396,301 of record BSBM01000778.1, read on the forward strand.
ACTTGCTTGCCCCTATTCTTAATACAAAATCATGTTTTACATATTGTCAATTGTTTTGCTTTCGGTAATATTTCCATTGTTTGCTTATCTATTTCACATAGATCCATGATTAATTTAGTTTAAAGTAGTTTGTTATTTACTTCTATTCAGACTGCTGCTACTAGTTAGCAGGTGCACCATTGCACATGCTTGGGAGAAATCTCAAGCAACAGGAACTATGGACTATACCAACAATGATCATGTTGAATAGAGCATGAAGTGGGAAAGTCTTGGTTTTTGGAAAAAAAATCATTATTCAAGGTGAGGGGATATTGTAAGGATGGTAAATATGGATGAATATTATCATATTTGGATTCATAGAGAAAGAAAAGGTGGATATACTAATAGATATCCTCATTCCATACAATGGTATTGAATAAGAAATGAGAGAGTTGAGGCTTTGTGGATGAGTTGAAGTGATATTTTTAGTCATGTTTAGTGAGTGTGTAGTATTTTTTACTAGCATAATATGAGGTGAAAAGAACAAAATTAACTTTGGAACTAATTACACAATGAGGAGGTTGCATACTTCATCTTGTCTAGTGTTCATATGAGTTTTTTTAGATGTGAACTTGGGAAATCTTCTTGTCAAATTCATTGTTGTCTATGCATGAATATCGTTGTGGGCATATGATAAAAACAAAAAGGCATGGGCTCATCTCAAATATTGTGAATGAAAATACTTATTTACAATTCACCATACCTCTATAGAAATGATCTCCACTTGCAATGGAAGCTGGTAGCTTGAATGAATCCACTAGATTCCAAGACCACTGAAGATGTTTGTTAGATTCCAAGGGTGATTCTATGTCCAATAGATCAAAGAGTGTCCAAAATATCAATGAGTGTGAGCCAATAAGAAACCTGTAAGAGCTTGAAACCCGCGGAAGCAATGAAACCCGTGTTTTTAGTAGAATTCCTGGGAAACAAAGAACTATGTTTTTTTTAACTAGTAACAGGGATGCGCACACGTGCTTAAACGCGTGCACGTGCCCAAAACCCACGCATGCACCCCTGTATAACATTTACACCATTTGTTCCCCAACGTTTACACCATTTAATGCCAAACCTTCCCCCACTTCGAAAATATTTGCATAAATTGGACTCGGTGATGAAGTTTGAAGGGTGGGTCTTAATTTTTATTTGAAGGGCTTAATCTTT